>OY037008.1:4797117-5397117 GCA_955831195.1 Pilophorus perplexus | reverse complement strand
AAAGGGATGAGGGAGGAAAAATCAAGGTAGCCTATAACCACCCCACGAACTCACTGATCACAATGAGACCACCCTCATGAAAATCTGTTGAGCCGCTCGGGCGTGATGCTCTGTACACAAACAAACAAACAAAAAAAAAAAACAAACAAAAAAACATACATGTCGAGGAGGTGAGCGCACCTTTCCATTTTTTGGAAAAAGGTTGCGCTAAAAATGCATTGAATGAAAGTTGTAGAATCTACTTTCATGATCAACTGTTGATCATCCTAGTTTTCAGATTAGCTGCCATAGCGGGCATTACGGTGGAATTACGGTGGTTTTGCGACCTGCTAATCTGAAAATTGTCGACGGTAGCATGCCTTCTTTGTCATTTCCACACACACACACACACAAAAAAAAAAAAAAAAAAAAAAAAAAAAAATTGGTACCTAATAAGGTTTTCAAAAGATAGCAAATAAATGGTTTTGGAACATTTCTGGAAAAATGCGAATTTACGTTAAGTATATCGATTTTTGAGATTTTGAAAGAACTAGAGGGCCTTCTGACCCCGCTCTGCGCTTAATTTGATACTAATTAGATTGCCTACAATGTCTGTTCCATGAGTTTTATACTTAGGATTAATGATTTACCCGCAACTTTGGTCTAAGGAAGGTCTTCAACTAAAATGTTCACATTTTGGAAAAAATGGCCTATTTCCAAATTGCCATAACTCTGAAACTAATTTACCTACACAGCTCCGGTTGGGCTTAAATGAGCACACATTTAATGCTATTTAAAAACTCATCCAGTACTTTTCGTCGGACAATGCATAGTTTATTTGCTATAGAGCAAAAACTGAGTTAAGGCTGAAAAAATCGCGGTTTTTCGTGTGCTACGCGTGAAGCACAGCTTTGGGGAAATTGCAAAATTGGTTTAACACTACCCTAATGGGTCCGAACAACATATGTACTAAAAACTCAGAGATACATCTCGTTTTGCGAATTTAGCTTTTTATTTTCTTGAATGGCTGTTGAGCCACAGCTCTGAACGAATTATTTTATGGGACGCAATTATAGAGTATCACATTTCCACGTCCTAGATTTTATCACAGCCCTTATCATCGCCTCCTTCCTCGAGTTGTTGGGTTTCCTACTTTTGATGGCCTCACTCGAGCCATCAAAAGAAAAGTTGCTCGTCCGCAATCGACATGCGCAGAACGGGTCGGTAAAATCTACTATTAAATTTTGCAACCCAAACCTGCCAGAATATCATCTATCAATAATTTCATGTTAACATTGTTAACATGGTCAGAAATATGGGACAGCATGTTTTCAGTAGGTTGGAGACAAGTGGACGCGGGAAATGCCATCGTTGTAAGGATGGTACCTAATCATCATAATGCTTGGAATTAATTCGATGTAGATACGATTTCAAAATAAATGTAATTATTTAGTTTCAAAATAATTGTTATTATTTAGTTTTGATTGTGCTATGAATTGAGAAGGCTTTCTCAACTACAGCGTTCGAAGTCGGAAGCAACGAGAGAACGAAATTCCCAACGTTTTTGAACCTATGGTTCCCTCTAACGACTGATATGTATATCAGTGGAGCCATGATATTACTTTCTTTTATTCTTTACCCCCGAAAAAACCCCCGATTGGCAATACTAGTGGCCCACTAGGATGAATGAGTGATAGTGATTGGGCACATTATTGATAAGGCGATCATCTTCTTCTTCTTCTTCTACTGCTGTCAAATTTCTATGTCCTGGTCCTTCACAACATTATGGAAAGTCTGGTGGTTGGAGCACTGATGAGATGATCCATCACGCTTGGACAACGTGGAGGAACGTTTTGGCATTATCTTCAGAAAAGGGGACGTTTTAGCTTTCTGTTGGGACTAGGGGACTGTCCCCTTCAAAAGGGGACGTATGATCACCATAGGCATACTTGACTCCCAGATAATCCACAATCTACAACTCACCATTCCAAGCTCTTCGTTCAAGTTCGACGTCCGCGCCATCGCCGGTGTATCGCTCGGTGCGTGATACATCTCGAGATCTTGATTGATGAAAGTAGCCTGCAACAAAGAATGCTGTTATGTGCTAGACGACGTTGAATGTGATTTCATCTAGTAACTCTGCTTTACCTGCACAAAGCGAACCACTTCCAAAGTCACTTGGAGAGATATTGGGATCAGGTTGTTGAAGAGGATTATAAAAGTTAGGAAGTTGAATCCGAAATTTCTTGAACGCTTGTCTGAAATTAATAAAATTCCCTGATTAATAATTAAAATGTATGATATTTTATTTTTGAGAAATACCAGAACGTACCTGTAGTGCTCAGTCCAAGGTACCAGTAAGCGCTGAGGTGTTCCCGGGACCAGAGCTCGTTGTACAGCGAAGACACGAGACACAAAAACACGAGGAGAAAGAACAACATCAACACCTGCGTGTTGGTCGCTTTGTCGATCGTCGACCGCTTCAAAGGCGCTTTGGTCGAGTTCATGAGGAGTTTGGTCTCGTGGCCGGTGTAAATGACGACGCCGAATATCCAACTGGTGTTGCGGAGCATCGCCCCTCGCAGGAGCACCCGTTCGGGGCCGAGTGGGAGCGGCCTGGAAACATACATGGTTTAGCAACAGCCTTACTAATATCCGCTTTTATAATGATAGTAAGGCATTATACGTAGTCCAATAGGATCGTCATATCGTCGCAAAGTGGCCCATTTTAGCGGCTAGATTTTATATTTTGGGCAAAATGAAAAAATTAAGGCGCGTGGAGGGTGGCAGAAGTTGGCTTTGTTGAATGGAGACATTGAAAAACTTACGTTTTCAGTATATAATTATGGTTTTCGTAAATAAGCAGTCGTTTCATCATTTTGAAATGAGGTAGGCCAGAAAGAACGCTAAATTTTAATTCAGAAACTTCCATTCTCGTTGGGGGGAAAACCGACGTAGTCTAAATGAAAATCACCGGTGCCTCCAAATGTACGTTTTTGTGAGAATGACCCATAAATACGATTTGTGTAATTTTGATGAGGGTGTGTGAAAAGTCCTACTTTGTTAACACTAATAAATTACACAGGTCTAGAAAAAAAGGTCACTTCGGGCTCGAGAGGTTTCGGTGGTTGCTCTCCATGTTTTGGGGTCTGGTGAACACGAATCCGAAGCCCGTTTTGCACCATCACGTCTAGTTTTTTTTGTACACCCTCGTTTATCCAGAAAAGCGAAAATTCCCTTAATTTCGACTCTAAGTCGTCTGGTTTCTGTAGGTAATTTTTCTGGCCACTCTGAGGTACGCTATACTTTAGATTTTTTTGCGCTGAATCGAATGAGACCAATTGGAAGTCGCTAAGATGATTACTTACGGAGATACGACCTCTGGAAGTCATTTTTTAGGTCGGAAAACGCTATTTTTTCCACTGTTTTTTTTTTTTTTTTTTGCACTTTTCTATTAACACAGTAAAAAATAAGGGTCCGGGGGAATCGGCCCCAACTACAAAGTAAACTGTGGACATTTCTGCGTCAAATGCCGCCAACTGCACCTCTGTGAAAGCAATAGCCGATTTTTAATACTCAGATGAGCCAGAAAATTTTGTAGTTGGAAATAGGAAAAACGCTTCAAATTTTACACAAGGGTTCATTATTCTTTGATATAGGTTAGTTGCGCAAAAATTTTTTCTGTGTCAAAAGAAAAAAGTTGGAAAAAAATTTTTGGATTTTTTTTTTTCAAAAAAATTTTCTTTTGGATTTTTTTTCTTCAAAAAAAATTGTTTTTTCAAAAATTCTTTATTCTTTACTCGAAAAATATTTAACCTCCTGGGATCCTTCAAAAATCCAATTTTTAGCCCCATGAAAGCCCGATAGATCGCAACAGTGAAATCGGATCGCTCAAGACCCCAAAAAATGGATTCTACGTCCAAAAATACTTCAAAAACGACACCTGACTCGATCCCATAGCCAAATGCCTTCAAAAACCCCCTTCTGTGGCCCCATTTTAGCCCCATAGCGCCCCACGGGTTTGGGCGATCGGGCTGAAAACCTTGCGGGCACAACTAGATGGTAAAACGAGTATTTTGTCAAAATTTCAGATTTAAAAAAAATTCCTACTGCCCAAAACGGCCTGGACGGCGGACGGGCATTTCGGATTTTGAAAACGGCCACTTGAAACGGATAATGTCAAATTTTGAGGCCGATCGGAGTCGTCGACCCCCGTCGCGAAAACATAGGTGTATTATTCCAAGAATAATAAACCAAAAGGGAGAGTAATATTTCTCATATCTTTGAAAAATTGCCAAAAATCGGCTATTGCATTCACAGAGGTGCAGTTGGCGGCATTTGACGCAGAAATGTCCACAGTTTACTTTGTAGTTGGGGCCGATTCCCCCGGACCCTTATTTTTTACTGTGTTAATAGAAAAGTGCAAAAAAAAAAAAAAAAAAAACGCCTCTCAAAAGTGTGTTGTCAATTTTGCCATCTACCCTAGTAGGAAATTCTTCTCCATAGGGCTTTCACTAAAAAACGGCAGGCACCCCTGAGCTGTGAGTTTCGCCTAAACATTCTCTTGCTATGTTCTCAATTTAACAAAAGCTGGCACCCCATAGCTGTGAGTTCCGCTTCAAAAAAAAAAAAACGACAGGCTCCCCTATGCTGTGAGATCCGTCGCACGAGGCCTATTTTACAAAAACGGCTGGCACCCCTCAAAAACCTAGTAAGACGGATCTCACAGCTTTGAGGAGCCTGTCTGATTTTAGGCGGAACTCACAGCTAAGGGGTGCCAGCCTATTTTACAAACATGGCTGGCACCCCTGAGCTGTGAGTTCCACCTCAAACAACGTTCTCATCCACTCAGAGTCATTTACACTCCTCCAACGCTGCATTAGACTATCTAGGTTCCATTAGGCAAAATCTTGGCACAACAAGTTTATTATATTTGAGAAGTATTCCGTGAATTTCATTGGAATACAAGCATTTTTCGATTTTTTAAAAATGTTGTACATTTACTTTCTGGATGACCCTCGTATTCGAAATATAAAAAAATATGAGGTAGGTTAACATACTGTTTGCCAGACTCCTTCAAAGTCCCGTTGAACTCGTAAATGAGCTTGTTCGGATGTTCGCACTCGATGACACCCCTAAACTCCGTCAGCGACCGAGTGTCGAGGAGGTGTGACGTCTCGAGGAGGCTCTGCCTGATTTTCAAGTTCGTCTCCCCGTCAAGGTTCATCGTCTCGATGTAACACATCCCTTGAGGCTCGCTGCGGACGATACGCGGATAAGAAGACAATTTTTCTCGTTGAAAACGATAATTGCAAAAAAACGCTACCTTGTCGACAGGACGATCAAGTCGGCAGGGAAGAACTGGTTGTTTTGAACTTTGACCATGTCGCCAACCTCGACGTTTTCCCACACGACTTTCGTCCAGGCGCCATTTTTCAACACTTCCACCTCCCTGTGGTTCGTTTCCCTGTCAGCTACGTGTCTTTTCTGAAACGTAAATCATGCAGAAAACGGGTACGAGAAAGATGGGAAGTTCGATGGTAGTCTGACAAACACTTACGTAATCTTCGATAATTTCTTTAATCGCGGATACGACGAGAATGAATACCAGAGGCACCAACGTGGTGAACCGTCCGGTGGGGGAGACATCAGGAATTTGCTGAAAAAGAAGTCAATTGCAGAATTTGTGATGGTGGAGTGTGGCTGACACACCCTAAAAATCATATTGTCTGCAATGACGTTGGGCTTCGGACCTGCTCCCAGCGGCTGACGCATGAAGTACAGAATTCGGGAATTTCGCTGGAGTGTGTTGGTCACACTGGCTCCCGTCCGTTTGTTTACCGCCTCATAGCGAAAATAACATTTCATTATCGAAATATGTTAGTAAACTGTAAACATCAGTGCAATCGATAGGTTAACAAGCAGAAAAAGGGCCCTTGGGTTGCAGGGGGAGCTTCTTCCATGTGTGCCGTTTCAAGGGAGAAAATCACCAGAAAAATGCCACGAATCGGGAAAACTCCCCCTTTTTTGGTTCTCTTGTCATCCGCTGGGAGCGGGTCAGGAGCCCAAACGTCATCGCGGACAGACTCCAGACGACCATCTCACTTGTAACAAAGCGATGAACAAGAAGAAGCAGTTGGAATAGCGACGGAACTGCTCGAACAGGAAGGACGGCAAGAAACTCAATTTCGTGTATTTCGCTGTGGTGATGTGGTTGGAGAGGAAGCTGCCGGCTTGGGGGCGGTTGATGCAAACCGAGCGGTGTTCGGGAGACGAAGTGACGCAGTCAGTGGCGTCGGCGTCTTCGACGAGGTTCGAGCGGTCGCCGTCAACTGGAAATTTAGCAACAAATCGCTTATTATGAAAAGAATGAGTTGTAATTAAGGGGACGTCTAAATGTACCATATGAAACCACACAGTTGAACTGTCTGGTTTTATATGTGACAGTTCATTCGTTTTCTCTCACGGGCAGGTTCAGACGATGCGGAAAAGACGTTCTGCCAGCACTTCTAATAATTCACGGATGATGCCCCCCATTAGTTATTATAGTCAAATGCGCCTGGTGAGGAAGCCAAACGCTGTCAAATTATGGATGGTAAAGAAGCCTGGTTCCACAGCCAAATTAACCCTTTCACAACCAGCGAAGAGACATCTCGCGAGAAGAAGTGGCCTCCCTCAGCCAGAGACTTTATATCAAGCAAGAACATACCGTTGAAATACTTGTAACATTATTATAAGGCAAGGCGGGTCCATGCATTGTTCAGTTCCCTCAAAGGGTCAGTTGCGAAAAGGTTGAAGGAACAGAGGCGACTGATCGCCTTGCCATGCATTGATGGAAAGAAGAGAGAGAGAGGCTTTGCGGGAAGACAACCAGCAAGAAGCGGCATGCAGAGGTCCATATTGATAAGACAACCCTAATTTGCCCTGCAGAAGTAGCGTGGTCTGCTTTCTGGACACAACTATCTCGTGAAACATCTGAACCGGACTCGTTGCAAGCTCTGGTAAGCTTGGGACGATCGTGGAAAGCCTAGGAGACCCTTGGCCAGCTTGGGACTGACTTTGCACGCCTTAGATGGCTCTATAAAGCGTGGCAAGCCTATAAATCCGTTACATATCCAGCTTGGCACCACATTTATGCCTTTAAAACCCTTAGACAGCGTGGCACCATCTTTACAAGCCTTGGACGGCTCTGGAAAGTTCGGGAAGCAAGAAGCTGCCGACACGCAAGCAAAGGAGGGCGCAGCATGTCTTCCAATAGGTCCTGAACCTCGGGAAGACAGTGAGCTTTCTGCTTAATGAAAGGAGAGAGCGCTGCACTGGCAAAGACTCCCTGGTCAGAGGCACGCGAGATTCTACGGATTCTCCAAGTCAAGAACACAAGAGATGCTCAAACTGGGGAGAAGTGATTTGCAACTGCTTGTTGGCCTATTTACCGTTATCACCTTCACAAGATAGGATTACCAGACACTGAGGTATGCCTGCAACGCTGGAGAGATGTGGGACCTCTAAAAATAGATTCTACGTCCAAAATTACGTCGAAAATGACACCTAACTCGACCCCATAGCCAAAAACCTTCAAAAACTCCTCCTCCCGGAGCCCCATAGCGCCCCATGGGTTTGGCCGATCGGGCTGAAAACCTTGCGGGCTCAACTAGATTTCAGTTTTTTTTTTTTATACCTACCTACCTACCTACTCTGCCATCTTAAGGAAAAGCGTCCTAACCCCAATTGTCCCATTTTGAGAAAATTGACATATTTCGCTCTGCAGCCCGCCTTTTGGTTTATTATTCTTGGAATAATACACCTATGTTTTCGCGACACGGGTCGACGACTCCGATCGGCCTCAAAATTTGACATTATCCGTTTCAAGAGGTCTACATTCAAAATCCGAAATGTCCGTCCGCCGTACGCCGTCCGCCGTCCGGGCCGTTTTGGGCAGTAGGAATTTTTTTAAAAATCTGAAATTTTGGCAAAATACTTGGTTTACCATCTAGTTGTGCCCGCAAGGTTTTCAGTCCGATCGCCCAAACCCGTGGGGCGCTATGGGGCTAAAATGGGGCTACAGGAGGGGTGTTTTGAAGGCTTTTAGCTATGGGATCGAGTTAGGTGTCGTTTTCGAAGTATTTTTGGACGTAGAATCCATTTTTGGGGGTCCCGGAACGATCCGATTTCACTGTGGCGTTCTATAGGGCTTTCATGGGGCTAAAAATGGGATTTTTGAAGGATCCCAAGAAGTTAATTATTTTTCGAGTAAAAATTAAAGAATTTTTGAAAAAACACATTTTTGAAAAAAAAAATCCCCCCAAAAATTTTTTTTTGAAATATAAAAATCCAAAAAAAAATTTTTTTTTAATTTTTTTTTATTAACAGAATTAAATGTCTGTACAAGTAACCTATATCACAGAATAATAAACCCTTGTGTAAAATTTGCAGCGTTTTTTAAGCTAAATTCATGAAATTTTTATGGTGCACTTCCATAGTAGGTTATTATTTTTAGGTATACATGGGAAGTTTCCAAGTCATCGTGAGCAGGAGTAATTAATTAAAATAGTTAGATAGAACACTTTAGCCTAGGAAGGTTGTGGGATAGGACGTTTTAGCCTAGCACAGATGCAGTGTTCCAGGGGTAAACGTGATGAACAACTCACTCTAGTCGATAAGTGAGCTGTCTCCAGGAAGAGCATATTGCAATTTATCTCAACATCTTTGACGTTTCGATTTATCATTAGGTACACAACAGCATTTCACATTCCAGGCAATAAGACTGTTCTGGTGTATTTCTGGGTCTTCCAGTGAGGCGCCAATTTCCCATAGAAATTTAACGATGGGGTCGGTTTGTGTTGACGTCCTTAGAAGACAAAATGACCACATGCAATGTGGTTTGTTGAAACAGTAGCGGGAAGAGACATTGAGGAGACATTTTCAAGTTACGCAATCTGAGACATTTGTGACTGTAATCGTCATGTGACCAGCATCAGCTAACCTTCTAATGATTAATAATTAATCCAAAAGTCTCCAATTAGTCTCTGATTAGTCTCCAAAATAGAACAATTATTGTTCTATTTTGGAGACTCTTAGTCACTTTGGATGACGATTCTCAAATGATCAACCGATGTTTTCGCCACAGGGTCAACAATTTTGTGCCAAAATTAAATTCCCAAAATGAATCGCTGAATGTTGAAAGGGCGTAACTCCTTCAACGTTGTGGGAAATTAAAAAAAACTGTCTGGCATCTTCACTAAGTATGGTAAGATTAAATTTTTTCGTGGGTCGGCCATCTCTTGGGACGACTTAACGCGGAAAAGATAAAATTTTAACGGACAACCTGAGTTCAGTAGACATTTTCAAAAGCCATTTTACATTTTCAGTTGTTTTTTTTTTTTTTGTTTTTTTAATTCAAATTGTTCTCTCCATTTCATCTATTCGGCTGATAAATTGAAGATATTTGACTTATTTGACTTCTTGCCATCATTCAAAAGTCCCACTTGTAGCCCCATTGACTCCCACGGTGAAATCGGATGGTTCTCGGACCTCCAAAAATGGATTCTACGTTCAAGAATACTTCGAAAACGACAACTAACTCGACCTCACAGCTCGACGCTCTTCCTTAAGACGGCAGTAGTGCTCAAAACAGCCGGACGGGCATTTCGGTTTTGGAATCTCGACCTCTTGAAACGGATAGGTAATGTCAAATTTTGAGGCCGATCAGAAGTGTTGACCTTCGTCGCGACAACGTCCAAGAATAATAAACCAAAACTGGGAGCGAAGAGGGATGAAGACGGTTCTCAAGATATACGACACTCATTAAATAAGTGTAAATTTTACTGAAGAAGACTCACAGTGGAGAAGAGAAGTTCAATATTTACAATAGTTATACAGGGCTGCTGGAGATCGAATGACGAATCGCCACAATGATGGGCGTTATTAAAAGAAAATCTAAATACAGGTATTAAAGTAGGTAAAAGTAGGTCTACTTTTACAACAGTTGTAAAAGTAGGTATTTAGATTTTGCTAGTTTTCTACCTACTACCGGTTCAGCTTGATGCTGTGTGCCCTCGCGGTTAGTCGAATATTTTGAAACGAGGGAAATTCCCCAAAATATCATAAAAACTACCTTTTAGTTTGACAGTACTATCCGGACCCCTGACCGATCTGTAACTCGCGCTTGAACGACTGTCCGGGTCGTTCCGGGGATCCTCCGTCGGCCGAATTTTTGATATCTGAGCTCACAGGAGGATAATCCGGGTGTCATTCGAAACTCGGGACGGTAACACTTTTCACGCACGGGCTCCTTTAACGCCGTCACGGAGGTAAACAATCGTCAAAGACACACGAAAACATGTAATCACCTGATGCAAACCAAGGCAGCCGCCTCATCCACAACTGAAGTCGACGACTCCGCGGAACGTGGGACATCTCCTCAGACTATTCCACGTCGCCGATCACGAGGAAATTAGCCCGAATAATCCAATTACTAATCAACATATTACATCTACGCCCTGGCTGACAACACGTACATTATTTGGCTTTCTCTGCAAATATTCGGCGAGAGGGGGAGACGTATCAATAATGTTATCAAAAGTGCGGGAAAAGAGCCGCTAGAATGCGCTCGTCTCGCGAGGCGCATATTTATGAATCCACAGGTGAAATATAAACCGTCGCGATGACATAGGTGTATCATTCCAAGAATAATAAACCAAATTTAACGCAATTTAGGGTCATGACCCTATGAATAAGTAACTCCCATAGCTATGGATTTTTTAAAAAAGAATGTCAACCGAATGTGGAAGTTATCGCCAATAAATCGATAGTAAAAGTGTATAAGTCCATAAGTTTAATTTTGGTTTATTATTCTCGGAATAAAACACCTATGTAATCGCGAAGGAGGTCGAAAATGCAGATCGGCCTCAAAATTTGACATGATCCTTATCAAGAGGTCTAGATTCCAAAATCGAAATGTCCGTCCGCCATCTAGTTGTGCCCGCAAGGTTTTCAGCCCGATCGCCCAAACCCGTGAGGCGCTATGGGGCTAAAATGGGGCTACGGGAGGGTTTTTGAAGGCTTTCGGCAATGGGGTCGAGTTAGGTGTCGTTTTCGAAGTATTTTTGGACGTAGAAACCATCTTTGGAGGTCCCGGAACTCAAAATAAAAAAATAAGACGGAACTGATTTCACTGTGGAGACTTATAGGGCTTTCATGGGGCTACAAAAGGGATTTTTGAAGGATCCCACGACGTCTAATATTTTCCGAGTAAAAAAAAAAAAAAAAAAAAAAAAAAAAAAAAAAAAAAAAAAAAAAGCTGCAAATTTTTCACAAAGTTTTATTATTCTTTGATTTAGGTTACTTGTGCAAAAATTATTTCTGTGTCAATAGAAAAAATTTTGGCAACAAAATTTTTTGGGGGGATTTTCGTTTTAAAATTTTTTTTTTTTTTCAAAAATTCTTTATTTTTTACTCGAAAAATATTTAACCTCTTGGGATCCTTCAAAAATCCCATTTTTAGCTCCATGAAAGCCCTATAGATCGCCACAGTGAAATCGGATCGTTCCGTGACCCCCAAAAATGGATTTTACGTCAAAAATATTTCGAAAATGATACCTAACTCGATCCCATAGCCAAAAGCCTTTAAAAAATAACCTCCCACAGACCCATTTCAGCCCCATAGCGCCCCACGGGTTTGGGCGATTGGGCTGAAAACCTTGCGGGCACAACTAGATGGTAAACCGAGTATTTTGTCAAAATTTCAGATTTAAAAAAAAGTTCTACCTACTGCTCACTATAGCTTGGACGGCGGACGGACATTTCGTTTTTGGTATCTAGACATCTTGAAAGGTATAAATTATACCGTATGATGTTAAATTTTGAGGCCGATCAGAATTTTCGACCTCCGTCGCGACTATATCAATCAAGAATTTTTTATTTGCCAAAGCCAAAAAATGACAGAGCAAAGGTCATAAGTTAATGTACAGAATACGCTGACTGTTTACTATTCATTATTCATAGAATAATAAACCAAAAGGAACAAAACATCTTTTTATGACGTAAAATTAGGTAGTTAAACTTTTGCTGAAGTAAACAAACTCCCGTGTCGAAGATCCTCGCAATAGATAAATCGATTTTCAGTTTTTTTTTTTGTTTTTTTTTTGCAGCATTATCTACATCTAAAGTCCCTCTATTTCACTAGGTAGTGGCAGACGGTAGGCGTTGTGGGCTGAAACAAGGCGAATTTCCTCGAGAACACGGGGCGTGGTCAAGGCGGAAAAGCCGCAGCTAATAAAGTGGAAGGAAAATCGATCTGCCTGAAGGTGATGAACGGATACGAACATTAACAACATCTTGAGGCACGAGATCCGCCCCACGAAAAACAACCCCGTTATCATCAATTCCGCTTCTTTTACATTCACTTTTACGTTGATTATTATCTAACGCCTGCCAATGAGCAGCGGTCTATTTTGAAACAATAAACAAGGCCAAGGGAAATCTGGATCTAATGAATACCTTCGATAGCATGCTCTCACACGAAACGACCGTCAATTTCTCAAAATGTATTTAATACGAATAAACCAGGATTACCTTGTTTCCCGAGTCCAGTCAACGAATAGCTCCGAATTTTGGTAGCAGAAGGTTTCTCCTCGGAAACTTTTTTAAGGTGGTTAGAAAGGGAACATAATAAAATTTAGGACATTTAATGTCCTCTCGTCTAGGGATGCCGCAAGAGCGGTGGAGGGGGGAAGAAGGTCCCATTTTTTGGGTTTTCACCCCTATCTCGAGAACGGTCAATCCTACCGTAAAAGTCACCTTATACTAAAATAAAGAACACAACATTCTCTACAACTTTGATTATATACATTGTACACGAATTCCCAACCGTTTTCCGAGATATAGCCCATCGAAAATAGGCTAGGCCAGAAAGTGCAGTTTAACCCCATTTTTCGTCTTTCATGGCCAATATCTTGGTTTTGGTGCGTTCTCACCCACCTACTTAGGGGAATGGGATGATAGCAAATCTAATTAGCTTTCAGTTGAGCACTAGTAGAACTCTGTAGGTCAAATAGGAACCGTGAAAACGAATCAGAAGGTAGTCAGTACTGAGGTTAGTCAGAACCGAGGTAGTCAGACCAAAGAATCAAAGGTTGTCAGAATCGAGGAAGTCAGACCGAATAATCGAAGGTTGTCAGAATTGAGATAGTCAGAATCGAAGCAATCAGAAAAGGTTGTCAGAATCGAGTTAGTCAGACCGAAGGTAGTCATAACCGAGAAAACTGGATCGAGTTGCATCACCTCAATGCATGTTTAAGACCGCGCAATCATGCTCATCAGTGCTTGGCCAATCATTGCGAATGGGAGTGCCATTTGATATATGGGAGCACACAACGCGAATTGAGGCAGCAAAGAAAGAGGCAGTGAAGGAGCGGAAGCAGGCGGAGGATGTGCAGTTACGGAACACCTTAAGCAAATTCCCGGCAGATCGAAGAAGGGTGATAAGTCGAGCAGTCGCGGAACAGTCAAGAGTAAAGTCATCTGGTTGGCTATCTGCAATTCCATTGAAGCGGCATAGCTTTGATCCCTCGGCCAGTGAGTTCAGAGATGCTCTTGCGATTCGTTACATGTGAATACCAGTAGATACGCCAAACAAATGTGATGGCTGTGGTCATACACCCTTTTCCATCAGGCATGCTCTCTGATGTATGACGGGGGGGGGGGGGGGGGGGTCACATGACGTCACAATGAAGTAAGAGACGTCCTGGGGGAATTAATGAATACAGCTTGGGGAAATTGCTGCAAAGAGCCAATGATTGTAGCCGCTTCAGCCACTACTCCTGGTAAGAGAGGAGATCTTGCCTGCCGTAGGGCGTGGGAACCAAAGAGGGGCGCTTAATTTGACGTCCGTGTCGTAGACACTAATTTGCTCATAATAGGGACGGTTTTTGAAGGTTTTCGCAGGTTAAACACTAGAAATAGTACGTTTTTCAAACTTTTTATGGTTGGTACGTGTTCCTTACTGAATTCCCGACAGGATGACGTTGCGAAAGTGTAAATATATATATTCCTTGTATTTTTATTTTATTTTTGAAAAGTGTCCCTATTCTAGTTCACATGTGTCATAATAGGGACACACCTTTTTTTTAAAGCTTAAACCGCTTCACAGCCCTCGTATTCTCAATAGGGACATAGTTATGCTTTTAAAAAAACCATTTTCCGATCCAAAACATCAAAAAAAAGTTTTAATGAACTTTTCCATATAAATACAAAGGGTTGCCCTAGAAAAAACTGCATTTTAAGACCCTTATCAAAATCACAGGTTCCATATCACATGTTTCATAAAAATACAAAGGGTTGCCCTAGAAAAGACTACATTTTAAGACCCTTATCAAAATCACAACTCTCAGGGTTGCGCAGCCTCGGAGCCATGGCGTTGAAAAGACAGAAACATGATGGTGAGCGGTTTACAGGTGGTAGGTAGGTAAATACCGTCAACGTGGTGGCTATATTCATATCCATTGTGGAGAGATGAGCGAGTCCACGGCCGAAGACGTCCTCATTCGATTCGGTATGGCTGAAAACTTGCAAATTGACCCAAACACCGGCTTATTTCCACTCAAAACAAAACGAGTCCAAAGAGAGGGCTCACTACGTTCGGCAAAATCGAGATTTCGTCTATATAAACCCATTAAAACACGCTGAAATGACGTTTTTGATCGAAAATCGGCCAAAACAGCAATGTCCCTATTGAGGAACCTGGACACCCCTAAATTGCCATTTTGGGAAAAAACACTTGCCAAAATTCGCTGGTTTCACTTTTTTGAAATCTGACAACGGCTTCCCTCTAGTTAATTATGAGGCTAATAATAAATCCAGGTGACAACTTACCAGATGGTCCCTTTATATGATCATCATGAGAAGTTTTTCGTACAAACTGACAAAGCCCGTTATCACGTTATCACTGTTATCACCTCCCAGACGGCGGGAGTTGAAAAACGTCTTCTTCTTTTGTTGTTGACTCATCATTAACATCCAGAAGAGTTGACTTTCACCATGAACGTGAATTTTAGTGTAATAGGACGCCGCCAGGGGCGATTTTAATCTCGTTCCGCCAGTTCTGTCCCTATTCAAGGTACTGTCCCTATTATGAGCAAATTACGGCACTCTCGTATCCTGTCCAATGGCATCAGTTCTCACTGCGGCAGAGGAAGGGAAAAACGCTGCAAATTTTACGCAAGGGTTTATTATTCTTTGATATAGGTTACTTGTACAGAAATTTAATTCTGTCAATAAAAAAAATTTTTTTTTTTGGATTTTTATATTTCAAAAAAACATTTTTGGGGGATTTTTTTTTTTTTCAAAAATGTGTTATTTCAAAAATTCTTTCATTTTTACACGAAAAATATTTAACTTCTTGGGATCCTTCAAAAATCCCATTTTTAGCCCCATGAAAGCCCTATAGATCGCCACCGTGAAATCGGATCGTTCCGGGACCCCAAAAAATGGATTCTACGTCCAAAAATACTTCGAAAACGACACCTAACTCGATCCCATAGCTAAAAGCCTTCAAAACACCCCTCCTGTAGCCCCATTTTAGCCCCATAGCGCCCCACGGGTTTGGGCGATCGGACTGAAAACCTAGCGGGCACAACTAGATGGTAAACCAAGTATTTTGCCAAAATTTCAGATTTAAAAAAAAATTCCTACTGCCCAAAACGGCCTGGACGGCGTACGGACATTTCGGATTTAGAATGTAGACCACTTGAAACGGATAATGTCAAATTTTGAGCCCGATCGGAGTCGTCGACCCCCGTCGCGAAAACATAGGTGTATTATTCCAAGAATAATAAACCAAAAACAAACAAACAAGAAACGCCCAGTGACACCACTCGGTAAGCGGAAAACCACGTTTTTGAGTACGTTTTCGGCCGTAGCTCGGAAATTAGTTAGTTAGCCCTATTCCAAATTCCTTTTTTCCTAGTGAAAGCTGATTAAATTTACCATCGCAGCGATTCTACTTGAAATGTGGATTTGAGTTTTGATAAGGGAGGGACAGGCATTTTTGAAAAAAACGCTGCAAATTTTACACAAGGGTTTATTATTCTGTGATATAGGTTACTTGTACAGACATTAAATTTTGTTTAATTTTAATTCTGTCAATAAAAAAATTTAAAAATTTTTTTTTTTTGGATTTTTATATTTCAAAAAAAATTTTTTGGGGGGATTTTTTTTTCAAAAATGTGCTTTTTCAAAAATTCTTTAATTTTTACTCGAAAAATATTTAACTTCTTGGGATCCTTCAAAAATCCCATTTTTAGCCCCATGAAAGCCCTATAGAACGCCACAGTGAAATCGGATCGTTCCGGGACCCCCAAAAATGGATTCTACGTCCAAAAATACTTCGAAAACGACACCTAACTCGATCCCATAGCTAAAAGCCTTCAAAACACCCCTCCTGTAGCCCCATTTTAGCCCCATAGCGCCCCACGGGTTTGGGCGATCGGACTGAAAACCTTGCGGGCACAACTAGATGGTAAACCAAGTATTTTGCCAAAATTTCAGATTTTTTAAAAAATTCCTACTGCCCAAAACGCCCTGGACGTCGGACGGCGGACGGACATTTCGGATTTAGAATGTAGACCTCTTGAAACGGATAATGTCAAATTTTGAGGCCGATCGGAGTCGTCGACCCGCGTCGCGAAAACATAGATGTATTATTCCAAGAATAATAAACCAAAACGTGTTTTTTTTCGCAAATTTTTGCTCATAACTCGGGAACGGTTTGTCCGATCTTAATTCCTCATTTCTGTTGAGATAACAAAAGCGCCACTAGTATTGGTCGGAAAGTGTGGAATCCAGAAATTTGACCACTTATACGACCACGTTTTTAAGAACATTTTCGACTCTAAGGGCGGAAACCATTTCTCCGATTGAAATTTCATTGTCCCCACGCGAAAGTTGATTAAATTTCTTTTCTAAGAGTATGTTACGATTTTCCTGGAGATCTCAGGAAAATCCCGTAAAATGCCTCCCCAAATTCAGAGGGAAAATTGCCGATTCCCTGCAAAATTGTCAAAGCGCTCTTCCAGCAGTTATAACTTTGAAATGGCTAGTCCTAGCCCAAAAACTGCATAGAATGAAAGTTGTAGATCATGACATTTTACATTAGGTGATCATCCTAGTTTTCAGATGAGCAGCCGTTACGGTAAAATGTCATCTCTTTGGTGGAGCAAACCCGTTTTAGAGTCTTTTTACATGTCTATGTGTATTAGGGTGGTTAGAAATAGAACATACTAAAAGTTCTCTCGTCTAGGGGTGCCGCTAGGGTGGGAAGAACGTCCCATTTTTCGGCTTTTCGCCCCTATCTCGAAAATGAAAGTTGTTTTCTAGGACGCACCGATTACAACACATACAAGAATGTTTGACGAAAAACACGAGGTAAAACAAAGTTTTTAATAATATGTCACTTTTCGGGAGGGTGTATCTCGAAAACGGTTGAGATTCCGAATACAATGTACATAATCAACTTTGTAGAGAATGTTGTGTTCTTTATTTCAGTATAGGGTGACTTTTTCGGTAGGATTGACCGTTCTCGAGATAGGGGCGAAAAACAGAAAAATGGGATCCTTCTTCCCCCCTCCCCCACCCATGCGGCACCCCGAGACGAGAGGACTTTTAGTATGTTCTCTTTATCACGCTAAGCAAGTTTCCAAGGAGAAATCTTCTGCTACCAAAATTCGGAGCTATTCATTGACTGGACTACCCTCACTTTTGAGAATCTACTTTTATCTTTTTTCACACGCCCGACTTATTTAAAACTTACTCTGCATAAAAAAACGACCAATCAACATTGAAAAAACCCTTCGTGTCCGTGAACACGTGCAATTATGACTCGAAATACATCTTCAAGTTGTTTGAGCACAAAACTATCGCATGTTCATCAAACAGTAATTAAAGGCAAATAGAAGCGAATCGATGGTTCATCGAGTTTATTCCCGACAGGAAAATATAGCTATCAACTTATTCATAGATGACAAATACTTCTAAGTTTTGCTCCTGACCTACACAGGGCCCAATAGTTAGTGAATGCTTGAAAGGTTTACACTTGAAAATTTGATTAGAAAAGGGAATTTATTAAGAAAAGATAGTCAAATTGATCCAAAGAAAGTTATGGTGCCTGGCGCAGAGGGATGTTCGATCTATATTGCCCCTGTCAGAATAAGCTCTCGGCCGAGCGGAGCGAGGCCTTATGTCCGATTAAGCGGTCGGCCGAGCGAAGCGAGGCCTTATGTCCGTGTAGGGGTATGAACACACCCCCCTGTCCGAATAAGCGCTCGGCCGAGCGGAGCGAGGCCTTATGTCTGCTTAAGCGATCGGCCTCGCGAAGCGAGGCCCACGGGGGGTCTGGGGGGCGGAGCCCCCCAGCTGGGTGCGTAGGCGAGCAAAGCGAGCCGGAGCATCTAGTAAACCACTAATTCTCACCATGTCTCTATCCGACTAACTAAATATCTATCAAATATCTATCAAACTAACTGACTATCTATCTATCTAACTAACTAACTAACAGAGTAAGTTTGTCACGAGCTTTCTCCTCTGAAACCGTAAACGATAAAAATAGGGCGATTTTTTCTACGGGTTCGGCGTCCGGTTTAAGGGGGTTTGAGAACCCCCTGAGAACGTCGCAAGGAGGTTTGAGAACCCCCTGAGATGCGCACAAATAGGCGTATTTGCGCCCAACTTTCTTATTTTAAATGGGAACCCCTAATTTTTTCCCCGAATTCCTCGGCAAATTACGTCCGATAAGCGCGTTGAGCGAAATTTTTGGCGCGCGCAAAATCGTGCAACGACTTATTTGTATCTTCGTTGTTAATGGTCCGATTGAATCGGCGTTTCCTCCGTATCTTACCTAGAGATCCGAATTGTAACACGAAATCCCGAAAAAAAACGAGTTCCGACAATGAGCGAATTTAGACGGCGAGTTTAATTTGAACGATTTGAAGAGATCCCGTGCGCGTCTTGGGAGGGTGGCTTGCGTTTAAATGTCTAAAAAGCAAGGCCTTATGTCTGAGTGCTAGTACTAAAGAATGAGTCAGTAGACAATCTTTTGCTGTTTTTTTTTTTAAATATTTTTTTATTGATGAAGACTAGTTCGTGAAAATTCGATCCCAAGTACGGGCGACAAAATGAGCTGTTTCACAAAAAGCTCCGAATTTTCGCTGACTGGTAATGAACGTGATCGTTTTGAAACCAGTCTTCAGCAACTAAGTTTGAAACCGTTTCAAACTATTAGTCTCTGGTGTTTTCGTAAAGTTGTCTGGCATTACTGAAGCTCAAAGAAGCGGCGCGGTCGCGACAGACTGCAATTTAAATCGTCTTGATAAGTGACAATATCGTCTCATGATCATATGAAATTAAATTATAAAATAAATAATTATATTATTGAATTGCAAATTTTTACGGGTCCTACGCAAACAAAATTTTGAAATTAGAAGATGGATATTGCCTGTTAGGAACGTATATTGTGACACCAATTTTGAGCAAAGTAAATAATATTATCAGGATATTATCAGGATAAGCAAAAATTATAACATGTGAGATTGGGAATTGGATGAAACATGTATGAAACTGAAGAAGTAAGTTTGTCATTTCAACACTAAAGCAATATTATTTTGTATTATTTTAGTTTATTCTCGTCATAAGTATTATGATCGAGGATATTGGTTGTTGAATCTGTAAATATTATTATTCATATTTATATCAATATTAATCATTTAAATTAATAAATATTAATATAATATAAATATTTTTGATCTCCGTCGCAATTACACAGGTGTATTATTCCCAGAATAATATACCAAAAAGATTTTTTTTTTAATTTGATGAAAAACATCGTATTTTTGGTCGTTTTTCAGATGTATAAAACGACTCCTTCATATGTTTTTTTTGGTCGGTTTTTTTTGCACACAAAAAAACATGAAGGAGTCATTTTAGACCACGCATATAATATATATATATATATATCATATTCGTAATCAGCCTTAAATTTCCTAAAGGATAGGCCCATTAGGTTTTAAATAATCATTAAAAACTAAAATATAATCAAGAATTGATGGAAAACTTCGTATTTTGTCAAAAACACATGGAGTCATTTTAGACCACTTATATATAGTTTACATATTCGTAATGGGCTGTAAATTCCCTAAAGGATAGCCCCATCTGCGAATTTTGTCCACCTAGATCCGGAAAATTGTCCACAGTGCGACGTCTCGTCATTGGCCAATAGCTAACATTTAGGTAGGTACACAAAATACAATGGGCACCCAATCAGGAATTACTTGCCAATAGATAATATCGAAAGAAAACGTCAATTCTAAACCACGTAATGCTCCTCAATGACTTACATAGATCGATAACTTTTCCAGAATCTATAGAGTCCAGGAATGATTCACCTAACTGTGTCATTCTACGATGAGGAACAAAACCCAAGATTTCTAACTCCGATTTCGTCTGTAATGATTCACTCAGTTGGATGATGCCATGAACTTTATTTTCACCAACATCCATTTTATGAATGGTGGTCGTAATATACACCCACAGACGGTTACTTATCATAATTAAAATCATGCATAGCATCTTCATAAAGGGGTTAATAGGCAAAGTGCACTGTCTCGCCGGTGAGTTATCACACACAAAGGTAACACTGAAGGGAAACACAAATGGAATTAAAACAAAAATGAAAACACCAATTCATGCAGTATTCAAGCATCGTATTGGCATTGAAGACATTGAAAACGGGGAATCTCACCGCGCTTCTGGGCCTCACTGTTACGATCTAAATTTTGTTCTCGGATGGGCGTACTAAAACTTGTCTCTGTCGTCCTTTCTCCATTCCGTCGGGAGGTTGTCATTCTTCATAACATGGGGCCTTCGGGGGGGATTCGGTTCCACCGATCCTAATGATGAAACAAAAGATAAAATAAATGATGATGATGATGATGGAAATAGGCGAAGCATGCGTCAAGGTAACTTTTCATCGTGAAGTCGACAATTTGGCAACACTGGTAAAGTGGCAATGTGATTCAACAGGTTCAAACTTGTGAAGGGTTTGGCTCCCAAGAAAAAAACGATCCACCAATACGTGACAATAATTATCATATCCTTTTAAATTGCTGATTTCAAGTCAAACTAGACTCACCGCAAGATTCTAGAGTAATTAGTTCGCGAGATACAGCCAATTGTAGCTGAAAAATGCGGCCATGTTGCCCGAGCTGGATGGGTGATGATTTTGTTGGGGTTCCTGGCTTTAAACGGCTCTAAATCGTGAATTAAGAGTTGTACAGGCTTGCAATCAGTTTTGTTAGAATCAGCAGTTCAGAAACTAGACGGTGAGGTTTAATGGAAAGTGAGAAAATTTGGAGGCAAATTTGGGCATTTCAAAAAGTTGAAACTGAACGAGCAAAACTAGAAATTAAAGATCGATCGAGTATAAGTAAATATTAATTAATTAACGCTAAAAAAAAGAGCTTGGCGTGAGAGATGTGAAATGTTGTGGGAGGATGAGTTCACAGGTAAAATAAACCAAGAAAGACGGAAATAGAAAATAAAATAAACATGCCTGGTTAATGGGTGTTGGTATGGAGTGTAAAGAACGGTAAACAAACAGAGCGGGAAAAACCCGGCGTGGGGTGATATCGATGAAAGCTGGGAGGCGGCCGACGGTGGACTGAAAGTGGAAAAAGGGGTTGGGAACCTGGTGGAAGGTCACCAGATAACAGAGCCTACGAACTCCTCGTCAGACACCATTATGAAGCAGCTAATTAGGGTGATGGGCCGGGGTCGGCACAGTCAGGGATTCACTCAAATTGCGAGAGGATGTCCGCCGACCAGAACCCCCACAAAGATCGGGAGTCCATTCAAAGCCTTGTCAGTTTAATTTTGGAATGTTTTTAAACTAGAAATTGAGTTAAATGGATAAATACGAAAAACGAATGAAAATGAAACTGTTTGGGATGTATTATACTAGTTTTCCAACTCGTGGACCCTTGTGAACATAATCGGGACCAAATTACTGCAATTTTTTCCGTGTAGTTTCGGTTTCTTTACCAATAGCTTGAAAAATACGCATCCGACGGAAACAAATCGCCGTACCAAAGTTGAAGAACATTAAATTACCTTCCAAATTCACTCATCAAATGTATTTTTTGGTCCAACCGGTACCAAGATTCACAAAAATTTGGACAAAACTTCTCAAAATGTAAACATTATCATAAAAATGATCATTTTTGTTCTAATTTTCAATTTTCATCATATTTGTGAGGGATATTTAATATGGTACATATGTATATCAGTATATCCCTGTCCCTATCCCTTTGACCCGCTACCTTAATTAAAATTGTATCCGCATAGTTTCGTACATTTCAAGATGAGTATGGGAATGGATTCAATAACTATGTATCGGGGACATGGAAATAATTTTAAAACCAGAAGCATACGAGGCTTTATCTACTATGAAACTCATGATTACTACTATGATAGATGTAGTTCTGGAACTTCCTATGGGATTTAACCGAGGCCATACGTCCGTTGTACCTACTGGATCAGTAACAAATAGATTGATAGATCTATCAAAAGATAGATGATTTATTTGGTGCCAAAAATCAAATATTAATTATTTATCTAAAAGACCAGTAAGTATGTCGCGAGCCTTCTCCTCCGAAACCGTAAGCGATAAAAAATATGGCGATTTTTTCTACGCGTTCGGCGTCCCGTTTAAGTGCCGTTAGGGGGTTTGAGAACCCCCTGAGATGCGCGCAAATAGGCGAATATGCGCCCAAGTTTCTCATTTTAAATGGGAACCTCTAATTTTTTCCTCGAATTTGGATTCCTCGGCCAATTTTACGTCCGATAAGGGCGTTGAGCGAAATTTTTGGCGCGCAAATTCGTGCAACTTCTGATTAGTATCTTCGCTATTAATGGTCCGATTGAGTCGGTGTTTCCTCCATATCCTACCTAGGGATCCGAATTTCAATAAAAAAATCCCGAAAAAACGAGTTCCGACGATGAGCGAATTTAGACGGCGAGTTTAATTTGAACGATTTGAAGAGATCCCGCGCGCGTCTTGGGAGGGTGCCTTTTATCGTTGCCAGGGACCTTGGAACGATGGAGAGAACAGAAAAACGGAGGGTGCCAGGGACGTTGGAAAGGTGGAGAGGCGGGGAAACGTTTGGGAGAGAAGTTTTAGGAAATGGTTCATTCCACACTAATTTCGGATATATTCTGGTGTGTGGGAAGGCGATTTCTCTCTCTATTCCCGGCCAACTTACGCCCGTTAAATTTAGCGCATTGAGCGACTGTCACTTGGGCGAGCCAAGCGAGCCCCCTCCCTCAAAAAAGTGGTCGGTCGAGCGAAGCGAGGCCTTATGTCTGAATGCTATTAAATTAAAAATAAACCCTAATATATTTTTTATTCTTCTTAAAGTTGTGATAATCAAATATCCCTACAAATCTATCAAAAGATGGTTGATTTTTTGGTGCCAAAAATCAAATTTTCATGTAGGTGTTTTCATCTATTATAAATTTAAAAAAAAAATCCTGAGTTAAAGGACTATCTTGAGAGGATATTACATTATATTTTTGTGATATTATACTTTTTTAGAATTTAACTAATGGGTTCTAGCCAAAGGGCTACTGTCACTCGGTCAAAAATAACCTTTTGATAGTTAGGTATTATAAAATTTACAACATTTCAGAAAAACGTTTCAGAAGTACCCAGTCATCTGTTTCTGGAAGTATGATTGCTATGCCAGCCATATTTGCTTGCCAAAACACCGTGTTGAACCGATACAAAACATCTTACTGCGGGGCTTTGAGCATTATTTACTTACTCAGTTGTCAATACGGTCAGTGTTTGTAGAAGTTGCTATTTAGAAAACGTTCGTGAATAATAATAGTTATTATTACTATAATAAGAATTATTCGAGCTCCCCCCATAAAATTCTTTACGTTATATTTGTATGAGTCAGGCCTATGTTTTGAGGCTTCTAAAGCAAAACTGTTGGTGGTACGAGCAATAATTGAGGTGTAACCTTGATATTTGAACATCAACACACCTGTCGTGCTAACGGACACTTGACGGCAAAACCGATTGATATCTCGATATCATCAATACAATTCGACCCCGAATGTCAACAAGGCAATGAAACTCATTGAATGAACGTTGATAGGTAACTAAATAAGACGAAAGAAGTAAAAAAAAAAAAGAGTCCACCCTTGATGACACGAGACAAATAAGCGTGTCCAAGGACAACAAGGTTGTGACGTAACCTACGCACACGTGAAATTGGTTTGAAGGAAACCTGGAACAACTCACCTGAGCGAGGAACATGAACACTAATGGGCCGCAGTATTACGAGACAAAACCCGGTCCATTGTTTGAGTAGTGACAAGACTCGTTAAAATTTTATCGTTTTAAAGGCGGGAGACACTTTTACACAGCAAAGTTCGCCGTAGTGATTCAGACAGTAAATTCGGAGCTTGCAGCACAATGTTTTTTTTTTCCGTCGATTTTAAAATGTTTATCCTGCATCGCCCAACGAGCGGATTCCACTTTTTATGAGGAATCGTGAGTCAGACTAAACTCATCGAAGGGGGCCGCCCAAGTGATTCACAAATCCAAAAACACACAACTGTTCTTCTTATCAAAACCTCTTCAAAGATAAGTTGAGTATTCACAAAATTAAAATGGAACAGATTCTGTTCCATTACTTCACTTCATCTGACGAAACAGGCGAAAATAGTTTTAAAAACAGAATTTCATGTCATTTTTAAGCTGACGAAAGACGTTTCAAGCATGTACCTTCACTTAAACAATAAATGCATTTTTTTTAATCACTGACCAAATAGTTCCAACGAGTGAGAGTTGTTATGTAATAATCTTTCAAGGTGGAATCAAACCTCAAAACCACTGGCACCTCAAAAGTAGCGTACAAATCATTATGGATATCAAATCAGAATCCACTTCATGCAGGAGGGTTTGACAATCAGCACGCTGGCTATTAGGGGGATCAGAGGATAAATTGGGGATTTAAGATAATAAGATAAATTGTTTATTTACAAAAACCACAATTAAAACAATTTACACGACGAAAATAAACAATGCAGCAATTGCAATAACCATTAATGGTTATAATAAACGTCTGCCGGAGGTTTGTCTGGAATAACACATTTACTTAAATCTAGTTTTAAAGAGTAAAACAAACAGGCATGATGGATCGGATTCCCCAAGGCGGGAGGACTCAACAACAAGGGGAAGGCTTCATAAGTTGAACTCCCGCACCAAAAACTTCCTATATCGCCAAGCCAACTTGCAGAACTGCACAAGCGGGCCCCAATCAGGACCGTTCAGAATTCCCAGAGCCGTCTCCCTCGTCAGCTGCGACCGACCGAAAGCCGCAAGATGGAACTCCGACAACACCGGGCACAGGCACAAAAAAATGGTAATTGCACATAGAACACTCCTCCTGGCGGCTGGAGACATATGGTCTGGCATTGGGCGCCAGAAGCTCAGCTCGGACCTTGGAGATCCATCGCAACGCTGCAAGGGGCACCGGGAGAGAGTTCCCAACAAGGCTGACCACACTTGACACCCGAGTCCAGCTCCCTGTATCCGACTCCTGCATCCTCCGCCTGAAGTGCGCCCACCTCCGATCAACGAAGCCTTGCAGCAGCAAGTCAGCATCAGTCCTCTGAAGAGTAGCGTCAAATGAGGACAAATTATTCGCGACCTGAAACTGAACAAAGCCCTCCAATTGCCAGCCCAACACAATTCCGCCTCGATGACCTCCCAGGCGACAATCCTTGGTAGCCATGATTCACTCATCCCCGCGACCCTCACAATGTACTGCAGGTGAAAGCGGAGAGTGTATGCAGAGACGGTCTTCAAGTCGGTCTCCAAATGCAGCAAGTAGTCCGGAGGCGTATTGAGGCAAATAAAATATCCTCTTCACAAACAATAACAGCACCCTCTCCACGACCAGATACTCCTGAAAATCCCATACTTGTGCAGCATAGCATAAAACCGCCCTTACACAGCACGTCCCCATATACAATCCATGGTGTTCCTTGCAGCAATTGCCTTTCTATTGAGGTGCTTAGCAAACGACAATCTAGGAGTGAGCATGACACCAAGATAATTATACTCATTAACGATCTCAACTGTTTCACCTCCCAGTGTCCAACGCTCCCTGGCACTGCGACGTCCACCGTTCTGGAATATCATCACCTTGGATTTATCCATATTTACAGTCAAGTCCCAGGTTCTGCAGTAGACTTCCAGGACATCCAATTACTCTGCATCTCCTCCGGATTCTCAGCCAGGATAACCAGATCATCAGCATACATGAGGACACCAACAGCCAACGCTGACACCATAACGAAACTCGGGCACAATATCATTCATAAAAATGGCAAAAAGAATGGGGCTCAAAGGGCAGCCCTGCCTGACACCCACAACAACAGGAAGCGACTCAGTGCGCTCCCCCCCCCCCCCCCCCCCCCGCATGTCCAAACCGAGGCAGAAGTATTGCAATACATCGCGTGCAACAAGCCAACAAACTTGGGAGTCACTCCCACATTCAAAAGCTTGAATAACAGGACCTGTACCTGGTACTCCCTATCAACAGTGTCAAATAAATTGGGGATTTGACGGGATCATTATAATACCAGCCAGTAAAAAGCGGAACTCAACAGAGAAATTGCTCTGCTCTGCATTTCAGACTTTGTACGTCTAAAGCAATGTTTCATAGCTGCTGGGGCAGGAATAATATGTTTGAGAAGGCGAAATTCAATTCCCCGGTGGTCATGCATCTCCCACCTAAGTGGCAGCCTGAAAATTACGGGGGTATGCATGACGGAGGGCTGCCGCGTCCAGCAGGGAGTGAAAAGGAATGGAGCCCATTCACGTGCCTGGCTGCGATATTTGATATCAAATCAAATTAAATCAAAACTTTTATTTGCCCGAAACACAGAATGTATGGGCAATGGTCAAAAAATACATACAGGAAAAAAACAAGAAAAAACTGATTAACTTAACCTAGGTTATAACAAAACAAAATACAGGCACACTACATGGACCAATTCACCGCGTCAGCAAAGAACTCATCAAAGCTGTAAGGAGCAAGCCTGATGAGGAAACCCTTATGGGCCCTGAACGCACCAGCTGGAGCATCCCGGATATCTGCTGGGAGAGCGTTAAAAAATTTGAGCCCCCACCAGGTGGTGCTATTCCGGGAAGTAGTTAGGCGATGAAAGGGGAGTATGAGTTTGTTTTTGCCACGTGTGGAGTATTGATGGTCGGGCCTGAGGAATTTATCAAAGTTCCTCCTCACATAATTTAAGCCTTCAAGGATGTAAATAGCTGGGATAGTGAGAATTCCGAGCTCGACAAATGCTGGTCTACAGTCCTCTGAATAGCGAATACCAGCCACGACCCATAAAGATTTTCTCTGAGATGCAAAAACAATGGAAGCTGCAGGGGCGTGTCCCCAACAGAGAATTGCATAGACAGCTCTGCTATGAAAACAAGCGTGATAAGCCGCGAGGACAGCAGGCTTTGTCAGTCTTTCAGAGAGACGCCTCAATAAAAAGGTGTAGCTATTGAGACTTGAAACGAGGCGTGTACAATGGGACTTCCAGTCAAGCCTTGGGTCAAGGGAGACACCAAGGAATCTTACGTCAGCCAGATTATTGTCGAGACTCGAAAAATATCTCAACCCAAACCTTATAATGCTGGTCTTATCACAATTTACTGAGAGTTGGTTTACTGTGAACCAATTTGTGATAGCTTCAAGAGAAGCAATTTCGATTTCGCAGAGAGTAGAACATGATTTGATTCTAATCAGCAAAAAGAATGGGAATTGCTGAAGAATTCAGAAGGCATGTAGGGAGATCATTAATGATTTTATCAATTGATAAAAATTAGAAATAAAATTGGGCCGAGGACTGAGCCTTGTGGGACTCCATAGTTGATTGCCAAGAACTGGGATAAACCTCCGCCATGGCGAACAGCCTGTATTCTGCCGGATAGATAGCTTTCTACCAAAGACACGGGAGAAGTTATACTTGTGGAGCTTTTCGACCAGTATTCTATGGCAAATGCAATCGAAACATTTTGCGACATCCACCAAAGTCGCGGAAGCGAATTCTCCGTCCTCGAAAGCAGATGCCACAAAATCATTGAGGTTTTGAATTGCGTCCTTTGTGGATCGACCCTAACGGAAACCAAATTGAGAATCATTAAACAATCGTGTGCTTTTCAAAATAATCGTTAAGGTCGGATTTTAGTAATTTTTCAAAAACCTTGGACAAAGCAGGAAGTTTTGAGAAGGGTCGATGATTTGACAGTGAATTTGGTTCACCTTTTTTAAATAATGGGACCACCTCGGCGACTTTGAGAGCTGATGGGAAAACCCGTGCCGAGATCGAGTCATTTATAAGGCGCGTGAGAGGGAACACCAGAGCCAGTGCCCCTTGCTTCAGCATGCTAGCCGAAATCCCATAAACGTCACACCCATTAGACTGCTTAAGATTGCTTGATATCCGTGTTGTTCACACCGACGCTCCTTCTTATCTCTCGCTCCGTCTCAACAGCACACTCATCAGCCGAACAGGAAAAGCGAAGAAAGTACCTACTCTATAGAGTGCGTTATAACGCAAGCAAAGAGCGCCCTGCTATATTCACACCATTGGTGTGCTCGGTGGATGGCTTGTGGGCTCAGCAAGCTAGAGCAGTCAAGGTTCTGGCGGAGAGGCTCTCGGAAATCTGGGGATGGCATCAGTGTAAAGTTCGCGAGTGGCTGCGTGCTCGTCTGGCCTTCGCTATCCTCCGAGCAAGCAACTTATGCCTCAGGGGTGCTTGAAAAACGCTGGAGGAGCGCTGACAACCTGCTGGGCTTTGAGGGTGGTGCAGCTGTTCAGCTCGGCTTGGACAGTTCCTCTCCTCCATGAACAGTAACTGTTTTATTTCTATTTCTTCGTCTACTCCCTTCTTCTTCAGGTTTTCTTTTCCTTTTTTAACGCGGCTCCAACTGTTTTCTTTTCTCTTATTTGAGTGAATAAATTATTTTTGATTGTTAGAAATATTCTTCTTCCAACTTTTGGTTTATTATTCTTGGAATAATACACCTATGTTTTCGCGACAGGGGTCGACGACTCCGATCGGGCTCAAAATGTGACATTATCCGTTTCAAGAGGTCTACATTCTAAATCCGAAATGTCCGTCCGTCCAGGCCGTTTTGGGCAGTAGGAATTTTTTTTTAAATCTAAAATTTTGACAAAACACTCGGTTTACCATCTAGTTGTGCCCGCAAGGTTTTCAGTCCGATCGCCCAAACCCGTGGGGCGCTATGGGGCTATAATGGGGCTACGGGAGGGGTTATTTGAAGGCTTTTGGCTATGGGATCGAGTTAGGTGTCGTTTTCGAAGTCTTTTTAGACGTAGAATCCCGTAGAATCCGTAGAATCCGGACGTAGAATTTGGGGTCCCAGAACGATCCGATTTCACTGGGGCGATCTTTAGGGCTGTCATGGGGCTAAAAATGGGATTTTTGAAGGATCCCAGGATGTTAAATATTTTTCGAGTAAAAAATACAGAATTTTTGAAAAAAAAATCCAAAAAAATTTTTTTTTTAGATAAAAATCCCAAATAAAATTTTTATTTTTAATTTTTTCACTGACAGAATTAAATTTCTGCACAAGTAACGTATATCAAAGAATAATAAACCCTTGTGTAAAATTTGCAGCGTTTTGAGTAGGTCCAAGAATCAGCACAGGGCGGTTTAACCTGTAGATTAATCTGTGGTTTAACCCAAAATCAGGTGTTCGTCCATTCTCTATTCCACTCCGAAATCCACCTGTATAAAATCCATAATTTTTGATACTCTACATTTACTAGGTACTACACTTTACTTTTTGATACTCTACTAATTCTTCAAAAGCTTCCAGCAACTCTGCCTCATCTGTGCACCCCTGCGGATAAACAGAATAGGCCTAAAGTTCACCATCTAATTTGGTGGAATCCCTTTGTGTGCGTAGGCTTACGGATGACTGCTTCCCCGAGAATAATAATGCAGTAAAAACGTACAAACCTCCGATAGTGACCTTTTGTCAAAGTTCAGGTCATTGACGGTGACTGACATTTTACCTTCTGGATTTCCCGAGGGGTCAATGAACATTAGCACGGCGTTAAATAATGCTGGGCAGTTGTAAATCAAAATTGAGAAGTTTCTGCTTCTGTTTTTCCCCAAAGACACTTTTTCGATTTAGGACGTCACGCTATTAATTCGATTGTTTTATGCGAAATTCACAATTCAGGTGGCTGAGTCTTTTTAAGGCCCCCAGGGCAGCCAACACTCCGACACACGTGGCTCTAGTGGCCGATGACAGCAAGACACGCCATTCAAGAACTGACTGGCTTTGCTCGGCGGATCGAAGCCCTTGATCGATAACCTTCGGACGGTAATCAGCCATTTGATATCTAAGTAGGCTAATTTCCGTGTTGTCCCTCTTTTCGACAACTTCGGACCAAATAGCGGGTAATTTTGGTTCTGCCCTAATGAACGTAAACACGGTGGGTAAAAGCAACAAATAGAAATACATCACAAGGCCGGGAACGAAATGTCTTAATGTATTTGCCCTTTTGATATATTGTTATCAGAATAATCAACCTATGTTCTCAGGGTTGGGCCTAACGGGGCCACGGCGAAATCGAATCGTTCTGGGACCCCCTAAAATGGATTCTACGTCCAAAAATACTTCTAAATCGACGCCACTTTTTAGCCTCATAGCGCCCCACGGGTTTGGGCGATGGGGCTGAAAACCTTGCGGGCACAACTAGAAGGTAAACCGAGTATGAGGCTGGTGATTAGGTCATTATTTTGCTGGCGTCAACAACAACACATGACATGTGTTGCATTTTCAGAGGGCACTGTCAATTTGGCGTGTTTGCCACGATCCACAGAAGTGGGGATGGAAGACCGCCAAGAATGGTCAAATTTCACTCTCAACGGCCCAACCCCCAGCAGCCCAAGAATATGTTCTTCAGCAGTTGTTATATTAGCAGGATATTATCCTGCACATGTACACGAGGATTACATACTGATGGTCTACGTTCTAAATCCGAAATGTCCGTCCGCCGTACGCCGTCCGGGCCGTTTTGGGCAGTAGGAATTTTTTTTAAATCTGAAATTTTGACAAAATACTTGGTTTACCATCTAGTTGTGCCCGCAAGGTTTTCAGTCCGATCGCCCAAACCCGTGGGGCGCTATGGGGCTAAAACGGGGGCTATGCGAGGGGGTTTTTGAAGGCTTTGGGGAATGGGATCGAGTTAGGTGTCGTTTTCGAAGTATTTTTGGACGTAGAATCCATTTTTGGGGGTCCCGGAACGATCCGATCTCAGGGCCCTCATGGGGCTAAAAATGGGATTCTCTCTCTAGGATACCAGGAGGTTAAATATTTTTCGAGTAAAAAATAAAGAATTTCTGAAGAAAAAAATTTTTGAAAAAAAAATCCAAAAAAAATTTCCAAAAATCCAAAAATTTTTTTTGAAAAATAAAAATCCAAAAAAAAATTTTTTCATTTTTTTCATTGACAGAATTAAATTTCTGCACAAGTTACGTCTATCAAAGAATAATAAGCCCTTGTGTAAAATTTGCAGCGTTTTATTGGAATAAAATACCGTTTTCATCCTGTAAAAAAAGAAAGAGCCCAGGGATCCGGGCCCTTGATTGCAAGTCCAATTTGTTGTCAGTTTTTAAGGTACGAAGGTGTCAATAAAAAAGGTGTTTTCACGGGCAAGACGGGTCGCGTCCCAAGGGCAACAAAAACCACTCCTTATCTTGCTGTATATTGCCTCGACACAGTAATTACTAACATTCACCCAGATTGATACGACTGCATGAATGCTAATTACGGACTTGATGGGCATAAACTCTCGAGTGGTGAAATCAGTAGCCAATCTAATCATCGAACCTCTGTCTTTCATTATTAATAGGTGCTTCTCTGAGGGTATACCTATAGGTTCCCAGATTGCTTGAAGAAAACAGTGATAACACCCATACCTAAGAAAGGGAATTCTAATGAATATTGTAGGGGAAATTACTAACAATTGGTGATTTTGCAAAATAAAGTATCTGGAGAAGCTGGTCCACTCGGAAGCTAGTTCCCATGGGGTGACAAAACACACCTGGTAGACAACCAAAAAACCGTGAGACGATGTTCACAAATTCTATTCATTCAACATGCAAACGTCAAACTTCAAACTATTTATTCAAACTTGGGATCAGCTGTGGAATTCTATTGAATTGACGTTCTTCTTTCATTGAAACTAACCAGTCACAGAAACTAACAATTCAGGCACGACACTGGTGACCCCGACGTGATCAGAACACAGAACACGGCAACTCAATTACACTGAGAGAAAAAAAGGGCCTATTCTAGGTTATTTTTCGATTTTTTTTCTAGGTTAAATGCTGCCAACCTAGATTTTTTTTGGTTTTCATTCTAGGGTGGAACAATTTAGTCTAGGTTGAATATAATTTAAACTAGATTGAAAATACTGGTGAAGTTACCTTCCTAAAAATGCAAACAACCAAGATTTAAAATACACCACCCCCACACTTTAGTTCTAGGTTAAGTTCACGGTGTGTGCTGCCGCCTCCATCCATTTACAGTCTAGGTTAAAAACATTAATGTCTTGGTTGTCTCACCCTGGTAGTCAATGTTTTTCACTTTCATAGACGGTTGATTTACCCTAAAACAAAAACGTTCTCACCCCACCTCAAACAATTTACAGCCATGGCGCGTTAACCTAGAACCCTTTTTTCTCTAGGTTGTGTCCCTTTATTTACGAGGTTGTTTCAATTACTATCCCTGTTGTTCCAGTTAAATTTCTAGGTAGCTTCCTATTCTTTTCAGGTTGGTTCTAATAAATTACTAGGTGGTCCACTTTTCTACTTGACGTTCACCCCACACCTGTAGTCCCCCACCTTGCACCCCGAAATCGACAGTGGCGCGGTCATGCGGTGTGTAGGTACTCTTCGTTCCCTGTTATCGGTATTCGTTATCATTTATCAATCGTTGCCAAATTGTCAAGTTCAAGGTGTTTAGTTGACAGATTAGTAGGTATGTAGAGAATTTTTGGACGAAATGCCTACCATAGGTTGCAAAATCTGTGCAAAGTCGTTCGCCCATTCCGCTTCTGTCTTGCGTTCTACTCTTAACTCGAAGTCATGTTTCTGTTGGAAATGTGTTTCAAACACGTCGATGCTTAAAAAAAAAAAACGCTCCAAATTTTACACAAGGGTTTATTATTCTTTGATATAGGTACGTTACTTGTGCAGAAATTTAATTTTGTCAATGAAAAAAATTAAAAAATTTTTTTTGTTGATTTTTGTTTAAAAAAAATTATTTTGGATTTTTTTTTTCAAAAAATTGTTTTCAACATTTTTTGTTGTTTTTTACTTGAAAAATATTTGACCTCCTGGGATCCTTCAAAAATCCTGTTTTTAGCCCCATGAAAGCTCTATAGATCGCAACAGTGAAATCGGATCGCTGCGGGACCCCAAAAAATGAATTCTACGTCCAAAAATACTTCGAAAACGACACCTGACTCGATACCATAGCCAAAAGCCTTCAAAACCCCCCTACTGTAGCCCCATTTTAGCCCCATAGCGCCCCACGGGTTTTGGCGATCGGGCTGAAAACCTTGCGGGCACAACTAGATGGTAAACCGAGTATTTTGTCAAAATTTCAGATTTTTAAAAAAATTCCTGCTGCCCAAAACGGCCCGGACGGCGGACGGCGTACGGCGGACGGACATTTCGGATTTTGAATGTAGACCTCTTGAAACGGATAATGTCAAATTTTGAGGCCGATCGGAGTCGTCGACCCCCTTTGCGAAAACAGGTGTATTATTCCAAGAATAATAAACCAAAAGTCGCAGCTCAGGTTGCTAGCAAAGTTCCCTTTGAAAACTTAACCATTGAACCTGGATCAAAGAATAATAAACGCTTGTGTAAAATTTGCAGCGTTTGTTAGTGATTTCTGATCGCTAGTCTAGCTACCGACTTTTTGCGTAATCTACTGAATTTATGTGAACGATCTACGGATAAGTGGTTTCTTGAGTTGGCATCAGGCCGCGGAAACTCCCCTCCATTTCACGGCCAGAGTTTGAAAAGGGGCGTGGCCACAAAGTCACCCCAAGGGTTCGCCCACAGAGTAACAGAGAGCGCCCCTGTCGCACCCCACAGTCCAGAATTGTCCGCCATTAGTGTCTCCATCGTAGATAATGGTACCACACCAACAACTGGGCGTTTTGTAACGGCCGTTACAACGGCTTCATCATCGAACATTGTTTTATAGTTTTTCACGCGTTTTCCTTCGTTCTCAATTTCAAAAACTGTTCATTGCTAATCGGTTTCTTCAGGTTCAAGTTCATCAGTTCGATCTCTCGAAAGCAGTAATAATTATTGTTTTCATTCCTAAGCTATTTCAACAGCTTCAACTGCTTCACTTTTGATCACTCAATTTCACAGCCCGCATCGACAACGATTTGGTAAGTTGCTAACACTTTTTCGGAATACTATTATTATTATGCAGTAGGCCATTCGAATCTGATAATCAACTTATCTGATAAATCAATCCCACCTGTTGAAACAACCGCATAGGTTAGGTCAGAAGTAGGCAAGCTGGAAATTATTGCTGATATAACCAATTATGACTGATATTTGTGTTAAATTTCTCTACAGGCCCCACGGACGAATCGACAGTGTTCGGCTACAGGCTACACGGCTACAGGGTGTTCTTCTTATGCCCCGTCGACCAGGAACAGATCCCGTTTATCGAACTAATCTCCATAACGCCGTAACAGGTGACTACAAACCTGCTTTAGGATATCAGATATCCTATTTTTGAAATAGATTCTATTTCAGGCGTTAAACTTACGTCAGTAAATTGAACCCCTATTTTTTTTTTTTTTTTTTTTTTTCCAGTTGATCTATCATAATGTAAGAGATCATTTCAGATCAGTTCTATCATTGTTGATGCACAGAGATAGGTAGTGGGAATGCGTCTTTTATAGTCCATTTTCCAAAAGAACTCCTGTAAAGAGATATGCCCACTTTCTAATTTAATTTATTAATTTAAGGAATTAATTTATTAAATGTATAATGTTTGCAATTCCTTCAAGTATGTAATGTGTTTGAATATCTGTATTTTTATACCTACCAGTACATTATTTTGTTCCTTATTCTTCAATAGATATTTTTATACACACCAACGTTGTTGAATTTATTCCCCCTCTATCTAGAACACTATGATATTGAAGAAAAGAGAAAATAAAGCGAAATTACTTATTGTGCCAATTATTCTGATGCTAGATTTTTCACTCGTCCTTCTCCCCCACCACTACCAGGCCATTCCCACTCGTTTTCAATGGATCTCACATCACAGGAACTCACCATCGGAATAATAATTATAAAATTATTTTTCTGTGGGTGATTCCGGTGATGATGGGCCTATTGAAAACGAACGGGAAAGGCCTGGTAGGGCGGGGGGGGGGGGGGGGGAAATCGGTTGGTAGCGTGGGAGGGGAGGGGAGGGGGCCGTGCGTCGGCGAGTTGCGAGCAATCACCCCTGGGAGGCGCCACTGTCCATCTCAAACACCCCCCTCCACCGACTTCACGGCCAAACTTTGCCAACACAGGGGGTATAGGGAGTTTCCTCTCTGTTTGTTCTCTGTTACTCTGTGGTTGGCATCCCTGAGTTTGCGGGTTTGATTGGCTGACGGGGTGGGGGACTACAGGTGTGGGGTGAACGTCAAGTCACTTTTCTTTCTAGGTTTGCTCCACTTCCATTGCAGGTTGTTTCTATCAACTTCCACTATCTTTTTGGGTTGTCTCTGTTTCCAACTCAGTACAAAAATTTGAATGTGACGTCATAATATGACTGCACATAGTGACAGAAATTAGATGATTAGAATTTGAAAAAAGATTTGGCCTCAACCCCACTGGCTAAATAGCAGGGGTGCCAAGACAACGAGAATTAACGCCCACCGCCTACAGTGGCGCTCTCCGCGGCCGCTTAGCGTACTGAAGAAACAACCTGGAATTTATTGAATGAATTACAATCACTGTTGTTTAAACCTAAAACTATTAAATAGTACAAAATACTACAAATTTTGTAGTACTACGGTAGTTTTAACCGAGACTGAAAGTCTAACTTTTTCTTCTAGGTTGTTACCTAAAGTAGCAATCTCGCCTTTTAAATCTCTCGGTTGTTTTCAGTTGTACAACCGAGACTTTAATGGAGGGGAATTATATGGAAGGTCAAATCATTCAATTCTAGGTTACCCCACTTAAAAGTCAAAGGTAGGTAATATATTTTCTAGGTCTTCACAATGTCAACCTAGACCAAATGTGAAGTTCACATTTGGTCTAGGTTGAAACTTTTTTATTCCAGGTTGTGGTTAGAGGGCGGGTAATAACGGGTTAGGTTGTTTCTATATGGGTCTAGGTTGTATTAATATTTTTCGATGTTACTTTAACCTGGATCTAATTTTTTCTAGGTTGAATCAATTGATTCTAGGTGGTTTCAATTTCTTTTCGAGGTTATTTTGGATTTAACCTAACCACTAAAAAAATCTTTTCTCTCAGTGTAGATTTCACGTGATCCAACCACACTTCACGGCGATTCAAGACCGCTTCTCCACGGAAGAAGAACATACATAGCCCAACCAGTCGACATCCCACGCACTGAACGTAAGTCGCTACCAGCTCTCGAACACCACGCCGACCGAAATCGCCAAAACGCTCTGGTTAATACAACTACCACCAGAGACTCAACGAGCCCTTCTCAAAACCAACACAGAAGACCTCAAAACCCCGGTCAACATCGCCGATCGATTCCGCGAAGTGCGACAAAACTTCGTACACGCAGTAGACGGAAACCTACCGTCAACACACTACAACGGGTTACCGAGGAACTGGCCCAAGCAGTCAGAACTCATACCAACCGGGGAAGGTCAACAGCCCACTACAACCTTTCACCACCTTTCTCCTACTTTATTTCGTCAAATCAGGGAGAGGTATGTAGGGGAAATTACTAACAATTGGTGATTTGGCAAAATAAAGTATCTGGAGAAGTTGTTCCTCTCGGAAGCTAGTTCCCATGGGGTGACAAAACACATCTGGTAGACACAAATTCTAATCATTCAACATTAAAATTTCAACATGCAAACTTCAAACTATTTATTCAAACTTGAGACACCAAGCTGGACTAGCTCTGGAATTCTATTGACGACAATTATGATGGCTTTCGTCCCGTTTCAAAACTGCCAATCTTTGTGAAGGTAATGGAGCAGGCCATGCTTGGGAGATTGGGTGGTCATTTGGAGGATCACTCGGTTCTCCACCCTCAGCAGTTTGGCTTCCGAAAGAGTAGAAACACCTCCACTGCAGCATTCTCTTTGATTTCCGAGCTCTTTTCCGCTCTGGAGAGTAAGAAGCTCACCTTGCACAACCTCTTCGACCTTTCAAAAGCCTGGTTTCAGTGAACATGCAACTTTGTTTTTTAAAGTTTCCTCGAAGGCCGGTCCCAGGGCGTGTATTTCAATGGGTCTTGCTCTGAGGAGGTCGCTATTCCGTGTGGTGTAAAGCAGGATAGTCTTCTTGGTCCTATTCTCTTCCTTTTGTACATCAATGACTTGCCAAGCCAATTCTTGGACTCGCTAGGCATTTATCTTTTTGCCGATGATATAACCAGCCTGGCAAAGGGATCATCTCTTGATGAGCTTGACCAAGACTCATTAAACAAATCCAATACTATAGAAAGGTGGTGTGCAAACGGCTTGGTCTTAAATAAAAACACAACCCAGACTCTTGAATCGGGGCTCAACCGACGTCTTCACCAATCGGTCAACTTCCTGGGCTTGAGAATCTCATATCGAAGCACTGTCCCCAAAGTTATCGTCTTCCATCTTCATGATCAGAAGGCTGAGAGGTGCCGTTTCTGATGAGGCCTTCCGCTCAGTTTACCATGCTTGTTTTGCTAGCAGAGCTACTTACGGTATCGTTGCTTGGGGCAGCTCCAGTCACGCTATAAACGTGTTCAAGCTACGTCCAAAAGTAACTCGAAAACGACACCGCACTCGACGCCATTGCCGAAACCCTTAAAAAAAAACCTCCCGTAGCCCAATTTTAGCCCCATAGCGCCCCACAGGTTTGGGCGATCGGGCTGAAAACCTAGCGGGAACAACTAGATGGTAAACAGAGCTTTTTGTCAAAATTTCAGATTTAAAAAAAAGCCTAAAAATTTTGAAAAAATAAATAAATAAATCAAATATCGACAGTTAATTTTTGCACATAGGCCCCAAAATTTAACAATATGCGTATGAAACGTACGTTGTAGGTAGATGTCTAGATTTCAAAAACAAAGTGTCCGTCCGCCGTCGGGCCCGTCTTGGAATTTCTTTAAATCTGAAATTTTGACGAAACTCGGTTTACCATCTAGTTGTGTACCCGCAAGGTTTTTAACCCGTTCGCCAAAACCCGTGAGGCGCTATGGGGCTAAAATGGGGCTACGGAAGGGGTTTTTGAAGGTTTTCGGCTATGGCGTCGAGTGAGGTGTCGTTTTCGAAGTATTTCTGGACGTAGAATCCATTAATGGGGATCCCAGAACGCTCCGATTTCACCGTGGGGACCTATGGGGCTTTCACGGGGTTAAAATGGAATTTTTCAAGGATCCCAGTAGGTCAAATATGGCGGCGTTTTCCGAGTAATTTTGGACACAAATTCCGTTTTTACGAGGTCCCACATCTGTCCAAACATTGTACAGAAAAAAACTTGGTTTTAAAATTGATTTCGCGATCCTGGAAAAGTAGAGCCAACTCTGGGATGACTTTGATCAGTGCACACCTTAAATCGTGCGTTACTACGAATTAAAATAAACGGCACCTCTCCAGGGTGGAACGGTTTCGTACGGGCTGACCGCCAGCGTTGCCGTGAAAAAGGGCTTAGAGTCTCTCCGAACGCGAATCCCATCCGGGCATCGTACTCGCCGACGGACAAACGACTGAGCCGTCTAAGTTTCATTTCTCCTTCTTTATTTACTCCGTTCGCGGCAAATATGAGAAGTTGCAGGGAAGAAAAAGGTCAGTCCGTTTAATTATTAACCGACCCCGTCAAACTCCCCTCTGATTGAACGCGAAATTCGACCCAGGCGAGGAGTATCGACCTCCATTGATTATGCCCAGAGGGCCCGGCTTTTTAAGGGTGAATCAATAAGAGCGTGTCATCATGAAAGAGAAATAGAGGCAGATATGGTAGATTCATCACTCAGGCGGAGGAAAAAAAAAAAAGCCGGATTGAAGAACCTCGTAACCAAACGCGATTTGTATCAATCTTTCCGAGAAAGGCGAAACCAACGGAGGGAAAATAACATTTATCATTTCATTTCCGCCTGCTGAGATCTGTCAGGTGAGAGCCCATTAGTGCGGGAAAGGTCGATATCACGGGAAAAGCAACCAGAAGTCATCATTGAAGTTTACGGAAAACTGTGAGATGGTTATCTTATTACATTGGAGCTGCAAGACGAGGAGAACGAGGAGGAGGAGGACCACCTTTACTTTACAGCCTACTTCTAACAGGAAAATTCGAAATTCGTCTTGAAAAATTCAGCTTGGCGAGCATCGAACAGGCTGAAAACACTAACGCTGCAAATTTTACACAAATAGGCAGTTGCAGTCCATGCAACGAACACTCAAAAATGGGTCTAGGTGGAAATTTTGAGAGCAGAAGCGATTTCTTCACTCCAGACCCCAAGACCCTTAGACCCATGGGGGTATTAAAACACTCCGACTCTACTATGTGAGCGAAGGGGTAGGGGGGCCGAAGTAGGTCAGTTTTTTCGTATTTTCGCTCCTAACTCAAAAACGGTAAGTACCACAGAAAAGTCATTTAGGCAACAAAAAAAAAGTGTTTTGCGAATAACTGGCACTTTTGTTGTCTCAACATGAATTTATGTAAAGACCAGACGTTATATAAAATTTAATCAGCATTCACCAGAAAAAAAAAAAAAAAATTAGAAAACTGCGTTTTGCCTAAATTTGTCATTTGTGTGTCTTGCCTTATCAAATAAAAATCTCACATAAAATAGCTGCGATAGGAAATTTAATCAGCTTTTACGAAAAAAAAGGAAAGAAATTTGGAATCGGGTCGACAGTTTCTGAGCTACAGGCGAAACGTTGCAAATTTAAACTTTTTTTTATTCGGAAAATATAAACTATTTTTTACCTCCTTCGAGGATTTCGCCACAGTGAATATTGAAATTTGTTGAGTCCATGTTCTGCCTTTTCTGGGCGACGGGGTTGTGGTCGTCAATAATGGACTTTGTCGGTGTGAAGTGGTGTACTCACAAGCTTTACAAGGTGTTACATGACGAGCGCTTTCGCTTTATAGCATCTTCAGGTCTAAAAAAGGAGAACATAGCCCGTTAGAGCAGGAAGGCTACTGAGTATCACTAAAATTATCATACGCGCGAGAGCGAGAGGCAACGAACATCAACTTTTACCTAGGTAACATAATCCCTAAGATAATTTTAGTGATACTCAGTAGCCTTCCTGCTCTAACGGGCTATGTTCTCCTTTTTTAGACCTGAAGATGCTATAAAGCGAAAGCGCTCGTCATGTAACACCTTGTACAACTTGTGAGTACACCACTTCACACCGACAAAGTCCATTATTGACCCTCACAACCCCGTCGCCACAGTGAATATTAAGCGAAAGCTCGGCTAAAACGCTGCAAATTTTATTTATTTATTTTATTATTCATTTATTTATTTTATTTATTTTTTATTTATTTTGGTTATTATTCTTTGATATAGGTTACTTGTGCAGAAATTCAATTCTGTGTCAATGAAAAAAAATTTATTTTATTTATTTATTTTTTTGATTTTATTTTTATTTTTTATTTTTGTTATTATTCTTTGATATAGCTTACTTGTGCAGAAATTCAATTCTGTGTCAATGAAACAAATTGCATATACTTAAAAACTTTTTTGGGGATTTTTTTTTTTTTTTCAAACATTTTTCGTTTTTTTTTTACTTGAACATATTTGACCTCCTGGGATCCTTCAAAAATCCCATTGTTAGCCCCATGAAAGCCCTATCGATCGCAACAGTGAAATCGGATCGTTCCGGGACCCCCAAAAATGGATTCTACGTCCGAAAATACTTCGAAAACGACACCTAACCCGATCTCATAGCCAAAAGCCTTCATAAAACCCCTCCCGTAGCCCCATAGCGCCCCACGGGTTTGGGCGATCGGGCTGAAAACCTTGCGGGCACAACTAGATGGTGAACCAAGTATTTTGTCAACATTTCAGATTTGTTTATAAAAAGTTCCTACTGCCCAAAACGGCCCGGACGGCGGACGGACATTTCGGTTTTGGAATCTAGACCTCTTGAAACGGATAATGTCAAATTTTGAGGCAGATCGGAGTCGTCGACCTCCGTCGCGATCACATAGGTGTATTATTCCAAGAATAATAAACCAAAAGTCTTAGGGTAGAAAGAAATTTGGTAGAAGGAACCTTCTTATCTTTTTGGAAGGATGGTCCTACTTTTTGTAGAACACTAAGAAACACTTGCCCCCCCCCCCCCCCCTTTACAGTTACATAACTCCCACCGACATAACTCGAGTTCACACAAACAATCCATTATTTCGAGGGCGTCAGATCAACGGCCCACATCGTCATTTGGAGTTTTTCACGAGAGCCCAAAAAAATACTAAAACAATACCCCTACTGAAGATTGGATATTGACACTCACCAAAGCAATACCCCCAGTTAAGCTATACCTCTGCTTACCGATTGTCATTTAAACTGTCAAGTTTGATCTATTCGCCTCGTGAAAACGCGTCGAACGGTACCTATGCATTACTCATTTTCGCCAAAAATGACGATCTGTGGTGTTGCTGTGACGCTCTCGATTTTGACTCTGAGCCCCAATTTAGGGTCTAAAACGTCCCGGCTGTACCTACCTAGATTCTGTGGCTAGTATACTGGGAGAATGATGAACCAGATAATCGAAATCGACGTGTTCAGTCTTCAAGTAGAACATTTATGTTCGCCACTCGTGATGCAGCAGAAATATCTTCCGCATTTTCATCATCTGCCATAATAAAGGAAAAGCCTGCTGAATGAAAGATTGGGTTTATTTGTTTAAAATTAATACAAAATCCTTTCTTGTAAAACCGCATTTCCACCTGGTTCTTCTTTAGTGTTCTTGGCCACTTCAACATTATGGTTGGAACATTATCACCCCAAACGATCAAAAGAAAATTACTCCTATCAGCCTCTATCTTCTTCTTCAGTTCAGATTAATTGGTTGGGCTTCGTGGAGTTTGTCATTGGGAGGTTCCTGGAAGGAAAGTAAATTGATCACTTGCTAAAATATTTTCTAGTCTCATTTGCTTGATCACTCATTTTATAATCCTCAATCGATCATTTGACTGTCATGGAGCGTTCGTAGAGAATTTCTCAGCCACGAGCTTCCCCTCTACAACCTTCAGGCGTTGCAATGCGCATGCTCAAACCCCCAAAACAGCGGCAGGCCTCATCTAACCACCGAATTCCTCGTATCCATGCACCTTAAGTCTATGACGACACTGCACGGTTTTCCCAACTAGGTCATGCACGTCTTCCCCTGGCATGGTCCCAAACCCCGAACCAGCATCGCTATCATGTGCAGAGGTCACTTAGCCAGCCGAGAAGGCAGACCCAGGAAAATCAATACGCCTGTTTCCTGGGGCCTCAAGCCAAATAACAGCAGCCGAATCTTGAACGGACAGCAGAATGACAAGCCAGATATGCGTGAGAGACTTGTGAATCTTCAACTTACAAGTGGAGCCTTCTATTTCTGCGTATTCTTTCCGCGACGAGACCATTTTCGCTGCTCAGCTCGTCGAATCGGCCAAAAACGTACACTCACGGACAATATCACTAAAATGCATTTCAAACTGAAACTAGAACATGTCAGAGGACGGAAACCGGGACGAGGAAGGGGAAACAACTAGGGATTCGGGATTAGGGATTAAGTACACAACAAAAAAATTGGAATTTGACGTGAACGGCATAACCTTCGGTGATAACTTACGTGTCGGGTTACCTTTGTGTCCGCCATACGAGCATCGAAATGTGCAACAAACCTTCAAATCAGGGTGGGCAGGTGTCAACATTTACCCGCCACCAATGTCGATAATGTAATAAAATTATTTTATTATTTTATAATATATAATTATTATTGTTTATATATATAATTATTTTATAATTATTTTTTCGATATTATTGAAAAAATAATTTAATTTAATTAGTTAAAAATCAAATATTTATATAATACATTATTCATTAATTTAATTCAATTAAATAACAATTAAAATAATTAGAAAAAACAATAAAATGAAACTAAATTAAATAAATGATGAAATAAAATAAATAAATAATAAATTTAGCAATAAATATTATTAAATATTATTTATTTAGTAAGAAATATTTGATAAAAATAATTGAATACCTAATTAAAATCCCTCTTCTACCCTAAACATCTCTGAGGTAAAGCGAGAAGACAATAATTGTCTTAGTAATTATTACTTCAAATTCTTACTTCTGTCTACGTGTAGTTAAAATATCGACAGTCTACATTCATAATCCGAAATGTCCGTCCGCCGTACGCCGTTCGCCGTCCGGGCCGTTTTGGTCAGTAGGAATTTTTTTTAAAATCTGAAATTTTGACAAAATACTTGGTTTACCATCTAGTTGTGCCCGCAAGGTTTTCAGTTCGATCGCCCAAACCCGTGGGGCGCTATGGGGCTAAAACGGGGGCTATGCGAGGGGGTTTTTGAAGGCTTTGGGGTATGGGATCGAGTTAGGTGTCGTTTTCGAAGTATTTTTGGACGTAGAATCCATTTTTGGGGGTCCCGGAACGATCCGATTTCACTGGGGCGATCTTTAGGGCTTTCATGGGGCTAAAAATGGGATTTTTGAAGGATCCCAGGAGGTTAAATATTTTTCGAGTAAAAAATAAAGAATTTTTGAAAAAAAAAAAAAAAAAAAAAATTAAAACAAAACAATACAATACAAAAAAAATTTTTTTAATTATAAAAATCCAATTTTTTTCATTGACAGAATTAAATTCCTGCACAAGTAACGTCGGTATATCAAAGAATAATAAACCTTTGTGTAAAATTTGCAGCGTTTTATTTTTTCATTTCATGACCATAATGGTTAATAATTTTATGACCATAATGCAATTTCATGACTTTTATTTCCCTGTTTCATGACGCTTATTTCATAAAATGCCTAGTTTCATGACGGTTTACCCGAAATAGGGTGACTTTTTTTCATTTTTTTTTTTTTCAACATTACTTAAATGTTGTTCAAATCAAATCAGATCAAATTTTGATGTATGGACCTCTTACGCAGGTCCAATTGGTATTTCCTCTCGTAGTTATACTTCAACAACATTAAATGTTGTAGAATTATTTAATAATTCTACCCGCAATCATCGTAGATAGAAACTTGTATACTGAGCAAGACTCCAGAAGTCAGATAGAGAAAAGTAGGTTCACTGGCAACGTAGCCACAATTTGGTGAATGTGTGGGATAAATAATTTCCCAAGATTCGTTGGCCATTTGGTTGGCTCTTCCCTTGGCTACCTACTTAGGGAATAGAAATGGTCATTTCTCGTCAGACTCGTGACAGAGATTCAAAGAGTCAAACCTGTAGGGCAGCGCGAAAGTGGGTGTCAGCAGAAAAGGATTTCTGTCTGGTTGACGAAACAATCTTCGGCAAACCGTGCGGAAAACACGCAAGCTTGCACTAGTTGAATGTATTCTTGATCGATTCTCTGAATCGCATGCACCTATGTGTTCTCGTCGGAGGTAGAAAATGTTGATCAGCCACAATATTTGACGCTTTACAGTTTAAAACACGTAGGTTTCAAAAATTCAACGTCCCACCGACGTCCACGCCACTTCTGCCAATAGGAATTTTTCAAAAAATTGGACTTTTCACACTAGTAGGTTTGTTCCAGGTCTGACTGCGTCTGTCGACAGAAGTTGGACAGCTGTCGACAGAACCCGACCGCACATACTCGAGTAGTCGGTTTCCGTCCAACCTACAATCGACCTGGAACAGCAGTTTCTAAACTGCGCATTTCTTCGGCGATTTCTGTTAACATTCCGTCAAACCTGGTACCAGGCCCGGACTGGCCCGCCGGCGCCCTTTGGAAAATACTTACTTGCGCCCTTTGGAAAAAACTAACCTGCGCCCTTAATCCGAAAACCATCAACCCAACGGTTATAATAAAAACAACTTTTATAAGTTAAAGCCACACTCGTGAATATCTCAAATACCTAAATGCTTAAGCAATGGTGGGGCGCCAAAGGTAGATAGTTCTAGCTAGGCGACAACGCGACGCACAGTGAGGCGAAAACGCAAAAAACCGCTCATACGTCGAATTTTCGAAAGACGAGATTTGGACCAAGTGTTGGTAGAAAGTGATTTGTTTGCTGTCAATGCCAATGCCAAACGGCCAAGTGATGAGTGAACCGTTGAGATTTTGATCAATCATGAGCACTTACTCGACGGGTGTATTTTTACAACTGTTGTAATAATGTTGATGAAATTTAAAATAGAAATCAATTCATTTTCAATGGTCCAAGAAAAATTTGTTTTTAGCTTACATATCTACTACATATATATATGTAGTAGATATATAGAGGAAGTGATTTTGCCGAGTCAGAATAATTATGCTTCTCAAGTTCGGAACTTTGCAAAAAGAAGTACCTAAGTGTATAGTGTGCATTTTTCATGTCACTGAACAGTTTTTACGCATCCTCCCGCATTTCCACAATTAAAAGAAGCCTCTACCTATCTAGAAACATTCCAACAATAGTTTGCTGCAACCACTTGCAACCCAGAGCTCCAGAGCCGTACCTATCTATCTTGAAAAAGTTAGCCCTTACCTACCTTCTTAAATACTTACCTGTTCTGTGTAGGCCCTGAAGAAGAATTTATATGTTTCGAAAGCTCGGCAAAAGATTGAGATTTTTCGTTGGATCCTAATCCCGATACTACTGACGAGGTAATAAATTTTTGGATCGATCACCATAGTCTACAGAAAAAGTTAGCCATGTCATTTTTTGTCGATAAACAAACGGTGTTGGAAGGCACTGTAAAAACAATGACGAATTAGAATGTAAGTTAAATGGTGTAATGATTCGTAAACAATGTTTGAAATTTCAATCACTAGTACCTACATAAAAGAAGCCAAATTACAATTTCTGGCAAGATGGGGAACAAATGAATTATTTTGTTTGCAATTATTTCACGATATTACACTAATGTTTGAATAATATTCAAACATTAGTGTAATATCGTGAAATAATATTAATATTATTAAACCCAAAGAAGACGTCGAACCGCTCCAAAAAATGATTCCTTTGGATTCAGCATGGAAAATACTTCTAATAGCACAACAAGTTTTCGGATATCGATTTAGACAGTTGATTCTGAATAATCTATAATTCAGAATCAACTCCTATATAGGCGCGTTTTTGCGTTTTCGCCCCATTAATATGAATTACCTATACCTAAATTATAAGTGTTTCGATTTTCAAGATAAAATGAAATAGGAAATGTACGTTTTAAGGATTGAAGATTATGAGCACTTTTGGCCGAGATAGATCCTACCATTAGATGAACAAGGATGATGATACAATGTATGATAGTAAAATATAATCTAAACCACTAATATTATATTATAATAGTTGTGGGGATTGTTGAGGTTCGGTCAATGAAATCTTGTAGTTGCCAATGTTTCTGACAATTTATTTGTCCATCTTCAGGGCCGATAAATACAAATCATCCGATGTAGGGTCTTCAACAGCCCTTCACATAACATTTAGGTTCCACAATGATCTTAAAACTATAAACCCTACACAATTGACTAACGTAATAGTGTTTATGAAGTAGGTACTGTTGAAGACCCTACATCGGATGATTTGTATTTATCGGCCCTGAAGATGGACCAATAAATTGTCAGAAACGTTGAAAAGTTGAAAAGTTTTGAAATTTTCCCCCGGATTGCGCCTTTTCTTAAGTCAAAGGCCGCGCCCTTTCAGGGGTCTCAGTCCGGCCCTGCCTGGAACAAACCTAGAATTCAGTTTCCACCAAGAAAGACTTTTCAGCTTGATCTTACCATTTCCATGGGTTCTTTAGAGGGGTAAGTATTTATGGGATTTTAGAGAGGGAGGCGAGTGGAGTGTAAATTAAATTTCGATGTAATGTTGGCCTACATAGAACCGATTAAAAGGCATCCCAAACCAGTCCGACCACTCTAGAAATTCTAATTCTAATTTTGACACAACAACATTTAAACAAGTTTTGGGACCCATCCTAGTTGATCCCGCAAAATTTTCAGCTCGATCGAACAACCCCACGGGGTTATATGGGGCGGAATTGAGGTTTTCATTGTCGACGTAATTTTGGTAAATAAAAATACCTAAGCTTTTTCGAGGATTTAGCTGTTTTTCTTATACCGTTTTTCTCATTATTGTTCGTTTTTTGATCAAAAATTTTGAAATACGATATTTAATATCGTTATTTTTTATCAGCAAGTTTGGAAAGGTTAAACGTAGCATAGCTGTGAGATTTGAAGATTTTTAGTACACAAAATTTGTAAGGATTTAGAAGGAATAAAATTTTTATTCCTGGCCCAGAATTGACCGAAAATGTCCGTTTCATGACGTTTATTCCACTAAGTCGCATTTCATGACCTTTTTGACAAAAATTACTATTGTATGATAAACAAGCCATCAATTGAATTGAATAGATGAGCGCAACCTTTTTGTTATTACGATATATTTAATGAGCGAGAGAAACTAAGAAACAGTAGGTATCTAGCGACGAAACTATGCCACACAACACATCATCCACGTGATGCTCATTACGTAATAAAACCTTATGCCGATCAGAGGTAACGAACGGCTCAGGCTGCAAAAATCGTTTTGGAGTCGTTGGAATCAGCCTGAAAAGCTCATTCCATAGACCCTTGTACCAACGAAATCGGACAAAAACTTCCGTCCCCCTTTTGAGGCCTCCTTAGTTACACATCAGAGATAAACAACTTTCGTCGTGAAGGACCTCCCGAAAACCGATGAAGGGGATGAGGGAGGGAAAATCAAGGTAGCCTATAACCACCCCCGGAACTCGCTGATGACAATGAGACCACCCTCATGAAAATCTGTTGAGCCGCTCGGGCGTGATGCTCTGTACACAAACAAAAAAAAAACAAAAAAAAAAAACAAAAAAAAAAAAAACACATGTCGAGGAGGTGAGCGCACCTTTCCATTTTTTGGAAAAAGGTTGCGCTAAAAACTATGACCATGACGCTTAATAATATGACTTTTTGGCGTCTATGATCATTACCCTGGTCAGCGGAGTTGGTGAACTGTTACGAGAATGTGAATTTTTTTCGGAAAAGTGATTTGCCAACACTGTGCTGTCGTGCGGGTGTAGCATCCGTGGTGGTCCGCGTGGTTCTCGTCGTGTGAGTTTGTGTACCCCACGTGAGTGCATAGTTTGTATTTTTTCCGCGTTTGACTTGGTATTGTTTATTGCGTATTGGAGTTTAGGATTGTGGTTTTTGTTGAGGCACGATGAAAACACCTCAAGCGACTTCCAAACCTCAAAAGGGCGGAGCACTCGGCACGCCGACGTCGGGTAAGATTTCCAAAAACAAAGCGGCTCCGTTGAATTTGAAAGCGAAAGTGCTCGAGAAGAACGCTAAACTCGCCCTGTTGAAGGCGCAGGACACGATCTCTTTGAACGGGAAAGTGCCCAAAGTCAAAAAAGGTGCTGGAGCTCCGAACGCCGGGTCCCCCAAAAGTCAAAAACAGAGCCCGTCCCCTAAGCAGAACGGCGTCAGCAACAAGCGTAAGCCCAACGATAACATACCAAATGTAGTCAAAGCGCAAGGGAAGAAGGCCAAGAAACGTGTCGAAGTCAGTCCTGAGGTGAAATTGGGGCTCAAGATAGAAAAACTGCTGGCGTCCCCGAAAGAAGCAAATCAGCCTCAGCCTGGTAAGACGTCTCCAAATCTAAAAAAGAAATTGGCCAAGACTGAGGACAAACCTCCTCAACCGTCGTCACCTAGTCCTGGAAAGAAGTCGAAAAAACGAAATAAAAAAGCGAAAAAACTCGCCACATCCCCCGATCAGACCAATCAGAAAATAGAAATCAAACCTCCCCAACAGGCCCCCAATTCTCCCGACGAACCGGCTAAGAAGAAACAGAAGAAAAAAGCCGCCCAACAGCTTCAACCAGCACAATCTCCACAGACCACGCCTACTGCCGGGAAAATGTCTAAAAATCAAAGGAAGCAGGAAGCACGAAAAGCTCAAGCTGGCGGATCCCCCAAAGTCGACAAAGACGCCAAGAAGGGCGGCCTGAAGAAGAAGATAGAAACCAAGATGGCTGACAAGGTACTGAACGACGTCACTATTTTCCGTGAACACCATTATTATAGGTCGACAACTTAGAGAATAACTAGGGGAATCACCGAGCCTCCTTCGGAGGGGAAGTTTGCCTTCCCTTTCCAGGTAACCCCTGCTCGGAAGGTGCGCGCGTAATTCGGTACCTATTTAAATGTGAGGAAGAAAAAAGGGGCTTCTGAGAAAGAATTATCACCTCACGAAATTAATAGATGTACAGTATTATTATAGGATTATCGCTTCAAAGCGCTATATTGACAATGAAAAGAGAAAGGGTTCGAGAAGCCCATCGGCCTGGTCAGGAGGCCAATTTTTTGAAAAATGCGGGACGTGAGCCCCGGCGGTGTGCCTAGGAAGGGGACAGATTTCACTCTCGGGATGCCGCCAGGTTCGCTGCACGGTGTCATTCCTTAAGTTGTCGACCTATAGGTTTGTTCCAGGTTTGACGGAATGTTAACAGAAATCGCCGGAGACATGCGCAGTTTAGAAACTGCTGTTCCAGGTCGATCGTAGGTTGGACGGAAACCCGACTACTCGAGTATGTGCGGTCGGGTTCTGTCGACAGCTGTCCAACTTCTGTCGCCAGACGCAGTCAGACCTGGAACAAACCTAATAATATTATAAACCTATCATATTATGATTATGATTATGGCCTGTTGGGTAGGGTGGGCCGAAAAAATATTTCTCAAAAATTGGACACGGCTGAGTCAAAAGTGGTTGTCAAACGAGCTGAAAATGATACAAGGTTTGTTCCAGGTCTAACTGCGTCTGTTAACAAAAGTTGACAGCTGTCGACAGCAGTTTCAATGCCTTCTGAATCGCTGTTGAGTTCTGTCGAACAGCCCACCTGATGACCTGGAACGCGATCTGTCAACAAACCAAGTCACATGAATCACCGTGAAGTAATGCTACACAATTTAATTACTTCATGGTGATTCATGTGACCGTAAATTTCAAATGGAAAAATCCAAGTGATACTTTTTGGTTTATTTTATTCAGAATAATCAACCTTTTTCAAGAGAGGAGTATCATAAGGGCGGGAATGAGTCATTTAATGTGTTTCAGGGTATTTACGAGGACTTAGGGAGGACGTGAGTACAACTTGACGCGCCGAGCGCCAAAATAAAGTGAGAAGGTTATGAGAGAGGTTTCAACTGGGTAGGGTTATCCTAGTCGACAGAACCCAACCGAACTCATTCGAGCTGTCCGTTTTCGGCGGACAGCAGTTGAACTGCAGTCGACCTAGAAATCGACCTGGAACAGCCGGCGACGGCGACTTTTCGCCGACCCAGCGACCTGGAACAGCAGTTTTCTCAACTGCGCATGTCTCCGTCGATTTCTGTTAACAATCCGTCAAAGCTGGAACAAACCTACAGCTGTGATGTTTCCGATCGAAATTCCATCACCTTGAGGTTCCACACCTCATTTGAAAATTTTACTCCGGAAAAACCTTTATTTGACCTAATCTCTTTTCGTTGTAGTTCATTTTTTGCTGTCAATAAACCAATAATAACTTATCATGGGATTGTGTCAAATAAATAGTCCACAGAAATTAACAAATGAAAACCTAAATAATTTTTGTAATAATTGCTGTATTCCAGAATATGCACGAAACCCATTAAAAAAAAAAGAAGAGATTATTTTAACCGCAACACTGCAAGTTGCAACAGTCTGCAACACTTGGGATGGTTATTAATGTTCCTTCTTTGACTGGAACTTGGGAAGTTCCTTTTGGAATGGAACATGGGAAGGTCGGTTCTTGACTAGATCCGTGCTCTGATGAACCCATCCCTTGCATCTTACTCGCAAACCGAAGACGAAGCCTCTGTGACGAGTTTCACTCGTCTTTCCACTGCTTGCGAATGGCATGGAAACCATTGGCAAACCATTCTTGCATCATTTCATGTTCCACCCCATTCTGTAGCTCTTGATCGCTGATTTTACGAGTCAAAGGAGGTTCGTGGAATATGGTCCATTCATCATAGTACTCATCGGAAGCAAAATTAAATTTCGGTATGTGGAATTGTCGAATAACAGCAGTCTCATTTGGCTCCTGACGACATATCAGAATGCGTTCCACCCCAAGCTATCGGACAAACTGGCTCTGGTCTGCGATCATCGCCAGTGAAATGTTCTCCGAATGAGAAAAGAACGCATTTCTCCGGACAGCAGCATAGACGACTTTTTTTAGTCATCGGGCAGAATTGAGCTTTTTTTAATGATGTCATGCAAGTGACGAGGTCCATGGATTGCCAGGGGAAGTGATTTTATTTCGAACCAAGCGTTGATTGAGTGTGGAACCTCAAGATGTTAGAACTATGAGCTGTAACTTCGCCAATTTAAGTGTTTCAACTGTTAAATTCAATCAATACAGTAACTGGTTGGGATGACTTCCACCTTGTGGTCTCTGAGGTGTGTTCAACCTGATGTTCCCCGGCAGGCTGGTCTCAGTTGTGAGGTTTTCAGTGACTCTTTCGCTGATGTTTTTCAGCTAAGATCTGTGTTAGTTCCATCTCAGGATTTTCTTGATATTGGTTTATTAGTGTTGAAATAGTACACCAATGCAATCGCGACGGGGTGACATGATTATTTTGACATTTTTCGTTTCAAGAGGTCTTGATTCCAAAAACAAATGTCCGTCCGAGCCGTTTGGCAGAAGCAATTTTTTTTTAAATATCTGAAATGTTGGTAAAATACTCGGTTTACCATCTAGTTGTGCCCGCAAGGTTTTCAGTCCGATCGTCCAAACCCGTGGGGCGCTATGGGGCTAAAATGGGACTACGGGAGGGGTTTTTGAAGGGTTTTGGCTGTGGGATCGAGTTATGTGTCGTTTTCAAAGTATTTTTGGACGCCGAATCCATTTTTGGGGGCCCCGGAACGATCCGATTTCATTGTTGCGATCTACTATCTAATCTCTTCCTGGGTTGGGTATTGAAAAATAAGTGCCGTCATTGAGCAGAATAAGTGCTATATTTGGGCCAAAATAAGTACCGTATTGCCATATTTTTTTAGGGTCCAATTTCGCAAAAATAAGTGCCTTATTGTGAAGGGCTCATTAATTATACAGACTCTTCCCAGGGTAAATGCTAGAGATTATGCGATTATACCTGTATAGGCATGTTGACATTAAACTTGGCCCATTTTCTTTGTTGGTATTCACAATACACATTTAAAATAAAGTCGTCAACTGAGGTTGGGCTTAGTTATTAGAGGCGATTTGGAGATTTGATGTGCATGAAGAGAGCCTGAAAACGCCGCAAACATTACACAAGGGTTTATAATTCTTTGATAATGATAATATCAAAGAATATATATATATATATATATATATATTTGATATATTATATATTTGATATATCATATTTTTGCACAAGTGACCTATATATACTTTTTTTTTGCATAATTGGTCTTAACAATTCAAAGTTGGCCCAATTAAAAAGGTACTTATAAGCACAGCAATGCGCCCTCTACAACTTTTATACAGGGGGGGGGGGGGGGATCGATAGGAATTCTTGTTGTACGTAGTGCTTTTACAATTATCGTGAAATTGGTTGTAACCCTCTTTTGGCTAAGTTTGAACAAATTGGTGTTTTTTAATCGTCCATAACGTCGGTTCCTCCGGACCAAAATTGGACTTTTTAAAAAAATCGGCGCGTAATTTTTTTTTTCTTGTTTAATTTACTATAATATGTATAGTGAGGCGGAAAGCGAAAAGGGACCTCTTGTCGGCAAAGTTGATGAGGAGAAAAAGCCAAATAAGCGAAAGTAGGTCGAAATGATCAAATTACTTTTTTATTGGTATTGTAATTTTGTATTGTTCCACTTTTTTTCTATTGAATTACATTCAGCACTACTTGAAGTGAATTTTGCAGTTTGAATCATCCCTTAACTCTGAAAAATAACAAGAGGGTAGCATTTTGAAGTTTAACGTCGCTTTTCTCAAAATCCACTTTTTCTATTATAAAACATTGAAATGCTGTAGCTTCTTCATTTTCTGAGCTACAAGGATGCGTTTGGTCTTAAATTTGTCAGAAATCTCTACAGATTTAGAAAGTAGCAATAACTCAATTTCGACAAACGCCGACAAGAGGTCCCGTTTCGCTTTCCGCCTCACCATATTGTGGGGACTTTTTCCGTAGGATGGATCGTTGTAGGCAATAAAACTGAAAAACGAGCAAAAATATCGCGGTGTTTAGGCTGCCAAATTTGTTTCACACTTTCTGAGGAGGCACAAACTCAGATTAGGACCAACTGAACACATTAGGATCATCTCCCGCTTTGTCGGAATTTGTAGAACTTTTGGTCTTAGTTTTACTGGCCTATTCGGTCGTTACCAATATTCTCAAAATTCGTCGATACGTCCTCTGTGTGACCGAAATTTCATGGGTTTCCAAGGTAATCATGATTTGTGGGGTCAGAAGATCTATAGAGAAGCTCTCCATATCATAAGCGAAGCCAACTCAAAATTTTGCAGATACATCCCTTTGTCTTTGTGCCGACGCTATAACATGAATTATTTGTATTTCAGAAGCAGCAAAAACAAAAAGGAGCCCAACCTGAGGAGTTGACGCCAGCTAAAAAAGGGAATGCGAAAAAGAAAGCCGCGAAAAGACTATCTCGAGAGGTAAACTTGTTGTAATTTAATTCGCTTGTAGCCACAATGTCCAAGTTTTTATGAAATGTGTTGATTTCAGCTCAACGAGAGTAGAGAAAGTCTGCTTAAAGAAGTGACATCCAATGCAGGTGCTGTTGGTAATTTCCCCAACACAGTCCACGTGAGTTGATCTTTCTAGTTTTATGGTCGCTAAGCTCCTATAGATTAGTAAAAGGTCCCCACAGTGGGAGCACTTTAAACCCTATCCGGCGTTCAACGCCTGGCCTGCCTGGCCATCACGGTTGGGGGTGTTACCTGCTGTACCGAGCTTCTTAAATTCTGTCTAAGGCCATTTCTGGCCCATTACAACCTTTCTCGTACCTTCTGCTCGACTTTCTTCCCCTTGGGGAAGTGCACTTATGTTTCTTCAAATTTCCTGCTGTACTCCCCATAGGGGGAGTACAGCAGGCCCTCCTGTCCTGTCCAAAGAAAAATAAAATAATCTGAAAGCATGACATGTGTATTCCTTATTAACTTACTATATCGCTCTATTGCAGATTGAAAACGCTATCACAGCGTTGATTGAAGAAACGAATGAAAAGAAAAACGACAAAGCAGACTTGTTGGGTGAACCCGCTCCAATCCTCACGGTTGCGGAATTTTTCTACCATCCGCCCGCCCGAACCATCCAAAGAATGTAAGTGAAGTATTGTCTTAGTTTGTGAAGTTGTATTCGATTATTTTTGTTTGTTTGAAGAATCGGGCCATCTAGTAAGGTACATCAGGGATCCAGTCACCAGGTAGGAAACGGTGGGAGGGGGTGGAGGGGGGGGGGCTTGCATACATTGCGGACAAAACGAAACTTGGGGGGTTTGTTTGTGGTCGGTTAGTGAAGTTAAAACCACATTTTGCACACTAAATTTCCTTGTGCTATTTTGGGGGTGGCCAGAAAACCGCGAAATGTTCGCACTTTTTTCGGGTTTTTGCAAATTACGTGAAAACTAAGCACCGCACGACAAAAGTCACGAAACAAAATTGAAAGATTATTAAATTGTACGTCGATTGCACCCCCTACACGTCAAAATCGGTCCAGCCGTTTAGCCGCTGTGGGCCGTTGAAAAATGGCGATTTTTGCAATATTTTCCGTTTTGGTTTATTATTCTTGGAATAACACACCTATGTGATCGCGACGGGGGTCGACGACTCCGATCGGCCTCAAAATTTGACATTATCCGTTTCAAGAGGTCTAGATTCCAAAACCGAAATGTCCGTCCGCCGTCCGGACCGTTTTGGGGCAGTAGGCATTTTATAAAAAATCTGAAATTTTGACAAAATACTCGGTTTACCATCTAGTTGTGCCCGCAAGGTTTTCAGCCCGATCGCCCAAACCCGTGGGGCGCTATGGGGCTAAAATGGGGCTACGGGAAGGGTTTTTCTGAAGGCTTTTGGCTATGGGATCGAGTTAGGTGTCGTTTTCGAAGTATTTTTGGACGTAGAATCCATCTTTTTGGGTCCCGGAACGATCCGATTTCACTGTGGGGACTTATATACTTTCATGGGGCTACAAGTGGGATTTTTTAAGGATCCCAGGAGGTCAAATATTTTTCAAGTAAAAAAACGAAAAAATTTTGAAAAAAAAAATCAAAGAAAATTTTTTTTTTCTATATTGTTTTTATTGAAGCAGATTTTGTTTTCGTACAAGTAACCTACCTCAATGAAAATAAATCTTTTGCAAAATTTGCAGCGCTTTTGGTTTATTATTCTGCGATAATACACCCATGTTATAGCGACAAAGGTTGAAAATTTTGATTGGCCCCAAAATTTTGACATTATCCATCTGAAGATGAACGAAGTTGAATAACCGATTTTCTTGGTTACTCTTACCCCGTTATACCTTACAGCATTGAGTTGTTTGATAAATTAGGGGAAAACGATGAAGAAAATCTATTATGAGATGACTTTTTTTTTATGTCGATTTTTTTTGTCGATTTGTGTAAAAAAAAAAAAAAAAAAAAAATTAATTACTCAATTATTTTCAGAGCCTTACCGAATCCACCCTTGAGCGGCACCCCTGACGTTCTGTTCATCGCCGTCGACATGAAAAAATCCCGGGACGATTTCGATGAGTCGATCGACTTTCATACCGACCTGTTCAAAACTAGTGGCGTCACGTCGATTACCGAGGTTTGATTCGTTGAGATGGTCATTCTCCTGTATCGAAACACTTGATCCTTAAAATAAAATAGAAATTTCCCTCGTAGATTGTACCGTGGCAGCAAATACGCAAAGAGCATTCGCAGTTTGAGGAGAAAAGGAAACTCGTCAACAGAGCAGATTTGATTCTTATTGATAGCAAACTCTCTCATCGAGTGTCGTCTATCATACCACGGAAAATACTGCAAAAAAAGTAAGAACGATGGAGTTTGCATTTTTTGTTATTTAGTGAATGACTTTTGTGACACTTTTGTCGAATTTTCAGAGTACCAGTGCCTGTAAGAATGAATTTGAGGGGGCCCGCACTCAAAAAGGAAATTGCCACCGCGCTGAGGAAGACTCCTGTTACAATGAAGAAAAATTCTCTCCAAACCACCGTCCGCGTAAGTCTATGAAATACGCGATTGAATCGAATTGACTGTTGCGGTCTGAATAACAGTGTGTTGTTGCAGGTCGGTCATATTGGCATGAAGGTGAAGGCTCTCGTGGACAATGTGGCCGTCATGGCGGCGGCTCTCACCAACGAGAAGCTCTTCCCCGGAGGGAAACCCAACATAAGGAAGATTTACGTCAAGACGTTCAAGTCCGAAGCGTTCCCGGTGTATATTTCCATAGGTGAGGGCTAAGTTAGTGCTGTTTTGTGGACGAGTGGAAAGTGAGACGAGCGAAAAATGACGGAAGTTTGTGTGTTGCAGCCAAACGCAGCGCCATCCCGGAACCGAAAGCTCCCGCCAGGAAGAAGAGAGAAGCCGTCGAAGGGGAAGTTTCCACAGCTGGCGTTACTGTGGCAGTTCACCCGAGCGGTGCCGTTCAAATCTTATCCAAGGACAAAGTACGTATTGACTCAGACTAGCGCTCTGGCAGGGGGGGGCTCGCTTCGCTCGCCTATTTGAATAATAGGTCAAGTGATAGTTTCCTCGCCGTCAAAATTTGCCGATCGTCGGAATTTGAATAATAGTTCAAGTGATGGGGTAGGATAGAGTGGAAACACTGACTCATTATCTATTATATTGGAGCTGCAGCCCGAGGAGGAGGAGGAGAACGAGGAGAATGCTCATTTTTATTCTAAGGAACTTTTAGATGTCGCAAAAATTTGAAATTGCTTTTGAAAAATCCAGTTTGGTGAACATGGTACGAGAAAAGTCTGAAAACACAGTCCGCTCAAAATGGCTCAAAAATGCGTTAAAGGCTCAGTATACAAGAATGTCGGGAAAAGTTTGATGGGTGGGGGGGGGGGGGGGAGGCCATTGGGAAGACAAACGGGGCGGCTATCCCAAGAAGTGTACCCATTTTTCGGCTGAGGGGAGAGTCATAGCTCCTCAATAAGGGCGACGGGACTGTAGGGGGGGGGGGGGGGGGGGGCTCCTCGCGGCATCCTAAAGGTGCTTACACACCGGACGATAACATTGTTGAAAACATTGTTACTAGCGTTTTTCAGAAAGTTTCCGTTTACACCAACGTAAAAATGTTGACAACAATGTTGTCAACATCGACCAAGGCGAATTGTTGAAAACATTGTTAGAACGCACGAAAAATGTTGGCAACAATTCTGCCTCCAAAAAGTTACTGGAAACATTGCTGCTAACATTTCAAGTAACAAAGTTATTTTTTCTGTCAACATTGTCACCAACATCGATTTTTGCTATCGCCCAAGGAGCGATCGCAAAATGGGATCTTTCGGCAACATTTGGATTTGGAGTTATTACAAGAGCGGGGAAAGGGCAAGGGCTGGCAAATCCAGATGGATAATTAACTACTGTACGTATATAATATTCACTTTTTCTTTTTTGGTTTAATAAACCAAATAAATAATATTATTCTTTGAATCTTTGTACATTCATTCATATTCATAAAGAAAATACTGAGATGGCTTTCCTGCAGTTGTTGTCTGCCGTCGAATACGAGGGCCTACACGATTCAGCAGGAATTCTAAGTCGGTGGAGGATATTCTGGCAAATGCCCTGAAACTGTCCAGCTTCATCTTCTTCAAATTCAACATAACTTCATCCTCTCGGACATCCTTGAGAACATCCTGACCGCTAGCTTTCTTCACTAAGGAGGGCCGGTCCCATACTCTCTTTCTTAAGAAAGAATTGAAAAAAATTGAATTCAACAACCCGAGCATAAAACTACAACGCAAGCGGCAGCAGTCGCGATATCACCCACTTGCCACACCGGAATGAACTGTAGACGGCCGCCCATGGAGGAATAGAGAGGAGAGTTCACTGAATAGGACTTCATGTGCCATAGTCGACGGTGGCGCTATCCCTACGGAACGTAGTGAACTACTCATAGTACCTTCAAACCCGACTAGAGTGAGGTCTGTTGTGCTACTACAATTAAAGTAAAAATTGAAGGAACCATCTCTGAATAACGAATTTCGTTAAACGAAATTGATTGTGTAGTTGCGTACACTGTGAATGCAAACGACACGTCGGAATTCGCAGGGCGCCATCTTCTGGTTCAGTTTTGGTAACTTACCACCTTCAAAGTTCACTAAGTCTCGTAGGGGTCGTGCTGCAGTCGCAATCCCCCCCCCCCCCCACCGTTCCATCACTGGGTTGGCGTTTTGGGAACGCGGTTTAACACAGAGTGAGCTCTCCTCTCTATTCCTCCATGACGGCCGCCATTACCAAAATGCTATTAGAAAAGTTATCAACATTGTTGACAACTTTGTTAACGAACTAGACCCACAACAGCAGACAGAAGAATTGTTGATAGCAAAAATGCTTATAACCTTGCTGCTAACAATGTTTTTACGATTTCTGTTGGCCGTCTCTTCTCGTCCACCAACATTTTTGTTGTCAACAATGTTTTGCTAGCAACACGTTTTGTTGCCAACATTTGGTGTGTAAGCATCTTAACAGTGCTGAGGGAGAATGAGGGACACGCGGGACAAAGAAAAGCCCAGGAACCCACTTGCGGAGTTTGATAAGAGAGAGACAGTTGTGGAAACTGCGGAGCTCAAAATAGGGAGAAAAATGGTGAAGGGGACAGGAGAGATTTCTGACAGGTTCCTGTCACCTGTTGACGATTTCCGCGAACTTTGAAGTCCCATAACCCCCTCTCTCACCCTCATTTATTAAATTGAGAATAATAAGATTGGAAAAAAAATTATTTCTGTGATCAAAATTTATAGTTTCTCATCTCTTTTATATTATTCAGGAATCAAATACAGAATGACGGTATCCCATACATCTTTTCAAGCTGAATCCAAATTCAAATTAGAATTTCAGAAAACCCTCATCCTCTATTTATTTAAAAAACTATTCATTTTCGAAAAGCGAGAAGAAGTTGTCAAAGGCCAGGTGGGAGAGGTCGGGGATGGCCTCCTACTGTATTAAATTAAACCCGCAGCCCAAGGAGGGATTATTAGGGCCCTTATTACTGTGGGACACCCCCTATTCCGGGTGTTGGCAGTGTACCTATATGCACAAAATGTGTTCCTAATTGATTTCTAGGATCGTCATTGATTTTGTTGTGTGGGTGGCGGAGTGCCTCGAACGTCATTATAATATTATGAGCGTCATATTATGACGATATTATCTAGGATTACGCCGCCATTGTCTTGAAGGAAGAGGAAGGGAGTGCACGAATATCCCTGTCTAGGGTGTAGCACGATTTGTCGTAATCTGCAGGCCTGGGAGGTGATCTTGGAGGATTCGCAACTTCCAGGTTGGCGCTAACTGTTGTGTTGGCCTGGGGTGCATAAATCCTGGGTGCTGAGGGGAATCCGACATCAAAGAACTGAAGTGTCAGTGTTGGTTCAGCCTGAGCCCGCAGTACAACTTGTGGCTTCCACAAACAAACTGTCGCCAATAGAGGCCTGGCCAGCTGACCCAGTCCTACGAAAGTCCGATCTCCTGGCTGCTACAGACGAACTGTCGTCAATAGTGGCCTGGGCAACTGATCTACACGAAATTATTGATCCCGCTGACCTGGCTTCCTTTGACAAAGTCCAAAAATGCTCAGCGATTTATCAAGTTTAGAATAAACGTTCAGTGAAATGATAATCGGCGGCGAGATTGTGGGACGGTCCTGGTCCTGAGCGGTGACGCCGCTCGCGGGAGAAGGCTGTACCTCCCAATCTCGCCGGCGACTGCAGCGCTTCCCGCGTCCCCTCTTGGGAACACTTGGGGCGGGCTGGTGAATTTAATTAAGAGTAGGGCCCATCAGCTCCCACACACCACCACCCTATTCATTTTGAATATTCCAATTCGATAGTGCCCCACCTCAAAAATGTGGTTTTTCATATTTACACCCCACTCCGTCGAAAACGTTTCTTCGGTTTATGCCATCTAGGAAATTATTGAGCGATTTATCTTCTGCAGGATTCTGACGCGGACGAAACCGATTCTGACGGGGACGAAACTGAACACGACACTTCGCCCAAAAAGAAGAAAATCAACGAGGATTCCGATGAAGACAGTGAAGACGCTGAAAGCGATGAAGGTTGTCTGCCTCCGCAAGGTTTTCCCCTTCATACAATTATACAGTTTCTGACGAACGTTTTTTTTTTTTTTTCAGATTTGGATCCTGCCGAGGTTGAGAAGTTCCTAAAAGACAACCGAGTCGAAGGCGATTCCGACGACGACGATGACGATGATGATGAGGCAGGCGATGTCATTGGAAAAGCTGAAAGCAAGTTTCTTCTCAGACTTCGTCGAGAGCAGGATGCAATCGAAGCTGAGGTGCGCTGTCGTTTTAATCTCAACTAGTATTTTGTCAGGCAGGGGGGCTCACTCGGAGCTAACACCTTGCCGACTCTGAAGTAGCCAGCGCCCCTCGCGGAGACTCAGGGAGTAGCGTCTTCTCAACCCGAGTACGGTGGGAGATCTCATAGACCTTGCACGGGGCTGGCATAAGGTCAAAGAACGCATCGAAACGCAAACGCTTGCTCATAAGGACCAACGGGTGGGGGAGGAGAAGGCCGGAAACACCTGTAGTCTCTCAGGTCGGGAGCTCTCCAAGGTGCACAACTGCACTTCCTGACAGACTGCGGAGGAGCCAGCCTCTATAAGGTCTATAATACCCACAGCTGACCCTCGTGCCATCTCTAAAAATCGATCAAATTAAACTCGCCGTAAAAATTGGTCAATCGTTGGAATTCGTTCTTTCGGGATTTAGTAACAAAACGCTGCAAATTTTACACAAGGGTTTATTATTCTTTGATATACGTTCCTACTTGTGCAGGAATTTCATTGTTAATGAAAAAAAATTTTTTTTGAATTTTTTTTCAAAAATTATTTATTTTTACTCGAAAAATATTTGACCTCCTGGGATCCTTCAAAAATCCCATTTGTAGCCCCATGAAAGCCCTATAGATCGCCACAGTGAAATCGGATCGTTCCCCAAAAACGCTGCAAATTTTACACAGGGGTTTATTATTCTTTGATATACGTTACTTGTGCAGAAATTTAATTCTGTCAATGAAAAACTTTTAAAAAAAATTTTTTTTTGGATTTTTATCTCAAAAAAAATTTTTTTTTGTATTTTTTTGTTCAAAAATGTGTTTGTTCAAAAATGTGTTTTTTCAAAAACTCTGTATTTTTTACTCGAAAAATATTTAACATCCTGGGATCCTTCAAAAATCCCATTTTTAGCCCCACGAATGCCCTAAACATCGCCCCAGTGAAATCGGATCGTTCCGGGACCCCAAAAAATGGATTCTGCGGCCAAAAATACTTCGAAAACGACACCTAACTCGATCCCATAGTTAAAAGCCTTCAAAAAACCCCTCCCGTAGCCCCATTATAGCCCCATAGCGCCCCACGGGTTTGGGCGATCGGACTGAAAACCTTGCGGGCACAACTAGATGGTAAACCGAGTATTTGAACAAAATTTCAGATTTAAAAAAAATTCTTACTGCCCAAAACGACCCGGACGGCGGACGGACATTTCGGATTTTGAATGTAGACCTTTTGAAACGGATAATGTCAAATTTTGAGGCCGATCGGAGTCGTCGACCTCCGTCACGAAAACATAGGTGTATTGTTCCAAGAATCATAAACCAAAATGAAATCGCGACTGTGGAAACGCCGACTCAATAAACTACGAAGATAGGAAGAGTTACGCGGATTTGCGTGCGTCGGAAATTTCGCTCAGCGGGCTTATTGGACGTGGAATTCGCTCGGGAATCCAAATCCGCCAAACAAAATTTAGGGGTTTCCATTTAAAATGAGAAAGTTGTGCGCATTTCGGGACATAACCACACAGCCCCAGACACGTTCTATGTTAGTGGTATAGATAACGCACATGGTTTTCATGATGGTTGTCACTCATCCTGTTTGTATCTTTTCAGGCAAAACGACGCAAACAAGCTGGGAAGAAAGACGCGGAAGAGGTAATAAGCCAGTCATTATGGATACATCGGGGGGGGGGGGGGGGGTCACTTGTGCAGATGGCACTGGATATCCCTGGATGCCCCACATGCATTCGTCATAACACTAGTTGCCTTAGTTTTTCTTTCTCCTGAAAACCAGCCAATGTTTCATAACACACGTTGTCCTATAGCCATCGAAATTTTATTTTTGGTACTTGTAGGTTTGTGTACTAGGAAGTAAACATCAAAATTTATTTACTACGTAGCACTACAGCCCTGGGTGGGCCTTGGCTTCCTCAACGAGCCAAGTTCCGCCAATCAGTGCGCTCCTGGGCCGTCTGCTTCCAGTTCCTGATTCCCATGCGCCCGAGGTCACTCTCCACATCCTGCATCCATCGTGCTCTTAGTCGACCCAGTCTTCTCTTAATCATTACTGTAATGAGAGTCGCGTGAAGCAGTCGTTGGGGCAACCTTTTTGACGGCATAAGTTGGACGTGACCCAGCCAATCAATCCTTCTTGATTTAACACACTGGACTATCTTCTAGCTTGTACAGGTCTTTCTGCTCTTGGTTGGACCGAATTCTCTTATTGCCACCTATGCATACTGGTCCAAATATTTTCCGCAGGATTTTCCTCTCAAATACCCGTAGCATATTGCTGGCTGCTGAGCTCAAGGTCCACGTATCAGCTAATGGGCCGCAATGTTCTGTATAGTCTGGTCTTGGTGGTTCTCGAGAGCAAGGATACTTACTTAGTCTTTTCCTCTTGTACCTCGCGGTGTCGAGGCATGGCAAAAGGTTCTCCAGGCTGCACGGTTCCGAGACTTTTCGGCTGTTTGCGCCCAATTACTTCCCCTTTCCCTCAGTGCCCTCTTGACGCTGTCCTCCCAGGCGATCCTCCTTCGCCCTCGTGGTCTCCTCATCTCCACACGGGCTTCTAGCGTCTGACGGGGAAAACGATCTAGGAGCATTCTTTGGACGTGGCCGAACCATCTCAATTGGGCAGGAGCTCTCCCAAATCATCAGGACCAGCGCATGCATCTCACCATGAAGTTGATCTCCTCCATGCTTAAAAAATTCAGCAACAAGAGAGTCGCTGCCTGGAGCCTTATTGTTCTTAAGGCGGTAGACAGCGTCTTTGACTTCAGTAAGGGTTGGAGGGTGATTCAGCTGGATCATTCAGTCCCACCCTCAATGGCAGGGTCCATGTGTTGTCCACCCTCAAGCAGCTCCCCAAAGTGCTCAGCCCACCACACGTTATCTGTCCTCAATGTCCCTTCCCTCCCTCTCCTTTCAACTGATAGATCTTGGTTTAAACTCGCTGTTCATCCTTTGTACAGCTCCATAACACTTCTTTGTTTCATTTTCTTCTCGCAACTCTCCAATTCTTTCCACTTCTCTTCGCAGATAGTCTTTCTTCTTCTTTTTGATAAGTCGCTTTGCCTTGAGACGGCTCCTTCTGTAGGCTGCTGCACTCTGTCTCGTTGTGCACCGCATCTTAGCCAGCCTGTGTTCATTTCTTTTTCTGAGAGCTGCTCTGCGTTCGTCGTCGAACCATTCACTGTTCCTCCCCTGTACAGCCCCCCCCCCCCCCCCTGCCTTTGCTGATTCTTGTAGAGCACTCTTGATTTTAGCCCTCTGCGCCTCCATCCGATTCGCTCCCTCCGCGCCTCCATCCGATTCGCTCCACCCATTCGTCTCCATTCTGGCCCACCTTGCAAGTAATATCATTTTCAAATCTGCACGCGTGTTCGGGGTCCTTGAGCTTTGGGAAGCTCAAGGAAATATCAAAACTGTCGGGAGAACTTTTGGCAGCCTGTAAACTTTGACATTTTGGGACTAGTTTTAGTTTTTCTTCGTTAACATCTATACGATGCGTCCTAGCGAAAACGTTACTTCATGCAAACTTGAAGAGCATTAAATTCTGCGTCGAATGAGCACCATAACTTTATAAATCGGTCAACTACACCGCTTGATCATACCGGTCAAAAAATGGCGTAAAAAAGAAGACTTGTCAAAGCGTGTTGACACCAGATGCCAGTAAAATGTATGTTGTTGTTAGGAATCGGACGACGACGACGACGATGTCGACGATGATGACGAAGAAGACAGTGAATTGGAGGGGGAAGTGGATTCTGATGAAGCAGGATTGGACGACGAATCCGACGAATCCGACGTCCCGGACCTGATTCCTGTTAAGGTAATTTGCTTATAGCGCCAATGGCGGGCGGTCTTAATTGCGAAATTGTTAACTTTGTGTGATTCTTAGGCCGTGCAGAAGAAGGCCAAAGGAGGCAAGCAGATTGGGCCAGCGAAAGGGAGCAAGCCGGGTAAGACGGCGCAAGGAAAAGGAGGCAAGCCGGGTCAGATCGGACCTGCAGGAGGCAAGCCGGGTAAGGCTGCGCGAGGAGGCAAGGCGGGTCAGAAAGGAAAAGCGGCGGGAAAACCTGGAGCGGGGCAAAATGGAAAGCAGAAACAAGGCTCTTTCCAAAAGATTAAACCTTCACCCAAAAGCAAAAGGCGCTGAAGATGTGTCAACTACCTGAAACATGTAAGTTACTACTAAGTAAGTAATGTTGCCCATTTGGGAACTAGCCAGTTGCGCGCTAATTTGAGATGAAATTCATGTCAACTTGGAACGCCATTTGTACACCTAATGAACCAATTGCGTTCCAAGTTGAAAACTACAACCTACCAGTTGGCTACGGGGTCGAGTTAGGTGTCGTTTTTGAAGTATTTTTGAACGCAGAATCCATTTTTCGGGGTCCCTGAACGATCCGAATTCACCGTGAGAATATGAGAATAGATACTAATTTTTGCCCAAGTAACCTATATCAAATATCAAAGAATAATAAACCCTTGTGTAAAATTTGCAGCGTTTTTCAACGTATTTCATGAAACACACCTTTCAGATTCCCCCTCGGTATGTTATTCAAATACTCGTGAACTAAAACTTTCGACTAAAAATGTCTCATTGACAGCAAATTCATCCATTAATTTACTCATTTAAAACAGAACCCAGACTTAGATCCACTTAAAAGTCGCTATAATTATATATAGCGGTAGAAGAGGTAGAAGAGAAGTACCTCTGTATAAGTCAAATATAGTCAAATCTCAGTAGCGAAGGTTTTAGTAATGCTTTTGCCAACGTTTTTCAAAATTATTCTTATTCAGAACCTTCTCAAGAATTCTATGGTTTTCTTGATCGTGCTCCCAGCCCAACCCAGGATTTCGTGTTGGAACCCGTCTCATGTGAGGAGGTTTATGCTTCCATAATGGCTCTCAGCAACAGCAAAGCTACGGATTTTATGGGTATTAATTCTGGAGTCGTGAAGTCAGTGGTTACTTTCATCATTGAACCCCTGGCATTCATTATTAACCGGTGCTTCACCGAGAGTGCGTTTCCAGACTGCCTTAAGCAATCTGTTATTACGCCTATACCAAAAAAAGGAAATTCCAAAGACTATGATGGTTTCAGACCTGTCTCGAAGCTGCCCATCTTGGTCAAGGTAATGGAGCATGCTTTGCTTAAGAGAATTAACCGCCATCTAGAAAAACATGCATCGCTTCACCCCCAACAGTTTGGCTTCCGCAAAGGGAAGAGCACCTCTGGTGCAGCAGTCTCACTGGTATCCCATGTATTCTCGGCCCTGGAGGGAAAGCAGCACACATCACTCAACCTTTTTGATCTTTCAAAGGCTTTTGACCTGGTGCCACACAACTTTTGAAAACGTTGCAACATTATGGTTTCAGTAATCAAACGATCTCGTTCTTCAAGAGCTTCCTGGAGGGGTGGTCCCAGGTTGTTTACCATAATGGTGTCGCATCAGAGGAAGTGATGATCCCTTGTGGTGTCAGGCAGGGTAGTATCCTCGGCCCCTGCTTTTTCCTCTTGTACATCAATGACTTGGCTTACCAGTTTTTGGATCCTAATGATATCTTCCTTTTTGCCGATGATATATCGACCGTTGCGAGGGGATCTTCTCGGGAGGAGATGAACCGTAGCTTGCAGGGGAACTCCTCTATTATTGAGAAGTGGTGCTCAGCTAATTCCCTGGTCCTGAACAGGAATAAGACTCAAAGTCTAGAACTAGGCCTCAACCGACGTCTGGATGGGTCGGTTAACTTCTTGGGTTTAATGGTTGATAACCGTCTTTCATGACTATCACACATTCAAGCGCTTTTGCCAAAATTGTCTTCCTGCATCTACATGATTAGGAGATTGAGGGGCGTTGTGTCTGATGCAGTTCTTCGTTCGGTATGTCATGCATGCTTTGCAAGCAGGGCCAGTTACTGTATCATTGCATGGGGAAATTCCAGCCATGCCATCAGGGTCTTCAGGCTCCAGAAGCGGGTGATCAGAATTGCCGGTCTCTCTTGGAATGAAAGTTGTCGGGGCACTTTTGTGCGTCTGGGTATTCTAACCATTCCCAGTTCCTATGTTTTGGCGGCTCTGAACACAGTCAAGTCATGCTTGTCAAACCTCCCCATGGTTTCCGATGTTCACGAGCATTACACCCGCTCCCGAGGGAACCTTGCCATTCCATTTACCCGTCTCAGTGTGGCCTTGAGGAATAACCCAATTCAAGTGGGTTCTCGTCTTTTCAATGCCCTGCCAAATCATATACAACAGCTCCCTGATAGATCCTTTAATAACGTAATAAAATCACATCTTCTCAAAGCCGAACTCCACTCTTTGGAGGAGTTTTTCGGTATTTCATGGAGCGATGTGTCTTGAGTTGAGTGGATCGTGGATGGGGGAGCCTTTTCTCATCTGTTGTCATGTTTCTACTTACGTCCTGAGTTGTTTTAGTTTGTTTATATGACCACACCTATCATGTACCATTGTTTTCTTTTGCCTTGTACCATGCAATTGCCTGATGTATTTCGTGTTTGTACCAACTCATTTTTGACGTTTGCTGTGTCATATTGGCCTCTGCAAATAAAAAACCTTGATTTGATTTGATTTGATTTACAGAGAAGTACCTCTGTATATTTTAAACGTGCTCACTCAATGACAGGATTTTGCTCTACTTACCTTCCAAATTATTTATATCATATTCATTTGTTCTATGTACACTTGTCACTGTTTCATATCATATACACTTTGTACACTATTGTGTCGTATCATATAGTTTCATCAATTGTTAAATTCAAAGTCTAAATTCGTGTTTTTTTTTTTTTTTTTCATTTCATTAGGTCCTGATGATAGGAGAATATGGGTCATTCTCCCAAAACCTCCGAATTTCGAGTTTCAAATTCCACCATTTTAAAAGTAGCTTTTTCTACCAATTTCTTGTGAATTCCTTCTTAGCACATGCTACTGATGACCCTTACCAAAAATCCTATCATAGAAGTTCACTATTCAAGAGATATAGCATGATCTCAAAATCACTATAGTTAGGGACTGATTACCTCAATATCATGGACATACCTTTTTATCACATCCCGACATTTGAGCATCCAACTTGAATGCTACAAGGAGGAGACATTCCAATTCATGGTGATGATCCCTACCAAAAATTCTATCATAGAAGTTCACTATTCAAGAGATATAGCATGATCTAAAAATCACTATAGTTAGGGACTGATTACCTCAATATCATGGACATACCTTTTTATTATCACATCCCGACATTTGAGCATCCTACTTGAATGCTACAAGGAGGAAACATTCCAATTCATAAATTAATCATTCAAAATATAATTTTTTGTTGTTTTGTTGAGTAAATAACGTCAGTCCCTTATTTATTTGGCATCAGTCCATCAGTAAAAGAAATGAGAAAAAGTTAGGGACTCGCGCATTAGGGACTGACGATTTGCACGTTTTTCAGACGTGCACCCTACCATGTGTTTTTATCAGGAAAAATAAATATGAGAATCTGTACTCCCTCTAAAAACACACAAACTGACACAGGTTAATAATGTTCTTCCTCTTATCTGACGAAGATACGTGACGGTAGGGACTGACCCGTTTGATGGGAAATTCTCGATCTGGCTTCCTTGACATCCACAAATAAACTGAACAGTTGGTAGGTTGCCCTGGAAAAGGTTACCCGCACTTAAGTGGGAATCAGACCAATCTAGCCAACACTTGGAAACTTGGTTGCTGTGCTCTGGAGAGTGGTGGCGCCGTGTTAAAAAAAAAAGTTAGGGACTCGTCGAAAAACCTGGGGACAAGGGTTCAAGGCTACGTATTGTAGGGCTGGCCGCTAGAGAGAGTGCCTACCATCTCTTGGGATATTTCTGAGAGTTATATGAAATCGTGTGTGAAAGAAAAAACGCTGCAAATTTTACACAAGGGTTTATTATTCTTTTATATACGTTACTTGTGCAGAAATTTAATTCTGTCTATGAAAAAATTAAAAAAAATTTTTTTTTGGATTTTCATCCCAAAAATTTTTTTTTGATTTTTTGTTCAAAAATGTGTCTTTTTCAAAAATGCTGTATTTTTTACTCGAAAAATATTTAACATCCTGGGATCGTTCAAAAATCCAATTTTTAGCCCCACAAATGCCCTAAATATCGCCCCAGTTAAATCGGATCGTTTCGGGACCCCAAAAAATGGATTCTACGTCCAAAAATACTTCGAAAACGACACCTAACTCGATCCCATAGCTAAAAGCCTTCAAAAAACCCCTACCGTAGCCCCATTATAGCCCCATAGCGCCCCACGGGTTTGGGCGATCGGACTGAAAACCTTGCGGGCACAACTAGATGGTAAACCAAGTATTTTGCCGAAATTTCAGATTTTTAAAAAAATTCCTACTGCCCAAAACGGCCTGGACGGCGGACGGACATTTCGGATTTAGAATGTAGACCTCTTGAAACGGATAATGTCAAATTTTGAGCCCGATCGGAGTCGTCGACCCCTGTCGCGAAAACATAAGAGAGTAATTGATTTTTGAAGTTAGAAATTTTATTCAGGGGACAGGTTAGGGACTGATTTTTTGGCACTTTGAATTTAAATTTTGATATGGAAACGAGTGAATATTGAGATTGAATTTGATTAGAAATCAAGCTCAGGGTGGCTATTCTCCGTTGGTAAAAAAAAAAAAAACGCTGCAAATTTTACACAAGGGTTTATTATTCTTTGATATACATTACTTGCGCAGAAATTTAATTCTGTCAATGAAAAAATTAAAAAAAAATTTTTTTTTGGATTTTTTTGTTCAAAAATGTGTTTTTTTCAAAAATTCCGTATTTTTTACTCGAAAAATATTTAACATCCTGGGATCCTTCAAAAATCCCATTTTTAGCCCCATGAGAGCCCTATAGATCGGCACAGTGAAATCGGATCGTTCCGGGACCCCAAAAAATGGATTCTACGTCCAAAAATACTTCGAAAACGACACCTAACTCGATCCCATAGCTAAAAGCCTTCAAAAAACCCCTACCGTAGCCCCATTATAGCCCCATAGCGCCCCACGGGTTTGGGCGATCGGACTGAAAACCTTGCGGGCACAACTAGATGGTAAACCAAGTATTTTGCCGAAATTTCAGATTTTTAAAAAAATTCCTACTGCCCAAAACGGCCTGGACGGCGGACGGACATTTCGGATTTAGAATGTAGACCTCTTGAAACGGATAATGTCAAATTTTGAGCCCGATCGGAGTCGTCGACCCCTGTCGCGAAAACATAAGAGAGTAATTGATTTTTGAAGTTAGAAATTTTATTCAGGGGACAGGTTAGGGACTGATTTTTTGGAACTTTGAATTTAAATTTTGATATGGAAACGAGTGAATATTGAGATTGAATTTGATTAGAAATCAAGCTCAGGGTGGCTATTCTCCGTTGGTAAAAAAAAAAAAACGCTGCAAATTTTACACAAGGGTTTATTATTCTTTGATATACATTACTTGCGCAGAAATTTAATTCTGTCAATGAAAAAATTAAAAAAAAATTTTTTTTTTATCTCAAAAAAATTTTTTTTTGGATTTTTTTGTTCAAAAATGTGTTTTTTTCAAAAATTCCGTATTTTTTACTCGAAAAATATTTAACATCCTGGGATCCTTCAAAAATCCCATTTTTAGCCCCATGAGAGCCCTATAGATCGGCACAGTGAAATCGGATCGTTCCGGGACCCCAAAAAATGGATTCTACGTCCAAAAATACTTCGAAAACGACACCTAACTCGATCCCATAGCTAAAAGCCTTCAAAAAACCCCTACCGTAGCCCCATTATAGCCCCATAGCGCCCCACGGGTTTGGGCGATCGGACTGAAAACCTTGCGGGCACAACTAGATGGTAAACCAAGTATTTTGCCGAAATTTCAGATTTTTAAAAAAATTCCTACTGCCCAAAACGGCCTGGACGGCGGACGGCGTACGGCGGACGGACATTTCGGATTTAGAATGTAGACCACTTGAAACGGATAATGTCAAATTTTGAGCCTGATCGGAGTCGTCGACCCCCGTCGCGAAAACATAGGTGTATTATTCCAAGAATAATAAACCAAAATCCACTCTAAGTTAAACACGGAGCCCAGAAACTCCAAGGGACATGAATTCCGACATGTTGGGAGAATGACCCATATATCTCTTGAAACGTCGACAAAAATCTCGTCTTATTTGACTGACCCTCAACAAGTTTCCAACAACATTAATTGAAACGGTCAACATCACCATCAACTATTAATCCAAGAATAATAATCCAAAATTCCTTATGGGATTGACCAATCCAAACAGAGAACACGTAGCGATCTTGAGAGAAGCAAGCCAGCCCAGTACTCATTTGCATCAGTCCCTACCCTTTGAAAGCATCTCCTAAATATTCTAATCTCCTCGGTATTACCGTACTCCATCCATGCCCTGGCAACACTGTTTCAGGCTGAAACTTTCAGCACTAACATCCAAACATGTTTGCAACACTGCTACCCTCATTCATCCTTGTTGTTTTGTTACAGGCTTCCAAGACTCCCTCGCGTGAAAACCGAAGTTGCCTGAAGGGAGAATACGTTTGTACATAATTTCTCTGTATGTAAAAGTTTCTGCTCGATCATTTTCCTCCAAATGTACTTTTTACCTTTTAGATGAGTCTGGTTGAAATTATCGACCGCGTGAATGACTTGTGTTGATTCCAAGAAAATAAATATCGATTTTTGTTGGAAAATGTGTCGTTTTAAAACCTCACTCTTCGGACCCTATGGAATCTTCTGTCCAGTGTGATGGCGTCGTTGTCCTCAACAAAAACAGAGGGAGATGCTCCTCGTGGGTTGGCCATGTAATGACTCAGGTTCTCAACTACTGCTGCAAACGTGATTAATAGGGATTTGAAAGATACCCAGGGTCACCATCTCCTTTATTGTGAAAGGAGGACAACCCAAGTGAAAATTTTGGACATTTTTTGTAAAAAGGAGGACGTTGTCACACTTTCGACGTTAATCGTCAAACGAGTGATAGTTCTTCGCTAGGGCAATGGTTACACAGAATTCGGTAAAGTGTTGCATCCCCCCGACGACCCCTCCCCCTATTCACAAGTAAGGCTCAGCCTCTTCAAACCGCAAAAATAGTGTGAGGCCGCTGACCAGGTGTTCCATTCTCAAATTATACGTTTACGGCCTCGCTGACGCAGGGGCTAACATTTGAATAAAACAAATAGTGGGGGTCCGCTGACAGGTATTACATTCTCAAATTACACGTTCATAGGCTTCCCTACGCTTGTACGCCGTACCCGTACGAGCCGTTTTGGGCAGTAGGAGCTTTTTTTTTAAGCTGAAATTTTGACAAAATACTTGGTTTAAAAATGAAAAAATCTGCTTTTGGGATCGATGTAGTTTATAATGTAAGGTGGATGCGGCGAGATAGTGGGAATCCATCTTTAAACAAGCCATCAATTGAATTGAATAAATGAGCGCAACCTTTCTGTTATTACGATATATTAAATGAGCGAGAGAAACTAAGGGTGGAATTCACAGTCGTCCCTCAAGGGGAATTTTTTGGTACTTTTCCGTTATCCCCCCCCCACTCGATTTCGTGTTCATAAACACCCCTCCCGATGGCTTTAAGGCACCCAAATTCGAGCCCTTTTCAGTTATAACACCCCCCACCCACACCCCCACCCCCCGAACTCGATTTTGAGCCCCTCCCGATGGCTTTAAGGCACCTAAAGCCAACCAAAATCGAGTGGGTGGGGGGGGGGGGGGGGGTATAACGGAAAAGTACCAATTTTTTTTCGACTCAAGCCAAGTGCTCCCTCATCTGAACCTCCATCACCCTTATTCAGAGTCCAATGCTAGCCACCCTCCACTCAATTCAGGCTCCGCTCAACTTGAGTTAACTCAACTCGCACTTGAGTCAAAATTGGCAGTCCTGACAGTGTAACCGTAGCAGAAGGTTATGATGTTTTCGTTATTTTTGCGCTTTCGTTCGATCATGTTTCTCGTCTCTCGTTTTTCAAAATGTCAGGAAAGCGGCCAGTTTTCAGCCAGGAAGAAAAGGCCATGGTGCGGCAGTTGGTCCTCGGAAATAGACTCGTCCCGACTGTCCTGTTGTAGTTTTGAGGTTTTCTCACGAAGATTTCACTTTCTTCCTATGATAGGAATCCTATCGTGGAGTGGCCCACGCCCACTCAAGGGTTCCTTTGAGGGGTCCCTCCGATTCGAGTGACGACTGTGAATTCCACACTAAGAAACAGTAGGTATCTAGCGACCAAACTATGCCACACAACACATTAAAAATATCCACGTGATGCTCATTACGTAAACAACTGCTCCCTAACGACCGATGCGTAAGAAAACCTTATGCCGATCAGAGGTAACGAACGGCTCAGGCTGCAAAAATCGTTTTGGAGTCGTTGGAATCATTCTGAAAAGCTCATTCCATAGACCCTTGTACCAACGAAATCGGACAAAAACTTTCGTCCCCCTTTTGAGGCCTCCTTAGTTATACATCAGAGATAAACAACTTTCGTCGTGAAGGACCTCCCGAAAACCGATGAAGGGGAAGAGGGAGGAAAAATCAAGGTAGCCTATAACCACCCCCCGAACTCGCTGTTCACAATGAGACCACCCTCATGAAAATCTGTTGAGCCGCTCGGGCGTGATGCTGTGAAAAACAAAAAAACAAAAAAAAAACATGTCGAAGAGGTGAGCGCACCTTTCCATTTTTTGGGAAAACGTTGCGCTAAAAAAACAGACTCCGGTAGAGTGTTTTTATTCAGATTCCGTTCAGATTTATTATTCAGCGCTCTGGTGGCTCTGTGCCCAACTACTTGGTTACGTCACGTGCCCCCCCCCCCCCCCCCCCCGCTTTCATATCAAAATCTCCAACATTTCTAAAACAGTTCTGCAAGTAATTTCGCACAGATTTTCGAACTAAAAATTAATGTAGGGGGGGTTTTAAAGGGTGCTGAATCCGAACATGTTGTTAGAAATGATGAATTCTGGCCTTTTCACGGAGCCCATTGAGTTTATTTTTGAAGCTGAAGTATTTTGTTTCATTATTGTGATGCGAAAAAGCACCTTTATTAATACCTACTAGAGAAGAACTGACCTCATTTTACCAAGGCTGACTTAATATTTTACCAAATATAAAGATATTCATGCGTTTTAGTGGGTGTACCCGTTCACCTACCTACCCTATGGAAGTGGTTGAAGGTACCCCACATCATGGGTGAAGCTGGTGGGGTAGCTTCAACCAAAAACCAATTTTTTTTATGGACATAAAATACGGGTATTTGACTCTGTTTTTGTAAGGATTTTACTATTTAATCGTTCAGGCCAATAGTTAAACTGACTGTAGAAGGGAAAACCAATTCAAATTTCGCTAATGCAGAACAGAAATATCAGAATAAGCAAAAAGTGGTTGAAGGTAGCCGCCCTTCCCCTACCTGCTAAGAACGGCTCCCTACACGATTGAGGAGTGCAATCCCCAAGAAGTCTCCCCGTGAGCAATGAAGTACAATGTCATGCACCTACTGTAATCAGTGATTACTAATCACCATGGATGAGGATCGAAAGGATGTATACATACCTGTATAGATACGTATACGTATCTAAGTCGCAATAAACAATATTTAATTATTCATTTATTACAGCCAAGTCGTCAGCAGAATCGTCGATCCAAGATCTTCGCAGTCTTCCTCTTCTTCTTCTTCCCTCTTCAGGGGATTTATTACTAATTTGATGATTTATTACAAACCAATCATTCTGCCAAACGGATGAACGAATCGACACGGTTGTTCATGTTTCGAGCTGAGCCATTCTATTCTGCCTTGTTATCAAAGTTACCTCCCTCTCATCCAGTTGAATTTCGTGAACGCTGAAAATTGTCTTAAAGTGTCGAAGGAGTGAAGGGTTTTAAATTGAAACAATTCATTTTCAAACTAAACTTGATAATATTTTTATTTTCTTGGAAGCAACATATTTTTGCCCGGCATCACTGCTAGCGTGGGTAACAATATTTTTCTTCATAAAAGGCAAAGCGTCACATCCCGCCGGATGGAAATGAGGATCGATTATTATACAAAATAGAAAACAGGGGGTTATTATAAAATATTGTGTTAAGTCTACGGCGTTTATTTGTACTCATAACAATGTCGTTATGTACACGGGTTAGTTCATTCTATCCGTTAACTGTTACGGTATAAATTACTATCTACTTTTCCCAAAGAGAATATACAGCCCTTTGCTAGCACTAGGAGTCAGCCTAACGGGAATCAGAGGGAGCCGGTGGTGGCGACACTGTGTGGCAGCGCTGGAGGGCTTCCACATTTTGAAAAGGAGTGGATTCCATTAAAACGGTGAAGCTAGTGGGGGCGGCGTGATGAACGTTTGGAGCGCTATAGTCGGCGTGTTGTAACTTCGGTGATGACCTTACCCTCTCCAAACCTCCCTAAGAATGCCCCACTCCGGTTTTCAGGTGAGCCACCTGTGCACGAGAAAATTCCCTTTCCACGTCATTCCAGCCTTAATTTCGTCTTGTGATTACCTACCGCTCACTTACACGCATTCTCTTTTTTTTAAAATCGTTTGTACAAACGCAAATTGTCTTCTTGGTTTAGATCTCGGCTTTTCAACGGAGTTAATCGATTATATAATTAGGTGTTAACAAGTTATGATGGATTCGAAGACGAGTTCAATTCACGAAACCCAGTCGCTTATCAGACGTGGGAAACCCCTCAAAGCGCAAGCTCGCAGCTTGGTTTTCCGACTGTGGACGTTCTTCCAAAAAGAAAAGGAACAACAGGGTCCTTTCATAAACGTCAACAAAGCGATGGAAAGACTTTGCGACGCCATTTCGTTGGCATCGTTACCCTCATGCAGATTTCAAATTTTGTATTGCAGGTGCGTCAAATAAATTCTGGACTGTTTCGCATCGATTTACATTAGACCTTTATGATGTTAGATTTAATTACACCCCAAACGTTAATATTTTTAAAAAACGGCCTCATTGAATTTACGAAACAAAAATTTCAACTTTGGGGAGTTTTTACAATAATTGTAAAAACATCCCAATGTAATTATTATTATAGAAACGAGATTTTACATATTTGCATATTCAGTTTTTAGGCTCTGAATGTTCATAGGAGTCCGTTTTGAGCTGTTTGCAACGACTTAAACGGCTTAAATCATATTTTCGTGAGAGTTAAGGCGAAGGGACTATCGATTATCATTCGCTATGTACCCCCCCCCCCCCCCACTATAATTGCAATGATTGCAATAATTTATTTATCCAGTAACATTAAAAATACGCGTTTTCGGCGGCTGTGGTCCTCACAAGACAACAAATACTCATCATCCTTGGTAAAAACGTAAACTTTAATTTTCATTTTGACAAAAAAAAAAAAAAAAAAAAAAAAAAAAAATCACCCTTGAAAAGAATATATCGGAATAGAAAGAATAATATTCTTATCTAATAATAAAGAATAATATTATATCGAAGAATATATTGGCCTTAATAAACGAATAAATGAATGCATAAACGGGCTCGAATTTTAGCATATCGATCTCGTCTCTAATTATTACATTGGGTTGGTTAACCGGCCGTTTCTTGTCGAAGTCCCACGAGAATGAGGGAATTTTCCCTCCTACTGGGCAGCAGTGGGCCACGTAAGGTGGAAAGGGTAGAACCGCAGGCGTCCAGTGGGCGGGGCCAATTTTTTATACCAACAACTAAGTTACAACACGCCGACTATAGTTCGACAATATCAAGATGGCGCTCAAAGTGTCAACTCTGGAGCTAAAAGTGTGAACTTTAGCGCGAAAACTGTATCAACTATAGCATTAAAGAGTGTCAACTCAAGCACTAAGGGCCGGTTTTTGAAACCATAGTTAACTCTGACGGCAGTAAAACGGAAAAAGCGTTTTTTGAACCTTAGTTACCGTTTTACGGGCCGCTATTTTTACGAAACGGTAACCACAGCAGGACCCTGGGGTCAAATTTTTACGGAGCCGTGACCACCGCTTTCATTGGTTGACGAGGAACAATTGACTGACGAGACGGCGCGCCGCGGAGTCCGCACCGCGGAGGGTGGGGCGTGGTAGAAAGAGATGGAGATAATTGTTTACTTTTTTCGATCAAATAACGCTCAAAATAATGACATGTTGAAAGCAGAAGAAGCGGGAAATGTGAACTCCTTCCTCACAAATGAGTTGTCAAAACCCGCAATGACGAAAAAAGTTCACCTAGGGAAAATATTCAAGGCGCCAAAATTTTAGCGGCGTGGTCAGCTGTCGGAACGCTGACTGGTACTAAAAACGCCGACAAAATAGCGGCCGTAAAATCGCGTTTGGCGGTGGTCACCAAACCACTCGTTTGCGGTGATTTGACTATGGTTTCAAAAACCGGCCCTTAGGGTCAAATTAGGCGCTAAAAGTGTCAACTTAGCTGTAGAACTGAGTCAACTCTAGTGCTAAAGAGTGTCAACTACAGCACTAAAACTGTCAACTCAAGCACTAAAGCAGGGTTCCTATCAATGCGGCAATGCGATATTGCATCAGTCCGTCATTGCGTTTGGTCTCCTGATTGGCCAATGCCAGTGGGCGGGAAGAAGTTAGTTTTGAAGGAGAAGCACTTTCAAAGCTGAATGTACGCAATGATAACAGGATAAGCATCCAGGTTGTTGTGGTCGCCATAGCAACACAACAAAACACGAATAAATGCGGGAATGAACATTAAACTGTGTGAAAATTACTTTCCTTCCATCGCCAAAGTTCATCAAACATCCACAAAACACGAATAAACGCGGGAAGGAACAGCTGTGTGCAACGCAATGACAATTTGCTGGATGCTAGTGAACGTTTGAACGGAATGCCGGAATCCCCTCCACTTGCTGACGCGTTCGCGCATTGTCGGATTTGCCGCATGAATGTGAGCCCTGCTTCAGAGTATCATATTAAACGCTAAAAGTGTTAACTCTAGCAGCAGAACTGTGTCACCTCTGGTGCTAAAAAGTGTCAACTCTAGCGGTAAATTTGGCCACTCAACCATTCAAAGTGCTCAAGCGCTAGAAGGGTCAACTCTTGTGCTAAAACTGTCAACTCTGAGTCCCTCCCCAACAGAATGTGGAGCCTTCCAGTGCCTCAACGATCCATACTTGTATTGGCTGTGAGACTATTTTGGCAAGTCCATCAACCTCGTCGTTTGAGGGGGGGGGGGGGGGTGTCACCTAACGAAAATCCTCTTAGCCCTGATTTGGTTCATAATAATACACCTAGTAATATACCAATAATATACCTAATAATAGGTAATAATATTATGTTCTTAAGGATTAGGTGCTAAATCCGAGTTCACTCGTCCGTTTGCTTTCTTCGCAATCATGAAAAAACCATCAAAATTGTGCGATTTGGGTTATTATTTTGGAATAATACACCTATGTAATCGCGACGGAGGTCGACGACTCCGATCGGCCTCGAAATTTGACATTATCCGTTTCAAGAGGTCTACATTCCAAAACGAAATGTCCGTTCGGGCCATTTTGGGCAGTAGGATTTTTTTTTTTAATCTGAAATTTTGACAAAATACTCGGTTTACCATCTAGTTGTGCCCGCAAGGTTTTCAGCCCGATCGCCCAAACCCGTGGGGCGCTATGGGGCTAAAATGGGGCTACGGGAGGGTTTTTTTTAAGGCTTTTGGCTATGGGAGTGTCGTTTTCGAAGACTTTGTGGACGTAGAATCCATTTTTGGGGGTCCCGGGACGATCCGATTTCACTGTGGCGATCTATAGGGCTTTCATGGGGCTACAAATGGGATTTTCGAAGGATCCCAGGAGGTCAAATATTTTTCAAGTAAAAAAAAAAAAATTATGAAGAAAAAGTTTTTTGAAAAACAAAAAAATCTAAAAACGGTTTTTCCAAAATTTTTTTTATTGACAGAATTAAATTTTTACACAAGTACCCTATCTCAAAGAATAATAAACCCTTGTGTAAAATTTTCAGTTTTTTTTAAAAGTTTTGGGCCTATAACTTATTTCCCGTGCAGTTTTGCGTAAACCATTCTCTACAGACCAAAAACTGAAAAAAATCGGAAAAAGATGACAGTTTTTTCAAGATTGCGAAGAAAGCAAAAGGACGAGAATGACGAACACTTGGATTTCTATTATATTGGAGCTCCAGCCCGAGGCGGACGAGGAGGAGGAGGATGACCGAGGAGGGGAATAATTTTAATTTCAAGACATTTCTAAAAGTCGGAAAAATTTAAAATTTTCCTAAAAAAAGAAAAAAAAAACCAGCTCGGCGAGTAGATAACGAGAAAAGCCTTAAAATACCAAAAGGTTCGCTCAAAATGGTCCAAAAAATACTGGCTGGACCAGTTGACAGGGTGTTGGAAAAGCAGGATTTATGTTGGGGAGGAGAAGGCTTGGGTGGATTACGAAAGCGCCGATCCCCTCTGGAATGCTAAATATTTAGGAACGATTGCGCCAGTTTTTAGAGAAAAATCATATCGAAAGCGCCGAGCTCATGCCATGAACTACCTTTCTGCAAGTACGAAAGCAGTGAGCAAATACTAAGTAAATGAAGGTACTAAGTACTAAGCACATACTCAAGTCTTACGCTCTATTGTAGATGATATACAGCCCAGCAAATGGGTCAATAGTTGCAAGCTTATCTTAAACTCAGTGGATAGCAATGATGGTGTGTCCAGTCTACTCTCGGTAGTTTAAAGACTCAACGACTCATTGGCATTCCTCACTCCAGTCACTTTCACAGTGACATTCAAGCCTACAAAGGCAACCCGTGGATCCCTTCAAGGGTGGGTCCACAAAGTGAGGCATCTTGGTTACTGCTGTTGCTCCATGCGTACATGACCACTTTAACCATTTGAACTGGATTTAGCCCTGTGCATCAATTGCACCCAAAATCATCAGGAGGTCCTGTTTGGTTTCATCGAACAAAACCATGCCAGGCTGTATACCTTTGAGGATCCCAGTGGTATTGTCAGAGTGGGCGGCCGGATTCGCAGAGCAGACATCAGTATAGTATCAGTGAGGCTCAGAGGTTCCCCATCTGTCTGCCTCCTGACGCCCATCTGCAAGTAGAATGGTAAACCATTGCCACACGACATACCATCATCTGGGGCTTTCGGTCTGTTCGGAGCGTCAGCACATCTGCACGTTTTCCAGCGGCGCTTTCCTACTTTTTTCAGTGGCGCTTTCGTACCGTAAAAACTGACAAGAAATTGGAGGGACCGGCGGATGGCTTCGAGTCCAGGATCCGAACGGTGCTGAGGGGCAGGCGGGGCAAATGAAAGCCCTCCCCAGGAACCCTCTCCGTGGAGTTTGAAAAGAAAAACTCCTCGCGGTTGAGGAGGGCATGTGGTATAGGCGGGACCAACATGCGGGGTCAGACCCCCCCACCAACTACGAATCGCTGATTTCTGAGGGATGAGGTACCCCTCAATCAGAACCCCCGAGGGCCCTCTGTTCTTCACTATTCTGAGCTCTGAAAGTAAAAAAAAGAATCCTTTCACTTTCCCCCTGTATTTCGTTAAGAAGAAAAACCAATAATTATCAAAAGCTAGTAGAAGGGGTCTGAGGCCAGGTGGGAGAGGTCGGGGGTTGGCTGGTTTAGACAGGAGGGGGGATGGCCCCTCGTTTTGCAGCTCCTGTATTGGAGCTGCAAAACAAGGAGAACGAGGAGGAGAATCATCTTTATCCTACAGTACTTCTAAATGCCGGAAAAGTTTGCAATTTGTCTTGAAAAATTCATTTGGGCGGGTAGCATAGAAGAATAGAGAGGAGAATTCACTAGATAGGACTTCATGTGCCACAGTCGAAGTTGGCGCTATCCCTACGGAATGTAATGAACTACACATAGTACCTTCCAATCCGACCAGAGTGAGCCACTAGCCCTTCTTCCAAGGGAAAGCCCAGAACGCCTCACTTAGGTTTCCATGGAGGAAGGTGCTACAACAGTGCTACTACAATAAATTAAAGGAAAAATTGAAGGAATCCGCTCTGAATAACGAAATTGGATGTGTAGTTGTGTACACAATGAATGCAAACGACACGGCTGGGCGGAACTCGCAGGGCGCCATCTTCTGGTTCAGTTTTGGTAACCTACCACCTTCAAAGTTCACTACATCTTGTAGGGGTCGCGCTGCAATCGCAATCCCCTCGCCGGTCCACCACTGGGTTGGCGTTTTGGGAACACTGTTTAACACAGAGTGAGTTCTCCTCTCTATTCCTCCATGGGCGGGTTGATAACGATGAAAGTTTGAAATAACCTTAAGGTGGCTCAATGTGGTCCATTTGAACCAAAAAGTGTTCAAATGTAGGATTAAGATCATTTTGTTGAAAAGACGAGGGAAAGGCTTGAGGGAGGAGTGAGGGGGGGGAGAAAGATTGCGAAAAAGTGATCCCCCCCCCCCCCCACTGAACTCCAAAAGGAGGACGAAAAAAAGGGTAAAAATAGATAACACTATCCATTTGAATCCTTTCACTTCTAACCTGCATTTCTTCAGAAAAACTATTCATTATCAAAAAGCGACTAGAAGGGGTCTGAGGCCAGGTGGGAGAGGTCGGAGGTTGGCTGGTGTAGCCAGGAGGGTGGCCTCCTAGTACAACTACCTAATTTAATGAATTAAAAAAAAAAAAAAAAAAAAAAAAAAATCAGGACAAGGGATTTTTCCATGGTGGACCCCCTTCCTATTCACTGAAATATATATATTATATATATAACAGAACTGGTTAATAGTTTCTGCGGATTGAAAACTGGTTTTAAGGTAGCAGAAACTGGTTTTCAATCAACCGAAACATATTTCTGAAGGAGTAAAAATCAGTTTTTAATCAGTAAACTGAAGTAGCTGAATCCAAGCTGAAGTGGTGAAGGTGGGACAAGGCAGCTGTGATAAATGTCCGCGAGGTTGATAGACTACTTGCCTAAAAGTCTAGATGGCAGCCTACTCGTTCTCGCCACACTATTGGCAACACTGCGATAGAAATACCCTATTTCTCCCTCAACATCCGATTCGCCACTCATAATAAATGTTATGATACCATTATCACTATAAAGCTACTTTTTGTCATCCTTAAGTTGATTATAATTTTTTTTTCAAAATATAACTCGTAATTTTTTTTTTAATTTTTCCTCCATTTTGTACTTGCGTTTTTTTGATTCTGATCAGGTTCGAACACAACACTGCAGGCAGACGGAGAAAATAATCGTCGGAAGAATTTGAAAGGTTCCCTTCGACAAATTTGCCGTTTTTGTCAGTCGGATTTGAACGTTACAAGACCTTGCGCACAAGTTCTTTGGCATTGAAATAATTGACTTCATCGAATTGAAATCCAACAAATATGTACAGGCGCGAAATCAAACGCAGGAACCGGAATTTGACGAGGTCCGCCATTTTTTCCTTTAAGTGACGGCCATCTTAGATAAAACTGCTGATTTTCGAAATGAAAATGCTTCGGAGCACTCGCGCACAAAATTAACTTGGACCGAAACTGTATAAAATTTGGTTCATGACTATGTTTAGCTAATTTCGCTAATTTCCTCTAATCTAATGATTATTTCGTATTCACAATTTCATATTATATAAAATATTTGCATTTTCATTGCATAGTTTTGGTAATAGGATTCGCATCAACAAAATTTGAGGAAGTTTCGGGGAACGAATCCGTAAAAATTGATCTTTGGTATTATGGAAGATCCTAATTGTTAGCGTACAGTACAAACGAAGCAGCTAACTACTCACTAAGTCGTCTTTGTGAAGGCATGAAGCTCTACGGCCCACTTCATCAATATCGTTTAAAATAACTCCTTTTTTTTAGAATTGTGCTTTACAAAAATTCCCGTTAATGTAAAAACAAACTTGTCGCAATTATCGTAGTAAATATTACCGATTAATTATAATTCATGTACTGTTGCGTTAAAGCCTTTTGTAGTAAATGACATTATTAAGTATAATATGAGTAAGTGGTGACTTGTTGGCAGCCTCCTAATCACAGAGATTGCCCTTTTCTTGTGGTACCTACTCCTGGGATTGAGATCATTGACTAGTTTGGTATCATAGCCGCATCGTAACCCCTGAGTGCATCGCCATCCAATTATTGCACAGGCTAATTCGTATGTACACTACAAAAATACAAAAGATTGAATATCGGCTCACGGAGCTGTTTCTGTCAGTGTCGGAGAGTTGATTCAAAAACAGTCTCTCGCCGCGGACACGAAGGCCATGAGGTCGGGGGCGAAGGGGTTGGCGCCATGTTGGTGGGGGGTGGCGCTGCCCCCGGCCGAACCTCAAGACATGGGGTCGCGGTCTGACGTGTGGTTGTTGTTGGCGTTGTTGTTCGCTTGGGTCGTCGGCACGTTTTGGCTGATTTCCGCTTTGACCCGCCTCGCGATGTGACTCCGGGTGTGTTTCCTGAGGTGGTCTTTCCTGAAACGAGAGGTGGCAACAGTGTAAGAGTAGTAGGCAACACTTTCATTTGATGTCAAGGAGGTTGGAATGTTTAGGAGGCGGTAAGGACGTGATTGAAAAGAGCGTTTGACTCCTGATGCAAGCCTTGGATGGCTCCATAAAGATTATGACTATCTGGCCTGCCTTTAAAACGCTTAGTCAGATTGGCAGCAGCTTTGCAAACCTTGGACACATCTGGAAAGAGTGGATGCCATTGTGACAAGCCTTGGAGACCCATAGCTAGCTTGAGACTGCAAGCCTCGGAAATCCTTACCCAGCTTGGCACTATATTGGCATGTCTGGAAAGCCATTAGACAGCTAGGCACAAACTCCGCAAGCTTTGTAAGCCATATCAGTAAGCCTTGAAGACTCTTATTCAACTTGGCATCTTTTTGGCTTGCCTTGGAAAACCTCAGCCAGCTGACACCAACTTTGCAAACGTTAGACAGGTCTGGAAAGCATGGATGTCATCCAGACAAGCTTTGGAGACCCTTGGAACCATATTGGCAAGCCTTGGAAACAATTAGCCAGCTTGGTACCGGCTTTGCAAGCCTAGGACAGGTCTGGAAAGCTTGGGACCATACATTGGCAAGCCTTGAAAAACCTTTTCCAGCTTGGCACCAACTTTGCAAGTCTGGATAGGTCTCGGAAGCTTGGGACCATCTTGGCAGGCTTGCCTCAAGTCCTTTGCCATCATCGAGGCTGTTGTCGCTGAAACAAATTCTGACCAACTTTATCATACGACAGGCCTCGAGTATAAAATTCACCTTCATATTTGAGTTCTGTGGGTGAGGGATGGACGAGGTGATCGATTCAGTGTCAAAATTGCAGCCCAGAATTTTCCCCAGTTGGGGACAATCGCAAGTTAGGCTGATGATAATAGTGTCCGTTGTTGCCAGCAAAGAAAAAGAAACCTATGGGGATTTTCCAGCAGGAATTCACGGCGCTTAAAAGGAAAACAAATACTTCTGTCGTCCCCAGTCATGTGCTCCCAATATCCACAAATCCTACAAATTCATTGCCAATACCCTGGCAAATAGCCAGACCATGGACATGGGCATCCATCGTCGTCACGCTTGGCTCGAAAGGGAGCAAAGCTTCTAGGAAGGCGTACCAGGCCCCTGCTTCACGTCCTGACAACACTTATAGCATCAGCTTTACGACTACCACTGGGTGGTTTTGATTACCTACCTGTAAAAGCCTTTTCCGCATTCGGTGCAGACGTGTCGTTTTTCACCTGAGTGGATGACGAAGTGCAAGGTGAGCTGCTCCTTGCGTTTGAACGCCTTCATGCATACGGTGCAAACGAACGGCCTTTCAGGGTTGTGGCTCTGTTTGTGCCTCGTCAGGTGGTCTTTCCGTTTGAGCCCAGCGCCGCAAATGTCGCAGAAGAACCTGAAAACGGATTCGTGAGAGTTTTGCCAACAACAGCCGCGGACAAGTAGGTTATTTACCTCCGTTCCATTGTGTGACCCAACAAATGTTGCTCGAGGAGTCCCTTGTCCGGGTATGCCATGTGACACTCTGGGCAGCAGTACAGCGTCGACCCGTCGAGTGCCGTCGTCAACCGGATTTCCCCGGGTTTGGGACGAGGCTTCTTCTCTTTCGGGGGCTTCTTCTTCTTCTTTTTCTTCCCCATTTCCGGCTGGGGCGGCGGCGGCGGCGGAGGTGGTTGATGTTCGGGCCCGCACTCCTGATCTTTCTTGATCGTTTCAGCCGAGTACTGCAACGTCACAACCAATCACATTCCATGCAACATGTGGGACATCCCATACTGTGGATGTTGGGCGTGTGCCTACATGAATTTGAGTTCCTAAATTTTGATTTAGGTTCGTTAATTGGTTTGGGTTATGTTTTTCGGAAGGCCTGTGGTGTGAATACACGATTTCGCCGCAAATTGTTTCGGACAATGAGGAAGGGAGTGTGGGAACATTTCTGTCTAGGCCTTAACATGAAATGAAATGATCTGCAGGCCTGGTGGGAGATGCAGCCACAGAAGAGGAAGACTCGCTTGCTCCAGGCTTATGGGGTTATCACACTGACGGAAACACCCAGAGAGTGACGATCTTGTCGGACGACAAGTGAGGGGAAAAGGTAAATAAGGCGTCGAGACGAGACGTTGCCGACAGCTCATGAGTACAAGCAGCGCTTCATCTGCGGAGCGTAGAGGAACTTATGTTATCACTCTTGTCAGCTGTGTCTCACTCTTGTCTTCAATTTCAGTAATTGTTATAGGAACTGTTCCTATTTCGTCAATAATGTGATCATCTAGTTGATATAATATAATATATCATATTTATTATAATATTATATTATCTATATAATATATTATATTATCTATAATATTATTATAGATATTATAATTAAGATTGTATATTATATAATATTAATTATTATATAGGTAATATATAATATTAATTATAATTAAGATTATATATTATATAATCTTAATTATAATTTCGCGACGGAGGTCGACGACTCCGATCGGCCTCGAAATTTGACATTATCCGTTTCAACTGGTCTAGATTCTAAATCCGAAATGTCCGTCCGCCGTACGCCGTCCGGGCCGTTTTGAGGGTAATAGGAATTTTTTTTTTAATCTGAAATTTTGCCAAAATAGGTACTTGGTTTACCATCTAGTTGTGCCCGCGAGGTTTTCAGCCCGATCGGCCAAACCCGTGGGGCGCTATGGTGCTAAAATGAGGCTACGAGATTCGTTTTTTGAAGGCTTTTAGCTATGCGATCGAGTTTGGTGTCGTTTTCGAAGTATTTTTGGACGTACCTAGAATCCATTTTTGGGGGTCCCGGAACGATCCGATATCACTGTGGCGATCTACAGGGCTTTCTTGGAGCTAAAAATTGGATTTTTGAAGGATCCCAGGAGGTTAAATATTTTACGAGTAAAAATTAAGAATTTTCGAAACAAAAAAAAATCAAAAAAAAATTTTTTTGTTGAGATAACAATCCAAAAATTTTTTTAAATTTTTCCATTGACAGAGTTAAATTTCTGCACAAGTAATGTATATCAACGAATAAGAGTCTTAAAATTGAAACCACGACATGAAATGTGACGACCACGACATCACATTGTGATCTCCAAGACTGCATACTCTTGACTGCATGATATTTTTGTACTTTTCTAAGGATAGCTTTTTTGAGCAATAAATATACTCATAATTAAATAATGATAAAATAGGTACAGCAATGAAATACCTATCACACGTTTTTTCTCCCTAACCTGAAAAGTAATCACCGGGATACACTAAGTGTAATTAAGTGTAATTCCACTTAATTCAGAGGTTAATAATTAACCTCTGAATTAAGTCTTAATTCAGAGGTTAATTATTAACCTCTGAATTAAGTGGAACCCGGTGATTATACGCCCTAGGAATATATTGACCGCCCGTTCAGCTATAACTAAAAAAGACAAAAAATATTTTTCCGAAAAAACTGTAGACTATAGCTATCTATACGGAAAAAACTGTAGACGATGCGAATCTGGCGTCTGTAACTAGTTCCTCTACGCTCCGCAGATGAAGCGCTGCTTGTACTCATGGGCTGTCGGCAACGTCTCGTGGCGTCGAGTATGGAAAATGCAGCACTGTCGGAGGATCAGCTGTTTGTTGGAGCCGCCATTAAGATGTCACAATCATGACACGACGATGTGACGTCATAATGGCGGCTCCGACTGCTCGTTGGGTCGGTGGGTGTTTCTTACAGTGTGATGACCCCATTATCTTATATGGCAGGATAATGTGGAGAGGCGTTGTCTTCGGAAGGGAACTGAGGAGAAGCCAATACCTAACACAACGAGTCGAGGCCGGTATTGTTTCTCCCTGGGCTCGGAGTATTACTGGGACCAGCTGTTACAGCTACCTTAGACGAGATGTTATCATAGGTGGCCTGGCCAGCTGACTCGGTCTTACGTGGGGCCAATCTCCCAGCTCCTTCAAACTAATTGTCGTTAAAACAGACGTGGGCAACGGACCTATGCGTTGGGATCATTTCCACTGACTCAGCTTCCTCAAATGAGATGTCATTAAAGGAGGCCTGGTCGGCGAGTTTGATCCCTGAAAAATCACTGCAATGAGACATAATTCATGACTGATGGAGCGACTGCAGCGCGTCCCGCTCCTCCCGCTGTAACTAACTCTGGCTGGCCGGCCGCCAGTCAAATTTTTTTTACCTTCAGAAAATGGTGGAGCGAAATAGGCAGCGTCGACGCTGGCAGGTGCGACAGATAGTCCGCTACGGTCGACCCTGGCGTGGCTATGCTCTGCCATGATGGTGGCATCCCTGGAGCAGATCCTGAAGTTGGTGGATACCCTCCGTTCCCTGCAAAATCTAAACCTCAATAAAAGTTGTCTCCAGCTAACATCCAAAGATCACCTGAAGTACAAAAACGATACGTACACCTACCGTTCTCGGGCTTCTCTTCTCTTTTCACTAAATTACAAATGTCTTCTGTTTGCATGTTGGCCTCATCATAACGCTTCTCCTGTTGGTTGTAGCCCAGCAGAGGGTTGAAATGATCGTTTTGGTACTTCTGAGTTGGCGACGCCGTCGTGATCATGTTCTCCGTTATTTGAGTGCTGCTGTCTCTTTTGTAATTGTGCACCGGTGCCACCTGAAACGCCCACTCACCCTTAACCTCCACCGCAAATTGTTTTTTTTTTTGTTCAGTTGGCAACACTCACCTGCTGGCCGAAATGGTTCCCATAGCGGTTCGACGACGTCACCATCGTCGGCTCCTCGTTGATCGGCGTCGTCTGCGTCGCCACTCCCGTCGTCGTCGTCCCCTCGTGGGAAAACTTCGCCGCGAACTGGTGTATGGTCGGGATCGCCGTGGCGAAATGATTTCCAAAAGGGGAGAAATTCATGGCGGAGTCCGTCTTCTAATCCTGCAACACCCCCCCACAAAATATGAATAATATATTACCTACCTATATATTTGAGGAAGAAAAAAGCTGATAGGTACCTAATTAAATATTTAGAAGGTATTGCGTGCGAAGATAAAATTGTCACGTTACAGTGATGGATCGATCGCTTCTGAATGGATTGTCTCTGGACGATACATTCAGTAGAGATAGCATCTGAAATGAAGTGGCTCAGTTTTAATACCTAGGTATTACTGTTTCAAGGATTCGAAATCCTATTAAAATTTAGTCAAATATAAAAATTTCTTTTGAATCGATTCCTTTCTTTGAAATCCAACCGCATGAACGTACTGTGAAGTTTGAGGCCCTTTTAAGTACCTACGGAAACTAATACATCTAGTACAGATGCTTCAAGATGCATTGTTTTCAGAACAGGTTCATCAATAAAACTAGGTATTGAGTAGATACAACGAAAGAATCAGAATTCAGAATGTTATTTCCTATAGAATCGAATTGATTGCTACTGAGTGTATTTTCCTCAGGACGATACACTCAGTAGAGATAGCATCTGAAACGAAGTGGCTCAATTTGAATAGGTATCTAGGTACAACCTGTTTTACGTTTCGAAATCCTATAAATATCAACAATATAAACAGTTCTAAAGAATTCGATTTCTTATGAAAACAATTATTTTTTTTTTAGAATTGACGAATTTTGAACTTTGCGGTCCTTTTTATACGAAAACAAATACATCCAGTAGAAATTCTTAAAGGATGCATTGCATTCAATACATCCAGTAGAGATTCTCAAGATGCATTGCATTCAGAAGAGATTCACCAACATATTGAATACTTACATACAAACATGAATTCAGAATTAGATTTCTTGTAGAATCGAACCATTTATAAATCCAACCCTACGAATATATTTTGATGTTTGAGGGCCTTTTTGATACGGAAACACATTTAAGAGAGATTCTTTAAAGATGCATTGCGTTCAGAAGTGATTCACTAATATATTGAGTACGTAAAAAAAAAAGATTTCTTACAGAATTGATTCTTTTTTTTAAATCCTGCCTCAGGGACACATTATGAAGTTTGAGTCACTTTTTATATGAAAGTATTACGACCAGTAGAGATTCTTAAAAGAAGCTTTGTATTCAGAAAAGATTCTACTCAATGTATTTATTTGTTGTTGTTGTAAATTGACACAGATAAGTCTTTAGGGGAGGGGGTCAGTCCAGAATCTGGGGTATCAAAAAAAAGTCAGGCTGTTTGGAACACCAAAAAATGTCACACTTTTTGTGACACTTCCCGTGGTGGTAGAGACTTGAAATTTGGAATGAAGGCTCCGTTGGGAATCTAGTTGGCTGAGAATCCCTCATTTTGAGATAGGATCACTATTCAGGGTAGGTTGAGGGTAGTTTCAGTCCAATAAGTTAATATGAAAATAGCGGTAACCATCTTAACAACAATGACAGAAAATTATAGTTGTTGTTGTCATTGTTGTTAAGATGGTTACCGCTATAGAAGAACCGTGGAGTTGAAAAAAACACTAGGTAGCTACCGTTGTCCTACAATCTGATATTTCATTAAATGAAACAAATTTTGTCGCTTCTTCGGGCCATCTGAACTATACCGAGATGAACACTACAAGGAGACATATCTATGAACCTATGTTTTTCCCATTCAGGGGAAAACTTTCTTGCTCTATGGTTTGTAACTTCAATGTCAAAACGTCAGCATGAGACGAAATAGATTCAAGTCTTTTCATATATTGAATCCGATACAAAGTATGAAGACAGGATCAAGAATACTTGTATTTTGGGAGTACCTTCTTGGCATATTTCATCCGGGTTTGAGGTGGGGCGACAGAAGGTGGTCGAGTTTATAAGTGTTTATTCTTTCGAGCTTTCGGCCAACAGGGTGCCATCTTCAGGAGGTTGATTTAATATTGGTATTGGTAACGTCTCTGCGTTTGCGGCGACCGCTGGGGGAGTGCAGCACGCAGAGACGTTACCAATACCAATATCAAATCAACCTCCTGAAGATGTCACCCTGTTGGCCGAAAGCTCGAAAGAATAAACACGTATAAACTCGACCACCTTCTGTCGCCCCACCTCAAACCCGGAGGATCAAGAATTTGACTTCTTACAGAATCGAAAATTTTTAGCGCAACCTTTCCTCAAAAAATGGAAAGGTGCGCTCATCTCTTCGAAGTGTTTTTTTTTTTTTTTTTAGCGCAACCTTTTTCCAAAAAATGGAAAGGTGCGCTCACCTCTTCGACATGAGTTTTTTTTTTTTTAGCGCAACCTTTTTCCAAAAAATGGAAAGGTGCGCTCACCTCTTCGACATGTGTTTTTTTTTTTTGTGTGTACAGAGCATCACGCCCGAGCGGCTCAACAGATTTTCATGAGGGTGGTCTCATTGTGATCAGCGAGTTCGGGGGGTGGTTATAGGCTACCTTGATTTTTCCTCCCTCATCCTCTTCATCGGTTTTCGGGAGGTCCTTCACGACGAAAGTTGTTTATCTCTGATGTGTAACTAAGGAGGCCTCAAAAGCGGGACGAAAGTTTTTGTCCGATTTCGTTGGTACAAGGGTCTATGGAATGAGCTTTTTAGGCTGATTCCAACGACTCCAAAACGATTTTTGCAGCCTGAGCCGTTCGTTACCTCTGATCGGCATAAGGTTTTCTTACGCATCGGTCGTTAGGGTGCAGTTGTTTACGTAATGAGCATCACTAGGATATTTTTGATGTGTTGTGTGGCATAGTTTGGTCGCTAGATACCTACTGTTTCTTAGTTTCTCTCGCTCATTAAATATATCGTAATACCAGAAAGGTTGCGCTCATCTATTCAATTCAATTGATGGCTTGTTTTTTGTTTTATTTTGTGTGTGTATCACAGCATCACGCCCGAACGGCTGAACAGATTTTCATGAGGGTGGTCTCATTGTGATCAGCGAGTTCTGGGGGTGGCTATCAAAATCACCTCCGTCGTCGACGATTCGTCCGATCCCGACGACATAGTTTGGTCGTTAGATACCTAGTGTGTTAAGTTACGAATTCTTAGTTACGGTTTTGGTTTCGTAGTAACAGAAAGGTTGCGCTCTTCTATTCAATTCAATTGATGGCTTGTTTTCTACGTTGAATTCGTTTTGACATGGATATGTCGATTGGCTTTCTACTATAAAACTGAAACGTTTACAAGAATCCAAGAAACATTCACGCCATGAGTTTGTTCCGTGGAAGTGGTAAAAATTGTATCTTGGTTTTTCGCCTGAAAGACCCACGAAACCGACACGCGATACCGATAAACATTCGGTAACTATGAAACCTGTAATAACTATGATGATCTTCCTCTGTAATGATACAACGTAAAAACGTATACTACGTTCCTCAGTGTTTAGCCTTCAAGCTCATGACAGATTTTAGCATGGAACATGCCTTGAGCTAACTGCCCGAAAACGTGACGCGAGATGGCTGACGTAGAAGTGTCACACGAGTATTAGGAGGTTAGGAGAACAAAGGAGCTATTTTTTTTATCAAACAATAATTGTTTATCTATAATATTGTTTATATATAATTATTATTGTTGATTTCTTTCTGCTTGGCAACGTTACTAGTCAAACGAGTATTAGGAGGATAGGAGAACAAAGGAGCTATTTTTTTATCAAACAATAATTGTTTGATAAAAAAATAGCTTCTTTATTATTGCCAATTGTTGATTTCTTTCTGCTTGGCAACGTTACTAGGCAAAGCATGTTCCATGTTTCTTGAATTTTAGCCAAAGGCTCTAAGCAGTACCCTGTGGGTTTTTTTTTTTTTTTTGACTGGTGGGGCTGCCGAACAGGTAACCTCATGAAATTACTTCAAAACGCACAAATTTTACACAAAAGTGAATTATTATTCGCTATCGAAAAAATTTGCAAACAATTAGGTTATTGTCGCCTATGCGGTCAATAAATATATATATTAAATTAAAATCAAAAACCTTCGGTACAATGTTCGGACATAGGTACGTGGGACCCCCAAGAATGGATTATGCGTCCAAAATCACTCGGAAAACGATAGGTACCTCATTCGATCTTCTGACATCCTTCAAAAGATCTGCACAGTGGAATCGGATAAATCTGGGACCCCCCCAAAAAATGGATTCTACGTCCAAAAATCCTTCGAAAACAACACCTTATTCGACCTCGCAGTCTCCACAAACCTCTCCCGTAGCCCCACGGAGCCCCACGGGTTTGGGCTTTAAGACTTAAAAAGAATCTTACCGCTCAAAACGGCCTGGACATTTCGTTTTTGGAATGACAAATATTGAGGCTGATCAAAATTTTCGACCCCCATCGCGAATACGTAGGAGTAAAATTCCAAAAATAATAAACCAAAATCAGCTCCATCGGTGGAATTCGATATTCCATAAAATAACTGAGTGAAAAACAGGAAAATATCTAAATAGCTGTTTAATATTATTGAAATCACTGTTATTAGGACACGTATCGGGTTATTTTCTGGTTCGTATCACACAAGATAAGAAAGTCGTCTTCTTCTTCCGTTACTGATAAGTAAATTTCGCTACGTGGAATTTTGTTTACCTCCGTAAGTGAGAATGCGGGACAACCGTAAGTAAAGGATGACGCAGAGGGGCACCATTTTTGAGTGATCAAGCCGACAAAGTATTTATTGATCAGCGTCAATTAGCCCGTAAAACCTGATCTCCCTCCTCCTCCTGCCCGAGGGAAAATCCGCAGAGGCCTCATTAAGACGGGATCAATAGTAAAATAGGGAAAATGATTTTTTGGGAGTTGAAGGGTTTGGGTTTTGAAAGAAATTCGTTGTGAAGGTTTTGAGGTGGTTTAAAAAAAAGGGCTGTTGGAAAAGTTAAGGTCTGGGGCAGCAATAATATTGATTGAAGGAGGTGGGACAGGTTGAGGCTCCCAGAAGAAAATTGTAGTGGATTTTGGGTAGTGCGGTGGGATTTTGTAGGGGAAAAATTTCCAAGCGACAAAAAAAAGCGGATTCCCCGTATTGGGGTGTAGTGTGGAGTGGGAATAGGGAAAGATAAGGGTTGGGTATAAGGTATGGCGTCAGAAGGGTTGGGGGTGAAATCTGGGACCCTCACACCCCCGCAGAACTACCCCCGTAGACTTCGCGGGAATGGGACGGAAAAAAAAACAACGAACTCAAAAATCAGTCAAACCAGGGGACTTACCATTTTCAGGTGAATTTCCAGGAGGATTTCGTCGTCGAGGGAAAATTCCTACCGAAAACTCACTCCGCCCCCGCCTTTCAAATATGACAGGGACCCCCCTCGTGACGTTTAACGCGTTTTGTTTGTTGACTGCGACGGGGGGTGAGACGGGGGTGAACAACCCCTTCCACGTAGGGGAGGAAAACGGGCGCCAAGTTCAAAATAAATCGATGTCCCCGGGAAGGTGGGGGTGGACGGTTCCAAAGGCTACTGACTTGGGGGACGTCCGCTGACGAGGAACCGCCGCGTCCGACGCACGCCGTCAACGCCGTCGTCGTTCGCGTTTCCAATTTGCGGTCACAGTCGCGAGTACGGTAGGTTTTGTACCAGCCCCACCCCCGGAGGCGGTGAATGGCTGAATGGTCTATCGACATCGATATCTCACCCCCTACTACCCTTGGGGGGATTTTTACTTTCCCCCAACCAATTAGAAACCTGAGGGTCCGCTGAGCAAGTGCCTTTGGTGGCATTTTATCGACTCGCACATCCGTAAAAATCCTTCACTAGTTTTGCGGGTTTCAAAGCTTGAGAAACGACTATTTTCGCGATTTCGGCAACGCCATAGGTAGGGCTCGGATTTAAATGCTCGATAAAATCATCAAATATGCCCGAAAAACATCGGTTTTATGCTGAATAGATCACACTGGTACAAAAAAGTGACCTGCGAGTTGCCGACTTCTTTTCACATTTTGTAAAGGTTTTTGAGGGTGCTGAAGCCAAAAATGATAGCCGTTTTTTTTAGTTGGTTCGAGTAAGGCCTTGTTTTTGCATTTTTTGGACCTTCCTTTACACTTAATCTTCCAGTAACCACCGACTTCACTCAAACTTCTTCAAAAGACACTCATCTTATAGCAAATTTACTGTAGATTCCGAATGTAAACTTACACTAAAGGTTTTAGACTAAATTTTAGTCGAAAACCTTTTTAAACCATCAAAACCCTCAAAATACGCCAGACAAATGAGCAAAAATCACAGTTTATTTCTTATATTCCTCTCTCTACTCGCTCAAAAAAGTCCTGAAAAAAAAAAAAAATAAATAAATAAAAAAAATAAAAATCGGGGATAACGTTTTGAACGTTTTCAGGTTAGTTGGTAAACTGTTCCATGATAATGCGCTTTCCACGGACTTTGCTACTCAATGCGGAATTGCAATACCTACGCTCACTAAGATACCAAACTGACGTACTGATTTCTGTCAATTAGCAAAAGTTACGGGTAAGTAAGTAGTGGGGATAAGTAAGGCAATGTGATGGTCTTTACCCTGAACTGGAGAAGGTCTGCGGAGGAGTCGTCGTGGCTATGGATACAATGAGTATCCGGAAGAGGCGCCTTGATCCTGAGTCCTGACGATCACGGGGCTGGGGCCACGAGCCCGAAGGTAGTCGTTGGTGTCCATAGCGTGCAGTCGTTCCGGGAAAGCGTGCCGGAGGACAGGGCTGTTTGCTGAGTGCCTCAGTAGGCGAGACGCAGAGGACGTTGAACAAGCTCTGAGTGCCTCGGGAGGTGTCTCATTCTGGGTTGAAGTGCCAGAAGTCGAAAACCTTGAATGGCTGTACTTCGGATGTCCTCTATAAGGCTCAAGGGCACAGAAATCCAGGGGGTGTACGGTCTGAAAGTAGGTACGGATCGGGATCAAGCACAAGTCAGGATAAGTGGATAAATTCAACTTTTATGCTGCATAACATTAGATGAGGATCCCCTTAAACAATCTACAACATCAATTTCCGTAATAACCCAGTAATCGGGCTTCGGCTTGTTTTTTTACCTAACTTAGGGCATAGCAGCCTTGTACCTAGGGATAGAGTTTGGACCTGGGTGCAAACCAGGGGTTCAAAACCTGCGTCCCTATAGGGACCTATAGGTAGCGCCCCTACAAGCTCTTAATATACCAAAGGGCATTTTGTTCATTTTAAATCTTTTTGGGCATTTTTGGACAATTTTGGCATTTTTTGGACGATCTTTGGATACCTGTTGTGGACATTTTTGCTGTTACAAACCTAGTAACATTTTGGATAGTGGTCAAATCCAGCGTCCCGAGGTACACGCACATATTGTTTCTTTTCTTTTTTTTTTTTTTTAATGGACTGCTGTCAAGCGACAAGCGTTTTAAAAATATAAGAACTTCATAGATATTCGGCCAAAGAGTAGTTTCAACTATGTATGAGAAAAAATCGGACATTTAAAAATATTTTAGGGGTAAATTCAGTGTTCAAAGAAACATGTCCCAAGGTACACGACCTTACCGTATTGATTTTCGTGCGATTGAAGGCTTTTGAGACCTGACGGTCCAAGTGCCCGAATTTAAAAAAGTTATTGCAATTAGGAATGGAAATGCACCCGAATTTAGGCTTAAATCATCCTGTACCATGTTGTTAGAAATCAAAAAGGGAACACTTTTGTGACAAAAAGTCTTTCACGTAGTTTATAATCATCTTAAGTTGATCTGGCCGATTCAAAATCCGGGACGTCACCTACACCGGTTCTGGTTTCCAATCAAAGACACCAGAGTGCAGGGCGATTTTCACATTTTTTCTTGACTTTCTTGGTATTTGGCACTATTGACACTGTAGTAACGCATTAATGGCCGTGTTCGCTTTATTGTGAATGTTATCGTGCTAATTACTCAAATTATTCGTGATATAAATGAACTTATTCGACGTGACCGATCCTTCAGTTTTTATAAAAACTATAGTTTTTTAATGGTGGCCAACTCGTCGACCAATAGGAGCTGACTTCGGGTTTCCGCCAAAATTAAAATTGCAATTTTTCCATAATTTTATAAATTCGTACGAATTTGCAGCTTGTGTTTTAAGCCAATTTTCAGTATTATTTGGACGCCTTCTATCGATAAAAAAATAATAATTCAGGCACGTTTCCATTCCTAATTTTAAATTTGATGAAACTATTAATTAACTAATTTTAATCAATTAACTAGATTATTTAAATGGTTTAATTAAATTAATAAGTAGGTATTTAATTAACATTTTAGGTTGATTAATTACATTAATTTATTATTTTAAATATTTTCAATAATGAATTTTGGTAGGTATTTAGGCTGTTTGGTCCTAAAAGGCTTCAAATTATACAAATGAATTTTTTTAAACCACTGTAAAATTTGCAGTTTTAGCATTTTTTTTTTTTTTTTGCTCAATTTCTGATCCCACTCCATTTTTTCGCCTTTTTCGTTGGGACTTAGTGAGCTTTGAACGGACAGGGGACAAAGAAAGAAAGTGAAGTGGACGAAGTGTGTCGGTGGGTCAGGAATGCAGGATGCTTAGGAAGGCAGTGGGCACGCCCCCAACCCAACCAGAGCTTTCTTTTGGGTAGGGGTCAAGGTCGTTAAGAGGTCCGAAGCCCTTTTTTTTACTGTAGCGTGCGTAACTCGGGGTAACTGCCTACTCCAAGGCCTGAGGGAGAAGCCTGAAATTGAGCAAAAGAAATAAGGTGGAATATTTATTTCCTTGGTAATGACTGCAGATTTCTGAAGGGTTGGGGGCTCCCTTCACTCGACCTTGGGCCCAAAAATTCTTCAAGCATGATACCTCACACGACCCAAGTGGTCAATAACCCACAAAGCGTCGGCAGGGGAGACAAGGGCGTTTTTGGCCGCGGCATTTGTGCAATGGGCCCGGGAACCGATTGTCGACTAATACTTTTTTCTGAAAGAACTTCATAATTTGAAGCCATAGCAGTGAGATTGGGGCTCCTACGGTGTAATACAAATTTCCAGGGCACTTTCGAAAATTTCCACTTTGAATCTGGAGGGAAGAGTGGCGCTTCCAAGAAGTGCTCTCTGGTGGTCAGCCAATGAACTAAAGGCACGAATTCAGAGAGATTCTCGAGGTGAAATCGCAAGGAAAACAGTCGATCGGATTTGTTCTGACGCTAGCGTGACGGGACAGACCATATTCATGTTCACCAACATCACACAACCCAAAATAAAAAATAATAATTAAATAAAAAATAAAAAATTAAATTATAAATAAAATTAAAATAAAAAATTAAAATAATTAATAAAATTAAATAATAAATTAAAAAATTAAATAATTAAAAAATCACTTTCTACTTTTTGTACACTTTTTTTTGTACACTTCTGTACACTTTTTGTACACTTTTTCTACTTTCTACTCTTTCTACATTTTGTGCGAGTCATCTTCGCACAAACCAAAGAGCAAAACAACATAAAAATTAAAATAAATTTAAAAAAATATAAAAAATCGATTGGGCTGTAATAACGAAGATAGGAGGAGTTGCGCGGAATTGCGCTCAATGCGCTTATTGGACGTAAAATTGGCCAGGGAATCCCAATTCGAGACAAAAAATTGTGCGCTTTGCTCGGCCGACCACTTCCTTAGACAGGGGGGGCCTCGCTTCGGTCTGCCGGCTACTCGCTTCGCTCGCCCGTGTGTATAATAGGTCAAGTGAAGGGGTAGGATACAGAGGAAACGCCCAACTCAATCAGACTGTAAACAACAAAGATATGGATAGTTGCGCGGATTTGTGCTTATCGAAAATTGCGCTCAACGCGGCCGACCATTTTATCGGACGGAGGGCCTCGCTTCGCTCGGCCAACCACTTTTTTTGGGGCGGGGGGCTCGCTTCGCTCGCCCATTTCAATAATAGGTCAAGTGATGGTGTAGGATACAGAGGAACGGGCACATTTTTCAGGATCAACAATATTAAGGCAGAATGCCAAACCTAGCGGTAAGTCAAAAAGGAAAATTCAAAACTCCGCAAGTGCTGAACAATCGTCGTCACTGTCTGGTTTAAGAAGCCGGTTGTTGAATAAATATTCAAAAAAAAAAGAAAACAAAATTAGAAATTCACAAAAGTATACCTCTGTAGTGTTTGAACAGATATGACGACAAATGGATACTATGCCCAAAATTCCTCAGAAAACGACGCTTCATTCGACCTCCTGACATCCTTCAAAAGCGACGTAGGTAAGTAGCCCCTCAGAAGCCACAAACAACCACGGTGAGGTCCGATGGGTCCGAGACCGCCATATACGGACTCAACTTCCAAACATACGTCCAAAACGACACACCACTCGACCACATGGCCAAAGACCTTTAAAAAACCTCAAGTAGCCCCTTGAGCCACAGAGCCCCTCGGTGTACTGGTTAAGCTTGAGGCCCCTAATAAATTGAGCCTTCGTCCAAAATTAGACTACATCGAAAATCATACCTCACTCGACTTTCTGGCCAAAGTCCACACAAACCTCATTTATAGCCCCCTAAGTTGACGATTTTTTCATTTCACTTTCCTTTGTGTACATTTTAACTGAGGAGGTTGCTAGCAAAAGTCAACTTGTCCACCTTTGATCGAAATCTATTTTTTTCCATATTCTAGTTCCTCTGGCACATGTCCACATGTCCGCGAAGTTTCACCGAGCTAAACTTAACTTTTCCCGAGTAAAGAGGCCTCTGAATTCTGGCATTTCGTCCAAAACTTGATTTGTCCATCATCCCATTTTCCTCGGAAATGTCTCTTGTTTTTCACACCAAAACTCGACTTGTCCACGTATTTGCCGACAGTTAAGCGAAACATTTTTTTTCATAACTCGATTTGTCCTAACCCATTTGGAATGGTAACGTTTCCCGAATTTCCCTCTTCCCCTCACAAGATGGCAGCACCCACTTGCCAACCTGTTTGAATTCCTGCTTCATGGGCGCTCCGACAGATGCCTCGCACGATCATGTGCGGCAACTGGGTATCAAGAAAATCACGGAAGTTCGAGCGTTATCACGTTTGAACTCTGGAATCGTTTGATCTTTTCTTGTTGTCACGTCCCTTCGCAGTAGGGTTATTACATCGAGAGCTAAACATCGATATGTACATCGATGTCAACATCGGACGTTCAACATCGATGTGAGAAAAACTTCGGCCCAAAAACATCGATATAACATCGATGTTCAATAAATTTAATCGTGAATTTTTTTTCGATCTCCTAGGCATATTATTTAAATAGCCAGAATTATTTTTATAGTCTCGATTCTTATTGCTTACCATGAAGTCCTAAGGGTAAAAAAATTGATCTTAGACGCACCAGCTCGCTAACGAGATTTTTTCATTATTAAATTAAGAAATTTTTTGCCTCGAAAAACCAGCCCTTGATTTTCCCTCTATCAAGGGTAGATCCAGCTAGATCGTTCTCGCCTCAGGCTTTCGAAATACCATCAGTGTGCACTCCTATTACAATCGATTCAGCGCCTCAAGCTTCCTTTAAAAAAAAGTCCCTTATGATCTGATTTGAAGACAGAAAACCCAACCACGAACTAAAACATCGATGTTGGGTCCAAAACATCGATGTCCGTTAATATCGACTAGCTAAACATCGATGATAAAAACATCGAACATCGGAGCCAAAACATCGATGTTTCGATAACATCGAACATCGATGTTCAACCCTACTTCGCAGTGCACTTTTGTACTAATCTTCTATTTCTATTACTTTATGTTTTGCTCTCTATATTTTTAAGGAAGTTTTGGCTTGAGCGTACTGATTCTTAATTTTTCCCTGTCAAAAACGATTTTTTTCTTTCAAAACTAGTTTTGTCCATAGTTTTTTAACAAAACTTAACATGTCCAAAATATTTAAGTCGGTATGTTCGCAGTATATTATGTTAAAAACTTGGTATTCAGGGGGAAAACCTACTCTGACTTCAGGATTAATATTCCCCGACCGGATTAATTGTATCATCAAAGGGGGCTGCACAGGAAGTTTTTTGCCTCTCCTGAAAATTTTTGAGAATTGGACAAGTTGACTTTTGCTAGCAACCTCCTCAACTGTATATTCGAGCATACTTAAGAGCATATTAAGGGCCATAGGTAATGGGGGTTTCGAGTATATGTATTGAGCATAAAACAGCTGTACGCCGTCCGAGCCGTTTTGAGCAGCAGGAATTTTTGTTTTTAGTCTGAAATTTTGACATAATACTCGGTTTACCATCTAGTTGAGCTCGCGAGGTTTTCAGCCGGATCGCCCAAACCCGTGGGGCGCTATGGGGCTAAAATTGGGCTACGAGTGGGGTTTTTGAAGGCCATTGGATCGAGTCAGGTGTCGTTTTCGAAGTATTTTAGGACGTAGAATCCATTTTTGGGGGTCCCGGAACGATCCGATTTCACAGTTGCGATCTATAGGGCTTTCATGGGGCTACAAATGGGATTTTTGAAGGATCCCAGGAGGTCAAATATTTTTCAAGTAAAAAACAAACAAAAAAAGTTTAAAAAAAATCAAAAAAATTTAAAAAAATGTCCTAAATTTGTTTTCATTGACACAGAATTAAATTTATGCGCAAGTAACCTATATCAAAGAATAATAAACCTTTGTGTAAAACTTGCAGCGTTTTTGTTTTTAATCTGAAATTTTGACAAAATACACGGTTTACCATCTAGTTGTGCCCGCGAGGTTTTCAGGCCGATCGCCCTAACCCGTGGGGCGCTATGGGGCTACTGGTGGGGTTTTTGAAGGGTTTCGGCTATAGGTTCGATTAAGGTGCCGTTTTCGAAGTATTTTTGGACGTAGAATCCATTTTTGGGGCTCCTAGAACCATCCGATTTCACCGAGGGGATTTATGGGGCTTTAATGGGGCTAAAAATGGGATGTTTGAAGGATCCCAGGAGGTCAAATTAGGCATCGTTTTCCGAATAATTTGGGACGCTTAATCCATTTTTCGAGGTCCCACATCTGTCCAAATATGGTAATGAAAAAAAAAACTTTTTTAATTTGTTTAAAAAAATATTTTTTATTCACACAGAGTTAACTTTTGCAAAATTAACCTTTATCAAAGAAGAATGGTTGTTTAATCCTCTGATTCAACATATTATTTCTTCAGAATTACACTTTATCCTCTATGCTTCAGAGCGAGATCTGCCTGTTGGGAACGTGAGGCAACTGGCTCTGCCCACCCCAGACAAATTTGTCGGACCAAAATCAAAAGGCCGGAGGGAGGGATGATAATCTGTGGAAACATATTCAGCGTGGACAGAAGGCGGCGGGTGCGGCCCTGCTCCACTAACCTCTTCCTCCACTTTCCCGACTCATCAGCTTTCTCAGTGAAACCCACCAGTCGACCAGTCCTCGATCCATGCCCATTCAACTGGGGGTCCCACAGGGGGGGCCGTTTTTAAAGAAAAAGTTCAACCAGATCGGGCTTATTAAGAGAAAAGAGGCTCGTGGGAATCGTAGTTTTTTCCTCCGATTCCCCGAACCTTTCATTACCCACTTGATTGGGCGGAATTCGCCCGCGAGACGATATTGAAATGTTCAAACGCTGCCCGCGACCAGAACGCCATTTCGGGGGAGTTCGATTGAGTTCAAGCCGTTAAGTGCGAGAACAATGGGCGGTTTTTGAACCAGTTCGCAGGCCGACCACCGCCGTTTTCCTCCCCATTACTCTCCCAATGTTTCCCTCCAGTACCACTCGTATCTTCTAATTCGTGGGAAAGTCTAGTCTTCAGCTCTGTTCAGAGATGAACGGTTTTCACTCGGAAGAAAGCGCGATGGGTCTGCTGACTAGATGTCTCAAAATTTTAGACGGAAATCGTGAAAATCCATTTCCGAAATTTCCGCGCGGATCCCGTTCTAAGGAATCGGCGCGTTGCTGCCAGTTTGTTTATGATTTTGAGGATTCACTTTCACCCGGTGACCCCGATCCCTCCCGGACCTCCTGGTCTGACAATCGCCTTTCTCGGAACAGCTCTGAATCTGTCGTTGACGACTTTATAGGAAATATGACCGGCAAGACTGAACGAGCTTGATTCATCAAATTCATCAAATGTTTCAACATTTGGTAATAGATAATAGGCCCCCCCCCCCCTACACTCGTGCAAGAAGGTGTAAAAGCTTTTGGCGGACCAAAAACCTCGTTTTTTCGGACATTTTCCAGTTTTTCACTTATAACGTGAAAACTAAGCATTGCCGAGAGATCTTTTCTAATACAAAGTTGAAGAGCACAAAATTCTGCGACGAATGATATCCTTACACTTTAAAATCGGTTCAGCCGTTTAGCCACAATCAAGCTTCAAAAATAGGCGATTTTTTCCTGCTTATCTGAAAAATAGGATTGGTTCATGTTTCAACCCCTGTAACCTATGAACTGCTAATGCAAATGAATTGTCTCAAAATTTATGTTGTAGAGCATCATATTACAAGTCAAGGGAGCACCTAGAATTTAAAAAAAGAAAAATAAATGAAAAAAAAAGAAAAAAAAAAAAAAGAATTCTGCCAAAAACAAGAAAAGACCAATCTGACATGGCTCGGAAAGCGGAAAACCACGTTTTTCAGAACGTTTTCGGCTGTAGCTCAGAAACTATTGGCCCGATTCCAAATTTCATTTTTTATCGTAAAAGCTGATCGCAGCTATTCTATATGAAATATTGATTTGAGCTTTGATAAGGGAGGGGCGGGCATGGTAAATTTGGATCAAAACTGTTTTAGTTTTTTCGCACATTTTTGCTCATAACTCGGGAACGGTTAGTCCGATCTTAATTCTCTTTTTTTCTGGTGAACGCCGATTAAATTTTATACGCGGGACGGCACATTGCATTTCTATTGAGACAACCAAAGTGCCAAATTGACCAACCACGACCACGTTTTTCAAAACAATGTTTTGAGAAAATGTCATTTTCTTCTCTCCCTCTGAAACTATTGCTGCAACCGAAATTTCATTGCTTCCACGCGAAAGCTGATTAAATTTCCTTTCAGATAAGATATTAGGATTTTTCCGGAGACCTCAGGAAAATCCCGTAAAATGTCTCCCTAAATATCAGTATTCAGAGGGAAAATGGCTAATTCCCCGCAAAATTTTCAAAGTGCTCTTCCAGCAGTTTATAACTTTGAAATGGTTAGTCCTAATAATGCATGATATGAAAATTGTAGATCATGAAATTGGGGGCATTTGGTGATCATCCTAGTTTTCAGATTAAGAGGCTGCAATTGCAGTCCTCACGTGAAAGCTGATTAAATTGAGCTTGAGGTTGGACTCAGAAAGTGGTTAAAATCCAGGAGGCAGCCGCGACGCCTTTGGACGCCCGTTGGCCCACTGCAATCCCAACATCCTGTCAACTGCTCCAGCACTTTTTGGACCCACTTTTGGTACAAGTGATACGCCACATGGAGCAACTTTTGGGTGGTTTCAAATTTTTCTCGTCACTCGCCAAAACTAACTTTTGGCAATTTTCCAACTTAAAAAAAAAAAAATCCTATTTTTCATCACTTTTGGAGCTTAAATGCGCCAAGTAGAGCAACGTTTTGATGGTTTCAGACTTTTCTTTTCTATGATTCGCCGAACTGAAAGTTTTAAAACCAATTTCAAATTTTTTCGCCATCTAGAAGTGCCTTAGAATAAAAATGAGCATTCTCCTCGTTCTCCTCCTCCTCCTCGGGCTGCAGCTCCAATATAATAGACTCCACAGCCAACCCCCAGCCTCTCCCACCTGGACTTTGACAACTTCTTCTCGCTTTTATTTTTGAAATTCTAATTTAAATTTGGATTCGGCTTGAAAAATGTATGGGATACCGTCATCCTGTATTTAATTCCTGAATAATATAAAATAGATGAGAAACTGTACCTTTTGATCACAGAAATACCCTTTTTTCGACCTTATTATTCGCAATTAAATACATGAGGGGGAGAGGGGGGTCATAGGAAAAGCTAAACTGTCAAAGTTCGTGGAATTCGTCGAAGGAAGACGGGATCCTGCCGGAAATCTCCCCCACCCCCTTCAGCTTTTTTGAGCTCCGCAGTTTCCGCAACTGTCTCCCTTCCCAACGGACTCCCCCCCACGACCACCCTTCAATCAAACTTTTCCTAACATTCTTGTAAAATGAGCCTTTAAACACATTTTTGAGCGGACTTGTTGGTGGTTTCAGACTTTTCTCCCACTATGCTCGCCAAACTGGATTTTTCATGAGCAATTTCAAATTTTTGCGACATCTAGAAGTTCCTTAGAAAAAAAGGTCACTCTCCTCGTTGTCCTCCTCCTCGTGTTGGAGCTCCAATATAATAGATTTCTTTAAGAAGAAGAAAAAAAAAAAACTTCATTATTGAAAAGCAGTAGAAGGGGCTGAAGCCAGTTGACAGAGGTCGGGGGTTGGCTGGCTGTAGCCAGTAGGGGGTGGCCCAGCCTAGTTCGAACTGACGGCCTTGCTTGGCGTTGAGACAACACCATTGAACATCGAAACATAACCTCCTCGAACATCCCTCCGCCTGAACGAGCATGAAATGCCCAAAATTTTGGTAAACAGAGCGAGAAGTTTCGACGCCAATTCCCTCTTGACAAGACCTGGATCCGCCACGCCGTTCCCCAAGCTACGACGCATTAGATAACGCAAAAGTAAAAGTCACTTCAAATACCTGATGATTGACGGGTGAGGCAAATCTGAGGAACCTCCTTTTTTTGCAGCCAAGACGGCTACACCTCGTTGAGGTTCGGCTTTCATCATGTAAATACTTGTGCGGAGAAAGTCCTCTGAGTCAACGGCTCACCAAGACGACATCCTGGGGGTCGTCACCCTCCGACGAAGGCCGCAGTTTCCAACAGATAGAGATCTTTGCGGTTTCCAACAAAATTGTTTTCACTGAGCCTTTTGTTCTTGCACACTTTCTTCGGAGGGGCGCAGCCAGAAACCACCGCGAGATGAAATTGTTCACCGACCAACTATGAAAGGTGCAGCGAATGAGTGAAACTGAAGTGATAAAAGAATTTTGAAGACGGGATAAATTACGAAATCAGAAGCAGGTGAGACATTTCACGGTAAATGATCGGTTGCTTCATTTCTGTTTCGAAGTCAGTCGAATTGAACGGATGAGCCGACCCGTGAAATCGAACGAGATCGAAGAACTAGTCGAGCTCATCTTTACCGACGCTACACGGAACGAATTTTCGATTGTGGCGTTGGGAACCTTTTGCATTTGAATAACGTTAATTCGGGAACCACCGTCGTGAGAATAGGGAATAACACAACTGCATAAGCCTTAAAAAACGCAGCAAATTTTGCACAAATTTGATTCGATAAAAAAAAAAAAAAAAAATGGCGCTTGCTATGTGAATTAGTTTGTACTATACAAACAAAATAGCGCTTCCAGCTAGAATTTCTTCAGTTACGTTATCACAGCTTATCAATAAAAAAAAAAAAAAAGGAATGCTCGCAAGAGGAGCATCTGGCTGGAGCACTGAGCCAAGGGGCATTGGGCGTTTTGCCCTCCACACCATCATCCCTCTGACCTACCACACTTATGTCCCCCGTTTGTGCATTTCTTTCGAATTCAAGGCTCAACCTCTGGTCTGCGGCAAAGTTACTTTTTTTAATATCTTTTTAAATTTAATTATAAAATTTTTTTAAATTTTAATGTCAAGTGTTTGGACGGATGAAGGCCCCAAAAAAAACGCTGCAAATTTTACACAAGGGTTTATTATTCTTTGATATAGGTTAGTTGCGCAAAAATTATTTCTGTGTCAAAAAAAAATGTTGGAAAAAAAAATTTTTGGATTTTTTTTTTCAAAAAATTTTTTTCAAAAAAAATTGTTTTTTCAAAAATTCTTTATTCTTTACTTGAAAAATATTTAACTTCCTGGAATCCTCCAAAAATTCCATTTTTAGCCCCATGAAAGACCTATAGATCGCAACAGTGAAATCGGATCGCTGCGGGACCCCAAAAAATGGATTCTACGTCCAAAAATACTTCGAAAACGACACCTGACTCGATCCCATAGCCAAAAGCCTTCAAAAACCACCTTCTGTAGCCCCATTTTAGCCCCATAGCGCCCCACGGGTTTGGGCGATCGGACTGAAAACCTTGCGGGCACAACTAGATGGTAAACCGAGTATTTTGCCAAAATTTCAGATTTTTTTAAAAATTCCTACTGCCCAAAACGGCCCGGACGGCGGACGGACATTTCGGATTTTGAATGTAGACCTCTTGAAACGGATAATGTCAAATTTTGAGGCCGATCGGAGTCGTCGACCCGTGTCGCGAAAAAATAGGTGTATTATTCCAAGAATAATAAACCAAAATCGGAGCTGGAAGCGATCAAAGGCGGCGCATATTCACACTTGTACGACGCAGTGAGGCTGATGCCAGGGAAGCAAATCGATTTTCAATTAAATCAACAAATTGATTTTTTATCCCCGATTTTCCGAATTTTTTTTTTTTTTTTTTTTTTTTGCAATCGATTGATTGTTGCGATTTTTATCTCAAAATCGATTTTATCAACAACAAATAGAAAAATTTTTTCATGCAGATTCGATGTACATTGGGGTGTTTATTCCTTTTCGTGCATACACACAGGGATAAAATAGACATCAGATCTTAGATTTTAAGAAGGGAGAACCAAGCGAAGGATAATGGGGAGTTCGCATTGATTTTAGATTTGGAAATCTTCCCTACCATTCAATAATATGGCTAAAAAGTAACGTGCACAGACTCCAATACCAACGAAAAAAAAAATCATTGTAGGAGATATAACGAAAAACGCTGCAAATTTTACACAAGGGTTTATTATTCTTTGATATACGTTACTTGTGCAGAAATTTAATTCTGTCAATGAAAAAATTAAAAAAAAAATTTTTTTGGATTTTTTTGTTCAAAAATGTGTTTTTTTCCAAAATTCCGTATTTTTTACTCGAAAAATATTTAACATCCTGGGATCCTTCAAAAATCCCATTTTTAGCCCCTCGAATGCCCTAAACATCGCCCCAGTGAAATCGGATCGTTCCGGGACCCCAAAAAATGGATTCTACGTCCAAAAATACTTCGAAAACGACACCTAACTCGATCCCATAGCTAAAAGCCTTCAAAAAACCCCTCCCGTAGCCCCATTATAGCCCCATAGCGCCCCACGGGTTTGGGCGATCGGACTGAAAACCTTGCGGGCACAACTAGATGGTAAACCAAGTATTTTGTCGAAATTTCAGATTTTTTAAAAAATTCCTACTGCCCAAAACGGCCTGGACGGCGGACGGCGTACGGCGGACGGACATTTCGGATTTAGAATGTAGACCACTTGAAACGGATAATGTCAAATTTTGAGCCCGATCGGAGTCGTCGACCTCCGTCGCGAAAACATAGGTGTATTATTCCATGAATAATAAACCAAAATGAGGTATCACGATTCGGAAAACTAGTCCTCATTCGACTTCCTGGCATCCTTCAAAAGCCACATGGGTCCCTACGGTGAAATTGGAGACTATTGGGACCCCCAAACAATGGATTTTACGTCCAAAAATACTTCGAAAACGACACCTAACTCGATCCCATACATTAAACCCTTAAAAAACCCTCCTGTAGCCCCTTTTTAGTTCCTCAAAGCCCCACAGGTTTGTGCGATCGGGCTGAATAAACCTTGCGGGTACAACTAGAAGGAGAACCAAGTATTTGGTCAAAAATTTTAGATTTTTAAATAAATTCCTAGATACTGCTCAAAACGGCGTGAACGGTGGACGAACATTTCAGTTTTGGAACGCGTAGCTATGATGACAAATTTGAGGACGATAAACATTTTTGACCCCCGTTGTAAAATAATACCATAGTGTATTATTCCAAGAATATTTAACCAAAACGTGATCACATAACGTCCACAGACAAAACGCTCGCTGATGAGGGAGAAGGGACCAAGCGGTAGGCGATGGCCAGGAGGTGCAGAAGCAACCGAAGCCACTCAGCTCATTGCTCTGGCCAGTCGCTCCTACTCGCAAGCCATGAACATGGGATCCTTCAGGTTGTTATCACTCACTCAGTTACCCTTGTTTTGATCATTTTAAATGTTGAAAAACTCCTCTAACACTTGACTCGGCACCTCGGCTGTTAGGTACCAAAAACTTATAAATCAAAAAGAAACTTGAGGTTGTAGGTAGGTAGGATACAATTTTTTTCCAGCTTCGACCGGCCCCTCAGGACCTTCAACACCTTATCAAATTTTGACCTCCCTCGGATCCTCTAAAAACCCCATTTGTAGCCCCATGAAAGCCTCATAGATCCCCACGGTGAAATCGGATCGTTCTGGGATCACAAAAATGGATTCTACGTCCAAAATACTTCGAAAACGACACCAAACTCGACTCTTTTCGACGTCAGTCGCGATTAAATAGATGTATTATTCCAAGAATAATAAACCAAAAGAGACTCCTAAAATGAAACCCCGAAAATAAACCGAAAACGACATCTCGAACTCCTGATTTCCATCAAAAGCAACAGGATAATAATAAAAATAACAGATTAACATAACTTCACCCACGATCAGAGTTGGGCAAAAACCAACTGCAACTAACAACTAACAACTAAAACTAAATTATTCGAACTAAACCTCAACTACAACTAAAAGTTTAGTTGTTAGTTGAAAGGCTCAACTAAAATTTTCAACTAAATTAGTTGTAGTTGTGAGTGCAACTACAACTAATTTAGTTGAGAAAGTTAGTTGAGACCTTCAACTAAAACTTTAGTTGTTAACTGTAGTTGTACGTATAACAACTAAAAAAAAGAGTGAACTAAAATTTTGAAAAAAAAAATTTTTTTTCAGTTTTTTTTGTCAAAAAATTTTTTTTCGAAAAAAAATGTTTTCAAAAAAAATTTTTCGGAGAATTTTTTTTTGAAAACTTGAAAAAAAAAAGTTTTTGAAAAAAAAAAGTTTTTGAAAAAAAAAATAATTTCCGAAAAAAAAATGAAAAATTTCGAAAAAAATGTTTTTTTTTCGAAATTTTTGTTTACTTTTTTTTAGTTGTTAGTTGTTATACGTACAACTACAGTTAACAACTAAAGTTTTAGTTGAAGGTCTCAACTAACTTTTTCAACTAAATTAGTTGTAGTTGCACTCACAACTACAACTAGTTTAGTTGAAAAATTTTAGTTAAAAACCTGATGTAGGTAATCATTACTCTACTCAGGCTTTTCTAACCTACTTTATGAAACGGTGAAAGGATGCTACCTCGACGGTTTGAGCATGCTTCCAAGAGGGTCTATGGATAGACAGGGCGAGCAGGGGATCCCCTGTCTCTTCAACGTATGGCGGCGTGAACGTGGAGAATCCACCTTCGGTACTCAAATAACTGATCTAACAGGTAAGTAGTACTTACTAAGTACTCATGTAACAGGTAGGTACTCAAAGAACAACCGTGTCGGGATCCTAGGTTTTCTACTTCCTGTGCCGGTGTGTCCTTTGCCTCATTGCTGTATTGCCTGGGCAGGGTTCAGGCCCTAAGCGACCCTACTGTGAACCCCGCTCGTCCACACGCAGCCTATTATGACAGCCCTTTCATACCAACCTTGTACCGTTGCGAATGGGCTTCATCCTCCCCGAACATCGTCCATCACCGTCCGACATCAATGGGAATCGAAAGTGGTCCTCCTTTGGCGATGTCCGACGTGTGTGGCGCCTCGGACGTGAAGAAAGCGGCGTTTCTTCTATGGTGAGCACCGTCCTGTTATAAAACAGTTGTGTAACAGCGAACAAAAATTTTTTTTTTGAGAAGATGAAGAAGTGGAGGACCGAACTGAAACCAGAAGATCGCGCGGGGTCTTTGAACGGAGTTTTTTCTCTCTCTCTACATCTTCACGAAAGACTAACTGTACCCATGCGGGCAGACCTAGTGGATTACGCGAAGGCATGACCGTTAGTGCCTTATGATAATAAAGCGTGAAACTATCAGAACAGTGAACTCTGCATACGAACACATCTTACATGCTTGTGGAATCATCCAAGTGGGTCCGCGTACCAGGAACCTCACGCGCATCAATTGTGAAACCGGTCACATCCTGACAGGTACCTGGTGTGGACGTGACTCGGATGTTACTTTCTCATTGAACGCCGCATTTTATAAACTGATACCCTTCGGTTGGTTGTCTTATCATGTACAAAGATGGCTATCAATTGGACCCTGATGTTCAAATGTGGGCCAGTTTGCTAACGACCTTTATGATCTTGCCTCCATAATCTCCGATGAAAGCGAATGAGGGCGTAAGAGACTCGGGTAACAGTTCGGCGCTTTCTAACGTTCAGGTGCGCCGGCACACGGTGGCCCATTTCCCCAATCTAAGTGGACAAAATGCAAATTTTTATTTTTTTTTTAAATTTTGGTTTATTATTCTTGGAATAATACACCAATGTTTACGCGACAGAGGTCGACGACTCCGATCAGCCTCAAAATTTGACATTATCCGTTTCAAGAGGTCTACATTCCAAAACCGAAATGTCCGTCCGCCGTCCGGGCCGTTTTGGGCAGTAGGAATTTTTTTAAATCAGATATTTTGACAAAATACTCGGTTTACCATCTAGTTGTGCCCGCAAGGTTTTCAGCCCGATCGCCCAAACCCGTGGGGCGCTATGGGGCAAAAATGGGGCTACGGGAGGGATTTTTTGAAGGCTTTTGGCTATGAGATCGAATTAGGTGCCGTTTTCGAAGTATTTTTGGACGTAGAATCCATTTTTTGGGGTCCCGGAACGATCCGATTTCACTGTGGCGATCTATAGGGCTTTCATGGGGCTGCAAATGGGATTTTTGAAGGATCCCAGGAGGTCAAATATTTTTCAAGTAAAAAAACAAAAAATTCAAACAAACAAAAAAAAAAAATAAAATTAAAAAAAAAAAAAAATTTGAAAAATAAAAATCCAAAAAAATTTTTTTTTCTAAAATTTATTCATTGACAGAATTAAATTTCTGCACAAGTCACCTATATCAAAGAATAATAACGATGGCGTCATATGATAACCTCGTATCTCAATTTTTGGCCTTTTTTTTTTTTTTTTGCATTTTCTGAATGAAATCCTCGTATACGATTCATCGGCCAGTATTTGAATGTTGGCGGAATGGCATTTTTCTGCCCTCTAGCGCCCTCTTTGATAACCAACTTTCCGTAGTTACGAGGTTATCATTTTTAGAACAACCAGATATACGAGGTTATCATATGATAACCACGTATATTTGGCGTATTTCTGGTTGTTCTATGATGATAACCTCGTAACTAGAAATAAAATCGGGTCTGCAATATTTATTTTAGTTTCTATGGCTACAAGGAGGTTAAAATACTTCGAGACGGTAGTCCATTGAGACAAATGGACGGTTGATGCAATAAAAATCAACATTTCTGACGTCATAATCAGTTTTTTGTTTCCCCTGAAAAGTTTGGTTTTTCTGAGATACGAGGTTATCAAACCCTTGTGTAAAATTTGCAGCGTTTTTCCGTTTTAGTTCAGGAACGGCGTCGCGACGCGTCGTCAAAAGAGGGTAAGTAAGTAATAAAATGGGTTAAATGGGGTAGAAGCGTTTTTTGTTCAATCTTGTATGCATTGTAGAGAAGGTAAAGAATCCCAGTTTAGGGATGTTTGATACTTCTAAAGTATCGATACAGTATCGTATCGATACATCCAAACAGTATCTAAAAGTATCGATACGATACTTTCAATAAAGTATCGGTATCGAAGTATCGATACTTTTCAAAAACGCCTGCAAATTTTTAGTCAAGGGTTTATTATTCTTTGATATGGGTTACTTGTGCAAAAATTAATTCTGTATCAATGAAAAATTTTTGAAAAAAAGTCTCTTTTAATTTTTTTTTTTTTTACTCAGAAAATATTTTACCTCCTGAGATCCTTCAAAAATCCCTTTTGTAGCCCCATGAAATCCCTTTACACCCCCACAGTGAAATTGGATCCTTCTGGGACCCCCAAAAATGTACTCTACGTCCAAAAATACTTCGAAAACGACACCCAACTCGAACCCATAGCCAAACGCCTATAAAAATTGCCCCATTTTAGCCCCATAGGGCCCCACGGGCTTGGACAATCGGACTGAAAACCTTGCTCCAAGCCTCGGGGGGGGGGGGGGGGGAGGGGGGAGGTACAGGTAGCAAAAAAGGGGAACATTCCCTCGTTTGGTGTAGCTGTGGCCTCCCTAATTTCTACTGTGATGAGTGAGTTGGGTTGGTTGGTTGGGCCAACAGTTTGGTGGTCCGCCCTTGATCGAGGACGGCTGATTCTTCTTATATGAGAGCTGGTGCAGCTCCAGGAGGTGGTGGTAGGTACCTACATCAACTTTCTTCAATAATTGAAGAAAGCTATTATTGACCAGCAATTATTGCTGGTCAAGTTAGAGGTACTGTCAACTACCTAAATGCCGTAAGTTTTGAATCTGATGAAATGTGAGGGATAAAAAAAGTATCGGCGCCGATACCGGAAAAAAAGTATCGAAACTACGATATGTATCGGGGACAAAAAGTATCGATGCTTTTAAGTATCGATACTTTTTCAACATCCCTATCCCAGTTTTCGAACTCCTAACCCTCGGCAAAATTTCGTGGGCCCGAAAAAACCACGAAAATTTGACCCTTTTTTTGCAGCGGATTATTGCAGCGGATCTTTCTCAGTCATGTCTGAAAGAAACGAGAATGTGTCAGTCATGATCTGTGGATTAACGCGTGAAGGAGAGACTTTTGAGAGTTTCACGAAAATTCGCCTCCCTCAATCAGCGTATAACCTTATAAATACCCACGAAAACACAGCGTAGGTTACTTACTTTGATGTAATTCTCTGGAATCGAGTAGGCACAAATCGAACCCATATGTATTGCTTCCGAGTCTGCAGGATAACGGAAGCTTCGTTTTCACTTTCAAAAGGAAAAAAAATTGTTTGTGCTCCAAAATCAAAATTTCTACTCGCATTTTGCGTTTCAGAGCCTCCTGAACAAATTTGGTTCCGTGTCTGTCTGTCCGCATTTCCATGCCACAGCTATAACTTCCTGGATCGGATTTCAATAACTACTTTTCATCAGGTACTCTCAGGAATTGTGTGGGTGTAGCCCTAGATGGTCCCCTATCAGTTTCATCGTGATTAAACCAGCGGTACTTCCTGCGCATGCGCGAACGTAATTTTTTCTAATAACTCCGTCAATTTCGAACGGACTTTTGTCAGATTTTCAGGGATCGTGCAGGAAAGAGCTCTTCTAGTTTTCAATGTATCGGGCATTACGTCAAAAGAAACTCTAGCATGTCCAGTAGCACCGAGCTTTCGGCTAATGAACTGCCTTCATCAGGGCTTGTGAGGAAATTTTTTAGTACTTGAAAGATGAGAAAGCATCAATAGTATGAGTTCTTCTCATGCTTTTTAATTTTTGGTTGCCCGGCATTGTATTGTCATGAGTATCGCGGATCGGTCGTCTCTGGTCTCCTCCTAGTGACATGTCATGAAGATCACAAGGAAGCTTCTGTGCTATGACCTTGGCAGTGTATTTTTAGTTGATGTTTATGCCGTCACCCATGGAGGAAAGAAAGTTTTCTTTCCTCCATGGCCGTCACCAGAATCCGTCCCAGCACACTATCACAACGTTTTCAGCAAAAATTTACACCATGTGTGGTAGTTGCAATTACGGACGAATTCGTGGAAAGCTGATGAGCTCCACGATGCTCCACGGAGATTGTTGCAGCAAAAGTTCCATTAAGAGCTGTAATTTTTGGGAATAATAAGGCTTTTCGCGCAAACTCGATATTTTTCGACGTCTTTTGGTTTTTCGCATACATCTCTGAAACCAGGCGTCACTCTGAAAATATCGCCATATGGGTGATTCTCCGAAAGTAGGGATATTCTTGTCCGGAGCTTCGTACTGCGACCCCTGATAAGATCATTTTTTGAGGTGGTTAGGGTGAGAAATGACTCCTCTTCACCGTCGGCAAAAACCACACCGAGATATATATATATTTTTTAAATCTTTGGTTACAAAACGACCTTCATTTTTTTTTTCGAAAATAATTGTTTTAATGTTCGTCTTAGTCTTTTTAAATTACGAATAATAAACCAAAATTGACGAAAAAAACAACAAAGGAGTCATTTCAGACCACTCACTAATGGTACAATCGTAATCAGCGTTAAATTTCCTAAAGGATAGGCCCATCTGCGAATTTTGTCCACCTAGATCCGGAAAAATGGCCAATGGGTGGCGGATTCATGGGGGGGGGGGGGGGGGGGTGTCAGGCTTGGGCTATGATGAACAGTTCACCATACAACGATGTAGCCGTTTGGGGAGGAATTGAGGGGATGGCCGTGTATACCGCAAGGAAGTGAACCTGACCGTGACATTGTGAGGGGATGCTGCGGCGGACCAGACAAGGGCGGTCCTGTGAGGTCCGAGAAGGTAAGAGCCGAGAAAGTTTTGTTACCGGACAGGTGACCGGCCGTGACGACAATTTTTGCTGCGAGCAGGCAGGAGGGCGTCTGGAGAAATCGATATTGTCCGAATCGAACCAGCTCGGACATCCGGAGTTTCATCAGCGCGATCATCGAACCTTAATGGGAAATGACTGAAAACTCTTCCTCGTTTGAATCAGGAGACTTACCACTGTGGCGGATACAACCGAGGGGGGGGGGGGGCACAGGGGCTCTGCCCCCTCGCCTGATTTACCTTCCCCCTCCCCAATCGATATCCGCCACTGCCCTTTTATTACACTTCTACTCCCCTCAAGTAAATTCACCCCTTCACCCTCACCCACTTCGTAGCCGCACCGGCGAAAGTCTCCGTCACGGCCGTCTTTTCGGGAAGCCGACTTGACTCCGTCTGATCGGCAGCGGAAATCCGGTTGCTCCCCACAAACCCGTTCTTTACCCCTCTCGAACTCTTCAGGATCATCGGCCTTCACGCATAACGAAACCCAAACAAACTGGGGTCTGACAGTTGAAAGGCAGCTTAGTTCAATCATTAACGAAGACTGCTCACTTTGGATTCGAGGCGCCATCGAACTGGGATAGCCCAACACCAGTGGGAAACCGCACTTAGATACTTAGGTAGGGGAAGGGAGCTTAACTAGGACATATGTTGTTCATCGCCCTCAAAGCATGACTTAACCACGGAATTTATTCCAAAAGCCTCATCTATCTACTAACTTATTAACGCAATTTTGGAATTTTGGGATGAACAGGGCAGGTTCAGCAAATGGATTGGCGAAAAGAGCCATTTCGTCCGTTGTTACTTTACCATGGACAGGCAGGTTCTATACCTTGGACACCCAAGACTGAATTTTCTAATGTCCGAACGCGAACATCTATCTATGTTCGTCTATAGACGAAGCTAGTAAACTTGGGGAAGAAAACTTGCTCCTTCTTCTTCTTCCTGTTGTTGTCAACAACCATTGTTGACTAGGTACCCTTATCATACATTCAGCGATCATCACACCTGTGATTCGAAATTAATTAACGTTAGGGGTTATAATATAACAAATAAGTATTATTTGTGTCGTCTAGTTGGGTCATATCAACATTTCGGTCACATTTGGACCTAAAAAAAAAAAAAAACAAAAAAAAAAAAAAACAGTTTTTTCGTTGGTAATACATCTCTATGGTTCTCCCAGCATGTTTCTAAAGTAAGCACACATAAACCTCAACCTAATGGATACGTCATTTTGAAAAAAATCATCACTTTTGAAGGGACTGACGTGAATGAGTATACTCATTCCTATAGGAAGTGACAAAAAGGCAAGTGGCAAAAAATGTGATTTCCGAGTTTCGAATTCAGATTAATCTTGTTTTTTGAAAGGAACCTCCATCACACCCACCATCTGAACCCCCTATTAAGAAATTAACCTAATTTCCCATGCCAAAACGGTGAAATATCTCACACCCTACTAGCAACCGTCACTCCCTACTCCCTACTCCGTCACTCCCTACTATGTGGAAAAAGAGGGATATTGTAGGGAGTGTCAAAGGAGGTAGTGACGTTTTAGCCTTCCAGAACCATTACAGAGTAGTACATCATCAATGAATGAGCTCCTTGAATGATTTTTGAAATTGTTTTTCCTGCAAAGGTCGTCCTTCAGAAGTCACGAAAACGGGTCCATATTGTAGAAACACCGTTTCAATTATTTATAGGGCCTTAGGAAAAATATGATATTTGAATTCCGAGGTCTGGAGAGGGTACATGACGTGGGCTGCTTCGTCGTCTTTTGATTGGCCGGGAGATCCCTCTCTCTCTCATCTACGCAAGTCAGCCAACTTTGCCACGCGAAAAGTCGACCCCAAAAATCGAAAATCGGGTTAATCATTATAGAAGGTCATTCGAAAATTGAGCATCGAGGTTATTATCAAAGAAGGTTATTCAAAAATTGACCTGGGCCGAGTGTTTTTATTCAGATTCTGTTCAGATTTGTTATTTAGCGCTCTAGCGGCTCAGTGCTGCAGCACTGAGGCTGAGCATGCTCAGCCTGGCGAGGTGTGACGTCAAATTTGCCCGGGGCGTTCATTTCAAAATCTCTAACATTTCGAAAACAGCTCAGCACGTATCTAAACGGATTTTCGAACTAAACATTGGGGTGTATGGGTTTTAAAGGGTGCTGAATCCGAATATGTTGTCAGAAATGCCGAATTCAGACCTTTTCAAGAAGCCCATTCGCTAGATATAGTAGTATAACTTAGTGAGATTAAATTACACTTTGTGTAACCAAAATTGAGTTGAAGTAAAGAGTGAACGTCAAAAAAGCCACGCTTCTGGCTTACCTCATGGGCCATGAGTCATGGCACCTCCAGTTGAACTGCTCTGAAGTTCAGAGTTCAGAGTCCAGTTGAACTGCTCTGAAGTTCAGAGTCTTAACACGTCTAGAAAATTTGCACCAACAATGCTGGAGCCATCTTGCATCAGGGTAGCCAACAGCGTTGAAGCAACCCCAAAATTACTGTCTTCTCGCCAGTTGGGGTCTTTTTTAAACTGGATGTAGGGAGTGACGGTAAACAGCTGTTTACCCTCTTGTGTGATGCTCTTGAAATGGAATGTATGGTGGCTTGTGTTGATCCAATTTTTTTTTCAACAATGGATACTATGTCTTACTTCTATCTTAAAACTCTAATTTGAGCCTTGATGTAACATTTCACAATGTCATAGGCAATGAAAGTTGCTAACCTCCACCCAGTGACAGCAGTAGGGAGTGACAAATCACCATTTGAGAATTTTACCCTGGGTCCCTTGAATGTATTTGTTACCCTTATACACCCGGTGAGTATACATATTCATGCATAGATCACGATAAAAATTTAGGAGACCGCATTCAGGTGTGATTTGACCCCACTTTTACCCAGTGACGTATATGTGACCGAAATTTTGAAATGACCCAGTTGCAATTCCGTTTTTGAACATTTGAACATTTTGAACACACGTCAGTTCTCGGCGAACCGAAGCCAATGTTAAATCTCGTGCTGAAAATCATGCGGAAGAAATAGTGGGTTACTTTGCCTGATTCTTCTTGGCCAGCGTTGTACATTCGCCTCATCTTTTTTATGCTCAGTTCACTACTAACATACATCACAGCAGTTTTACAACGGCAGTAGTGAGATTCGATGCATTTGAACGTTTTTATGAAGGTAACCACAGCAGCTCTTCTTTCCTCAAAAGATCTGGATTTTCGGTCTCCCCCTCCATTTTCTTTAGGCACTAAAGGTCTTGAAATTTTTCACGACTGTATGTACTCGGTGTTTTGTTATCCCTAGCACACCAAGAAAAGCCTCTCTACATACAGGAACTGGTATTTTCTTCGAACCAATGAAGTACTTGATACTCACTGTTTTTGCTTCACGACGTCCATCGTTTCGGGGGCGTTTAACCGAGAGGGGCTCGGTATGTTTTAGGATAAACCCATCTTGAATCTGTTTGTCAGGTCGTTCGTAAAAAGCTAGATGGAACCGATTGATCTCACCCACAGTCAAAGAGTTGCATCGGTAAGCTTTAGAAGAGTGCCCACCTGTTGGTTGTTTGGGATTGCCAGTTGGGCAGTGGGTATGTACCTGTAACAAAAGCCAGAACATTGAAATTAAAATAACGGACAATCCTGAATATTCACGAATATTGAGCCATTCTACAAGAGAAATAGAACTAGAACCTAACTATCGCTTCATAAACGAAAAAGAAAACCATCAAGAAGTGGAGTAGGCAAACTCGACTATAATAGGCGAGAAAATTTATTATTATGGTGCGTACCTCAAAATCTTTTCTTTGTTTCTCTTCCATGTCGAAGGATCTCTTTTTCACTTCCTCGCTAACTTATTCAACAAACTTCTCCATCGGGGAAGAATGTACCTCACAGGCAATGTAACGAGGGATGCTCAAAAAGAATCGATTCTTGAAAAAATCGATTCTTTTTGAAAAATAATCGATTCATTTAGATTCTTTTTTTTTTGAAGAATCGGCCCGATTCGATTCTAAATTTCCAGAATCGAAAACCGATTCTTTTCTGCTCAAGTATTTCTGCAAGTATTTTTATATTCAGTTGCTCTGTAAAACAGATCCATGTATAAAAGAATCAACGTTATTTTTTAAATTGAGTCACTGCAACGACCATAGGTAACAGCTGAAGAGATGAAAAAGTTGCACAACAACCACTGACACAGCTGAAGCTTTCCTACCTACCTTTTCCTACGTAATAGTGTTGGTTTGCAGTCGGATTTATTAGTAATTGGAATTCAGGTTTCGTAACGTAATAATGCTTCTTCTTCTTCTTCTGATAAATTTGAAATTTAATAAATAATTTGGAAAAAGAATCGATTCTCAAATGTATCGATTCTTTTTGAAAAAATAATCGCGATTATTTTCGATACTTTTCTAAATAATCGATTCGATTTAAATCGATTCATTTTTGAGAATCGGACATCCCTGTGAGTTACATTTCACAGGAAGACTGATAAGGACCTGCCTGATAAGCGGTCAGGCTACCCTAGGGTTGCCATCCGTCCGTATTTATACGGACATGTCCGTATTTTTAAGGTGTCCGTATTGTCCTGTCCGTATTTTTGGGGTGTCCGTATTAAGCTTGTATTTGTCCGTATAAGTGTCCGTGTTTTTCAAATTCACAAGATCACCAGAAAAACATCGAGCTTAGAAAAAGTTTGTGAATTTGACACTCAAATTTGAAAAAATTTACCTACCTACCTATAAATTAAGACGAGATCGAGACACCTGCTGGACCGCAATTAAAACCTTCGTCTATTCACAAAAGGATAAGGAAGATTTTCAAAAAAAAAAAAGGTGGAGCAAAGGTGGTCGACGTTTTTCATGAACAATAAGATAAGGCTATGAAACTCACCAAAAACGCTGCAAATTTTACACTAGGGTTTATTATTCTTTGATATAGGTTACTCGTGCAAAAATTATTTCTGTGTCAATGAAAACAAGCCATCAATTGAATTGAATAGATGAGCGCAACCTTTTTGTTATTACGATATATTTAATGAGCGAGAGAAACTAAGAAACAGTAGGTATCTAGCGACCAAACTATGCCACACAACACATCATCCACGTGATGCTCATTACGTAAACAACTGCACCCTAACGACCGATGCGTAATAAAACCTTATGCCGATCAGAGGTAACGAACGGCTCAGGCTGCAAAAATCGTTTTGGAGTCGTTGGAATCAGCCTGAAAAGCTCATTCCATAGACCCTTGTACCAACGAAATCGGACAAAAACTTTCGTCCCCCTTTTGAGGCCTCCTTAGTTACACATCAGAGATAAACAACTTTCGTCGTGAAGGACCTCCCGAAAACCGATGAAGGGGATGAGGGAGGAAAAATCAAGGTAGCCTATAACCACCCCCCCCCCCCCCCCCCCGAACTCGCTGATGACAATGAGACCACCCTCATGAAAATCTGTTGAGCCGCTCGGGCGTGACGCTCTGTACACAAACAAATAACAAAAAAAAAACACATGTCGAAGAGGTGAGCGCACCTTTCCATTTTTTGGAAAAAGGTTGCGCTAAAAATGTTGAAAAAAAAATTTTTTTAAATTTTTGTTTCAACAAACACTTTTTTACTTAAAAAATTCTTTATTTTTTTGCTCAAAAAATATTTAACCTCCTGGGATCCGTCAAAAATCCAATTTTTAGCCCCTTGAAAGCCCTATAGATCGCCACAGTGAAATCGGATCGTTCCGGGACCCCAAAAAATGGATTCTACGTCCAAAAATACTTCGAAAACGACACCTGAATCGATCCCATAGCCAAAAGCCTTCAAAAACCCTTCCCGTAGCCCCATAGCGCCCCACGGGTTTGGGCGATTGGGCTGAAAACCTTGCGGGCACAACTAGATGGTAAACCGAGTATTTTGTCAAAATCTCGAATTAAAAAAAAAATTCCTGCTGCCCAAAACGGCCCGGACGGCGGACGGACATTTCGGTTTCAGAATCTATACCTCTTGAAACGGATAATGTCAAATTTTGATGCCGATCGGAGTCGTCGACCTCTGTCGCGAACACATAATATGTGTTCCTATATTATGTGTATGGTATTGGTTTATTATTCTTGGAATAGGTAGGTGTATTATTCCAGGAATAACAAACCAAAAACGCTGCAAATTTTACACAACGGTTTACAATTCTTTGATATACCTAGGTTACTAGTGCAGCAATTTAATTCTGTCAGTGAAAAAAATTTAAGAAAATGTTTTTTTCGGATTTTTATATTTCAAAAAAACTTTTTTGGGGGGGATTTTTTTTCAAAATATTTTTGTTTTTTACATAATAAATATTTGACCTCTTGGGTCATATCTCTCCATCCATCAAAAATCTCATTTGCAGCCCCATGAAAGCCCTATAGATCGTCACTTTGAAATCGGATCGTTCCGGGACCCCCAAAAATGGATTCTACGTCAAAACATACCTCGAAAACGACATCTAACTCGATCCCATAGCCAAAAGCCTAAAAAAAACCCCTTCTGTAGCCCCATTTTAGCCCCATAGCGCCCAACGGGTTTGGGCGATCGGGCTGAAAACTTTGTGGGCACAACTAGATGGTAAACCAAGTATTTCGACTACCCACCAGCTATTTAAAAAATAATTTTTTAAATATAATTTATTAAAATTATTTTAATAGTTTCTCCGTGACCGATTATCGATACTTTTCAACTATCGATTATCCATTCCCATTCCTATATTAACTAATTTCGTTGTTTGTGTTATGACATAACACAAACAACGATACACAAACACCACATTGTGGTTTTGTGGTGTTGTGGTGATCTGGATGAATAGATCGTGGCAAGTCAAATTTCCTTCCAAGTTTCGACAGTGTTCGCATTTCTCCTGGCAATGGGGGACACGGTGAGAGCTTTCATAGATTCGGCCACTTCTGCACAGGTACCTACCGATAGTCCTTTCAAACAACGATATTATTGTCGTCGCTTGTGGAGAAATTTACTTTGTTTGACGTCTCAACTTTGAGAGCGTTCAATCAGCACACTATAATATATTATAGCGCTATAATATATAATATAATATTATTATAGCTTTGGTCAATTTTCGATAGTTCGTGCCCATTTTTCACGAGGTCAGCGAACAAGTTTCAGACATCGCCCTACATACAGTCACAACACGCCTTTCCACTATTTGAAACGAATCGTCGCCTTTTCTTTGACCCGTCGTGACAACAGTCATCACTCACATCAACGAGCCATTTTCCTGAAGAACAATCCCAACCGTATCCGCTCGGCGAGTTCAAAGGCCTCGAACCAAAGCGGAAAGTGCCGGTTCGGCTTGTTCGATTTTATGGTTGGCAGCTGACGAGGCACAAAGCGCTGATTAATCAGCAGCGAGTCGAAGAAAAACGACACCTTTCTGCGTGCTATCCTGCCCGAAAACCTTTCAAGTCGGCTCCAACATGGGGGAATCCCGAAACCACCTAAAAGAATAAATGAACGGAAAAAAAAAAAAAAAAATGCTGAAAATTTTACACAAGAGCTTATTATTGTTTGATACATCAATGTTAATTGTCCAAAAACTAATTCTGTGTCGTTTGGAAAATATTTTTGAAAAAATTAAAAAAAAAAAATTTCTGTATTAAGTTTGGATAGATGTGGGACCTCGTAAATGGATTATGCTGCCAAAATTACTCGGAAAAGGACACCGTATTTGAAACGCGTTAAGCAGAAAGGGCCCTTTTACATTTTTCCGTTTTAGTTCAGGAACGGCGCGCGGTCGCGACGCGTCGTCAAAAGTGGGTGGGTAATAAAATGGGTTAAATGCGGTAGAAGCGTTTTTTGTTTAATCTTGTATGTATTGTAGAGAAGGTAAAGAATCCCAGTTTTCGACCTCCTAACCCTCGGCAACATTTCGTGGGCTCGAAAAACCACGAAACGTTTGCCTTTTTTTCAGTTTTTGGCCTATAACTTGGAAATGACGCATCCTATCAAAATAACGCCCATTATCAAAATGAAAGAGCATTAAATTACGAGTTGAATGAGTATATAAAAGTTGGAATTCCAACCAGGACTATGGGCGTAATTGGAAGTTAAAAAACGACTATTATTACTAACTCTGAAAATATTCACACTAGGCGACTTTTAACACGTCTCCAGCTCTGAAACTAGTCGTCTAAATGAAAAAATACATTGAATGAAAGTTGTAGAGCATGAAATTTTACGTTCCGAGACTACCTTGTTGCCCCATTTTGTTCAATATCAAGCCCATACTTACTGACGCTTTCCAACTGGGGGGAAAAGGACCCAAAAGACAATAGAACTGGGTTAAGCCCTTGCATCCAACTGGAGGAAGATGAAAGTCGAGAATACGAAATCGTACTGGGTGAATCTGTATATTACGTAGGTGCATGGTCGTAGTCGTTCGTTTAGTTCATTTATTTATTTCTTCAGGTTCTGCGCTCGTATCATCGCAAAATTTAATGGTTTATTGTGGGTCGCGACGTTAGTGAGATAGTTGAGTAGACCTAGGTACTCAAGTATGAACCAGGACACCCCCAATCAGAGCTTGGTGGCTCTTAGCCAGTTCCTTCCAATATCCATGACCTGAAATAGGAGGTCGTCAAGCATAATCAGGTGCCTGGAAATCCAGAAATCCGAGCTTAGTGGCTATTAGCTGGTCTCTGCATACATCTCTGCCATTTGTCAAGAGTTAGCAAAGATGAACCAGCTCCTGGACACGCCTAATCAGAGCTTGGTGGCTCTTAGCCAGTTCCTGCTAACATCCTTGCCATGTGGTAGGAGGTAGTAAAGCTGAAATCCGTGCCGGGTGGAAGAGGTCGGGGGTTGGCTGGCTTTAGCCAGTAAGTGTGAGCTTGATATTGAACAAAATGGGACAACTAGGCAGTCTCGGAACGTAAAATTTCATGCTCTACAACTTTCATACCATGTATTTTTTCAGTTAGACGACTTTTTTCAGAGCTGGAGACGAGTTAAAAGTCGCCTAGTGTGAATTTTTTCAGAGTTGGTGAAAATAGTCTTTTTTCAAGATCCAATTACCCCAACACTGCTATTTGGAATTTCAACTTTTATATACTCGTTTGACGCGTAATTTAATGCTCTTTCATTTTGATAATGGGCGTTATTTCGATAGGATGCGTCATTTCCAAGTTACAGGCAAAAAACTGAAAAAAGGGCAAACGTTTCGTGGTTTTTCGGTCCCCCGAAATTTTGCCGAGGGTTAGGAGGTCGAAAACTTGGATTCTTTACCTTCTTTACAATATATACGAGATAAAATATAAACCCTATAAAGTCACAGAGCCCCTTAAATCAGTTGCTTTTTTGACGGGTTGCTTTGTCGAACCGGAAATTTTTTTACGCAAAGAAATGTTACATAAACGCTTGCATACGAGTCTGCAACACATTGGGGCATTTTATGTCTTTAGTTCCCCCCCCCCCCCCCCCATTTCCTACTCATTCACCTACCCTTGTATCTCTACCCCCGGCTTCATTTTGGCGTTTTCTCAAAGTGATTTCTAACGTGGAAACTGGTAACAACAAAACAAGCGGCATTGTTTACTGCATCCATTAATAACATCAATAAAATGTATTATTTAATATAAAATTAATAATAAATTATATATTTAATATAAAATGGGGACATAATGACGAAGAACAAGTACGAAAGAAATGCGTGATGAATCTCCTTGAAATTTTGGTTTTTTCAATGAAATTTTTACTGCACATTCCTTAAGGTAACCATTTTTATAAATCAAATTGCTTTTGTTTTTTGACAATATAGTTTTTAGGTTTTAGAGACCCCATCTTGAGTGAAACGTAAAATACGCCTTCCATTAGGTATCTAGTTTAAATAATATTTATATTATGTACTGCCGAGAGAACGCCCCTTTCTGCATGAAACGGTGGAACCGAAGGTAAAAACTGAAAAACCACCATCATCTCGATTTGGCCAGATGTGGAGCTAAGGATCCTTTCTGCATGAAACGATTCATTTGACCTCCTGGTATCCTTCAAAAATATCATTTGTAGACCCATGAAAGCCCTATAAATCGGATCGTTCTGGGGCCCCCAAAAATGGACTCTACGCCAAAAAATACTTCGAAAACGACACCTAACTAGACCCTACAGCAGAAAACCTTCGAAAACCCCTTCCGTCGCCCCATTTTAGCCCCATAGCGCCCCACGGGTTTGGGCGATCGGGCTGAAAACCTTGCGAGCACAACTAGATGGTAAACCGAGCATTTTGTCAAAATTTCAGATTAAAAAAATTCCTACTGCCCAAAACGGCTCGGACGGCGGACGGACATTTCGTTTTTAAAATCTCAGACATAGGTATTGAAACGTATAATGTCAAATTTTGAGGCCGATCAGAATTTTCGACCTCCTTCGCGATTCTTTAGCTGTATTATTCCAAGAATAATAAAACAAAAGTTTCGGTATCCGTCGGAAATTTTAGATATGGGTCTGCAAAACACCCTTATAAAATGCTAACTACCCTTTAGCTTTGAAAAGACTGGACTTAAATAACTGCTAATAAATTAATAAAATAACTGGTAATAAATTAATCTTGTGTTTGATATCAAACACACTACTACACCTCTATTATAGGTGTAGTAGTAACTAATGACTCCTATTATTAAGAATTGTGATTTGAATTATTCAAAAGACACACTTAATTGTAGCTATTGATATCAATTTGTATTGTGCTATTATGTTCTTCAATCAATGTTAAACAGTGTCTCCTGTCTGTCAAATGCATGATGGAAAAATTACCATAGTATGGTATTACAGTCACGTCCGAGGGAGAGAACGGCACTGCAGAACTAGCTGCTTGTCCTTTCAGTATTCTGGATATTGCGACCAGGATTTTTATCCAGTAAATACAGGCTATACTGGCAGCAGGTGTAGCTGACAATGTCATGCTGGCTTCCCCATGTCACCTGGCAAATTGCCATTCGCCGTTTCCAGCTGTCATTTGAACGGGGCTCGAGACGTAGGTACCTTGTAGGCAATTTGCAGCGGTTTGAGTTTTTTTTTTTAATTGCCTTACTGTGCGCGGGATGGAATTAGCCAAATCGCCCATAAATTGCGTCCACCCCTGATCTTTGAATTTATTTTTATCTCGGCATTGAGTATTGAAATTCATAAAATGTCCTTGAAGAGGAGAATGTTGTAACGCCCCGAAAAAACATTGCTCTTAACTCTTCCAATATGAGGCAAGCCTCAATTCAATGGCCCCATCCTGTAATAATCGGTTCAGGTGTAAAATATTGAAGAGCACGGATGTCACTTACCATCTGTGAAGAGCACACAGCTTATTACGGTACAATATTATTATGGATTAATGAGCCACTACTGAAGATATTCTTGCGTATACGCACTGTCGTCTGTATTGGAGATGTGAAGGCCACACGGTGAGGCCCAATTCGGGTTTAGATCTTGTTTTGGTACACGTGAGGCTGTATTCAGTCTCCAGCAGGGGCGGATAGGCGGTTTTGACCGGCCCGGGTGATTCAATTTTACCGGCCCTTCCCCCACCACAACAGTTACCTATCCAAAGACCAACAAATGAGGGGTTCTTCTTATTTTGGAAAAATGAGAAAATGCATAGGCATGAGAAAACACTAATAATATTAGGTGAACTTAGGTAATACTGAGGTGAACGAGAAAAATAACGGCGCCTATATTTAGAAAGAGTTGAAGGGCCACTTGGTTTGTGAATTACTTGGTACCATCAATAGAAACAAAATAGCGACTCAAGCTAGAATGCATTTTGCACATTTCTTCAGTTACACACTTACTAAAGTTACACAGCTTATTGATGAAGAGCATCTGGCTGGAGCACTGAGCCAAGAAGCTTTGTGCGTTTCAACCCTCCTCGCCATCACTCCTCCAACCCTTCTCACATATTATGTCCCCTGCTTGTTCATTTCTTTTGAATTCAAGGCTCAACCTCAGTCCCATGGTGAATTCGCCTTTTAGCTGTATACATATAATTATTAAGAAAGTTTGTGTTGTAAAACCTTTGCAAATTAGGCTTTATTAGTCACAATAAACGTGAAATGTAACATAAAGAAATTTGGAGTGAAGACACATGCCAGTGTCTAACAACTGGAACGGTTATAATAAACTGGATGATCATAACATTCTTCCTGCCTTTTAAAACTTCAGTTCATAGTCCTTTAGGCGGGCAGGTGTACGTCGCTCTCTCGTAGAACGACGCGGGGAATTTTCACGAGGTTGCGAAGAAACTGTCGGGATTTCTGGGGTGGCCTCGGGGTCTTCCAGGTTTTCTTCCGGTAAGGTATCCCGGAGGTTCAATGTAGGTTTTCAAAAATTTATCATTAATGTCATGTTAAGTGTTTGGACAGATGACGGACCCTGAAAAATGAATTATCAAGATTACTCGGAAAATGAGACCTCATTCGACTTCCTGATATCCTTCAAAAGCCCCCCAAGGTGAAATCGGATGATTTTGGGACCCCCAAATATTAATTCTACGTCCGAAAATACTTTGAAAACGACCCCTAACTCGATGTTAGGGGATAGATGAAACCCTTCAAATCCCCATCCTGTAGCCTTTTTAGTTCCACAGAGCCCCAAGGGTTTGTGCGATCAGCCTCAAAACCCTGCGAGCACAACTAGATGGTGAACCGAGTATTGCGTCAAAAATTTCATCAGATATTTGAATAAATTTCTACTGCCCAAAACGTCGTGGACGGCGGATGGACGTTTCAAGTTTGGATTCTGCACATCTTGAAACGTAGATATAAGTACATTATGACAAAATTTTTGACATCCCCCCTCTCCCCGTTGCAAAGACCAAAGTACATTATTCCAAGAATATTTAGGTAGGTAACCAAAGTGGGATCATAAACTCTCGCTGATGAGGGAGATGGAACCAATACAAGTGGTAGGCGATGGCGAGGAGGGCCAGAAACGACTGAAACCACTTGACTTAGGTCGTCGAAAGTGTTACTGACCAAAACGTTGTAAATCAAAAAGAGATTTGCATACAATGAGGGCATGAGGTTTTAAAATCTTGTAGCACAAATTACGCATAAATTTTATTGCACTTGCCATCCACCGAATGAGGAAGAAAGCCAACCAGATTGCCTGCGTCAAATGCCGCCAACTGCACCTCTGTGAATGCAATAGCCGATTTTTGGCGATTTTTCAAAGATATGAGAACTTTTACTCTCCCTTTTTCCCATTTCCAACTACAAAATTTTCTGGCTCATCTAAGTATTCATCCTAAGCTCTTAGACTTACGGTACCCTACAGCATTTTTCGCGCTGAATCGAATGAGACCATTTTCAAGCCGCTACAGTGCATAGTTTCGGAAATAGAAGCTGTGAAAATCATTTTTACAGTCAAAAAATTGTATTTTGCGTTGGAACGCGTATATATACGCTCTAATATATTAGAGCACTTATAAAGGATCCCGAATTTGTTGATGCGTTGGAAGGTAGTGAGCTCCAATCTTGTAAGTCCTTCGTTGAAGTAATACAAAATTTCCTCGGCGCCCGAAAAGCAGAAAATTACGAGGAACTTGTTGAAAATATGCTCATCAAATTTAAACAAATTGGGTGCAACATGAGCATTAAAGTTCACCACCTCTTCAGCCACATAGACCGCTTCACTTACAACCTGGGGGACTACAGCGAAGAGCAAGGGGAGAGGTTTCACCAAGACCTGAAAACTATGGAATTTCGATACCAGGGTCGATGGGATGAGAACATGATGGCAGGCTACTGTTGGAACATTCAACGAGACAATCATAGTGCTGCTAACCGAAGAAAATCCTGAACAGTTGAGTAAGTGGGTGCGACATTGTGATTTTACTTGGACTTGACTTGATTTTGATATGAAGTACTATATGCTATGTAATTAGAAGTCTCTCCCGTAGCTTATTATGTTATTACCTACTATTATATATAATATATGTTGTTCTGCAGAATAAGATAGAGCAAAACAGTTGCAAAATACAATTTTTTGACTGAAAAATGATTTTCACAGCTTCTATTTCCGAAACTATGCACTGTAGCGGCTTAAAATGGTCTCATTCGATTCAGCGCGAAAAATGCTGTAGGGTACCGTAAGTCTAAGAGCTTAGGATGAATACTTAGATGAGCCAGAAAATTTTGTAGTTGGAAATGGGAAAAAGGGAGAGTAAAAGTTCTCATATCTTTGAAAAATCACCAAAAATCGGCTATTGCATTCACAGAGGTGCAGTTGGCGGCATTTGACGCAGAAATGTCCACAGTTTACTTTGTAGTTGGAGCCGATTCCCCCGGACCCTTATTTTTTACTGTATTAATAGAAAAGTGCAAAAAAACAGTGGAAAAAATAGCGTTTTCCGACCTAAAAAATGACTTCTAGAGGTCGTATCTCCGTAAGTAATCATCTTAGCGACTTGCAATTGGTCTCATTCGATTCAGCGCAAAAAGATCTAAAGTATAGCGTACCTCAGAGCGCCCAGAAAAATTACCTACAGAAACCAGACGACTTAGAGTCGAAATTAAGGGAATTTTCGCTTTTCTGGATAAACGAGGGTGTACAAAAAAAAAAGCTGGACGTGATGGCGCAAAACGGGCTTCGGATTCGTGTTCAGCAGACCCCAAAACATAGAGAGCAACCACCGAAACCTCTCGAGTCCGAAGTGACCTTTTTTTGTAGACCTGTGTTATGGAGTCCCACAATGCTCAGTCCTCGGCCCTATGTTGTTTATAATTTTTATTAATCTCAGGTTCACAGTAAATCGACTCTTAGTAAATTGTGACAAGGTTTGGGTTGAGAGATTTGTCGGGTCTCGACAACAACCTGGCTGACGTCAAATTCTTTGGCGTCTCCCTTGACCCAAGGCTTGACTGGAAGTTCCATTAGCAGAGCTGTCTATGCTCTGTTGTGGACACTCCCCTGCAGCGTCCATTGTTTTTGCATTTCAGAGGAAGGCTGTACAGGTCGTGGCTGGTATTCGCTATCGAGAGGTTTGTAGACCAGCATTAAATGAGGTGGTTAGGGTTAGGCCCTAACCACCTCATTGGATTAGACCTCTACACCGTCGGCAAACACCACACAGCATTAAATGCATCAAATTTTGTTGAGCTGGGGATTCTCACTCTCTCTGCCATTTATATTCTTGAATGCTTAATTTATGTAAGGAAGAACAATGACGAATTCCTTAGACCCGACCACACGCTGTAAATACAAACTCATACTCCCCTTTCACTGACTAACAGTTAGTCAGTGAAAGGGGAGTATGAGTTTGTATTTACAGCGTGTGGTCGGGTCTGAGGAATTCGTCATTGTTCTGTCATAGTTACTATCACCCGTAGATTGTTTGCGGGTTTGCTCAGGAAGGGGGTTCGAGACGCTCCCAGCACGGAAGTCTATGGGCTGGTCGCGCTGAAATGTCCTCAAGGGGGTGTGTTCCCCAAGGAGGGCAAGTCTGCGGTGTGTAGATGATGCGTGTGGCGGTCTCTTCATCCTCCTCACACAACCTGCATAAGCATGAGATTCAAGTGAAATCGCGGGGGGACAAAGCCGGTTATCGAACCTACCAGCCTTCTTAGTTCCGTGCGTTTTACCTTGAGTGTTTTTGGTATTGGGTTTCGCCACCATCCGCATGCTTTGAGCGTGACCTACGAGGAGTTGCCATTTTTTGGCGGTTTATAGTGACATCCACCTGTTGATGGCGCCTCCGAGTGGTAGGCCAACTGCTGGCTCTGGGCCAGTGAAGGGGGTCTGAGAGCCCTTGCTGGCCACAGCGTCAGCATGTTCGTTGACTGGTATGCCTCTATGCCCTGTCACTCACTCCAGGGAGATCCTGTTGCGTTTTGGCTGGGTGTTTAGTATTTGTAAGCCATCTTGACGAGGCGACCACTCTTGACGAGATGGTCGAAGCTGTGATCGACGCTTGACTGTCTGAGAGTATACGGCCATGGGCTCCAATGGGCCCCCGTAATAGCTCCACTTGGTCCTCTAGTAGCTCAAGACATAGAGTCACTTCTCAGGTAACGGCTCGATTTGCCGTAATTTATTTTATGTAATTACCGAAAACTCCACGTGCAAATAAGTGTGCTGCGACGTGAGGCAGCATACAAGCCCTGTCTTTCCCCCGGCTGTATGTACTTGGTAAGAAATTATATTCTTTTTTTCATTGCTTTCTGCTCCTAGAGCTCAATGAGACGTTTTCAACGAGCTATTATTTTGTGAAAAAGCGTCTTTTTTAAAGTATTGAACGAGGAAAAACTGGATAGACAAGATCTGGCGTCTTTCCCTCGCCCATCACAATAATCGGAGGACATAACGGGCCGGGAAATATTTTTTAATTACGTCTAATACATTGTGTATTACAGAGTTGGGCAAAAAGTAGTTCTGAAACTAAAACTAAAAACTAAAACTAAATTAGTTCCGGAGTGGAACTAAAAACTGAAACCATTAGTTTCAGTTCGACTTTCGAAACTAACTTTTGGAACTACATTAGTTTCATTTTCAACTGTTGAAATTGAAACTAATTTAGTTGCAAAAGTTAGTTTCGAAGTTGCGAATAAAAACTAAAGTAGTTTCATCTTTTATTCGTAGTTTCGGAACTAAAAATGAAACTAATTTTTTTCCTCGCGTTTTTTACTGATTTGAAGGGGATGTGTGTTCGTGAGTGTGTTTCAACGAAATGTGGGTGCGAACAAGTCCTTTTTTTCAGGGTCGTAGAAGAATAGATTAAAGTTTGTTCCCCTCCCCACCACTTTGATGTCTGGAGAAAAAAAAATTTAGTTTCATTTTTAGTTCCGAAACTACGAATAAAATATGAAACTACTTTAGTTTTTATTCGCAACTTCGAAACTAACTTGTGGAACTAAATTAGTTTTAGTTTCAACAGTTGAAACTAAAACTAATTTAGTTCCACAATTAGTTTCGAAAGTCAAACTAAACACTAAATTAGTTTTTAGTTTCAACTTTAGTTCAACTAAATTTTTATTCGAATAATCCCAACTCTGGTGTATTATAATTATTCACGACGTTCTCTGCATACTCAACTAGGTAGGTAGGTAAAGCCCCGTACCTCACCCATGCTCCTACGCCCCACCAGTGATATTACCTAGGGAGAGAAAGGATATTACAACTTTGAGCCACTGATTCGGTAGCTCTCTGAAAATGGTTGAATTGACTGTGAACTTTTTTGTGATATCTAGCACTGATATCTTAGGAGAAGGTTAAAACGTTTTTGAGGTGCCAGTTTGTGATCGTGGAGATTGTACATTTGATCGTCCCAGGGCTGAGTTAAATCGTATTTTCGTACAATTGTTTGTTTAATGTGTTGTCCAATATGTCTGTTAAGCACTGAAAAAAAAGTTTTTGAAAAAAATAGGATCTGTGGGTGTCATGACCGTTTTTCAAAATTGGTGTGTATGCACGTACCTTGCCCCACCTCCTTATGCGTACCTCGCCCTTAGGATTTTGTGATACCTTTGTGGTTACCAACCAATTCCTAGCCATATTTTTCTAATTATAATTTTTTTGTTCACTATGAACTTCAGTCAATTTTAAATTTTACAACTTCAAGCTTAACAAGAAAAGTATTCGTCCTTGAAAATAATTCTAGGATTTTGTGATACAGTTAAGGTTACCAACCAATTCCTAGCCATGTTTTTCTAATTATAATTTTTTTAATGCATTAAAGTTTTATATTCAATATAAAATAAACGTATTTGATTTATTTTCCATACTTCTGAGCGCTCAATTTCGAGAAATAGGGAAAGTGGCGCAAGGTACGACCCTATCCGGGGCGAGGTAGGTACTATGTTCGTACCTGGCCCCACTTTGGAGGGTTTTAGAAATTTAGCTCTAGAAAACTCGAAAACTTGAAATACCTAACCCATTTCAACACCTGGATCTTGTAGACAACTTATTTCCCTAGCGATCTGTAAAAAAAAAAACGATTCGATCAGAGCCCTAGGGCTCTCCCAAGAGAGGAAAATCTGAAAAGTGGGGCGAGGTACGCGGCTTTACCCTACATAATCAATTTTTATGATTCTTGCTTAACTTGAAGATATTTCCAAGCCTTGAACTAACCAGTAATTTGGGCGGGAGGAGCACCGGAAAATTAGGCGCATGTTTGCGTAGATTTACCTTCACCCCGCCTCTTGTTGCAAGCAGAAAACTCGCCTTAACCCAAAAATCACCTGCGGTGAAGGAAAAAGCGAGTGGAAAATTGGGCGAAATTTTTTTATTTCTCCCACGTATGTGGTTCTCAAGACACAAATTTGATCACAAGCCATCGTGTTTATTAAAACTGAACATCTCCACTTTCAGTTATTTTTCAGCAGAGCCAAAAAAACAATGTTCATGTCACCGTTCGCTATGTTTGGACATCGTTTATGAGATTATCGTTTGAGGCCTCAGCCCCCACGAAGTGTGGCAAAGTAGTAATTTGTAGAATCCTTCTTTTCTTCGCCGTTCTTTCACTATTCATGGCGCTTCAAAAAATGGTGACATCGTCGTCTGATGCTATAGCCAAGACAGATACCCCAATCTAGTACGTAATTTTGGAAAAAGTTGGAGGTTATCGTGAGGCCAAAGACCCAGGTGACATTAATGGTGTGGCCAAATGCTTTGCAACGTCCACACTATTTAGGGATTATAAGAGAGTAACAAACAGGAACAATCTTAACTACAAGTTTAAGGCAACGTCGTTAGGGAAGTCCAAGTAGAGAACGAAGGAGGAGGTTTAGAAGAAAGGCGACAATTTTGCAATAATCACGGGAACTGCTCGATTTTAATGAGATTTGAAATCGGTTTACAGCAGAGCTCAGAATTCCGGCGGACACTAGGTACCAAATTATATTATAAAGATTATCATTGAACCTAACCTAGAAACAGGGAAAAGATTTTTGGAGATGTTGAGTTTTGAAAGAGACAAGAGGAGATGTCAAGTTTTGGTAAGAAACGCTCCAAATTTGTCTCAAGGGTTTATTATTTTTTGAAGTACCGAGGTAGATTGTGCAAAAATTAATTTCAAGTCAATAAAAAATTATTAAAAAAAAATTAAAATTGGAAAAAGAAATTGTTTTGTACCTCCAACGTTTGTACATATTTGGACCTCACAGACCCCAAAGAGGAATTGGAAGGCTCTGGGACCCCCAAAATGGATTCTACGGTCAAAAATACTTCGAAAACGACACCTAACTTAACCCCATAGCCGAAACTCTTCAAAAGTTCTTCCCGTAGCCCCATTTTAGCCCCACAGAGTCCAGATTAAATTTAATTACAACCCCAAAAAGCTCGGATCTGAAATCTGAAAAGATCGGAAATTTGAAATTTTGACAAAATACTCGGTTAGCCATCTAATTGTGCCCGCAAGGTTTTCAGCCCGATCGCCCAAACCCGTGGGGCGCTATGGGGCTACGGTAGGGGTTTTTGAAGGCTTTTGGCTATGGGGTCAAGTTAGGCGTCTTGTTCGAAGTATTTTTGGACGTAGAATCAATTTTTTTTGGGGTCCCAGAACGATCCGATTTCACCGTGAGGATCTATTTTGAATTTTTGAAGGATTCCAGGAGGTCAAATATTGTGTCGGTTTCCGAGTAATTTTGGAAGCAAAATCCATTTTTTCGAGGCCTTTCATTTTTCCCAACATTGTATAGAAAACAATTTTTTTTCAAGTTTTTGCAAAAACATTTTCTTAATGACATGGAATTAATTTTTGCAAAATTAACTTACCTATATCCAAGAATAATAAACCTTTGTATCGAATTTGCAGCGTTTTTAATTAATTTATTAAGCGCTCCTCTGTGTATTCCTCAATTGAAATTCAATCAGTATGGTGTGATCCCTGATTTTTGGCATAACTCAATCCCAACTTCAACCATTCTGAAATCTTGGGGGATGGATTGTATTGGTCATTTCTGGGAAAATGACCCGTATGCACTTTACTTGGGATGTTTTGAAAGTATCGATACCTACGTACTTAAAAGTAGCGATATTTCTTGCAAAAAGTATCGATATATAGCTATACCACGATATTCAATACTTTTTGAAGGTATTGTAGGTATCGATAGTTTTTGATAATTTCTAGATGTATCTATACTTTTGAAGTATCTGACATCCCTATTATGCACAATTCCTGGATGTAAGTTTACATCACGAAGGTAGGCAGCACTCGAGAAAATGGATGTTTTCGCCTGGGCATTTGACATCCTGATGAAGCTGAATTTCGAAATCAAAGTCACATTTGTAAAGGCGCTGAGTGGGCAATGATGAATTTTGTGACGTTAATTACATGGTAGACCATACAGGAGTTATCCCCACTCGGCTCATCCAGAAGGTATCGGACGAGAAGCCGGCTCACGTCAACCCGGCGAGGCAGAACTAGTCGCATTTGCTCTCCAAAAAAAAAAAAAAAAAAAGGTGGGAGGCAAAAACAAACCTCTCTCGCACCCCAATTGACAATTTTGGAATTCAGGGTACGGCCAAATTTTATCGGATCCTCCCCCCAACCCTCAAACCCTCAGTCGTTGCCTGGGGGGGCCGGCGGTCTGGAGGGAGGCGGCTGTGGAGAGGAGGCTATAAGACCCAGCGTCAGGCGGTCGGAACGGTTCTAGTGCCTTTGTGCGTCAAGCTTAGTGTCTGTGATATTTTTGCCGTCCGTCCTGAAGAATACACACAGTAAGTGTCACTTATACATTAATATACCACTTATGGGGATATACTGAAAGTGAAAACCGGCGGACTTTACTCGCGAACTGGATCGTACGAACCGACTGACTTCTCTTGTGACATATACCGGCAATAACTCAGGTAACCAACTCCATTCCTATTCCTTTTAATTTTACAAAACCTCTTTAAGCTTTACATCCTTCTACATTATCTAAAATCCCTCAAAATTCAGCGTCTTTAAAATGAACTAAATGAACCAACGACAACAGCTCGAATTGCTCGTACTGTCCTAAATCAGTAATCCTTGGGGGATTTTGTTACACTACCTTCCAGTCTCTAAAATCTCTTGGAGTCAAGGTTGGATTAACATATTATAAATTGGGTTTAACTGTTTTCTAAAGTAGTTCTACTGTTTCAACTAATTTCTTCAGGATGACAGTAATTCTTTAAATAAAAGAACGAAGAAAATGAAAGAATAAATAAATAAAGGATTTACAATACTATATCGTTATACCTGATCTAAATTGTATCGCTCATTAAATGTTATACCAAATTTTGATGCCTTCGCCTTCAAATACCTTTTTCGCTCATGAGCTTATTTTATTGAGGTTAGTTGATTTCTATTGTTAATTAAATCTTCTTATTTTTCGTGGTAGTTTTAACGGTTGAGCCCTTGTCAAATCCCCGTCAAAATCGGCTTTGAACTTATTTACAGCCTTTTAACCCTGCATCGCCTGTAAAAAAAATAAAAAAAAATAAAAATAAAAAATAAAATGCCGATATTATCAAATTTTATAATATTTCATGTGATATTTAAGGTAGACGGATCTAATTTCAAGCGATTATCACATAAAAAATAAAATGTGACTTTCAAATTTGTTTTTGGCTGCTGGCAAATGGTTTAACTCTAGTTACTCTAACTCTAAATTACTAATTTCACAATCTTCCTACATGAACCATTTTTTTCCGGAATTTTTTTATATTTTTTTACTTATTTTTTTTTTTAAAAGAATTTCATAATCTTCTAACATACCAAATGTTTACGGATTTTTGGTTTATTATTGTTGGAATCGCTGCGGAGGTCGAAAATTCTGATAAGCCTTAAAAGTTTTACATTACCTATAGGACCTACGTTTCAAAATGTCTAGATTCCAAAAACGACATGTCCCTCCGCCGTCTGAGCCGTAGGGTCGTAGGAATTGTTTTAAAAAAATATTAAATGGGGCTACAGGAGGTTTTTTTTTAAAGGCTTTTGGCTACGGGATCGAGTTAGGCGTCGTTTTCGAAGTATTTTTGGACGTAGAATCTATTTTTTTGGGGTCCCAGAACGATCCGATTTCACGGTGGGGTTCTATAGGGCTTTCGTGGGGCTGCAAATGGGATTTTTGAGGGATCCAAGGAGGTCTAATAAGGAGTAGTTTTCTGAAAAAAAAAAAAAGTTTTCCAAATTTTTTCAAAAATATTTTCTTAATAACACAGAATTCATTTTTGCGCAATTAACCTACTTATATCAACGAATAATAAACCCTTGTGTAAAATTTGCAGCTTTTTTTTTTTTTTTCAATTTTGGTTTATTATTCTTGGAATAATACACCTATGTTTTCGCGACGCGGGTCGACGACTCCGATCGGCCTCAAAATTTGACATTATCCGTTTCAAGAGGTCTACATTCAAAATCCGAAATGTCCGTCCGCCGTCCGCCGTCCGGGCCGTTTTGGGCAGTAGGAATTTTTTTAAAAATCTGAAATTTTGGCAAAATACTTGGTTTACCATCTAGTTGTGCCCGCAAGGTTTTCAGTCCGATCGCCCAAACCCGTGGGGCGCTATGGGGCTAAAATGGGGCTACAGGAGGGGTGTTTTGAAGGCTTTTAGCTATGGGATCGAGTTAGGTGTCGTTTTCGAAGTATTTTTGGACGTCGAATCCATTTTTGGGGGTCCCGGAACGATCCGATTTCACTGTGGCGTTCAATAGGGCTTTCATGGGGCTAAAAATGGGATTTTTGAAGGATCCCAAGAAGTTAAATATTTTTCGAGTAAAAATTTACGAATTTTTGAAAAAAAAAATCCCCCCAAAAAATTTTTTTTGAAATATAAAAATCCAAAAAAAAATTTTTTTTTAATTTTTTTTATTGACAGAATTAAATGTCTGTACAAGTAACCTATATCACAGAATAATAAACCCTTGTGTAAAATTTGCAGCGTTTTTCCATTTAGGAACTAAATCCTAATATTGTCGTTAAATTAGCGCCAATAGTAAAACCTACACTCAACGAGCCTCCGTGGTTTAAGGCAGTTTTAACTGCCTTGACAATATTGATCAATCCTTGGTATAATTGTTGATGATGATGTTGATAATATTGGTCCACCTTCGGTATAATTATTGTTGATGATGTTGACCGTTTCAATGAATGTGGGTGGAAAGTTGTCGAGGTTCGGACCAATTAGACGAGAGATGTATTCTCCTGTCGTCAATGCCTAATTTGTGTTCGTTTCATTAGGCCCTGATGATAGGAGAGCATTTCTTGAAACGTAGGCACATTCTTCGTCTTATTTAACTGAATCTCAACAATTTTCCACCCACGAACGTTCGGTATCTTTGGTGTCCTGTTCGTGCAATGAAAACATCATAAAATAGTCATTGGTTGGTTTTAGTTTTAATCAAACTGGGGACAAATTCGGAGAAAAGTACCTACCTACATTGCCAGATTTAGAGGAAATCGGCGCATTTGAATAAGGCATCTTTCCTGAGCTTTCTGTACTTTCCTGTTGTCTGTATGACTTGTCTCTTGACTAATTTGGCTTGACCATAACTTATTTTGCCCAAACGAAACTTATTTTAGGGTTCCGGTTCGAACAGCCTTAGCCGCTCTCAGCTTGTAGCTGGGATTTGTTTGGTTTTTTGAGACTTGGTGCAGTGAACAAGTGTGGCACCAATCGTACCATATTTGACTGTCAAATATATTGGGGAATGTGGTTCTTGGCAGCGGGCCCTGTGAAACGGAGAAATCGCGGAACTCGCATGGGAACATCCTGTTTTGTCCGGAGCACGTTTCTGACCCGATTTCTTGGTCTCAGGTTCACTCACCTACTCAGCCCTGACCTTAAACTCATTCGATGAGTAACGACAGGTTGACTTCGGGTTTTCACGTAGAAAACGGCAATCAGGTGCTGCCAACAGAAAGATCTTGGTGTTATTTCGCGGTTTTGTGTTTGTTAGGTTGGCGGCCTTTTGGGGTTGTTGGGGTCATCACATTGTCAGAAAATGACAACTTCCTTTTCGATATTATGGCGTCCAGTAGGATCAGCTGTGTGTTGGAGCGACCATTATGAAGTCACAATCTCGCCTTCGTCTCCATCCTTCATCCATGAACGGCCGACGTGTAGTTGAGTCTGTTCTCTCTACACGACGGTCTGCCAGTCGTCGTGATTGTGACGTCATAATGCTGCTCCGACAAGCAGCTGATCCTACTCGACGCCATATTTGCCTTTTTCCCCTCACTTGTCTTCCAACAGCTGGTCGGTCGCTGGATGTTTCTGACAGTGTGATAACCCCACATCACACTGTCAGAAACTGACAACTTGCCGGGACGTCAAGGGAGGGGAAAAAGGGAAATATGGCGTCGAGTAGGATCAGCTGTTTGTCAGAGCGGCCATTTTGATGTCAAAATTACGACGACCGGTTTGCCGGTAGTGGGGTTATCACTCTCAGAAACACCCAGCTGACAAACAAAGCTGTCGGAGCCGCCGTTATGACGTCACAATCACGTCACCCTCTTCCCCCTCATTTGTGAACGACCGACAAAAAGTTTGCTGGTCGTCGGGCGTTCGTTTATGAGGGAGGGGGGGGGGGGGGTCGTGATAATGGCGGCTCCGACAAACAGCTGATCCTCAAACAGCATTTTCCCTAATCGAAACCATGTTTACCTTTTTCCCCTCACTTGTCGTCCCAGCAAGTTGTCGGTTTCCAACAGTGTGATAACCCCTGGACAGTGTGACTTCTTCGTGTTTCAATCGATGATATTTCTTGTTCCAGGAAAGCGATGAGGATAGGATGGTTGCTGTTAACCACCCTGTGCGTTTGGGCTGGATCCTGCACAGGGTCGCCACTCCCTTCTAGCGCCTCCCCCGTCTCCGCCAAAGCCGTCGAAACCGCCCGCCAGGCGGAACAGCCCGTCCAGGCGGCCGCTCCCGCCGACGAGGACGACGAGGACGAGGACGACGATGATGACGACGTCGATCTCGACTTGGGGGACGACGACGACGACGATGAAGACGAGGACGACGACACGGCCGCAGACGACGACGAAGACGATGACGACGATGAGGACTACTTCGAAAGGTTCTTCGACGACATTCTCGGAGGTGAGCGAAAATTTTAGAACCAAACGATCAACGACTGGAGGCTAGTAACTGTTACATTGGCAGCATTTCTCAGACGAATTCGGGCTCCCTAAATCAACTTTTTAGAAATCCCTCAATATAATACCCTGCAATCATCCCACCGCCACCCCTCTCGGAAATTCCCTAATAAATTTCATTTTCTTTTTCTAGAATGATCCTGAACGTGGACGATGAAGACTTGATTTAATTTTAAATTAATTTATTATTTATTTATTTATTTATTGAGTTTGTAAGTACAAAATAACCAAAGACTTAAGGTTTCAGTTTAATATTTTCAAACGAGTACAAAGTGTCATGTAATTAGAAGTCATTTAGAAGTCATTTTAATTTATTCAGGATTGTGGACTTGTGAATTTTGTTGGATGTTTTGATCTTTAAAAAGCTCTCTTATCATCAATTGTGATGTATCATGACAGTTGGTTTTGTGTATTTTATACGGACCAAATTTTGTGGACAAAAAAGTGTAAAAAAATAGGATGGTTTTTTTTTTCTGGAGATTGTTTTTTAAAATAAAGATTTTGCATCAAAATTGTGGTTGAGAATATTATCTTGAAACCTTAAGTATCCATTTCCTTTCCTTTTCCCGAGTGAATTTCCTTGTCGAGTCGTTCACGTTACAAAGTGCTTTTTAAGAGGATAAAGTTTAAAAAAAAAAAAAAAAAAAAAATCTGAGTTAAAATGACAAGAGGAAAGTTCTTCGTTGGAAGTACATAGGTGGACGTTAAGGACAGGAAACACAATTTTTTGTTGGTTATCGTAATCAACAAAAGAAACTGGACGCTTTAAGAGGTTTCAGGGTGGTTGGCAAGATTGCCATCGTCGATTCTTTTTGTTTTCTCTGGTTCTTGATTAAATTCAGTCCCTTGGTGGTTCCGCGGTTACCGGACCTCGTCCAGGGCGTATAAAAGTTTATTGCTATTCACGATAGGAATAATCCAATAACCGGGTGGTCTGTTCCGATCCGGCGTTGGCCCACTTCAGGTGAAAGGCACTTGTTTTTCTTCTTTCTCCCGACAAGGGTCGCATAGGTCTTATTCTGGTCCAGCCTCGGAGATCGAGATTTTTTTCTCTCTCATCTCTCCCGTTCTATAAAAGATGGGACGCAGACGACTTTCTAAGTTCAGGGCCGGCGGTAATTAGGTGCCGTCGAACCTGCCATTCCTGACCATCCGGGACGAGCTTTCCAAGGGGAGGGAAGTCGAAACGGCACCGACCACTCCAGGAACGGCTTTGCTAATTCCTACGTCCGGAGAGAAACTTTATTTTCAACAAGGTGTTCCTAAGTATACCTGGCAGGGTGTATAATTTGGCATCAGGGGGTTTTGAGAGAGTACCAATAGCGTGTGGTACTTTTTTTTGTCTGACTTCTGAATATTAGAACCCAACTTCATCTTATTTTGCGTGACCTACTTTTTACTCCTTTGCTTGTTAAACAACGCGAGACACCTTAAAAACTGCACTAAAAACACTAGGGGGGGGGGGGGGGGGGAGCTCGCTTCGTTCGCCCATTTGTATGTACTTCCCTGAATCCCATCCCGCTAATAACAAAATTACCCAAATTCATTGAATGAATCCTGAATTAGTGAGGAAGGAAATGGGAAGGGCGAGTAACCTGTTTATTAAGACGGGGGGGGGGGGGATGTGAATAAATATTTATTTAAATTTGGAACTGTAAAACCTACCCGTTGGAATTCCAATTGGACCCAGTGGATGTTGAAAATACCTAAAACCCCAGAATAAAACCAAAATTAGAAAGGAATAAAATTGTCTTTGATAGGAACTAACGTGCGGACAGGGGGCCTCGCTTTGCTCGCCCATTTGTATGTACATCCCCCAATCCAACCGATAAAATCCCCCTCAACCCTTCATCTCGCTATTGACAAAATTACCCCAAATCAGTGGGAAGGAGGATCGAACCTTTTTATTTATGTATTTAAATTTGAAACTGTCCAACCTACCCGAAGGAATTCCAATTCAACGGAATGCTGAAAATACCAAAAATCTCAGAACATATCCTAAATTAGTAAGGAATAAAATCGTCTCCCGAGTCGGGATTGAACGTACCTTCACAGACCTCACACTCCCCATTTGCGGACAGCTCCTACGTCTAAAATTCGTGCAAAACGCCTGACGTTGTCAAAACCTCCCGATTGACGGAATTTGTACGTTCAAAATTTAAAATTACAATGCGGATCGATGGAAAGTGGAAACGCCATTTCAATCAAACTGTAAACAATGAAGATAGGGGAGGTTTGGCCAATTTTTGCGCGTCAAGCAGAAAATAGGAATTAAAAAAATTAATCATCAGAAAGTCTGTCAATAAAAAATTGTTTAAAAAATAAACAATTGAAAAGAACATAATGTAAGGTGGATGCGGCGAGATAGTGGGAATCCATCTTATAAAAGACGATTTAAGACGAAATAGTCTATTTCGTCTTAATTCGTCTTTTTTAATTGAAAAGAATAAAATAAAAACGCTGCAAATTTTACACAAGGGTTTATTATTCTGTGATATAGGTTACTTGTACAGACATTTAATTCTGTCAATAAAAAAAATTTTAAAATTTTTTTTTTGGATTTTTATATTTCAAAAAAATTTTTTGGGGGGATTTTTTTCTTCAAAAATGTGTTTTTTCAAAAATTCTTTAATTTTTACTCGAAAAATATTTAACTTCTTGGGATCCTTCAAAAATCCCATTTTTAGCCCCATGAAAGCCCTATAGAACGCCACAGTGAAATCGGATCGTTCCGGAACCCCCAAAAATGGATTCTACGTCCAAAAATACTTCGAAAACGACACCTAACTCGATCCCATAGCTAAAAGCCTTCAAAACACCCCCTGTAGCCCCATTTTAGCCCCATAGCGCCCCACGGGTTTGGGCGATCGGACTGAAAACCTTGCGGGCACAACTAGATGGTAAACCAAGTATTTTGCCAAAATTTCAGATTTTTAAAAAAATTCCTACTGCCCAAAACGGCCCGGACGGCGTACGGCGGACGGCGGACGGCGGACGGACATTTCGGATTTTGAATGTCCTCTTGAAACGGATAATGTCAAATTTTGAGGCTGATCGGAGTCGTCGACCCGTGTCGCGAAAACATAGGTGTATTATTCCAAGAATAATAAACCAAAATTCTGCACAATGTTTCGACAGTTGTGGGACCTCGAAAATTGGTTTGCGTCCAAAATTACTCGGAAAACGACACCACATTTGACCTTCTGGGATCCTTCAAAAATCACATTTGTAGCCCCACCAAAGCTCCTTAGATCGCCACGGTGAAATTGGATGGTTCTGGGACCCCACAAAATGGATTCTACGTCAAAATACTTCGAAAACGACACCTCACTCGAACCCATAGCAGAAAACTTTTAAAAAAACCACCGGGCCCCTTTTAGCCCCATAGCGCCCCACGGGTTTATGCGATCGGGGTGAAAACGTTGCGGGTACAACTAGATAGTAAACCGAGTATTTTTTCAAAATTTCATTTTTTTAGAAAAATTCCTACTGCCTAAAACGGTCCGGACGGCGGACGGTCATTTAATTTTTGAAATATTCCAAAATTTTAAATTTTGAGGCCGTTACAATTTTCCAACCCCCGACGGGAATACAATGTTGTGTTATTCCAAGAATAATAATTATTATTGGTTTAAACCAAAACGTGGTAATTTCAGGGCTTACTGTTTAAGAAGAGAAGGCTTGTGACATTACTCAGCCAGCCAGCCTCGGACACGTTCTGAATTAGTAGTTTAGAGTCGATGGGCATGAATCTCTATCTCGTTTTTCTGTGTATTCAAGATGACGATGACGAGGATGATGACGAAGAAGACGATGAGCCGACGGCGCCTGTTGTGGCTGCCGCGCCTCCCGTAGTTGCTCCGGCTGCTGCTCCACAGGCAATTCAAGGTAGGTTGTCACTGTCGCTGTAGAGTGTAGATTCAGGAGAATGGATTCTTTCTTCTAAACTGGCAGTTTTGAAGCTGGTAGCGATAGCTTTTGATGTACGTAACAGTTTGACGGTGACGTCTTCACATCGAAAGCCTCGTCTTCCTGACGTGAATTCTCCATTTCCAGGACTTGCCGCCTCCAACGTCGACTACAACGCCGCCGACTACGGCTCCGCCCCGGGAGAAGACGAACCCCTCGAGGCCGCCGCGCAACAAACGGTCGTCCTGACGACTTCGAACCAAGCCGACCCGGCCCCCGCCGCTGCCGCCAACGTCGCCGACGACGCGGACGACGACGAAGACGACGATGACGACGAGGACGCTGAAGACGACGACGACGAGGATGATGATGACGACGATGACGACGACATTCTGGCAGCGAAACGATCAAGTGAGTCGAGCCACCACAGTTAGCACCGCCTAAAAGACCGACCAGTGACTACCAAAGAGACTTGACTACCCCTCCCCCCCTCTTCCCACCAAAAAACCATTGTACAGTAATTTATTAATTTAATTTATTTATTTAAAAAAACCGATCTGTTAAATATATTTATTTTACGTACGTGACTACTTCAATTCCTACACTACTCCCTGACAAACTTCACAGATCGACACCAACATCGACGATGACGACTGCTGATTGCTTTCTTCTATCGCTGTACAAATGCTTATGACAACTAAGAAGTTCACACTGGACACAGCTTACTGCTGACTGACGTTATGTTGCCTATTCGACCTTCCTAAAATAATGGGCGGCAGCTTTTTTACTGAAAAAAAAAAAAAAAAAAAAACGCTGCGAATTTCACACAAGGGTTTATTTTTCGTTGGTATAGGTTACTTGTGCAGAAATTAATTCTGTGTAAAAAATATGGGACCTTGAAAAAAGGCTTGCGCCCAAAAATTACTCGGAAAATATTTGACCTCCTGGGATCGTTCAAAAATCCCATTTGTAGCCCCATGAGAGCCCAATAGATCGCCACGGTGAAATCGAATCGTTCTGGGACCCTAAAAATTGATTCTACGGCCAAAAATACTTCGAAAACGACACCCAACTCGACCCCATAGCCAAAAGGCTTTAAAAAAACCCACCCATAGCCCCATTTTAGCCCCATAGCACCCCACGGGTTTGGGCGCTCGGACTGAAAACCTTGCGGGCACAACTAGATGGTAAACCAAGTATTTTGTCAAATCTTCAGAATTTTAATAAAATTCCTACTGCTCAAAACGGCCTGGACGGCGGACGGACATTTTTGTATTATTCCAAGAATAATAAACCTTAAAAATAAATAGGTTAAATAATAAATAAACAATACGTTTCAGCGAGGATTTTAAGGCTTTGTAAACTCACGCTGTTTTTCCTCTCTCAAGATTTGCTTCCAGCGGCAATCCCAAATTCGGGGTCACCTTGACTTTGACCACTTTCACCTCGAAAGGGTGAAGGGAAGAAAAAAAAAAATCAAGTTCAACAAACGAGAAGTTGAGGTGTGGCTTTGAGGACCCGTTAGGCCCGTCTTGTGTGTCATCGGGACGAGGCACCGCTACATGCCGATTTACATTCCACCCCGAAGCCACCGGTGTCCCGATAGAATATTCATAATTATGCGCGACAAAAGTTGATCACTGTATTTTTTAATTGAAATTCCGCGAGAAAAAAAAAACGTGAGGATTCCGAAGCGAATATTTATGGGGTCAGAATTTCTCTTCGATGGTAATCAATTTTGGTTTGATTAATCATTCGATGGTGATCAACTTACGGAACCATATTGTTACATAGAAATCGGTTTTGCAGTAACCCTGAAGATGGCCTAATACACGGTCGAAAGCTTGGAAGATAAACACCCCTTTTTATTCACCCTATAACCTCCGGAACAACCCCACCGCACTAAGGCCGACCAGCACTGACGGTTCGCACTGCCTTAACTTCATAGCTAATTTATCCAAGTCACTGTTCGAACAGCCTTAACTTCGTTGTCAATCATGCGACATGACAGTTCGAACCGGCTTAAATTCATGGCTAATTAAGCAAATTAACTCTTCAAGTAGCCTTAAATTCAATACCACGTAAGCAACATGACGGTTCGAACAGCCTTAAATTCTTTGCTAGTCAAGTGACGTGACAGTTCGTACTGCCTTAACTTCATAGCTAATTCAGCCAAGTGATGGTTCGAACAGCCTTAAATTTAATGCATATCATAGCTAATTGAGCAATGTGACGGTTCGCACTGCCTTAATTTCATAGCTGATTGACAAACACACAATGTCGGCGTTTTCTCTGATCGATTGCAAAGTGAACAAGCGTATCATAGAAACCAAACTCTCGGGTTGCGAAGGAAAACGAAGTTCTCAACGAAGGAAATTTGGGAGTTTTAGCATATCCTAAGTCCGTCTTAGGAACTCAAAGATCACAAAACGCTAAACCGAATGGAAATCGGTTGAGCGGTTCGGCGAGCCATACGTAACAAACTTTGCGTTTTATAAAGATTCTGCTTAAAGCCTGTCAGGCCTTTTGGCGTGTATGAAACTACCTACCGACGCAAAACGCCTCAGATTTACTCGAGTACGAGCACTTTTTTAAAGTGAAAAAAACTTCTCTCTTTCCCGGAGAAAGTTTCGGTTCGTGCCGAGATGAAAGTTGTACAGATAAATATTTTACTTGCATTTCGTTTTCACTTTCGATCTATCGAAACTATAGAGGAAAAATGAAAGTCCGACTCGGTACTCATCAAAGACCGAATAAAACGCAGAAGTGTGTTATTGAAAGGGCCAGCAGCTGCTGCTGAATTTCGAGTGACGTCATCAAAATTATAAAACTCTAGGACTTAGAATATTGCTCTTTTCGGCCGCCATGAGCGGCGTAATGAAGTTGAGGCTGTTCGAACGGTCACATTTCTTAGCAATAATTAGCATTAAATGCATTAAATTTAGCATTAAATGCTAATTAAGTATGTGACGCTAAGAAATTTTCTTAGCGGCACATAATCAGCAACAAAGTTAAGGCAGTGTGAACCGTCACATCATATGATTAGTTATGAATATAAGGCTGTTCGTACTGTCACATTTCTCAATTAGCTATGAAGTTAAGGCAGTGCAAACTGTCACGTCATTTGATTAGCAAAGAATTTAAGGCTGTTCGGACTGTCACATTTCTTAATTAGCTATGATATTAAGTCAGTACGAACCGTCACGTCACTTCATTATTTATGAATTTAATGCGGGGTTTTTAAGCTCGTCTAATTTTTTGTAAGCTCGTCTACCGTCGCACAGTGGGAAAAAACGGCCTTTTTGAGGGACATGGTCTCCCTCCCCGCTAATACTCACATTAAAAATTCAGTATGGGTGGTTCTAGACGTATTTTTGTGCGTAGAATCGAATGGTCTAGTCCGTTTTTTGATAAGGATTGAAGGAATGGATTTACACCCACTTTTAGGTGTAAGGTACTGGCGCTTGACATCTGCAGTTCCAAAATGCTTAGTAAATCCTCTAGAAGAGGTGTTAAACTATCATTTTAGGTATACATAAGTATATAATATATACTTATATTATAACATAATTATATATATATATTAAATTATTTCCTTTTTTTACGACGACAACAACAACCTTTATTCAACAATCGGGAAAAGAGTAAAAAACTGACTCATGTTATATATATTATATACATTAAATATACCCTAAAACACAACAATGCACATAAAAAACAATTAAATCATTTCTTCTATTCATGAGTTGGATTGTATAGGTATATATCCGAAAATCGCTTCTTTTTCAATTTACGATTAATTTTGATTTTGCACATCAGTACACAACTCAATTACAAACTGACGGCCGAAACTATTTTATATTATTAATTAAAATGATAAACTTATTAATTTTATATCAATGACAAGCGCTCGTCAAAAATACTCAATACTTGGACGAACTTGTATCCAATTCCTCCATAATTCTTTTCTAGAAACCATCAGGAATACGTGTATGAATGGGTGTACCCATTGCTTCCGTTTCTTGAGCTTAGTTGAGCTTCTTACTTTACAGCTGATTTTCACACCAAAAACATTTTTCAAAAAAAAAAAAAAAAAAAAAAAATTGTTAGCCCTTACGACTGATGGACCCAAAATAACTTTTTTTTCGGCATAGAGCCCTTCTATATACATCTAGAAATGAGATTATAAAATGGGGAAAACGTGAAAAAAATTCCAGAAACAACTGGATTCTAATAACTGATATAGTTGGACTTTAAAACAAAAAACGTATTTTTACCACGTTTTTTAATGATTCCAGTAAAACGTAGGGTAGTGAAGTGGTCCAAAAAATCTGAAACTTCGTTTCCAACTACTCAAGTACTTATAGAATCGAAATATATGCCCTCGAACCAGTGGGGGGAATTAGGTTTTTTGGCCGATGTCCCTCAAAAAGGCCGTTTTTTCCCACTGTGCGTCGCCTTGTACAGACTAAGGTAACACATGAAAACTCGTCTACCACATTTTTCTACTTGATGCTAATACGTAAACTCGTCTAGGGTCACTTTGGGAGAGATCAGAAAACTTGTTTAAAAATCGTAATAACAGGGAAGTGAGAAAACAATCAAAATATCATCCCAGTCATAATCAATAAATGGGCTAGGGAGCAAGGTCAGAGAAATTGGAAAATTCGGCCAAACATAGTTGAACTAATAAGGAACAAAGTACTCAGTACAGTTAGCACTGAGAAATTAGGTGTCTGAGCTGAGGAAATCACTAGTGAATATTTGGCGTTTTGAATTTTCCCGCGGTGACACTTTAACTAATCCGCCAGAGTGCACTCGCACAAAAAGTAGAAAGTGTGCAAAACAATCACGCTAGCATCAGAACAAAATTTGTTCATTGATGATTTAATCCGAACGACTATTTTCCTAGTGATTTCACCTCATGAATCTCTCTGAATTCGTGCTTTTATTTCATTGGCTGACCACCAGAGAGCACTTCTTGGAAGCGCCACTCTTCCCTCCGGATTTAAAGTTGAAATTTTCGAAAGTGCTCTGTAAATTTGTATTACACCGTAGGAGCCCAATACTCACTGCTATGGCTTCAAATTATGAAGTTCTTTCAGAAAAAAGTATTTGGCGACAATCGGTTCCCGGGCCATTATCTATTAACTTAATTTATCAACTTAAAATAAACAATTTTCCGTCCTCGGGTGCAAGTGGCATCAGTTCATAAACAATCTTCCACTTCTCACGGTTGTAGACAAACGATAGCACCATGTAATCCAAGTCTGATTTCGGTCTGCTTACTCGCATATTCATTTAAAATACCTAATTGTCGGACTTTTCCTTAGGCACCAGGACTTGGTGAAATCAGCAGCCTATTACCTGAATACTTGGCCATACAATGCGAGTGGCATTATGAATAGCAACTTTTTCGAATAGCAGTATTTTTTCCGCTAGCTAAATGGCTGATTTTCTAAAATTGACAACATTATCCTCGGAACTATTCAGAAGCAGAAAGTCCTCGTCAAATTTTGGGGTGTGATGTATCATGGAGGGTTTCATCCAACGCTGCGTGAACAGCACTGAAGGCCACGGCTAGATTTCCATGAGACGTGGTAGAATTGGAGGTAGACTTTACACATGTCTGTCCCTGATTCCGAACAGTAGGTAGACGAGCTTACACCTCAGACGACCTTACAACACTTAACTTTAGACGAGCTTACCTACGCTCATTTAAGGCTGTTAGAGCCGTCACATTGCTCATGTAGCTATGAAGAGATGATTGGACTTCAGGGCCGTGGAGAGAAAATCCGGGGCCGGGGGCAAAATTCATCGGGCCCCCTGAAAAAAAAAAAAAAAAAAGGTTGTATAAAAATTCATCGGGCCCCCTAAAAAAAAGAAAAAAAAAGGTTGTATGAAAATTTTTCCTATATTGATCTGTCCGTTTTCCCATTTTGCCTCTCCTACCCCCTTTTTTTTACAAAAAAAAAAAAAATTCTCAAGAAAATCCGGGCCCCCCCTACGAAGGCCGGGCCCGGGGGCAACGGGTCCAGTGCCCCCCCCCCCTCTCTACGGGGCTCTAGGGGTAAGTCCAAACCCCTACCGAGGGATTACGTTGGCGTTTTTTGCAATCGCCCATAATGCGTCTAAAATTACCCGGAAAACGACAGCGGACCCTCCAAAAATCCCATTTGTAGCCCCATGAAAGCCTCATTGGTCCTCCACGACGAAATCGGAACGTTCTGGGACCCCCAAAAATGGACTCTGCGTCCAGACATACTCCGAAAACGACACCTAACTCGTCCCCATACACGCAACGTACAAAAACCCCTCCCGTAACTTCATTTTAGCCCCATAGCGCCCCACGGGTTTGGGCGATCAGACTGAAAACCTTGCGGGCACAACTAGATGGTAAACCAAGTATTTTGTCAAAATTTCAGATTAAAAAAAAAAAAATCCTACAGCCCAAAATGGCGCGGACGGCAGACGGACATTTCGTTTTTGGAATTTAGACCTCTTGAAACGAATAATGCCAAATTTCGAGACCGATCAGAATTTTCGACTTCCGTCGCGATTTCATAGGTGTATTATTCCAAGAATAATAAACCAAAATCGTTATTATTAGTTCGATTAATTGGTGCAATCGATTGTTGACTCTGATTTTGCATCCCTAATTGGAATGCACGTCCGCAGATTCAAACGTGCTGCCGCGGGACAGTCAAAATGGAAATTCGGAACCATCATTGGGCCGTTCGAAAGGTGGGGTTTTTATAGGTCAGGAAGACGTCGACACAAAAACATCGCATTTCGAATTTGCATATCGCATTTCGCGACTCGCTTCTAAAAGCCTGGAGAGAAGCTCGCTGCTAATGAAAAAAAACAATCTGTTGATAAGAAGTGGAACGAACGGGATTCCAAGACGCAGTTTTGTATTGAGCTCCTTCACTCGGATATGACACGGCGTTGGCCATTCATTGGGACTCATTTGGAACAATCCGGTATGGAACGACCTGCTAGGAACCCACTGAACGGTGAAGAGTCGTAACGGTAGAGTGCAGACTTTTTCGACGAACAATGCAGAAAGGTAGCGCATAATGGTCACGCGAACTACATACGTGAGTCGGTTGAAGATTTTTTTCTGGGAGCCTTTTATGATTCAACGTTCAAAATTGCTGCCTTAGATTCAAACGAGAGCTGCCCAAGTCAGATGTTGGGCCTCACTCGTGATCGGCAGTCACTAGCGACTCAACTGCAGTGAAGCAAGAGACCTTGACGAAAAATGCCTACGGACATAAAACTGAGGAGGTAACATGCAAAGTAGCACAGGCTCTTTTCCTCTATTCCTCCATGAGTTCCACCGTTCCACGTAACTGATTTTACAGTACAGGCGAAAAACGTTTTTCTTGAGTTCTACCAGCAATATTCGTGTTCCGTCTTTTTATACTTATTCATTTTTGCTAAAATTCCGGTATAATAGTTTCTTTCAAATCAAAAAAAGGATAGAATAATGGAAATTTCAAGTTTAAGTGTGGACTTGTGATGTTTTGCTTGAACGAAATGGACCTGTGACGTTTTGCTCGGACGTAGCCCACTTGCTGATTGGACATGTGAGATTTGGCCTGAACAATATGACGAGTTCAGAGGAAAGTGTAAAATTCAAGTTGGATAGTCATAGCATTTGGGGTGTTGGTGACGCTTTATGATAATTTTAACTTGAATCTATTCAAGTTAAAATTATCATAAAGCGGCTATAGCCTACGAGTAAATAAAGTCCATTTTTTGCGTTGTATTTTGGAGTTGTTGTAAGGATTTGCACTTTTGGGTTTATTGATCCTGTTGAAAGTGGTCAAAGACGTGATTTTTAGGGGCAACCGCATTCTGGTTCCTAGAAGTCTGCGTCGTGAAATACTCTCCACACTTCACACGGGTCACCCTGGAATTAGCAGGATGACTGCTCGGGCAGAAGACTTATTTTTTTTGGGGTTGGCATTAATCAAGACGTTAAAAAATTTGTCAATTCGTGTCAAACGTGCCTTAAGTATCAAAACAACAAAATTAAAATGGTCATGGAAAGTCGGGCTCTACCACCTTTCCCGTAGATGGAGGTTGCTGGAGATGTGTTCTGTCTGAGTCAGAAGAATTATTTGGTCCTGGTGGATGTACTCACCAATTTCTGTGAAGTCGTTTCTCTTCCTGATTTGAGGAGTGCTACAGTGATTGACAAAATGAAGAGTATATTTGCTCGACATGGCATCCCTGTTACATTTTTTAGTGATGGGGCTTTGTATTTTGATTCAAAATTGTTCAGGGACTTCTCCAGGGAATGGTGCTTCAACCATGTCACATCTAGTCCGAATTTCCCTCAGTCCAATGGGCATGCGGAGGTTACTGTTCGGAACGTGAAGACCCTTTTCAAGAAGTCCCTTGACTCTGGCGAAGACCCTTTCCTGGCTCTGCTTAATTATAGAAATACGAGGAGGGGAAAAATTCACTCCCCGGCATCAAATCTCATGGGGCGCAACCTCCGTACAAATATTCCTTCCTCTTTTAGTTCGTTGAAACCTCGGACGACTGTGTTGGATGATTGGAGGCTGATTCAGCAGAGTCGCAGTGCAGCTAAGGAGCACTTTGATAAGACTGCGCGTGATCGCCCCCCTTTCTCGGTTGGCCAGCCTGTGGGTTTCAGAAAGCTCCTGACTCAAATTGGCAGCCAGGGACGATCGTTGGGACGGCTGAAGCTCCGACGTCTTACCTCGTTGCTGGAGATGAAGGTGGAACCTATCGTCGCAATGAAATTCATATTAGGCCTAGACCTTCGGAGTAGGTTTACTCTCCGGTCACTCTTGATTCCCGCGTGTCAGACGATGGCCTGGTTACATGTCCACCAAGTGGTTCTCTGGGTTCTGCCCCTACAAGTCCTGATATTGGCTGCGGTACTCCGCGTGCCCCTCGAGTGACTAGGTGTGGGAGGCATATTATTACCCCAGAACGCTACAAGCATTAAGTGGGATTATGTGATTGAACTTTGTTTTTGTTCTTGAAAACTGTTTGACAAAAAGTAGGATTCAGTGATTGAAATGTGCTTTGCCATTGAAAATTGTTGGAAAATATTTTGGAAAATCCTTACAACAGGAGTCTTTTTCCCTGTATCCTTCATACCTGTGCATCTGGCAAGTAGCTGACACGCAATTTTTTCAAAGCTGCATATTGTATAATTAAAACGTTCCCCGGGAGCATTAAATTTTAATGCGTTTTATCAGTTGGTTCGATTCCAGAAAATTTCCTCAGTCACGTAGCTCGTTAATGGAATCTGATTGGTCGAAATGGACTTGTGTATCTTTGCCCTGCACCCCGCCTTGGACCTGTGCGATTTTGCTCAGAACTGCCTACACTGCCATTGGTTTTTACGGGAACTTATGATGTTTTGCTCGATTCTGACTATTCCAAGCTATTTGAATGACGGAACAGACCCAGAAACTAACCTTAACTCAATTTTCTCCCTTTTGTGACTTGTGCGCTTTTGCATGTTACCTCCTCCTATAGTTACTGTCCACAATGATTATTATTATTGATGGTGCCTGACGCTGAACGATGCTCAATATTCATGGATGAAATAGTGGACAGTCTTCTGCTGTGTGCATTATTGACGTAAACTAGTTTCGGATATCGCGTTCATTCTCAAGAATCAGAGAGAATGGAGAGAACAAGACTTGTCGGGTCAGGCGGGGTAATTGTGAACAAAGTTGCGATGTTTCAACCTCTCCTCTATTTCTTGGGTTAACTCAGGGGGACTAATTTTCGTATTAACTGAAAGTGATTCTCGGCTTTCCAGATAAATGCAATTATTATTATTTTCGCGATAAAAGCATGTTTTTACCCCAACAACTGACTGTTTTTCACCTTACTTTACCAAAGCTATTTTTTCGCCCTTTTTAAAACGAAATTAAATTTGCCAGGCAACTGAAACAAATAAATGTAGTGGGTTACGTTCAATATGAAGTGACAATTTACGAAAAACTTTTACTTTGATACCTCAAAACCAATGGAAACGCATAAAAACTAATTGTTTTCATTTAGGTACCCCATAGGGAAAATGTATGGGGTAATAGTAAACATCCTAAAGCGGCGCCCAGCTGATGTTGACGCCTCCAATGATTGCGCTGCTGATCGATGACTGGGCCATATGTTTCTTCCTTCTCCACTTCACTTGCTTCGTGATCGTAATTCGTGATTCTGTATTATTTGACCAAGTTTTAATACAATATTTAAAATAATTATTTCTTCGTGCCTGTGTTTGCAGTATTCGGCGGAACAGGTAACGATTTATTCTCTCATGAGCTCAGGTGGTAAATTGTGGGAGATTTAGCTGCACGGAGTAAAACACACAAAAAGCGCCGCCATTTCCTCTGAATTTATTTCGAACGGAGGCTCTATCACCTAAGACGTAAGACGTGGACGTTTACGCTTCCATTTCCGCTTCCAAACAGTGCACTTAATCCAAATCGGTCTCTTAACGTGCGGAGGTCGCTTTTGGGTGGTTTTCGGAGTTAGGCAAACGGCCATCTAAGAAATTAACACATATAAGGTTGCCTGTTTGGTTGAAAGTACGAAGACGTGTAAGACGTGTGAGTTGATGTCGGTTGGGAAGAAATAAGACGTGCGGAACGAGACGTGGTTTGATGAGGCTCTTCCTATCCATAACTACCATAAGTCGCGCAGGTAAATTTTACAAGTCCTCAAGCATAAGTCCATGAACGTTTACGTGAAGACGGACATTCTAACTCAAAAGACGTGGTAATGGAAATGGAAAATTGAAGCATTTTCTAAAAGCTAAGCTACCTAGAAATTGCTTACATGGCAGCTCCCAAGGTTTTCGTGTCAAGGTGATAGAGTTCACGGTAGTACGTCAGTTGAGTCAGGGGAAATGAGGGTTAAACGTTTGTTTTGTAGATCGTAGTGTGTTGATGCTCCTCCAGTAGACCACCATGTCCTGGAGACGGACATAGAATTGACATGGGCGTTTAGAACAGAAACGGTCACAGTCGGCCGGGTCTAGCACCCGTCACCGACTGGCGCCTGCATGAAGTAGCTAATGTGTGCTGTGCTTTCCCCCACCATGCTATTGCTTTATGACTCGTAACGCCGTGTGTCAATTCTCTCGTGACGAATTTGTAAGATACATATTTTTGTAGATTTTCATGTTGTTTTAAAACGTGTATTGGTGTGGACGTAAGACGTGTGCTAACGAGCGTAAGACGTGTGCTAACGAGCGTAAGACGTGTGCTAACGAGCGTAAGACGAGGTAACTCGGAAAACGTAAAACGGCAAGACGTGGTGAAAAGACCAAATAAACGACATTGGGTTGACAGGCACGGTGTAGAGTCTTCTGCCGAGTAGACACAGTTGAGTCAAAACACCACTCAGAGCGATTCTACTTAGGATTCTTAAGACGTGTTCAATTTGTTATTTGACTGTGTGGTGATTTGACTGTGCTGGTCGCGGGGCTCGTGCGCTGGTCAACCTAGGTGCTTAACAAGACGAGTAATACGTTCTGTATTTCCAATCAGGTTAGACATGTTGGGTCGAATGGAACAAGACGTGGACGGCCAGATGGACGCCATTACGGTGCGTCAGGGTGCCATAAGACGTGAACGTGAGGTACGTAAAGAACTAATGGGAGTCCTCCATTATAATATACGAATTTACAAAGAAGAGCTGGAGGTTAAAATACAGCAACTCAAAGACGAGTGTGAAAAACGTGTCAACGCCTTTTTGGCTACCATGGAGAGTGTTATTACCGACCGCAGGTTGGAGCAAGGTCAGACGTTGAGGGATCTCGTTCAAAATCAACAAGGACCAGACGTGGTCATGGTGTTTCCGGACCCGAAAGACGTGACGGTTTCTGATCAACAAGCCACACACGACAAGAGCGATGAAACAGGAGGAACGAGCCACGAGACTCAGTGAATGACAACACTAGCAATGAGTCTGCTGAAAAACGTGGGGCAAAAAGATCTTGGAAAAATGAGCGGGTGCTTCCTCCTGATTCACATTCCCAAGTACTGGTCAGAAGATCTCAACCACGTCCAAGGTTTCAAAAGGGAGATAACAAGTTGACAAATGACTCGGAGTATTCTCTCTGGGTTTCCAGAATAAAGCACGAGTTACTAGCCTGGGACTGTCTATTTCTTGTGGATGATAAAGTTCAACCGACTGAGGACTATGACGAAAAGGACCGAACCCTTATGTCAAGTGCAGTAACGTCTTACCTCTTGTCCAACCTGGAGGAACGACACCAACGCTTGGTGAGGAAGGCTACTACACCCGCAGAAATCTTGGGACAGCTGGAGAGTCTGTGTGAGCCAATAAGCAATTATTCAGAGCATATTTACCGAGACTTGTTGTACAAGCTGCGGTTTGATCCCACAAAACAGACGGTCTTGACGTTTCTCACAGAATTCGAAAGCCTTGTAGAAAAAATCAACAAATGCCCCGACTCAAACATGACAGATCATCAGGTGAAATACCACCTGCTATTGTCGGTCTCTGAAGCGTGCCCAGCAATAAAAGACGTAGAATTACGAGCCCCTTCTCCTGGTCACACAGTGAAGCAGTTAAAGGACATGTTGTTACATGAAGAGCACCGTCTTTCGGCTCTGCAAAAACGCGTGAAGGCAACCGAGACGACGGAAAGAGCAATGTATTCGAAGGGAGCATGGGGTGGTATGGCACGAAAACGTGGATTCTATAAGAGAGGCACTTCTGGAAACAACCAACAGGAGCAGTGCAAGACGTGTGGCAATCATGGCCATACGGCCGATACTTGTTTCAGAAAACTCTCTCAAAAATGAGAGCGAAAGCTGGTCACGCACGGCTTGCAATGATCCTGGACAATGAAGATGAGCATGCTACTGAAGATGAGCAAATGTGTTGGGTACAAGAAGTAGAGTCGGATGAGCAATCAGATGGTGCCGCACTCTACGCTGTAAGACGTGGTAACAGCACGGACTCGGACGAAGACGTGGAGGATCAGTCCTCATCTCAGGCGTTTCGGGTGGATAGTAAGTGTTCTGCCATGCCTACAGTAGATTTCATCGCGGATTCGGGAAGCACAGAGCATATAGTAAATGATCCAAGCTGCTTTGTTGAGTTGCGTCAGTTGCCTAAGCCAAAGAAAATAGGATGTGCTAATAGTAATTCAGATGCTGATCTAACAATAACTCAGTATGGGGACATTGTTTATTTCAATGAAGATACTAATACCTACGGGTGCTTGAAAGACGTGCTCTATGCCCCTCAATTGGCTGAAAATTTGTTTTCTCTTAGTAAACAGGTAAAGAATGGGTTGAATGTTGAGTTGGGTCCTCGTACGCTTCGGCTTCGTGATGCTACTTCTGGTCAGCTTGTGAAGTGTGGGACCTTTCGGGGTAAATTTTGGTGGCTCACCTTTTGTCTTCCTTTGAGCCAGGCGACTCCTTCAGAGCGTTTTAGGATTTTGACGGCTGTGAATGGCATGGCTGCTCTCTCTGTTAAGGATTTTGGAGGGAGGTTTCCTTCCGGTGTGGATTTAGGAGGGAGTGGGATTGCTGTAAATCCACCCCTCAGTCAGGGGGTTCGGCCGAGTGGTTTTCTCCTAGTCCCACCATCTAAACGTTTTAAGGCGTCTGAGGGTGTGTTTGTGACTACTGGCTTATCTTATTCAGGTGGTCCTTCGTCTAGTTCTTCTGTCACAAATGTACGTGACAATCCTGGTTTATTGTGGCACTACCGGCTCAACCATGCATCCAAGAGATACTTGGAAATAGTGGCAAAATCGACGCCATCATTGCGTAAAATCAAATTTGGATCAGAGCTTCTTGATTGCCCAGCCTGTAAAATGGCAAAGGCGAAAAAGAAACCGTGTAAGGATGTACGATATAGATCAGAGGTGGTGTTCCATAGGGTGTGGAGCGATCTCATGGGTCCCTTGAGACCAAACTCGCTCAAAACGGGGGCAAAATACATCGTAACATTCGTTGATGATGCCACAAGGTACGCAATGGCGTACGAAATCAACGACAAAACTAAAGTTCATAAGGCGCTGACTTCTTGCTTGGAAGAGATTAGAATTATAAAGGGTCCGAACGCTAGGCTAGGGCAAATCCTTGCCGATGGAGGTTTAGAGTATAAGACTGCTGATATGAAGGAATTGCTAGCCAAAGAAAACATTTTGCTAACAGTTTGCGAACCAGCAACGCCTCAACACAACGCTTGTGCTGAAAACTTTAATTTTGTCTTGGCTTCAGCGATTCGGGCAAATTTATTCTCGGCAGGGATGCCCGCGCATTTCTGGGGACATGCAATGAGGCATTCAGTACACATCCATAATAGGACGCCCAATGCCTCAAATGAGTTCTTGTCTCCTTACGAAAAAGTCTATGGCAAAGCTCCTGAACTAAAGTACCTCAAACGTTTTGGCTGTGAGGCTTATGTTTTGGATATGCATGTAAAATCTAAATTTAGCCCCAGGGCCAATTTGGCGCATCTACTACAGTGCACAGAAACGGGGTACATTCTGCTGGATTATCAGAAGAGGACTCTGATTCGATCCAAGCACGTCGACTTTGTCGAATCGAGGGTTTATGGTGATAGTGTAGGGAAAAACATGACAACTTTAGATATTTTTGAAAACACAGAGTCTCTAGTTGATGCGCTTACAAATGACACTGTCTTGCAAGATAGCCTCCCAGCTAATGCTATTGACATGGGAAGTGATCTGCTGTCTCGAGATAGTGTTGTTGAGACCAATGCAAAAACAGAGACAGTCACTGTTGCACATGATGCTCTACCAACTAAAGAGGGAGTGGATAACAACTCAGGGTCTCAAGACAACGTTGAGGAGCCACAACCCTCTTCATCAAATGCTGACACCTCCAATGAAAGGGTTATAGGGATGACAGATCAATTTTCTGAGCTAGACAAAGATAGCGAATCTGAGGAAGCCCTTCTCATTGGTCCTGATTTTGCCGAGGAGTCTAAGGAACCTCAGACCTATTGGGAAGCTATATTTAGTAAAGATAAAGACCGTTGGATTGGTGCCATTAACACTGAATTTGACGCGTTGGCTAAATGTGATACATGGGACATCATTCCCAGGTCACAGCTTACAAAAGATGTTAAACCTATCAGTTCTAGGTGGGTACATAAAATAAAACATGAAGCAAACGGTAATACACGTTATCGGAGTAGACTTGTTGCTAGGGGTTTTGCAGATAAAAATGAATATAATGTTTCTGAAACCTATGCCCCAGTTTCAAGATTAGCAGATGTGCGCTTTTTACTAATTGTAGCAAATAAATTCGATCTAGACCTTACTCAATACGATGTCAAAACCGCTTTTCTCAACGGCGAACTCAAAAAAACAGTGTTCATGGAAATTCCCGATGGGTTAAAGGAATATTTGAATAAAGATAAATCTTTTGGGAAAAACTATGTATGTAAGCTTAAACGTGCTCTTTATGGACTTAAAGTTTCACCAAAACGTTGGTATATTCGATTCTTGGAAACAGTGGAAAAGCTTCACTTCAAAATGTATGAATTTCAAAACTGCCTTTTTGTTTGGCGCAGTGGACATGAAATGGCAATACTTTTACTATACGTAGATGATATCTTGCTTGCAACAAACAGCATTTCAAAGAGAAACGAAGTACAAAAAATATTAAAAAAGGATTTTGAGATTAGTGAACTAGGTGTACCAGTAAAGTTTCTCGGGATTGAAATTAAAAGAGATCTTTCAAGACGTGAAACATTCCTTAGTCAAACAGGTTTCATTTACTCTATGTTAAAACGGTTCGATATGCTGGATATCAAGCCGGTTGCAATTCCTATGCGTCCAGGAGATGAACGACATAGAACAGGTGATAAGGGCACTGAGTTTACAAAGAAAATTCCCTACCGTCAAGCTATCGGTTCGCTGCTTTATCTCCAAAATGGTACCAGACCTGACATTGCTTACGCTACAAACGTTTTAAGTCGACGTCAGTCTAATTATACCATGGAAGATTGGGAATTGGTAAAACGAGTTTTTCGGTACCTAGCAGGGACGGCAAATTATGGACTTAAATTCACTGGTTCCTTGGAAAATGTCATTCACTGCTATGTAGATGCTTCTTTGGGCCTCAATGACGAACAGGGGCACTCTACTACTGGTTACGTGATCAAACTGTTTGGTGACTGTTATTCGTGGAGAACCAAGAAGCAAGGGCATGTTTCTCTGTCATCTGCGGAAAGTGAGTTTGTTGCAATGTCTACTGCGTGTAGAGAGTTGGCAAACCTCCGCTCTATGGCCAAAAGAATGCTTGAGCTGAGTATCGTTCCAGAAGTATTTGAGGATAATCGAACCTCGATTAAAATTGCCGAAACTGAGGACTCAACTACTTTCAAGCATTTAACAAAATTGTCCTTTCATTACGTTCGAGAGGAAGTTAAAAACCAAAGTATAAATCTTCATTGGATAAGCACAGATAGGCAAATTGCAGACATGTTCACAAAACCACTGTCTGGGGGCAAATTCTCGTGCTTCCGTGAAGAGCTGGTTAAAGCTGAGTCGGACTGAAACCAAAAACTTGAATAATAACGTGATTAATCCGTTTCAGAAAGACTCATTTAAATACGCACAAGACGTGATTATAAAGACGTGACCAAGACGTGACCCATAAGACGTGATATGAAGCTTGCAGCAACAGAGCTTCTTCTCGTCATCGTTCAGCACCGGGAGGGAGTAAAGCGGCGCCCAGCTGATGTTGACGCCTCCAATGATTGCGCTGCTGATCGATGACTGGGCCATATGTTTCTTCCTTCTCCACTTCACTTGCTTCGTGATCGTAATTCGTGATTCTGTATTATTTGACCAAGTTTTAATACAATATTTAAAATAATTATTTCTTCGTGCCTGTGTTTGCAGTATTCGGCGGAACAGGTAACGATTTATTCTCTCACATCCATTAAATGCAAATGAACGAAATGCACCATAAATGAACGAAAACAAGCATTGTACAAGATTGCTTTTCAAAAGCTGTCACAGGGACTTCAACTTGGTCGTCCATTTCGATTTTCAATTTTTATCACTATGAACACGCATGATTTGTGATGATCAGCTGTTCAGAAAATGCGAGAATTCCCTTACATCTCTCATCGAGGTTGCATTGATAAGGTTTAGTTCTACCTGAAATTTAGTTCTACAATCTACTACAGGGGCGGTAATGGCTCTTGTTTCCATTTACCCCGCCTGACCATACTTAGTAGTTGTTCGGATATTAAATAGGTATGATATTAAATTCGGATGTTAAAATTGTTGCCATGCCAAGGCCAAGCACCAAGTGGCAACATTCTTAATGCTGGCCACATATTCTCCAAGGGCCCCAGCTCCATGTCAATATATTGCTCCAATTCTGGCAAGATTAGATTAAATTAATACCGGACTGGGTAAGGAAGTGGGTTCCTGAAGGGCACCCCACTTCCCACACCTAGGCCTGTAGACCCATTGTGCTGCCTCTCGGAGTTACTATGGTAGGCAGTGGCGGCTCGTGCAGGGGTTCAGTGGTTCAGAGAACCCCCAAAGATAGTGAGAGAGAGAGAGGAAAGGTTAGAGGGAGCGAGAGGAAGAAAAATTTTATTTACCTATTATCAAATCAGCTTTCCATAGTCTCACTGTTGATGCAAATTGGTAACAAGTTCTTACTATTTTTGATAACAGACCCATTCAGCTGGGGAGTGACGTCAGAACTTGGGTTCACATCTGATTTAGAACCAAAGCAAGCAAAAGAATGAAGACAGGAGGGTGGGAGGGCGGTTTGGAAAGGTCACTTGACTGGGCAAAATTATAATGGATGCGTGCGCTGCTGACTAGGGCAGCCCCTGTCTGTTATTTACACAGGTACGAAGATTAGGAACGGGTGCGAAGAGCAGTTTCTCAGTTTCACAACAGTGTTGCCAAATCACATTTTTAAGGGAAGGGGACTTTTTGTGGGGGAAAACGGATATTATTCCCAGCGAATTCGGATTGTAATCGTCAAAATTTGACGATTTAATCCTCCTGAAATGAATCAAAACAATTGGAGATGGAGCAACCATTGCTCTAAGATATAAGCGTAGGGTGTTTTGAACACTATGCTGGAAATAACAGAGAAGAAAAAGAAAAGGGAATTGTCTGTGAGGGAATTTTTACTGGCAATTAGCGCCCTCCTTACATGCCTGGTTGTTTTGGTAAATTCTGTCTACAGTTCGTCGAGTCTAATAATTTTTCTAGTCATTTCTATAGTTTATTGTGTGTGTGATTTTCGAGAGATGAATACCCGTCGCAAGAACATTGCCTTCGGCACTCCACCCTTGGATTACAGATAGGAAATAAAAAGCATGGGCCGTATGCACGGACGTGGAAAGTGAGTCGGTTGACTTTTTCTTCTAAAATGATATTTCTTGCTAAAGGTTCCCATTCAGCAGACGTACGAGTATGTTCTTAATTTTGCTGACAAAGTACGGTTGAACCCCTTCTTGCCAGTAGCACGAGCCGCCACTGATGGTAGGAGTTCTGTGCCCTTGAAGAGGTTCAATAGTCCTCCTACCAGGCCATATTGCACCAGTATCTCTTCCCAGTCCACTGATCCAAGGTACCTTCTGCACTCCAGGGCCTCACATTCAAAGATCGCCTCATCCACTGCTGATGCGGGGTTCTTTCCCATCTCCGGCTGTGCCTCTGATCTCTGCTAATGGCCAACAACCTCAGGGAAAAGCGCCTCCTTGATACCTAGACAGGGTGGTTGTTTGCCGACTGTGCCGAGGTCTAATCCGAGGGAGAATGACTCCTCTGCTGGTTTGGATACTAAATTGTTTATTTCGTTAAACAATAGTAGCTTGTGGAGCGGTTTCGAGCAACTGTCTCTGACTAAGCCGTTGCCAACCAACCAACTTGAAGAGTATTCGTCATTAGCACCACCGAGGACCACTCCGACCATGGATTAGCCATCTACATTTTTATGGTTATCTCTGATGCTGATGACTAATGTTTTCTTGTCAGGGCTGTAGATGAGCGAAGTTGCTCGAAACCAGTCCCCACGCTACTATTGATTAGTGAAATAAACAATTTAGTATCCAAACCAGCAGAGGAGTCATTCTCTCTCCCTAACCACCTCACCTAGACAGAGTTCAGGCTCTATGAGGTCTTCGCTGGCTCTTGTCTGGCCAGGGCGTTTCCCCAAATCGATTACCATCCCTTTCTCCTTCTCGTTCCTACGTTTATCCGTGAAACTTCCCGCGCTCGAGTTTGACGCAGCGGACTGAAACAGTCGACGACGGAAGCAGAGCGAATCCGAACACACTTATCACTCACGCCGTGTCAAAGTGCCCAAGTCCGCTGACCAGGTGGCAGTGAAGATGGTGCCATGTTGGGGGTGGTAGCGGCCTGACACGCGCAACGTACGCATAGTTGAAGGTTCCCCAGCTGTATTTCAATCTCGAGGAGTTATCCATCGGTTCGTCAACCCCCGGCGGAATTCCGCCGGCGGTTGACGACCCCGAACGGTTCAAGAGGCAGGACCCTAATTGAAAAGTCATTAGTGAAAGTGATTTCTTTTAAAGGCGTTTTGTGTGTTGTGAAGGGTGCGAAGAAGCGAAACTTGTGAAAAAAAAAAAAAAAAAAAAAAAATATAGAAACTTGACGGGACCGTTTTCACCCCTTCGACTTTCTTTTTTTGCCTACCTGTTCCGAATCGGATATGGCGTATTTGGTCCGGTCAAACGAAAACGAAATCCCCGTCGCTGTTCTGAATGAAATGGGGGCCCCCACCGCGACGTGACGCGATTTGCAGGCAGCCCAGACGCTCCGATCGCTCTGATAGCATTTCAATGGTGGGGTTCTCGTTGAAAACTACTCATCGGGATTCTGAAGGAAGGACGTGCCTACATAGCCGTGGTGGTAGATATTTGTATCGATGAAATCAATTTAAGGCCACCTTTCCACGGTGTAGAGATTATTCAGTCCTCTGCATATTGTAGAGATAGTAACTAATCTCTACAACATGAATGGGCAGCCACCTCATCCCAGTCAGGAGGTTGAAATGCGTGCCCTGTCGCGAGTTACAGACACATTGCTACTAGGGATGGGTATCGAGCAAGAAACATTAATTATTACATTAATTTTTATGTAATCGACGACTCATTTGTATTAATCGATGTACCAATTTATCGGAGCCTTAAAAATCTATTTTCTTAAAAAGTAGGGGGAAATTGGATAAAATAATAAAAACAACGAACTTGAAGCAAAAAAAGTGATTTCAGAAAAAAGCTGCAAATTTTACAAAGGGGTAAACATCGTGGTCTCTTCCCTGGTTGGTAGCAGTTTTATTCTAAGTGTACTTCTGTCAATTTAAAAAATGCTGCAAATTTTACACTAGGGTTTATTATTCTTTGATATAGGTACCTAGGTTACTTGTGCAAAAATTAATTCTGTCAATGAAAAAAAGTTGGAGAAAATTAAATTTAAAAAGTTTTTTTTTTTTACTCGGAAAATATTTGACCTCCTGGGATCCTTCGAAAATGCCATTTGTAGACCCAGGAAAGCCCCATTCATCCCCACAGTGAAATCGGATCGTTCCGGGAACCCCTAAAAATTGATTCTACGTCCAAAAATACTTCGAAAACGACACCTAACTCCATCCCATATCCAAAAGCCTTCAAAACCGGTGCAGAATGAACTTGACAATAGTAATTTTGGAATATGGACCCACTGTTAAAATTGGCTCCATGACTGATGGCAAGTGAAACATTTGAAACCCAATTCGGCTATTATAGTATAATACTGCACTACTTCAATGAGAAATTGATTATTCCAGTGCTACCTAATTCAAATAGGTACTCAATAATATTATGTGTGTAAGTGACACGGGGAATTATCAGTGGTAGGTACCTAATTTTAAATGGGCCGATTTGACAAGGTTATTAAAACTAGGAAAGACTACGTTGAAATTTGAAAAAATACTTAATTGTTTTCAAATTTCAACTTACGAACTTTTATTTACCAACAATTGTTGGTAAATAAAATAGTAGACTAGAAAATGATGACATACCTAAGGTGTGCTAGCTAGGCTAGGTATGCTGGCTATGCTAGCAGTTGAAATTGTTAATTAAATTTGATTTATACAGATGGTAAAATTTACCATGGTAAAATTTAATTTGAATTTTTGAAGGTTTGAATTTATTGAGTTTATGAATCTACTTGAAGATATTTTTGAATTTTGAAGAGTTAAATTTATAAATAGGTCGACAATTCGGATCGGCCTCAAAATGTGACATTATTCGTTTCAAGATGTGTAGATTCCAAAAACGAAATGTCCATCTACTGTACGCTATTTGGGGCAGTAGGAATTTTTTTTCAAAAATTTGAAAATTTGACAAAATATTCGATTCACCATCTTGTTGTGCTCGCAAGGTTTTCAGCCCAATGGCCTAAACCCGTGGGGCGCTATGGGGTTAAAACGGGGCTACGGGAGGGTTTTTTAAGGGTTTGGGCTATGGTTTAGAGTGGGGTGTCGTCTTCGAAGTATTTTTGAACGTAGAATCCAATGTCGGGGGTTACAGAACGATCCAATTTCACTTTGGGGATCTATGGGGCTGCAAATGGGATTTTTGAAGGATACCCGGTGGTAAAATAAGGCGTCGTTTTCGTAATAATTTTTGACACATAATCCATTTTTCGTGATCCCACATCTGTCGGAACAATGCACAGAATTTCTTCCTTTTTTTTTTCAAAAATATTTTAAATGATTCAGAATTAATTTTTTTACGATAATCGGGACAATGTCAACGCCGATTAACCTATGTCAAAGAATAATAAATCCTTGCGTTAAATTTGCAGCGTTTTTGTATTAATGCAAATCGTTTTTGGAATATCGACGTAAATGAACAAAGATTTTTCATCATTTAGTAGGTATTGAGGAGGATCAAAAACTTTGGTTGAATATTCAGATACATATAGTCAGAACAATCACCTATATACCTACCATGGATTGAGGTGATGTAGCACCTTGAAATTAGTAGGCAACAAAATAAACATCAGTCGGTGATCTTCGGCCGCATTTACATTTAGGTTCAGACTATCGATTCACCGTCGGCAGCGTTATCGAAGCTAACATTATATTCAAGGATAGTTTTTACCATATCTAGTTGGTTGGAACTGATCTAAAATTCCCTCATTTTTTGCTTGTTTCATAAGAAAATTTCCCTCCATTCCTCTAAGCCCCAAAAGTCCCTTAGCCGCGGTATAACTCCCTCAATCTGGCATCACTGTAAACGGTTCCTCTGAGGAGCTTCCTCAGATTGTTGTCAGTGGCACCATCTTTGAAAAAAAGAAGAGAAAGAAGATTCGATATTTTTTATTAATATCGAAAGAAAATATAGATATCAGAGTATCGATAGTCGGAAGCAAAATATCGATATTTTCTATTAGCGACAATATTGAGACGTCGGTAGAACGTACTGTATGCGTGAAAATGTTCACTATACATAGATGAAATTCCCACTCATTTGTTGTTGCTGCCTTTCCAGGGTCTCTCAATGAAGCGGACATGGCGCCGCCAGCTTACATCAAGAAATACAACAAATTCGTCGACAGCATTCTGGATAGAGTGAACAAGATATTGAGGAGGGCTTACGACCCGGTCAACGTCAGGCTGCAAACGGTGTACGAGGCGAAGAAGAGTGCTACGAAGAAGAACAAGAAGAAGAAGAAGAATGGGAGCAAAGAAAGGCGGAACGAAGCGTGAGATGAACGTTGACATTGGCGTTATGCAGCCGTTGGTAAGCGTGTTAGGTAACTGTGTTGTTGTTTCAGTAACAGCACCACTGAAGCTTCGGGCGTTTCCCACTCGGGGCTGGTCTCTTCGACGTTTGATCCAGCTTTGGAGCCTGTGAATCTGGTGGCGGTTGACTCTGGTGAAGCTGAACCCAGGAAGAAGAAGCCGTCCAAAGCTGCAACCACCGCTGCTCCTCCTAAGGTGAACCGGGTTCAACATGAAATTCCTTACTAACACGTCTAATGGGGTTATCACTCTTTCGGAAACTCACTTTTTGGGACCCAACAAGCTGTCGTAGCCGCCATTATGACGTCACACACAAGACAACACCCCCCCCCCCCCCCTTGTCTGCGATGGCGGACAAACCGTCGTGTAGTGAGGACATTTTGCTCTTCACAATGGTCCGGCGTTCGTAGATGAGAATGTCGTGATAGTGACGTCATAATGGCAGCTCCAACAGTGTTGTGTTTTCCCTACTCGACCCCATATTTACCTTTTTCCCCTCACTTGTTGTCCCGGCAAGTTGTAGATCATATGCCTTTCTCGTCAGTGTGATAACTCCATAAAACCTTAACTAACATACCTTCATTGAGGAGGTGGGCATTCCACCTTCTTGATTTCCACGTCCTCGCACGGCGCTTTCCCAAATCTCACTCGACTCTTTTGTGACTTTTCTCCTGACAGTTCTTTATTCCTGGGATTTTTCCTTGGCAGATCAAGACGAAATCAAAGCCTCCGCTTAGGGCCCGGGCAACTCTTTACGGACTGTCGTCGATCCAAAGAGACGGTGACGTCACAGTTAATGTGATGAGCAGCCACACGACTGTCAAAACCAAATTTTTGGTCGGACCTCTCGTCCTCAAAGTGGAAAAAGAAGTAAGGAAGATGGCGTGAGCTTGAGGGTTTTGTGTCCGCGGCAGAGCTCAACCAAAACTCACCACTTGTAAACATTATTCACTTTTATAATTGGTTATCGTTGTAGTTCGGGAGAGGAGCCAAAAAAGAGCTGCGGAGCGCAACGGCCACAACGGCTGAGATGATTGGCAAACTAAACCTGCGAGTGATGCACGGAGGAGCCGCCACGCTTCACTCCATCAAAGTCCTGCAGCCGCGACAGGTGAGGGTGGGATTTCGTTTCCAATTTTAGACTTTAACCGAGTAAAATATCCCTCCTTGATCCGCCCTGTTGACGCTCCCGTTGTTGCACAGGTTAGGGTGGAGAGCCCTGACGATCACGACCGCACGAGAGAGTTCGTCTGGAAAAAATCCTCGACCATCGCCCACCTCGTGTCGCAGAAGCTCCTGGCGGCGACCAAAAGCATGCTGCAGCCGCCGCCCGACGCCTCGACGAACAAACCGGTCGTCACACTCCCTGCGACGCCTGCCTGATTGAGCTTGCACCAAACCGTGCAAAGACTGGTACACCTATTTCAGATGCCATCTGTACATAGTGTTCTCAATGCCTAAAAGTGGCTCGTAATTTTGACGAATGGGGGAATGGTGATTGGTGTATTTTTTTTATCAAGCTTGAACATTTTCGTTTGGCTCAACAGTTCGCAATGTCAGGAAGACACAGAAAAAAAGTGTGCCAAATTTTTGAGTTTCATCATGTTCCGAGGAAAATCCGTTGGGCAAGAAAACCGATAGTGTAGCAAGTGGCTATAGAATAGTGGGGAGAGGGCTGCAATGCAGGCACTGCGACAGGTGATCAAACTAGCTTTGAGGCCTCTGGTTGAGTCCGTCATCACTGGCTGTTTGGGAACTGAACCAAGTTAAGACTACATCACATCTCCACACACTCCCAGTATCACTAAATTGGCCAAACGATGATGTTTTCACATCGAAAGCGCTCTCCGCCACCACCAAAACAGCCAGTGATGACGGACTCAACCAGATGTATGAAATCACTGGCGGACTTATTAACACTTAACAATACTAGCTTTGAGGCGCCCTACTCAAGAAAGTACGGTACGAAACTGTGAACAACTTACTGAACTGACTTGCCTACTGACTCACCAGACCTCATGACATTGTTACTACTTACTTGGGACGGGGAATGTATTGATTTTAGCATGGAACGTGCTTTAGCCTTGAACTAACTACCAAAAAATGTCACGGTATCCAGGAACGAAAATGCGACCCAAAAGTTGCGGAAAAACGGCTGACGGCCAACTTTCATCATATGTTTTAATATGGTCTCTAAGAAGGCAATTGACGGTTGGCGTTTGGTTCGGATGTAGTTATCTATTAAAATCAAATTAAGCATGTTCCATGTTAGTTTAATGTTTAGCCGTTAGGCTCAAGGTGAGAGCAGATTTGTAAATTGATTTTATTGAAACTAAAGATCAATTTCATTAAATCAACCAGCCCTCGCGTGTTCTTCCCTGGCGGGTCCGATCCTTCTGGACTGCTAGAAATCTCTCCTCCTCGTCATCGGGTTGGGACTTTAATAAAGCAGACCCCCCCACGCCAGTCAACCCCCGCCCATTCCGCCATGGTGAGGCTGTCATTGGGGCCTGGGGGGCCCCTCATTCTGGACTGCTAGAAGTCACTTCTCGTCGTCTTCGGGTTGTGGCTTCAATATTGTAGACTAAGGAGCCACCCCCTAAACGGCTGTGCCTGCCAGCCCTGCTCGTTCTTCTCTGGCGGGCCCCTCATTCTGGACCACTAGGACGTCTCTCCTCCTCGTTATTGGGTTGGGGCTCTAATAATGCAACCTAGAGGGCCATCCCCCCTCCTGGTTTCACCAGCCTACCCCCACTCGTTCCGCCATTGCAGGGCGGTAGTTGGGGCCTGGCGGGCCCCTCATTCTGGACCACTAGAAGCCTCTCTGGCGACTATCCATAGCACTCCTGGCTGGTCAGATTTTCAGTTTTCGCTCGCCAGTTGATAGCCACTGCATTCCCAGTGCTGCCGAGGCTCGTAATGTGAACTTCGCCACTGCACTTTATCTCCCATAGATAGTATAGAAGCAATGTGTTGCGTGGGAACCGGCGATCCATCCCCGCCATCGAAAAATCATGGCGACCCCTCCCGATTAACTTTTCCGTCCAATCCATCCCAGTTAAGGCAATCCATCCTTGGACTAACTCTCTCTTGTTCTCAATTCATGTCCAGCTTGGCACCAACTTTTCACACCTTGGACAGGTCTGGAAAGTTTGGGGACCATCTGGCAAGCCTTGGAAACCCTCATCCAGCTTGGCCCCAACACTGCAAGCCTTGGACAGGTCTGGAAAGCTTGGAGCAATCTTGGAAAGCCTTGGAATCCCTTTTCCAGCTTAGCACCATACCAGCATGCCTTGGAAATCCTTAAACGAGCAGACACGAGAAGTATTCACTGCAGGCACGAATCGGGGAGTGTTGTCGGATCGTTGGTTTCCATTTGGGGAGCGTTGTTGTATCCGGAGTGCAGTGGCGAAACCTGCAATTTTTCTAAAAATCGGTAATTCGTTCCCCATCCCTACTTCCATTATGGTGTACAGGTCAAGTGAACAAGAACTACTAAAGTACAGGTACCTCAATGACAGGTTTACCAACTCACGAACAAACAATCCACCAAGTTTACCAGATAATGATATCGAACTTGCCCTACTTTTTTACAGTGACACACTGCTACCAACCGACTAGACCCCCAAATAACAACAGAGTAGATTTTTACGTTTAGAGAAGGGTTTCATTGACCCTTCGTTGACACCAAAGAAGCTTTTTACCAAAGATGACTGTCTGACAAACTGAATCTCGACGAGGAACAGAACTAGAACAAACAATGTGGACGACTCATTTGGACGAACAAAATCAACTTGACCGCTACTTGAAACAGATCCGGCACTGACATGAACTGAACTGACACTTTCTGGAAACTTCAACTTCGACTGCAACGACTTACAGCCCGCAATGAGACAACATTAAAGACAGCATTGTATAGCAAGTAGTACATTACTCGGCTTAATTAACGTAGGCACTTGATAGGCTGTGATTAACACATTGGAGTTCAGCCTGAAAACCCCCACCGCTTAATTGAGAAGTTTATTATTTTATTTTACAGTTAATATAGGTAAGCAATGTACATTTAAGTAATAATAGGTCGTAGGTATGTAGTGGAATTTTATTGATATTATCATTTAAATATAATTTGTAGACTTTTCTTAACATGTGGACGCTTACATACTAACAGAATCATGCAGCAAATTCAGGACTGACGATATGATCTGGCAAAAAACGAGTGGACAGCAAAACAGTGACAACTGGACAGCAGACGAACCTACTGATTTTATATTTTTATTTTCTTGTATTAGTGAGTAAGTTTCTATTCCCACCGACTTTAGTTGTAAGGACAATGAGTGAGATCTAGGCTCATAGTTTGTAAGTTCCGACCGTATGAAATTCTCCAAACTGACCGAACCCGATGCCCAGCTTTGAATACGAAGACATGCTCACCTGAACTTTACGAGTTGCCCACATTGACTCAGCTCAAAATTTGCCAATCATATTAAGTACCTAGGCCTAGTTGATAATTTTAGTTGGGATGAACAAGAAGGCTATAAGGAAAGACGATTAGAATTATGACAAGCAGAAAGGATAAAATAAACTACAAACCAAAGATTAGTTTTAATTATTATCACATTAATAATATTCTTCCTACGTTAAGCCTTACTAACTTTGCTAACCTTGATAAAATTCAACACAGCTATTCACAATGTCAACATATTAGCCAATTCTGAATTTGGTAACCTCTGACCATAAACGAAAAATAGGTAGGCATTGTCTTATGGGAATTTACTTCGTAAGACAAAGTTAACGATTCAATTTGAAATCCTGAAACGTACAAATGAGGTTCTTTTCGAAACTACCTCAATGACATTCGTATACGACTATTTTAAGATGAATATGGCTTTGCAGACCAAAGAACTAACCTTCCAGTGCTAACATATCATTCATATTTCAAATATATAATAATTATTAATGACTTGTCTTACTAATAACGTACTAACAAAACTAATACTACCAACCCTCATTCATACTCACATTGGAGTACTACGAAACTGTTCAGACTCTCTTTAGGGTACTACAAAACTGGTTCAAGCTCACATTGGGGTACAACATACCCTTGACAAACTCAGCTTACTACGAAACTGATTGAGACTCCCTTAAAGGTACTACCAACCCTGTAAAGACTCAGGGTACTACAAAAGCAGTCAGCCTAACTTACGATACTACAAAACTGGTTCAGACTCACTTTTAGGTACTACGAAACTGGGTCAGACTCCCTACAGAGTACTGCAAACCCTGTACAGACTCGGGGTACCACAAAACTGGACAGACTCACTTTACAGTACTACAAACCCTGGAAATACTCGATGTTCTATAAAACTGGTTCAGACTCACTTTGGGGTACTATAAACACGGTACAGACTCGGGGTACTACAAAATCGGTTCAGGCTCACTTGACGGTACTACAAACCCTTTACGAACTCAGCGTAATACAAAACTGATCCAGACTCAATTTAGGGTAGGACAAACACTGTACAGACTCAGGATACTACAAAACCGGCCTAGACTCACATTGGGGTAGGTGCTACAAACTCTGTAAATACTCACGGTACTACAAAACTTGTTCAGACTCACTTTAGGGTACTAACCAACTGGTTTAGACTCACTTTAGGGTACTGCCCGACCTGTACAGACTCAGGATACTACAAAACTGGTTCAGACTCTTATAACGATACTACAAACCGTTTACGAACTCAGCATACTTCAGACTCCCTTTAGGGTAGTACAAACACTGTACAGACTCAGGGTGCTACAAAGTCGGTTTAGACTCACTTTGGGGTAGGTATTTCAAACACTGTACAGACTCCGGGTACTACGAAACTGGTTCAGATTCACTTTACTGTACTACAAACTCTGTAAATACTCAAGGTTCTACAACACTGTTTCTGACTCCCTTTAGGGTACTACAAACACTGTACAGACTCCGGGTACAACAAAACCGGTTTAGACTCACTTTACTGTACTACAAATCCTGTAAATACTTACGGTACTACAAAACTTGTTCAGACTCACTTAACGGTACTACCAAACTGGTTCAGACTTACTTCAGGTACTATAAACTCGGCACAGACTCGCTGAACTAAATAATTGTTTCAGACTCTCTTTGGAGTACTACAAAACTGGTAGGTATGTTCCATCCGAGACGAGTTCAGGGTGTAGGGTGTGAGAATATTGGGTGGATGAACTCAAGGGGGTGTAGCGCGGTTGCAGAGAGTTATGAGTACATGAACTCACTGGATGGAACGCGAAAACTGAACTGAAAAATGAATTGAAAAAATCCTAAGGATGGAGGCACTCATTGTCGTAATTACAATGGCCGACGTGCTCAGCACGAAGGAAAACACGAAAATGATTTTTGGGAAGGTTATGTGCTGTTACAATTTGGGTGCAGCTAAAAACCCTGCCTCGAGAGGGGGTGTAGAATATTATTGAACCCGGTGTAAAATATTAAAGAACCAGCGCGGATCGAACGCGTCATTTGTACAGTCCGGGTAGAAAGTTGAAGAACTTTTTCACCCCCGCGGGAGGAACGCGGCAGGTGTATCTTACACCCTGCGACTGCGCCGAATTTTTTAATGAACTCGTCGTGGAAGGAACATACCTGGTTTAGACTGATTTAGGGTGCTGCTAACCCTGTACAGACTCGGGGTACTACAAAACTGGCTCACTCACTTTAGGGTATTACAAAACTGGTTCAGACTCACTTTACTGTACTACAAGCCCCGTCAATACTCAAGACACACAAAACACAAACTTGTTCATACTCGCTTTGGGGTACTACCAAACTGGTTCAGACTTACTTCAGGTACTATAAACTCGGCACAGACTCGGGATACTACAAAACTGGTTCAGACTGACTTCAGCGTACTGCAAACCCTGTACAGACTTGGGGTACAACCAAACTGGCTGGGTGCCGTTCATAAGCGCCAAGTCGGTTTAATCCCTATTTAATGACCGTTCATAAGCGCCAGCTGTGCTCAGGACACTCATTTGCGGACCGTTCATAAGTGCCAAGTCCTGGTCCGAGGCACATTTTGGCTGAGTTACATAAGCGCCAGTTGAAGGGAATGTGGGAAAAAAGCAGGGAGAAAAGGAAAACAGTGAACGAGAGGGCAAAGATGATCAAACATAACATGTTTTATGTATTATGTAAGCAAGAAGAGCTGTTAGTCGACGGCACATTCTGTTTGAACGAAGTTATGCCACCTTCTGGGAATTCCTAGTAAGTTTATGTGCACACGCAGCGCGAATCAGAAGACAAGGTACCTATACGAACTTTGGGCCCAATATTCGAACCATACCTACTATCGCGACTACAATACTTAAGGCGGGTAGGTATGCTGAAACGAGCAGTTGACAATTCCAAGAAAAATATTAAATAATGAAATTTTGAGTGCGGGACGTGACGTGTTGTGCCACAACTAAAATAATAATTGACAGTGAACTGCAGGGCACTGCAGAGATACTACACTACAGAGAATAACCTATTTTCTTCTACCATGGATGTTCAGTTGAGTCCTGCAAGCATCTCTTTTCCCTTTTTCCCTCTTTTTGCTCATGTGGCGCTTACGAATCGTACAGAGGCTTATAAACACATGGCGCTTTCGTAAGGTGTGGGGATTAGGGGCTGGAGAAGGAAGTGGCGCTTATGATCGGTCCTCGGATTAGAGATTTTTGGGTGGGTGGCGCTTTCGTATGGTTTTCGACCCCCTCTGGCGCTTTTGTATGGCACCGAACTGGCTCACTCACTTTAGGGTCGTACAAAACTGGTTCAGACTTACTTTAGGGTTCATACTAAAAACACTGTACAGACGCGGGGTACTTCAAAATCGGTTCAGGCTCACTTAACGATACTACAAACCCTTTACGAACTCAGCGTAATACAAAACTGATTCACTCTCTTTCGGGTACTGCAAATCCTGTACAGACTCAGGGTAGGCACTACAAAACTGGTTCTGACTCACTTTATGGTCGTACAAACCCTGTAAATACTCAGGGTACTACAAAACTGGTTTAGACTCACTTTAGGGTACTACCAACCATGTACAGACTCAGGGTACTACAAAACCTGTTTAGACTCACCTATGCTACTACAAAACTGGTTCAGACTCACTTTAGGGTACCTACTCTACACCCAGTACCGACTCAAAGTACTACAAAACTGATTCCGACTCACATTGGGGTACTACAAAACCGGTCGGACTCACTTTACTGTAGGTACCTACTACAAACCCTCTGAGACTCTGGGTACTACAATACCAGTTCAGACTCACCTATGCTACTACAAAACTGGTTCAGACTCACATAATGACACTACCAAACCGGTCCATACGCCCTGTGCTCAAAACTATTCAGACTCACTCTAGGCTTTCTACCAAACTGGTTAGATGTATTTTGGATCACCAAAAACTAACCTGACATTACTATGCCGGTAATTAATCTTTAAAATCACTCAATCGTACTATTATTTATCAAATATTATTAGGTAGTTTATAGTTACTATAATCATACGGAATGCGGGTAAATGTTTAAACATGGGATGGCCAGCCTCTGTGTCACTGCCATTAATTGTAAGAATTAATTAGTTAACCTCATAATAATAGATTTTATTGTTGATGAGGAGTAAAGTTGTTTTCGCTGGGAGGTGGGCCAGGCGGTGAGTTAACTCCCCGCCTGGTGGAGCCCCCTCGGGGGCCTGCTGATAGCCTAACGGCTCCACAGCAGTCTCCACAGACCTGTACTCAAATTAGAGTTTTTCCCAAAGATGATTTAGTTTTATTATAGTGATACATTTTTTCCCGAGTACGGTAGTACTTTAGGAAGAAGCGCTATTTCCAGCTTTGGTGGTTTTTTTCCAAACCGTTTACGTAATTAAGTTGTTAATGGTGATTTTAAAATTAAAGTGTACCTAACTGACAAAGAACTTCAAGTGGACGTGCTGGACGTTACTTCACGATTGAAACTTATTTCGCTGTTGCACGCTACCAGAACTACTCTTACTGGACTGTGACAAAGGTAACAGTTTACATGATATCATCGAATGACAGTGCTGCCAACTAAACTGACTGACTGACGCTATACTAAACCAACAATATACAACTGGATGCCTCACGCTGACCAACCTACTGACTGAAATAAACTCAGATATTTACAGCTACTGTCACTCGGCAAACCCCTTTCCACTTGGGGACCCAAACTACAAACGCTACTTCCGCACCGACATACAACACTGAACCTGACCCGAACTTATGATTCATAATTTATGAAACCCGACTGAAACAGACCCAACCTGACTTTTTCTAACCTCCCACGCCCACGTGAAACAATCATACCAACTGTCGTACCCACTGTAGCCATTTGCCTTCTTCCCCGTCTTCGCCAACGGATTCTCACCGACGGTGTTTTTTGGCCACTTTATGAAACCCAACTGGTTTGGATAATTTGGGCACGTTCATTATCATGTGCCAAAGTAGTCATAATACCCACTGACATTGCGTTAATTAACATTGTGATTTATATTTGAGCGTAGTAATTTATTTAGAAAACTTATTTATTCAGTGTAATTTAGTTTTAACTTTTTGTTATAAATGAGAAGACAATTTTATTTGCTGCTCAAGAAGCAATGCCGTCTGGTGAACTGTTTTCACGTTTGTGATTTCTCGTGGCAGAACCAGGACAACAAATCGAACAGCACTGTACTGCATTTTGTTTTTGTAATTTATTTTTGAAAAATTAAAGATATTTTTGTAATGACTGAATTGTTGTGTGAACGGGAGTTTGACGTTATCCTCCCGGGCCGCTGAAACAAGGACTTTTTCCTCCCGGCCAGAGGAGCTCGGGCGACGATATAGTCCCGGCAGAACAGGACACTGTGGACGATATGGTCCCGCCTGTATGTCCGTTATTATCCCAGCTGCAATGTTTTCTTGAGAATAAAATGAACTTTTGAGGTCAAATAAAGAAGAGTCTACTCCACAGAGTAACAGAGAGCAAGGTCTACTCGGAAACTACCTATAAAGAATTATATTGTCGGTTACCTACAATTAAATTAAAATACTGTCAGTATCGCGTCATTTACAATAATACCATATGTCATAGTTAATCAAAATGGGGACGGAGTTTATAGGAGATTACTCGAACAAATTTGTACAGAGTGATTTCGTTAGACTCGAGTTTCCGTATCCATTTTCTCGCCCATTGTTGTTGCTTCAGGATCGCAGGCCTAGGTAAACGTGGTTCTGATCTGACTGATTTTAACTTAGGGTACACATTCCTGAACACTACGTCACCCCCTTTTTTCCCGCCACCTTCAACAAATTCGGTTTGGATGCCGTCCCACTGTTCCATCATTGAATTCGATACAGTAGGTACTGAAGATTGAACTCCGACGACGATACTACGAGGACGATAATGGGTCAAAACTTGCCGACGTTCGGGACCATATCGTCCAGCCCTCCGCCTCGGCCGGGAGGAAATAGTTCTCATCGAAAGTTGAGTTGTGACCTCTGGGACTATAAACGCTTACGCCCGTGTGAACTGTGCCCTTCATTAAATCTGAAAGATGAGTTAGGGATGTCATATTTTCAAAAAGAATCGATTTAAATCGAATTTAATCGAATAAATGAATTTGCCAATCGGTTGGATTGTGCAGCGTCATTGAGACAGTTTGGATTGTAAGAGTTGAAAAAAGAGATATTGAAATAATTGGAACCTCCTGGGAAAGCTCATGAGTAGTAGATGAAGTCAGTTGTAGTCTGAGTTCTCGAAGAAAAAGGATGCGAGGCAATGTAACCATGAACAAACCGGTAAAATTGAGAAAAACGTGTTATCTATATTTATAAAAGGCAAAGTTTGTTACGTATGGCTCGCCGAACCGCTCAACCGATTTCCATCCGGTTTCGAGCTCTGTGATCTTTGAGTCGCAGTGAATTATTCTTCAGAAAAATCAGGTCATATATAACGCTGAAAAATCAGGTCATATAACGCTTTTGCAATCACGTCCATAGGGTGGCAAGAAATTAGAGAGGGCAATTTTATGCCCACATTAAAAATATCTGGGCAGCTCCGTCATCTCATTGGTAGTTTATTTTCCAGCCAACGAAGGGGTGGCAGCCCAATTTCTACAAATACCTACTTGGAGATGATGAAGTCGAAGCAAGCATTCATTGTACTCGCAGCAAAACAGACGATATCGTGTTGATGAAAGAGCTCCATATGATGCGTATACGCAATTAATTTCCGCGTTAGAGCTCAAGTGCCTGAACCTACGAGAAGGCATTGAATAGTGAACGCTCTTTCGAAAACGGGAAAATTATCATTCGGGATGCACGTATAGCTGGAGTTCATCCTCGACAAACAAAATTTGTACTCCTTTGGTCAATGAGGTTGCCAACTAACCAACTGTTTATTGAACTTTCGCGATCTTCTCAATTTATACATCGCCACGTTTTGTCGATCAAAAGAGACTTTGTTCAGACCAATACTGTCATCTTGAGGATTCTCTGGACATTGCAGACAAAATTAGGAATATACTGCCTTTTTCGTTCATCGGAAGTCCTCGCTACGTGTGCGAGTGAATACAGGATGGGATGAGTTTCTTCAGAACATTTGGCACAGCTGATCTGTTTCTAACTTGCAACAGAGGATCTGTTTCTAACTTTGACAAGCAACAGCCGATGGAAAGAGATCCAAAAGTTGCTGCTTCCAAATCAGAAACTCAGCATCGATATGACATTGTCGCAAGAGTTTTCAAGCTGAAATTAAAGAAATTGTTGGATCTGCTGCCCTATCAGAGCAAGAAGAAGAGCTGCGTGTAAAGAAAATCCGGCTCACAAATGAACTTTCACTACTACACTTCTCTTCTTCCCTCCCATTAACTCCGGAGTTTTCTAATTAACCTTTAATTATAAGTCAATTCTTGGTTCCTCCTTCTATTTCATCTCTCATCTTCTTACCAAATAACATTCTACCTATCATCTACTTCTGCTCGCTCCCGCCCGAAGGGCGGGAATGATGGCTAGTTACTCATAAATCGGTGATATCTTCTTTTTTTTCAGACACTTAACGGCTTGGTATACCATGATGCCCTTTTAACTGGATGCTTCACAGGTGTATGCCTTGAATCAGGCAAAAAAGAAAAAAAAAAAAATTCCAAAACGGGAGAAAACTTATTTTTAAGTATTTAAACTCGATTTTTGAGGTGAAATATAATTTTGATTGAAAGATCAGGTTACGCCACAGAAGAGAGGAAGTTTTTCTCTTTCCAAAACACTGGCGGTGTTATTTTTTGATGGCGGAATAAGTGCGGTAACAGCCGGCCAAGCCCAAAACTGCCTAATTCGCAACTATTTTGGTTTATTATTCTTGTATTTTGGGAATAAGACACCTATGTAATCGCGACGGAAGACGACGACTCCGATCGGCCTCAAAATTTGACATTATCCGTTTCAAGAGGTCAACCCACACACCAGAATTTATCCGAAATAAGTGTAGAATGAACCGTTTCCCAAACCTCCCCCCCCCCCCCCCCCCTCAAAGTTTCCCCGCCTCTCCACCTTTCCATGGTCCTGGCACCCTCCCGAGACACACGGCTAACGCGCACTGGATCTCTTCAGATCGTTCAAATTAAACTCGTGGTCTAAATTCGCCAATCGTCGGGATTCGTTCATCAAGTATTTCATATTCAATTTCGGATCTAAATCGGTAGGATAAGTAGGAAACGCCGACTATATCGGGCCAATTTCGCTCAACGCACTTATCGTACGTAAAATTGGCCGAGAAATCCAAATGCGCCTATTCGCGCATATCTCAGGGGGTTCTCAAACCCCCTATTTGAAGCTAAACAATAAATCGCCAACTTTTTATCGATAACCGTTTAGGAGGCTTAGGAGGGATTAATCAGTGTCCCTGTGGCTAGTAAGCGTTGAAAGGAGTTCTTCTTGAGTTTCTTATTTGATTTCTTTGATCATTCCTCCAAGTTCATTAGCAATTTTATACCATTTGGTCTTATGGGCTGGGTTACGCGTGGCTTGCAAGATTCTCCTGGCTCTACGCTTCTGTTTTATGGTATCTATTATTCCCTTCAGCTTTTTATGAAGCTCAGGAGCTGGCCGTCAACCTCTTCTGGCGTGGTCAATGTCACACTCGATACGTTGATTCACGTCCATTTTGAACTGTTGCCAATTTGTTAGCTTGTTAACTAAAACTGGATTGTGTGGCTTAATGATGATCTGATCGCTCAGTGTGAGGATTACTGGTGAGTGGTCGGAACTGAGATCGAAGCACTCGTCAGTGTACGCATAATTAGCTGTGATATTAAATATTAACTAAAAAATTTTTTTAGTCAGAAGAAGTCAAGTAGATCTGTAGAGAGCTGAGCCGCTAGGCAGGCACATTCGTGAGCCTGTTTATGTATGTTTTGCATTGAAGTCTCCGCCAATGATGAAGCGATTCCCCAGTTGATCAAACGCCTTACAGAAGTCTTCGTCGGTAATGGTATGTTTAGGTGGGCAGTAGATGCTAGCAATAACCATCTCCTACGACCTAGTTTTGACTGAAATTGCACAAATCTTGATTTTTTCCGTTTCGATCTTTGTCCATTCATGATGTTGAGACAAGACACACATCGATGTTGTTGACGTTGAGAGCTTCCACTAGCTCCATTCTCATTTCTAAAACAGTTCTGCACGTAATTATACAGGTTCTCGAACTAAAATTTGTGTAGGGCGGGTTTAAAGGGTGCTGAATCCGAATGTGTTGTTAGAAACTATGAACTCCGACCTTTTCAAGGAGCCCATTTCATTAGATGTTCTACGTTCAAATGGAGAAGAGTAGTTCTGTTCGAAAAGTAAAAGTAATAGGTTCAGTTCATCTGATCTCCAATACTGATGATCATTCGATTATCTAAATAATCATCGACAAGTTGTTCGTCGTCCAACGACTGAATTTCCTACGAACCGCTCAATCACCCAAGAAGGGGGACAGGGTAGCCCCGTGGACTAAGGCGTCAGCGAGACGCCTGTTTACAATCAGTCGGAGCGCTGATCAGCCTGGTTCGAATCCGGGGAAGAACACCAATGTTTGACCAAAAGTCAATTATGTGTTGTAATACCTGTCTTGTCGGTTGACAATTCACCTCTGAACGTTGGAACGTTTATGTGAATCCTAGCAGAGGATCCCGTGACGAAGGCGGCCGAGACATCCGTCTTCAACACACAAGATCGAGGGATCGCATGAACGAACCTCTCTTGGGACCTCGAACCGGGATCAAAATCTGGTGGACCGGTAAAAAAACATTGTCTTCGTTTGCTGAGAACGTTAAACTAGCCACAGCAATCTACGACTGAGGGGGGAGAGCTGGGGGCCGCCGACCCGGCTTGTTGATGGACCTACAGTCGTAGTGATAAGTCTTGTATTAGGGATTGGACCTCGACCACCAGAAGGCAAATAGAGTCATCGGTACCATATCAGTGAACAATGTGTCGTCCGGGCGTAAGTTCAAGGTGAGACTCCGTTGATTACCTGATAGGTAAACATCGGAGTCTCTCCTCTGGTTGGTAGCCGTTCTCCACAAATCTAATCACCCAAGAAGAAGAAACTAATCATTGTTGAAAAGCGAGTAAAAGAAGTCTGAGGCCAGAGTCGGGGGTTGGCTGATTTTATCCAGCATGGGGTCCCCCCCCCCCAAGTCGTACCTACATGTATAAATGTATTTATGTATAAATGTGAGCTATCAGCGTTACCCAGAGGACACCGCGAGGAGGTTGCTCACGTTGTCCCCCAATATCAGTGGCATGAGCCACCTCGTCACACAAAAAACAAAAAAATGGGGGGGGGGGGGGGGGGGGGGGTGTACGCATGAGTCAGAAATAACGTAAACTTGAATACAGGCGAGTGACAAGAACTCGGTTCCTCAACTGTTTCCGAACGTATACCTACCGATATGTTTCAGTCCCAACAAACACCAACCAATAGTTCCATGGAGGCGCCCGCCTAAGTCTCGTCCCTCCTCAAAAGAAGAGAGACCCCAAACTCCGTGCCTCCTACGCTCCCACCAGTTGAACACTTGACGAACCCAACTATGGATGGACTGCGAACAACTTCGTCCAGTTCTTTGATCTCTTCGAACTCGTGTGTGTCCTCTTATGTGTGTTCAGATTTTGTCAAGGGGTTCTTGGTATGCAGCGAGGGGAGGAAATGTAACTAAGTTCTCCCATTCCTAAACATTAACCAAATACCCACTGTAGAGCCACCAGCACTCACCGTAGAGCCATACTACCTTCTACCTACCATCTTCCTTTCTTCTGTCAGCCTTCTCTTCATCCCTTTGGTCCGGCTTCTTCCTCGAGCTCCTGTCCGCGTTTTTTTTTTTTTTTTTCTTCTGTTGCCTGGGAAGCCTCCGTATCTGCCATGTTTAAGCCTCCAATCACTGGAGAACTGGTGACTCCAACGCGATAGAGTAAGGGGAATTGAACCCGAGCTGATGCGAATTTCTGTGAAATGTGAAAATAATGAGAAAGGGATCTAACTCTGGGCCCTGGCATTTATATATAAGGGAAAACCCCTTTTTAAAACTAATTAATAATTAGTTGTAAAAAGGGGTTTCCCCCGTGTGACCTCCTCCTACCCCCCAACTAAGGGGGGGCTTTCCCCAAATAGTCACACCTTCCTCACCAAATTGGTTAGGTTACTGGAACAAAGCATCAAGCATATGGAAACAGCCGGTAAACGTTCCATGCAGGAAACAGGCAGTATAAATGCTCCGTGCAGGAAATTGGCAGTATAAATGCTCCCGGAATGAAACCGGCGGTATAAATGCTCCAAGCAGGAAACAAACAGTATAAATGCTCCATGCAGCTAACAGGCAGTTTAAATGCTCCATGCAGCAAACATGCAGTTTAAATGCTCCATGCAGCTAACAGGCAGTTTAAATGCTCCATGCAGCTAACAGGCAGTTTAAATGCTCCATGCAGCTAACAGGCAGTTTAAATGCTCCATGCAGCAAACAGGCAGTTTAAATGCTCCATGCAGGAAACATGCAGTATAAATTCTCCATGCAGCAAACAGTCTGTAAACATTTTATGGAGGAAACATGCAGAGGACGTTCCAGTTGGCCACAAGCAGGGGAAGGAAGACGTTCAAACAATGGAAACAAGCGGCGATAGCTTTTCACAGGCAACAGGCAATGTCCAATGGAACTACTTACTTTTGCGGGTTTCTCCTCTTACCGCTGCTCTGACGCCAAACCCTATGGTCCTGACACTGATCCTTGGTGAGGTTGAGGCGACGCATCTTGCGGGCGACCCTTCTTCAGTCGGCCTTCTAGAGAACCTGCCCGGGTCACCTTTCTGCTGCCATACGACGGACATGCCCATACCGTTGGAGCTTCCTCGTGTCCAACGAGCTACAGCTAATTCTCCTTGAGGACAAAACAGAAACTACTCTCCCTCAACGTCTTCTTACCTTTCGTACTTTGCCGCTCCTCTTCACACCATTCTTCCCCTTCCATTGGCAGTATACTTTAAACAATAGCACTGAGGATGAGCTGTTTAGTTCGGCAATGGGTTTCTCTGCCCCCACCACTTGAGAGCTTGAATTGTTCCTCTGGCTAGTGAAATCTGTGTTTCAATATCCGATTTGCACACTCCTGACTTGTCAATGATGGAACCCAGAAACTTGAAAGAATGACAATCTCAAAAACCTCTAGGGCAACCTATGGCACCCTAAAAGAAAGACAGCCAAGAGTAGATTATCAGAACTTACATGTCTTCATATTATAAAGCTTCAAATAGAGGGCTCACAAACACAACTTTTTTTGATAAAAACAAAACAGTACGTAACTGCGCTCCATCAACGTTCCTTCTTAGCTTTCATAGTTTGCTGCTCCTCTTCACGCCATTCTTCCCCCACCATTGGCAGTGGCGTCAGACTGAAGACCCTGTGGAATCTTGGGGAGCGTTCTATAAATAAACTCACTAAAAGGCTATTCGCCAAATTATTTGCCTTCCAGGTGATTTGATGCAGAATTTGGCGTCACCATTACTGCAGCTACTCTTGTCTGGTGTGCCGCTTCGCTCCAGAAAAAACACAAAATGACCGTTTAGCAAGGAAATCCACTCCATATCTATTTCACTGTAGACAATCCAACTCACCCACAATGTCTTCTCTGTAAATTCAGTCAATGAAGGCAGCACAATGGCAGATGTTGAGGACTGTTTCATGGAGTCAAACGAAGAAGGCTACGAAGCTGGACGCATCACCTTGTCTGGGGTGCCCGCAGAATCACTTCGCTTCTCTGCAGAAAAACTGGATTGGCTCGTAGACGATGAGAAGATGTATCTTGGTGGTCTTATCATTCAGAGTACTTCAGTAATGACGTTGATGCTCCCAAGAAGTCTGCCATTGCTGAAACACAAAATTACCGTTTAGCAAGGAAATCCATTCCATATCTATCTCACTGTAGACAATCAAACTCACCAACAATGTCTTCTTTGTAAATTCAGTCAATGAAGGCAGCACGATGGAAGATGTTGAGGAATGTTTCGTGGAGTCAAACGAAGAAAGCTACGAAGCTGAACGCATCACCTTGTCTGGGGTGCCCGCAGAATCACTTCGCTTCACTGCAGAAAAAATGGATTGGCTCGTAGACGATGAGAAGATGTATCTTGTTGGTCTTAATAGTACTTCAGTGATGACGCTGATGCTCCCAAGAAGTCTGCCATCGAGGCTGAAATACTAAATGAACGTTTAGCAAGGAAATCCTCTCCATATTTATTTCACTGTAGACAATCCAACTCACCCACAATGTCTTCTCTGTAAATTCAGTCAATGAAGGCAGCACAATGGCAGATGTTGAGGACTGTTTCGTGGAGTCAAACGAAGAAAGCTACAAAGCAGCAGCAGCAGCTACGAAGCAGAAGAGCAGCAGCAGCTACGCATTGCTGAATCACCTTGCCTGGGGTACCTGCAGAATCACTTCGCTTCACTGCAGAAAAACTGGATTGACTCGTAGACGATGAGCAGCTAATACCAACATAATATGTTATATAATTATATTACGTTGGTAGTCTTACCCATCATTCAGAGTAGGTAGATACCTGCTTACTTACTTCAGTAAATGACGCTGATGTTCTCACGTGGTTTGTCATCAGAGGCCGGTTACTGAAATGACTGTTCTGCTAAATAAAGAAGAAGAAGCTAAAGATGAAACAACCACCAGGCCAGGTCGTCATATTCCTCGAGCTGAGCACGGTCCACCAAACTTCACGGATGGACGACACAGTAAGGGATATTCAATTTGCACAATGTAGAAGTCAGAGACAACAACATTATGCACACAACATCAAATATTGTGCCAGTTGGAGAAGCCAACACCTGGCTCCGGAACTCCGCGTGAGAAACATGACAATCTACAGCAATTTGTTTCACTAACTACCAAATACAAGAAGAAAAGACAAATACAGTGGAAACAACAACCAGGCCAGGTCGTCATATTCCTCGAGCTGAGCACGGTCCACCAAACTTCACGGATGGACGACACAGTAAGAGATATTCAATTTGCACAATGTAGAAGTCAGAGACAACAACATTATGCACACAACATCAAATATTGTGCCAGTTGGAGAAGCCAACACCTGGCTCCGGAACTCCGCGTGAGAAACATGACAATCTACAGCAATTTGTTTCACTAACTACCAAATACAAGAAGAAAAGACAAATACAGTGGAAACAACAACCAGGCCAGGTCGTCATATTCCTCGAGCTGAGCACGGTCCACCAAACTTCACGGATGGACGACACAGTAAGAGATATTCAATTTGCACAATGTAGAAGTCAGAGACAACAACATTATGCACACAACATCAAATATTGTGCCGGTTGGAGAAGCCAACACCTGGCTCCGGAAACCAGCATGAGGAACGTGACAATCTACAGCAATTTGTTTCACAAAGACAACAACCTAATACCCTAATTGCTTTAAGAAAAACCTTGGAGCCACTGGCATGCAATTTACTGCCCAATAGAGATTGATAAGAGAATGTTTGAAGCCTACCACTTCAAAACACAACATTAGAGCTGAGTTGTTCTCTCTTGAGGAATTTGGTGGAATACAGTTGACTCAATTTATTGGGGGGGGGGGGGGAGGTCGAGTCAATTTATGGTTTGTAAGCTGAGGCCACTGATGTATTGTAAACTTATAGTAATTTTTTACCAGTTTTTTTTTTCTGTTTTATGCAAAAAGAAGTAGGGAGTTGTGGGAGTTCTGAAGAATATTTTAATTCTAATGAACGTCTATGCCTACATGGGTATCTACTTATTTTGTGAATTGCAATTATTTGAATTGTCTACTTAGTAGTTTTTGAATATTGCTTGATTTGAAATGACATTGTGTTGTAATGTGTGCGGGTGTGAGTGCGCGGGCAGGTGTCTGGTGTATATATAACCTAGCAACCTATAATATAGGGTACCTAATGTTCTTGATTCTTGAAACAAACAAAAAAATGTGAAATGTGACTGTGGATAAAAGAAGTTCTTCCTTCAGCTGAAGTTCTTGAAGTTCATGAAGTTCAACATGCCAAAGGGGGGAAAGGGACTAATTTCCAACAGTGGCTCCATTAAATGGCATTCAGGTTGGGTAGTATTTAAGCATTGCTTTATGTTCAGATTGACCCTATGACGAATTTCTTTAGGGGTTTTCTTGAAAACTCCAAAGAGTGGAAAATGAAAATCAAGTGAGTAGTGACCATCAAGCCTCAAAGTTGAAAAGGAACTTGAATGCCATCTTGAATGGTTTGACGTGGTTTTGAATTGTACCTTGCTCAATAATTGTTGAAGAGCATGCCTGAAAGAAAGAATGAAATCTTTTTTAAAAAATGATGTGAAACTGTACTGTACGTTTCAACAATTTACGCAGAATTCACTCACCAACCAAACCTTGTCTATGAAGCATTCAGGAACTTAGGAGAAACTCGGAGAAGACCCCCCACACCCACCCCCCACCCAAACGCCGCGAGACTTGGGAGCAATAACGGACACTCGCGTGTTGAATGGATGTGGCAGCAGCTGCAATGGCGACGCAAGTTGTGAAGTCGACAAACGCAGTGATGGCCGAGGAGGTCTGCACGTCTTGAGGTCTTGATTGAGTCTAGAAGTCTTCTTTTCTTCTCGGTGGTGTCAAAACAGGAAGTGTGTTCTTACACTATCATCACTGTGATAGCCCACGCACACAGACTTGCATTGACGCTCTTCAATCGTTACGTGCCAATGATAATATATACGCTTGATTATCGAGTTCAATGCTACTGGTAATTAACACAGTAGAAACGCTCCGAGTTTTGTTTCTCTCTGGTTGGCGTACCTAGTCCCCCCTCCCACCAGAGCCTACCTACACAATCAGCCCCACCGTCCAGATCGAACCAAACTGAAACTCCATCACTGTGCCAGTCCACCACGCCTGCCACTAGCATCAGAAGTTCAGATCCGCTTACCAAGTTTACCAGCTGTTGATAATTGGAGCTGACCAACCAATGCAACCTTACTCTCACAGTGACCACCACTCACATGCATGGCGAATCACCATGGCAGAAGCGATCTCCAGCCTTGCTAACCACTTCAGCCACTTCATCCGCCCTAAGACTACCTACCTACCCGAGACCTAAAGGGAAAGACTATAACTAACTTACAATCTATAATCCACGCGGCAGGCAGGCAAGGAGGCACAGCTTCGCAAGCTATCAAATAATGAATGGCAGGCTGGATCCTACGAGCTGGCTTATCCTTGCTGCGTACCACGTTTACCTACAAACCGTCTCACAAATCCAGTTGACACCACCCAACTAGCCTACGCGCACTTGTAACACTACACTTTAACACTCCGATGATGCCCAACGCGGTTGCTCCTATTTACGCTCCCAAGATCAACTAATTTCAGCCCAATCACTGACTCACACACCACTTTATCTGAATGTTAGAAATAAATTTTGATTTTTCAATAACTCTTGTTGATTCTGTCACCACTGATTTGGTGGTGGTGAGCGCTTTCAATGTGAAAACCTCATCGTCTGATCATTGATGACGTTATCACATTGAAAGCGCTCGCCACCACCACCAAAACAGCCCGTGATGATGGGCTCAACCAAAGTATGTAATCACTGGCAGGCCCACTAACCCTTTACATTCAATACCTACCATTATGATTTTGGTTTATTATTCTTGGAATAAAACACCTATGTTTTCGCGACGGAGGTCAACGACTCCGATTGGCCTCAAAATTTGACATTATGTATCCGTTTCAAGAGGTCTACATTCCAAAACCAAAATGTCCATCCGCCGTCTGGGCCGTAGGAATTTTTTGACAAAATCCTCGGTTTACCATCTAGTTGTGCCCGCAAGGTTTTCAGCCTGATCGCCCAAACCCGTGGGGCGCTATGGGACTAAAATGGGGCTACGGGAGGGGTTTCTTGAAGGCGTTTGGCTATGGGTCGAGTCAGGTGTCGTTTTCGAAGTATTTTTGGACGTAGAATCCATGTTTTGGGGTCCAGGAACGATCCGACTTCACTGTTACAATCTGTAGGGCTTTCATGGGGCTAAAAATGAGATTTTTGATAGATCCCAGGCCTGTTGCGGTCAAAATCCTATAGACCGCAACAGTGAATTCGGATCGTTGCGGGACCCCGAAAAATGGATTCTACGTCCAAAAATACTACGAAAACGACGCCTGACTCCTGAAGCCTTCAATAAACCCCTCCCGTAGCTCCATTTTAGCCCCATAGCCCCCCACGGGTTTGGGCGATCAGGCTGAAAACCTTGCGGGCACAACCAGATGGTAAACCAGGTATTTTGTCAAAATTTCAGATTTGTAGACTCTAAAGATGAAATCCTACCGCCCAAAAGGACTCGTACATTTTTGGAACCTACCCGTCTTGAAATGTGAAATGACAAATTTTGAGGCCAATTACAAAAAAAAAAAAAAACTCCCGAGAATAATGAAACAAATTCATTAACGGTTGAAAAAAAGCTCAACAAAAGAGATGGTGAATCCCTCAATGAGATCAATTTGAGGCCAAACTAAATAAACCAATCAGGAGGGTTTGTAAGCTCCATGAATAGAGAATACCGCGAGTGAGAAACAATAATTAATAGTATAAGATGAATAATTAATTTCAATTATTGTAATCATCAGTTCTTACCAAATAAGTCAATTTTCAAGGCAACTGTACAAGTTACTTCCAATTTGTTACTCTACTGGATGATAATATCACATTGTGCGATAAGTGGAGGCAATTTCAAATGAATTGGGCTGAAATTACATTTAAATTTGAAAAATACCCACACACAACCTCCCCGTCGAGCTGGTGGGAGATAACTGAGTGATGACGAGGCCGGGCCACACCCTTGGCGGCAGATCGCATGTTGCACGAACCTCGCTGGCGTTCGTGTAAGGTCTACACGTGTAAGTCTACTGCGTGAAAGTCTATTGCGAGACAAACATAGACCTCTTAAAGACTCTGTGGTTCCGCGAGAGAGCTTCAACTTAGTAGGTAACAATGAATAAAAATAATAATAATGATTATTATTGTTAGTTAAGTACCTATACTAAATTTTTCACCCCCCTGGGACTCAACATTGCCCTTAAACATCTCATGCTACGAAAATTCCATGAATAAAGTGTGAAAAGTGAATAGTGTTACTATTCTTTGATAGGTACCTATAGGTAAATTATGAAAAAATTAATTCTGTACCAAAGGAAATATTTTTGAAAAAAATAAAAATTAATTCTGCACCAAAGGAAATATTTTTGAAAAAATTAAAAATAGTTATTAGTTTAGACAGATGTGGGACCAAAAAAAAAAAAAAAAAAAAAAAAAGACCAAAATTACTTGGAAAACCGACACCATTTATAGTATAATATACCTATGCCGACACAGGTATTAAACAGTTTTTGAAAAATCTGAAATTTTGACATACTCGGCTTGCCATCTAATTGTGCCCGCCAGGTTTTCAGCCCGATCGCCCAAACCCGTGGGGCGCTATGGGGCTAAAATAGGGCTACGAGAGGGGTTTTTGAAGGTTTTCGACTATGGGATTGAGTTAGGTGTCGTTATCGAAGTATTTCTGGACGTAGAATCCATTTTTTGGGGTCGCAGAACGATCCGATTTTACTGCGGGGGTCTATTGGGCTTTCAGGGGTCTAAAATGGGATTTTTGAAGAATCGCAGGAGGTCAAATAAGGTTTAGTTTTCCGAGTAACTTTGGACGCAAAATATATTTTTTCGAGGTCCCACATCTGTCCTAACATTGTACCGATTATGGTACATTACCTATTCTTGGAATAATACACCTTTGTAATCGCGTCTCCGATCGGCCTTAAAATTTGACATTATCCGTTTCAAGAGGTTTAAATTCCAAAACCGAAATGTCCGCCCGCCGTCCGGGCCGTTTTGGGCAGTAGGATTTTTTTTTTTTTTTTAATCTGAAATTTTGCCAAAATAGGTACTTGGTTTAACATCTAGTTGTGCCCGCAAGGTTTTCAGCCCGATCGCCCAAACCCGTGGGGCGCTATGGGGCTAAAATGGAGCAACAGGAGGGTTTTGGTATATTATTCTTGGAATAATCCACCTATGTTTTCGCGACGGGGGTCGACGACTCCGATCGGCCTCAAAATTTGACATTATCCGTTTCATGTGGTCTAGATTCCAAAACCGAAATGTCCGTCCGCCGTACGCCGTCCAGGCCGTTTTGGGCAGTAGGAATTTTTTAAAAAATCTGAAATTTCGAGAAAATACTCGGTTTACCATCTAGTTGTGCACGCAAGGTTTTCAGCCCGATCGCCCAAACCCGTGGGGCGCTATGGGGCTAAAATGGGGCTACAGAAGGTGGGTTTTGAAGGCTTTTGGCTATGGGATCGAGTTAGGTGTCGTTTTCGAAGTATTTTTGGACTAGAATCCATTTTTTGGGGTCCCGCAGCGATCCGATTTCACTGTTGCGATCCATAGGGCTTTCATGGGGCTAAAAATGGGATTTTTGAAGGATCCCAGGAGGTTAAATATTTTTCGAGAAAAGAATAATAAATTTGTGAAAAAACAATTTTTTTTTTTTTTTAAAAATCCAAAAATTTTTTTTCCAACATTTTTCTTTTGACACAGAAATAATTTTTGCGCAACTAACCTATATCAAAGAATAATAAACCCTTGTGTAAAATTTGCTGCGTTTTTGAAGGTTTTCGGCTGTGGGGTCGAGTTTGGTGTCGTTTTCGAAGTATTTTAGACGTAAAATCCATTTTTGGAGGTCCCAGAACGTTCCAAACGATGATTCAATGGGTTTTTTCAAGAAGGACAGATATTTAAAAAAAAAAATTAAAAAAAATTAAAAAAAGAGTTTTTCTAAATTTTTTCTTTTAACACGGAATTAATTTTTGCACATATAAGTAGGTAACCTATGTGATATACTGCTTTTTTCAGTAAAGTACAGCTTTAAGGTATGTACCTATGTGATACTGCTATACACGGAGACCCTTGTGTACACCTGAAATGTACTGCTTAAGCTTAGTTTTATTGCAGGTAATTTTGGTTTATTATTCTTGGAATAATAGACCTGTGTGATGGCGACGGAGGTCGACCACTCGGATCGGCCTCAAAATTTGACATTATCCGTTTCAAAAGGTCTACATTCTACCTAAATCCAAAATATTCGCCCGCCGTACGTAGGGAGTACGCCGGCCCGCTGTACGGAGCTTCTTAGTTTGGCCATTTCTGGCCCATTACAACCTTTCTCGTCCTTCTTCTCGCTTTCTTCCCCCAGGGGAAGTGCACTTATGGTTCTTCAGTCTTCTTTCTTGTCTCTACCTACTATTCCACCACCTCTTCGTCGTGTCAATCATTAAAAATGATGCGTAAAATTTGCAGCGTTTTTAACAGTAAAACTCGATTTTATGAAATTTTCCATTCCCCCCCCCCCCCCCCCCCCCGCCAGTCGCAATCTCCTTAACTATCGGTCCTGGCGAAACTTTTCTGCAAGGAAGTTTATGTAGATTAATTTAGTATAATATACTAGTATAATATAACCTTCCATATTATGGAAGGTTTTTTGCTATAGGCCGTAGTTTTCGGGTTATTCGCCCAAAACTGAAAAACGGATCCTTTAAAGACCCCCACCCCTCCATTAGCTCCATCCCCACCCCCAGTACTTTGTATGTTGTTCAGGACACCTTCCCCTACAACTGCGCCAACTGTCGCTTCCGCACGAATTATTTCTCCTATTTTGTCTTCGTTGCCTGGACTTACCCTTCATTCATTAAATAAGACAAAATGCAATTCATCGCTCACACGGGAAGAAGGTGTTATGTTCAGTTTCTATAATAACCACCCAACAATTTAAAATGAAGCAAATTGTCATCACTCATTGGATATTGTGATCAATTTAGCTACAATCTAAAAACAAAGTTGCAAAAATAATATTTTAAAACCAATAAAATTTGCAACCAGAAATAAGTCAAATTTACTCGGAATCAGCTTATTGTAACATAACTCCCTCTTCCACTTGTAATTTTTTTGCCATTCCAAGATGAGGTTGAAAGGGGATGCAGTGAATTGCACGCGTGGTAGTAAGAAATGTATTAACTAATAAATTTGGTTACAAAATAATAAATACACTTTTAAAATGGGAAAAGTCAGTTCATCGTTGATGAGCCATCGTTTCGAATTCGTCTTTCTTGGCTTCGAGTTGTTCGAGGGTGAGGAGGCTCGTGCCAAGCTGGTCTTCACGGCAGAAGGGTTGAGCCATTTGTCGGAGCCATTTTTTCGTTATTTGGATGGCTTCTTCGGTCGAGAGGTTGCAGAGATAGTCGGAGAGATGCTCTTGGATCCACTTGGGGAGTTTGCTCCGTTTGTCGACTCGGCCGAACCGCTTGTCGGCGAAGACCATGATGCCGTAGTCGGTTTTCCCCCGGATGGCCCGCCCGACGCATTGGGCGGCGTGTCGCATGGCGTCGAAAGTGAGGAAGTCGGCTTCGCGGATTTGAAACTGGTCGCGGAGGTAGTCGAGGCGGGCGCGGAGTATGCGGGATTGTGTGTATACGTAGGGGATGCCGAACATGAGGACGGCACGGCCCAGATGGTGGTCGAAGTCGACGCCTTCGGAGACTTTCCCCCTGGCGACAGATAGCAGCACAGCGCCGCGGCCGCTCTCGCAAGCTTTGATGTAATTGAACAGCGCCAGCGACGTTTCAGCGGCATCTTGCGTCTCTATAAACAGCAATTTCTTCCTTTGTAGGTTATCAATCACCCCTTGATCGTACCAACTGGCGACGACGCTCTCCAAGTACATGTACGAAGTGAAAAAGCAAACGACCCCGTCCGGCACGACGGTGCAAATTTCTACCAGCAACTGTCCGTAATTTCTCACCACGGCGACGTCCTCTCTCGACTCGAACCGCGACGTCATCGCCACCTGGTCGCTCCCTTTGGCGACGATCATCGGCAGCAAACACGGCCTGGCCAGAGTCATCGTGAACGACTGGCAGACGGCCGGGTGGAAGTTTAATATCTTGGGGAACATGTCAAGCGGCGACAGCGTGCCTGACGTGATGACGACGGTTTGGAACCGGTCAAAAATGGGTTTGACGGCGATGGACGCGTCGAGGCAGCTGAAATGGAAAATCGGGTTCGGCACTGTTGGTTTGTTATCTTCAAACGGTTCAATGATGATAGTGAAGCCTTTAGTGTACGTAGCGACGAGTGTGGCGAGGTGTGTGATTAAAATCAGAGGAGAAAAATCAGTTTGGTCGGCAATTTCGAGAGTACGAAGAAGTGATGAGAGTCTTTCGGCGCAGAACCGTAGCGGTTTTCTTTCGATGCACACTTTGGTGGAAATGTCTTTCAAAAATGCGGCAGGGGATTCGTGGACGACGTGTTGCGTCCGGAGGCGGGTTTTGATGTACTCGAGGAACCTTTTGAGGAACCCGACGAAATGATCCGCCGTCCGGATGTTGCCAGGGACGACTTCTTTGAGGATTTGATCGGGCAAAACGGGGTTGGACAAGATGACGTCAGTCTCGCGGGACCTTTGAGCGTCTCTCAGCCCTTGGACGAGCTTGGTGTACTCTTCTCGCAGTTTGGAAGCGTTGGCTTCTTTGGCACGGGCGATGGTCGTTTCCAGCACCTGAATATTGCTGGCGCTCTTGTCGATGATCTTCCGGTTGATTTTGACGCTCATGGAGTCGATGCAGACGTTGTCGATGTTGTGAGCTTCGTCGAAAATGACCGCCGAGGATTTGGCCATTTCTTTGGAGACAACTTCGGCGATTTTGGGGTCGAGAAGGTAGTGGTAGCTGTAGACGACGATTTGAGCGAAGCCGACGGCGTGCCTGGCGTAGAAATACGGGCAGTAGTTGTTTTTGACGCCGAAATCTTTCAAATCGTCCAAACTGAAAACGCCCCTGGGCAACGGGAGGTCTCGCCCTTTGGCGTCGAAGTTCTCGTAAAAAGTGCACAGAGGGACTTCTTTGTCGGTCGACGCCCTTTCTCGGATGTACGACGCCGTCAACCCGTGACACTTGGCGTCGACGACTTTCCCCTCCCTTTCCTTCGACACGGCCGGATGAACGCACAGGTTCTTCCTCGAGCTCAACACCAACCCTAAAAAATCCAAACGATGACCGTGCGAGTCGTAATATTCAAACAACTTCCTCAACTCCTCAATAACTTTTTCAATTTCCGGTATCGTCCTCGAACAATAAATGAGTTTCGTCAGCTCCAACGGGTTTTCCACCATGTAGGCCACGATAAGGGACAACAAGGTGACGGTTTTCCCGGTCCCCGAAGGCATTTCCAACAGGCAGTGCCCTTTGGCGTCCAGACCCTTCTTGAGCTCGCACATGTACGCATATTGCTCAGGGTAAATGTACTCGTACGGGAACAACACTTGCAAACCGTCCACGTCCAGCTTCATTTTTGAACCGCAAAAATTACGCCGCAAAACGAAATCACCAAATCGCCAACAACTCACCGCATTTTCCTACCAACACCTCACGAACAATCACAATTTCCAAAGAGGCGTAAATTTCATTAATGTATTTCAAAAATGTATACAAACAAACAGCTACCTCACCGATGCTGAATTTATCGTCGGACAAGTTGAAAATTGCCGTAACGCGCTTCGTTTGTTGTTGGCAGTGATGCCAAATGACTTCAACCAAAACCCCCTGCATCGCTGAAAAAACCCTAAAAATGATAAAAATCCCCCCTCCCCAACCCCTGAAGATGTGTGAGACTCACTCATATTTATATAAAGTAATGGGTATGGAGCCCCCAAATAGGGATTCCACGTACAAAACTACTTCGAAAACGACTCCTAACTCGACCCCATAGGTAACCAAAACCCTCTCCGGAAGCCCCATAGCGCCAGGTGTTTGGGCGATCAGGCTGAAAACCTTGCGGGCACAACTAGATGGTAAACCGAGTATTTTGTCAACATTTCAGAACTCTTGTAATATTATCCTTAGCGACCTCTATCAATTCCATCTCCTTCTCTTCCTGTTTCAAGTTAACATGATAGTAAATGAATCGTTTATGTCAAAAACCATCTAATCGACAAAAATTCCAAAAACGTGTTTTTGTTGGTACTGTTCACTTCGGAGGTGAATACATCGTTTAGTGCAGAAATAACCTACGTTCCATATCACCGATGCTATTTGGCAGCCTTGAAAAGAATCCGTCGCATAGGTTCTTTCTGCGGTAGATTTCACTCGCGATCACTTAATTTATTGCAGAAACCACCTAAGTGAAACATTTAATATGCCTAATAGGTAATTAGGCATAAAATTATTTTCCGTTTAATATGCCAAATAAAAACACTCTTGTTTATACTTAAGTGTGTCTGTTACTTACCTTTGACACCAAAACAGGTAAAAATTAATCGTGTGACTTAATTTCAATAGGTATCAATTTTTTAATTATTTTAATTATTGCAGAAACCACCTAAGTGAAAAATTTTCAAAAATGTATAACTCAAAAACTTGAAGGAAAAAAATTTAGCAAAATAGATTATTCCAATAGCATGTTCTTGATTTGGTAAAAAAATATTTGAAGGAGACTAGACCTATACTTAAGCTGCAAAACAGTTTTTTTTAGTTTCCCGATAGTTGAAAAAAGCGCACTTAGGTGGTTTCTGAAATAACCGATTCAAATATGAGACAGCAGGTTTTCACTAGGTAGGAGAAAAATGGATGCTGGATATGCCTTCGTTGTGAAGAATCTTCACACTTACCATCTGAGGGTGCCTAATCGTCAGAATGCTTTGAATTAATTCGATGGAGGTACGATTTCTCAATTCTTTCTTTCTCAATTTCTCAAGCCCCTAAGGGCCATAATATGGCATATTATCAGCCCCGCAGAGAGGGGGGGGGGGCACTGGACCCGTTGCCCCCGGGCCCGGCCTTCGTAGGGGGGGCCCGGATTTTCTTGAGAACTTTTTTTTTTTTTTTTTGTAAAAAAAGGGGGAGGAGAGGCAAAATAGGAAAAGGGACAGATCAATATAGGAAAAATGTTCATACAACTTTTTTTTTTTTTTTAGGGGGCTTGAAGAATTTTGCCCCCGGGCCCGGATTTTCTCTCCACGGCCCTGCATATTATGCAGAGACGTTTAGTTTTGATTGTTATGAATTGAGAAGGCTCTCTCAACTACAGCATTCGAAGTTGGAAGTGACGTGACGTCCACTGACATGGAGCCATAATAATAAAAGAACGTCATATTATGACGTTCTTTTATTCTTTACGGCATTAAACACAATTTTTATTCATGTTTTTTTCCCCCCCCATTCGGTTATTATTTGATTTCCCCCCAAAATTACACCCGTGAAATGAAATCCCTCGAAAAAATTGCCCTTAAATTTCCCCTTGACAAAAAAAGCCCCGATTTGGCAACACTGGTTGTTGTCTGCCCAACGAGAAAAATAATAAAATAAAATTATTTGTCTCCAAATCTATTTTTCCCCAATTTAAAGGAAAAGTAAGGAAAACCCGTTGCAAATTTTACACAAGGGTTTGTTATTCTTTGATATAGGTTACTTGTGCAGAAATTAACTCTGAGTTAATATTAAAAAATAAAAATAAATAAAGCTATACGCTGAAAAATGGAGCTGGAAAAATGGATTAGGTATACGTAGAAAATTACTCGGAAAACGTCACCTTCTTTGGCTTCCTGGGATCCTTCAAAAATCCCATTTTTAGCCCCATGAAAGCCTCATAGATCCCCACGGCGAAATCGAATCGTTCTGGGACTCTGGAAAATGGAATCTACGTCCAAAAATACTATGAAAACGACACCTGACATGACCCCTTAGCCAAAAACCATCGAAAACCACCCATGCAGCCCCGTTTTAGCCCCATAGCGCCCCAGGGGTTTGGGCGATCGGGCTGAAAACCTTGCGAGCGCAACTAGATGGTACTGACCCGAGTATATTGTCCACATTACTGATTTTTGGAATTTTTTTTAAAAATCTGACATTTCGAAAGAAAACTCGGTTTACCATCTAGTTGTGGTCACAAGGTTTTCAGCCCGATTACCCAAATCCATGGGACTGAAATGGGGCTACGGGAGGGTTTTTTTTTTAAGGGTTTCCACTATGGGGTCGAGTTAGGTGTCATTTTTGGGTGTCGTATTCTCGATTTTGGGGGGTTCCAGACCGATCCGATTTCACCGTGGGGATCTATGGGGCTTTCATCGGGCTGCAAATGGAATTTTTGAAGGGTCCCCTGAGGTCAAAATTATTTAATAAGGTGTCGTTTTCCGAGAAATTTGAACTCAAAATCCATTTTTTCGAAGTCTCACATCTGTCTAAACATTGTACTGAAAAAAAAAAAAAAAAAAAAATCTAAAATAATATAAAATTTATACCTACCTATTATTATAAACAACTATTATTAATTTTTTCCTGATTAATGTTAGTTGAATGGGATTAAATTAGATACAAATACTATTTATTGACTCACAAATAATTTCTGCATACTTATTTAGGTAACTTCCCTACCACAAAAATGAATGTTTAGACGATAAAACGTTGCACAACCTCGATATCAGCAGTCACATTAACGTTGCTCTACATTTTAAGCGCTTTTTAAAACATTGTCTTGTAATCTTATTATTTTTAGATTAATTATTATTCTACACTAATATACGTATTATTTTAGTGCTATAATTTGAGGCTATTTAGTCTAGTCGGTGTTGACATTTGGGTGCAATGGTGTTTCAAACGGTGGCGATGTTTGTGAGGTCGAGAGGGCCCGACGAATTCTGGAGGAAGAGAAAGATATTCAAGTTGTCAGCTGTGAGTTATTAAGTTAATGTATTTTGTCTTTGAGCATTCAGCGGCCGAGAGGTCGGAGGATTCATAGACGGTGTGCGAATGTTACAGCATTTCGTCGGTCGCCCCAGAAACTGCTACTCTCTGGCTATCAGGAACGTGCTGCGAGCCCTCGCTATGGCCACGAAAGGCCGGAAACAGAAGAAAATCGATATGAAGGAGGTGCGTCCGTTTTTGTTGAACGGCTCATCCTGGTTTTTGGCTCAACGTTGACGGTATTTTGTGGGGTTACAGTTGTGGGACACGAGAGTAGCAGCCGGCAGTGAAGAGCACGGCGTTCCTTACTACCAAATGAGAGAAGGACTTCGCAGGAGTAACATCATGCTCAACCGGAAGTCTTTGGCAGACCTCGCCATTTGGGAACCGCACAGTTTCAAGGTGAGATTCGTCAGGTTCACTGCCTTGAATCTGGTTTGTCAAATCCACAACACACTACAATGTATACAATAGGTAATTTTTGTGGTTTATTATTCTTGTAATGTGATTGCGACGGAGGTCGACGTCTCCGATCAGCCTCAAAATGTGACATTATCCGTTTCAAGAGGTCTAGATACCAAAACCGAAATGGCCGTCTGGGCCGTTTTGGGCAGTAGGAATTTTTTTAATCTGAAATTTTGACAAAATACTTGGTTTACCATCTAGTTGTGCCCGCAAGGTTTTCAGCCCGATCGCCCAAACCCGTGGGGCGCTATGGGGCTAAAATGGGGCTATGGGAGGGTTTTTTGAAGGCTTTTGGCTATGGGAACGAGTTAGGTATCGTTTTCGAAGTATTTTTGGACGTAGAATCCATTTTTGGGGGTCCCGGAACGATCCGATTTTCTGTTGCGAACTATAGGCCTTTCATGGGGCTACAAATGGGATTTTTGAAGGATCCCAAGGGTTCAAATATTTTCAAGTAAAAAAAAAAAAAATTTGTGGAAAAAAATCCCCCAAAAAAATTTTTTTTCTAAATTTGTTTCATTGACAAGAGTTGAATTTCTACACAAGTAACCTACATCAAAGAATTATAAACCCTAGTGTAAAATTTACAGCGTTTTTTACTATATTGTTTGGACCCATTAAGGTAGTGTATACCCCGGTGGTTGTCAAAAGCGCGAGGTGGTCCAAAAACACCTTACATTTTTAGTGTCGAAAGCGCGAATCCGAAAGGAAATATTAGGTCCATAAGCGCCACTGCTAAATGTGTCAAAAGCGCGAGCTGGAACCGTTACTATTACTTACATACTCACTCGTAGATACTGTTACTGTTACTCTTACCAACTACTTACCTTACTTTTAAACCCTAGTATCAAATTTGCAGCGTTTTTATTACTCTTTTCTATTACTCATACCTCTCTGATTTTCCAGGGAAATAAACAATAAAAGATGTACTAGTCGAATGATAGTTTATTAAAATAGAACAATAATTCAGTCAATAAATCGTCAAAATCGTGAAGTCCAAGTAGGTATCAAAAATGGCGCATGGCAAGTTTGCGTAGGTACTCCGTGTTAGTGAGTGCTCCTCAGTGGTACTCTTCCCAACACGTGTTCACGAAGGCCTCCAATTTCTTTTGAGAGATGTTTCGTTTTTGAGTAAAGGAATGGCTATTCAGAAGGACATACGTGGCTGTCAAAGGGGTCGAAGTCTCGAAATGTTAAAAAAGTGTAGCACCCGAAAAACCCTGAAATTTTCGGCCATTTTTCAGTTATTGCCCTGTACCTTCTAAACTATGCATTTTTCGCCGAAAGCTACTATATACGTTTTTAAATTGCATTGAATTTGTAATACATTAAGGGCCGGTTTTTGAAACCATAGTTAACTCTGACGGCCGTAAAAGACGACTCTGACGGCTGTAAAACGGAAAAAGCGTTTTTTGAACCTTAGTTACCGTTTTACGGGCCGCTATTTTTACGAAACGGTAACCACAGCAGGACCCTGGGGTCAAATTTTTACGGAGCCGTGACCACCGCTTTCATTGGTTGACGAGGAACAACTGACTGACGAGACGGCCCGCCGCGGACTCCGCGGCGCGGAGGGTGCGGAGGGTGCGGAGTGGTAGAAAGAGATGGAGATAATTGTTTACTTTTTTCGCTCAAATAACGCTCAAAATAATGACATGTTGAAGGCAGAAGAAGCGGGAAATGTGAACTCCTTCCTCACAAATGAGTTGTCAAAACCCGCAATGACGAAAAAAGTTCACCTAGGGAAAATATTCAAGGCGCCAAAATTTTAGCGGGTGGTCAGCTGTCGGAACGCTGACTATGGTTCTAAAAACGCCGACAAAATAGCGGCTGTAAAATCGCGTTTGACGGTGGTCACCAAACCACTCGTTTGCGGTGATTTGACTATGGTTTCAAAAACCGGCCCTAAGCCAAACCGCAGCTCTGTGGATCAATTAGTCACCGAATAACGGGAGTTTGAAAATAGGCTATTTTCTCCAAAAGGTGACAATTTTCGTATTAGACCCTCTTTAGAACGAAATTGCGGCTAAACCATCGATCGTATGAGTAGAAGTTAGGGAATAAAAGTTGTAGGCAATTTAATTAGCTTTAAATTAAGCGCACATTGGGACCTGTAGGCCTCGTAATTGCCTCACAATCTAGAACAAACCTATATTAGTCCAGTCATTAGGTGCCCAAAAGTAGGTAGTGAATCCGAGAAAAAATACCGGAAGAATTTTTCTCCCAGGAACTTGGGAAGTTTTTGGGGGTGCTCGATCCGAAAATTTGGTTATTTACTAGATTTGGATATGGCTTTACATGAGAATGGCGAAAAACCATAAAATTCCGGCACTTAGTTTGGTTTTTCGCTTATAACTCGGTAACCATGCCTCCTAGCGTCATAACTACTCTGTACGAAATTAAAGCTGATTAAATTTTCTTGAAAAATGAGACCAAGAACGCCTCACTAGCTTTTTCCGTGTCGCCGCTAGAGCGCGCTGAAGTTTGGCCATTTTTTCCCAACTAAGCCAAAATCTTCGTATTCCCGACTTCCGAAGCCTATTATATACCTCAATCGGTACCACGAAACCCCCACATAAGGTACCTTGACAATCGGTTCAGCCGTTTGTCAAACGCCCAATCCGACACTTTTCGGTAATTGGTGGCAATACGGTATTGCCAATACCACAACTTCGCTGTCTCCCGAATTCTACAGCTTGCCTCCCAACTCAAACATGTAAAGGGTCTGTGTTAGGGTCGCCTTTGCCTCTACGAATGAGCATCAACCTTGCGACTTTCCAGGTGTCGGGGAATATTCCCTTCACCAAACACGAACAGCCAGAAAAGCTTGTAAAACTATGGCAGAGTTGAGTCTCACTTTCTTGGATTCCCTTATTTGGCTGCAGACTCTTATCATTGTTCTCACTCTATTTGACATGTTACTGTATTCACACTGTGAAATTTCAGGCGCTCACTCAAATCGCTTGGACCCGGATGCGACAAGAAGGCAACCCTGAAGCCAGAGAAATCGACGCGGAACCTCCCAACAACGTATTCATCCCTGGCAACGACAAAAAATAGTTTTGTTTAGTTTATTGTTGCAATTGTTTTTGTGAATAAATTGTTTCTCCTCAAGCGTTCGCGTTTGGTTTGTTATTGAAATAATGCTTCTGTGAATGTCCGAGGCCGGAAATTTTGATCGGCCTTAAAATTTGTCATAAGTTTCAAAATGTTTAGAATCCAAAAGCGAAATGTCCGAGCCGTTTCGGGGAGGAGGAATTTCTTACGATACGTTTTGACAAAATAGTCGGTTTACCATCTAGTTGTACCCGCTAGAAGCTTCAATGAGGCTTTTGAAGGATGCCAGGAAGTCGAAACGGGTGAGGTGTCGTTTTCCGAGTAATTTTAGACGAACAATCCATTTTTCGGGCGTGGACTGGTTGAGGCAGTGAGCCCCCCCCCCCCCCCCCCCCCGACTGTTGGGAACACAAAGATAAATGCTGAACATATTTAAAAGAAACGCCAGAATTGAATGCGTTGGGAGGGGCACGGAAAGGTGTTATTGGAATTTAGAAACACGTCTTTTATGATGACTTGACTTGACTTAATTCCTTGAGCTCCTCGTGGAGTATAGGGCATCTGTTTACAGCCTCCATCCATCTCTGTCCAAAGCCAACCTCTTCGTTTCTCCCCGCGTCTTCCCTGCGCGTTCTATCTCCTTCTGGGTTGACCGTCTCCACGTGTGCTTGGGTCTTCCTGGTCTGCGTTCACTTCGGGGATTCCAGTCCAGCGCGTCTTTTGCTATGGCATCAGCTTTCCTGAGGGTGTGTCCGATCCATTTCCGTCTTGGCGAGTTGCTGCCCAGAGGTCCTCGCTCCTTATAAGGACGATAAATCGTCTCAGGCCACCAAATTTTCATAATGCGCCTGAGACACCTGTTCACGAAGACCTGAAGCCGGTAGGTGTCTTGGGTGACTTTCCAGGTCTCATATCCGTACAATAGGACGGATTTCACATTTGTATTAACAATACCTATAGATACCAAGGTACGTATAGACCAAGGTCTTGGTCTGCGTGGAAATGTTTCCGTTTTTCCATACCAGGTACAACTGAACGATCTCCTTGATCTACATTGAGTTGCAATTTGAGTGCATTAGTTGATGAGCTATCGATCAATGTGTTCACGTCGTGAACAAAAACATAGTTAACGATGCAGTCGTCCGCAAATTTATTCTCAACGAGTAGTTTCATTTTGTTTACGAGGGGGCGATGGGGCCAGCAAGTATTAGGAGGTGGATCAGAAGGCATTCATTCACGTTGTCGTGGATTGTCTGCGTGTTGTTCGCATCGGCCCACTGCTTCGCCTGTGTGTCCCAACTGTATGAGCGCATTTGCCTGGGAATGAGATTCATTGAAATTGCCAACGGGATTATAGCGACGTTAGTGGCGTGTTCGAGTTATGGCGAACAGTTTATGTTATTGGTCACGTTGACGCGGCGTCGTAGAAGTCTGTGGGAGTTGCGGCCAGAGGGGGGTGTTTCCTTAGGGTTGTTGGCAACTGTGGCGGCGTTGGTGGTATCGACCGTGTGTGGTATCGTCGTGAGGATCTCAGACAGGACTCGGATCACTCGGCCAACCTTGTACCTGTTCTCATCTCTGAGGTGGGTCGGCTCAATTTTCATAGCCGCCTGGTACTACCAGTTGATTGACCAACGGACGAGACAACTCCGCCAAACCACTCGGATCCTCAAAGCGTCTTCACAAAAACGTCCCCAAGTGAACACGTACGTCGCCGCCAAGGAAGACATTCTCCGCCAAATGCACCGAGTTCATTCCTTTTTCAGCGGCTCTATCTTCTTCTCCATATTTACCGTCTTCGCTGACGGCACCCTCTTCATGTACCTCATTGTCATCAACGCCTTGTTCGGGTCATCCGGCCTGCACTTCACCGCTGCATACTTTCTCCTGGCAGCGCTCAAATTCACAACTCTGACGATCATCTGCTCAGCCGCTCAAAAAGCACGAGATGCCGTAAGTTAGACTGAGGCCAGTAAGGAAACTGGATAGTCCTTGTGGAGAATCTGGGAGATACTCAAAATTAACCTGTAATATCTTACACCTAACCTGTAATATCTTGCCCACCTATCGCTAAGGGGGGGGGGGGGGGGGGGGGTTCAGGGCTTCCCGTAATAGAGTCCGCCAGTCATCTCTGCTGGCTGCTACTGCTCTCCAATGGCGGACGCCCAGAATGGAACGCGCATCAGCTGCCACACCGTCTGCCCACCGAAGCCTAGGCCCTCCCAGCCGTCTCTTGCTACGTACCTTTTCGTCTAGAACACTGGCGGATCCAGAGGGTGGGCGCGCGCCCCCCCCTCAACGCGAAAATATATGAGATTTACAATTTTATAACGGCCTAAATTTGAAGAGAAGTACTCAACATAAATTTGATTAAATGTCTGTGTGTTGTGTGGTGGCTGCGCTGCGTTCATCACTGTCCCGAGAAGGTGTCAGGACGACAAGCGACAGGGGTATAGTGAATCTATGGACTCATGGAGGAAAGACATTTTCTTTCCTCCATGCTATGGACTATAGAATATTGGGTGGTCGGAGGGGGGATGGCAGTTGGCAGCGCCAGCGGGACGGAGGCGCAACTTGTAATTTAAGTTAGAGCCTTAATGTGACAATTCTGCCGTGAGAAGGAAAAACGGCTCATCGCCAAAATCAAAACATTGCAGAAATTAGCTCTTAAGTTTTCCGCAGAAACCCAGCTGTAGATTCCTTAAAGTGCATTCTAGCGACCCAATTTTTTGAGGGTTCATAGATAGGACATCAATTCACTCAATTACGATTTAAAATACTGAAAAAATCGATTTTTTTATATCGTTTTGTCGTACTTAAGGCGGTTTTTTCAATTTCTCAATGACTTGATCCGTATAATTTTGAAGCTATAGCTTCAAAATTATACGGATAAAGTCATTTTATAAAATGCCTCAACTCGCCGTGGGGTGTTTCATCCTCAAAAATAACGCTATCGCTAAGGGGTTTGTTTGATAGAGAAACGCCTCAACTTCTAGTAGAAGTCTTCTACTAATTTGAGTACCTATCCCATCATTGTTTCTTAACGTAAAGTTAAAAGGTTAAGACGTTAAAGGTAAAAACGCCTTATCCAGTCGTAAAAGCAGCTGCGATTTCCCAGTTACTTACCAGCCGTGAAAAATCGCCTTATCATCGGTCAGCTGTGGCAACATTTGTAGGAGAAACGCCTCAAGAATTTCTACGAATGCTTTAATCCAAATTCGAAGCCAATATTGACAAACAATTTGAAGGTAAAACGCCTCATCTCAATTTTTGCCGAGTTGAGGTGTTTTACCGTCACAATATTGAAAAATAAACAGTGACTTGAGGCATTTCAATCAAGAAGTTGAGGTGTTTTACCTACAAAGCGCGTCGATGAGGCGTTTCTCCTTCAAACCGACCGAATTTCGGATTATTATGGTCGGAATGAGCCCCACTTCCGAATCGAATTTCGAAATTTCGACTTCACCATCGGAAAGAGCAGGTCGAAAATAGTGAAAGTAGGAAAATGTGTAAATCCCATTTTCGTAAACATTGGAGTTGAGTCGTTTTTCCTTCACACGGCAGAATTGTCTCAACCAGAATTTTAATGAGATAATTGTTCACACATTAAATGTGTGAACAATTATCTCATTAAAACTCAGGTTTTTTATGTAAAATAAATACATGTTTATAAGTACTTTCCTACATACCGGGGGGCCTAAACTCTAATTTGAGTCAGAGTGGTAAAAAACATACATTTACCTACCTCGGAAAATGTAAAGGTGAGGTGAGATAAGCGAAGTTAAAATGTAATGTACTAAAATCTACTAATACGTAGGGATAAATATAGCCCAAATGCAACTATCCAAGCACAAGGCTCAATCTTTGAAAATTTTCCCCGGGGGGGGGTCGCCCGGAAGCGTATTTCCAATCTATACACCGTTTGAGCCCCAAGGCGGGGTCGAAATCGTTAATGGTTTGGAGTGCGCTTTTGCCTCCAAACTGTACACTGATTCAGCCCAGAGCTGGGGAGGTGGAGTCGAAATGGTGGAGGGTTTGTGATGCGTTTCTGCCCTCCAAAATGTACACTGGTTCAGCACCGAGAAATTCCAAGACATACCCTCCTCCCTCATCAACAACATCAACATATTTCTCAAAACCCCCTACCCACCCCTTCGCTTACTCGCTCTTCGAGAATTCTCCTTGTTCTAGGGACAAGGTAGGTATTAGAATAAGTCTGCAAGGTAATTCCATAGGTATTAGAATAATTCTAATACTTAGAGCCTCCAATTAATTGAATAGAATTATTCCAATACCAACGAAGATCCATCTGCCTTCTATGCAGTAAACTAGGTAAGTATGTAAAAAGAAGATTTAAGACGAAATAGACTACTTCGTCTTAAATCGTCTTTTTATAGGATGGATTCCCACTATCTCGCCGCATCTACCTTACAATAGGTAAGTATGTACTCAACTTTTTGACATTCAAGAATGTTTGCTCAAATTTCTGCACGTGTGGCTTTGAATCAATCCGGTTATTTTGCTGTACAATCATGTTCGTTCCGTAAGTTTCGCTCCTTTTAATGGTGAAAAACTGACTGAATGTAACAGCTCTGTGTGTAACAATGCTGCGTAAGATTTTTGTTGCTGATTCTTATTGTGGCTGAACCAGTGTACATTTTGGAGGGCAGAAACGCATCACAAACCCTCCACCATTTCGACTCCACCTCCCCAGCTCTGGGCTGAATCAGTGTACAGTTTGGAGGCAAAAGCGCACTCCAAACCATTAACGATTTCGACCCCGCCTTGGGGCTCAAACGGTGTACAGATTGGAAATACGCCGCCCGGAACACTTTTTTGGTTTGGGGGTATCTATCATTCAATCATTTTCCGCCCCCCCCCCCCCCCCCCCCTCAGAAAAATCCTGGATCCGCCCTTGGTCGAGAATCCCACACAGTACTTCATCTGGTCCCATTCATGCAAATTGTCCAGCCCATCGGAGCCTGCCAACCTTAAAAAATCGAACCACGTCCCAATCTTTGTACAGGTCCATACCTAACCTCTTGATTTGTCGGTCTTCTCCAGGCAAGCTCCTGCGGATCGAAGACCGCTCCCAGAATTCTCCTCAGGACTTTCCATTCGAAACGACATAATTCGTCCTCCAGAGCCATGGAAGAAGGAAAAGGAAGTTTCAGTTCATAGGGGGTAGTGGGCTACCGGCCAAAGACTGCCGAGAGTAACGCAATCTGGGCGCGTATCCTTTGTCACTAGTAAGTGTACCAGGTCCCAGCTAGGTAGAGTCCGGCTTTGTGGTTTGAAGTTCTCGGCATTTGCAGTTTGCAAATATTCGAGGAATCAAGACAGCTCCCTCCAGCCGTCTGGAGGGAGCAGTCTTCATGTCTATACTATCTATACTATTAAAGTTGTTCGTGTCTCGGACTGACTGACTGGCTGTCCACGCTAACCCGCCTCAACGGTAGAACCTAGAGAGACGGGGTTTTTTCGAGTCGGTTCCGCGTAGGCCCGGATGTGTCGTAGGCCGTATTAGATTTCGCCAACTCTCTTCCTTCGTCGCGAACGGAGCTTTCCTTCGCGACGAGAGCCCCGGTCAAATAGCGTCGTTACTAGGGATTGCTAGGAAAATTTTCGAAACGCCGAAACCCGGTACAACTTTTGGCGTCGGTTTTGAACGAAACTTAGTCGGTTAAAACGAGATTTTCACGCTGATTTCAAAGAGTACAAAACGATTTCTGTACGATAACGCGTTTGGAAGTTATTCGAAGATCGTCGGTAGGTGGGTACGAGTATTTTTTGCGAGCCTTCGATTAGTTTGATAGGTACTAGGTAATTTCCTTTTTGAGTTGATGGGTTGCTATGGGCTGCATAGGTATAGTTGGTGATAGACGGGAATTTGATACTTCACAACGAGAGGCCATCAATCGTTGTTACTAAGAAAAATTACGAGTCGACGGGTTGCTAAGGGCGTTTGCATGGGGGATGGACGGGAATGTGATAGTACACGCACGTGTGCGAAGCACGGTGTCCCAACTATCTATACCACTAAAGTTGTTCGTCTCTGTGGCTGGCTGTGTCTAATCCACGTTACCCAGCCTCAACGGTAGAGCCTAAATTTAGCGCATTGAGCGACTGTCACTTGGTGGTGACGCCCGATAAAGGTGATGGACGGAGTGCAGCGAAGCGCACCGGGCCCACTAGTATCTATAAAAATGACTGCCAAATCTTTGAGGATTCACTACTTAAAAACCAGTGGAGTGTTTGGCAGTGGTGTGAGAATGTTTGTGAAGCATTGTAGATGGGTTTAAAGAAGTTTCTACAAAATCGGTCTCTTCCTTCATCGCGAACGGAGCTTTCCTTCGCAACGAGAGACATAATTTAATAGCGTCGTCACTAGGGATCGCTAGGAAAATTTTCGAAACTCCGAAAACCGGTACAACTTTTGTCGTCGGTTTAGAACGAAACTACGTCTGTTAAAGCGAGCTTTTCACGCTGATTTCAACGAGTACAAAACGATTTCTGTGCGATAACCCGTTCGCAAGTTATTCGAAGATCGTCTGTAGGCGTGTACGAGTATTTTTTGCGAGCCTTCGATTTGTTTAATAGGTACTAGGTAATTTCATTTTGAGTTGTTGGGTTGCTATGGGCTGCATATAATTGGTGATAGATGGGAATTTGGTAATTCACTACGAGAAACCAACAAGCGTTTTAGGTACCTACTATGAAAAATTAGGTTGACGGGTTGCCACGGGTGCATCGTTGATAGGTGATGGGCGGGAATTCGATGTTTCGTGCGAAGCACGGGTATCCCAGCTATATCTATAAAAATGACTGCCAAATCTGTTGGAGGACTCACTACTTAAAAAACAGGGGAGTGTTTGGCACCAAATTGTCTGAGAATGTTTGTGAAGCATTGAAGATGGTTTTTAAGAAGTTTCTTCGAAATCGGTCGAGCCGTTAATGAGATAATGAATTTTCCAAATCTGTCGGTGTGTTTTCACAGTTTAACCGTACTGAGTTCATTTCATTGGGTTGGTGATGGATGAGTCGTAGCGCTGGTGATAAATAAATAAAACAACTTCACATAGGTAGTGAAAAAATTCTATTTTTATTGAGTGCAGCGGAGCGCACCGGGTCAGCTAGTAAATTTTATGAATATTAAATTGTATTTAGTGGTAAGGCAGCAGTGGGTGTCACCTGGCGCGATCTGTGGACATAAAGGCAAACTCCTTGGCCCTTATTAGTATCGAGGATACTCCCAGAGGTGTCGCTAGCGGTCGAATGCGGGATTAAGGGGGGGGAGGGCTCATTGAAAAGGAGGGGTTCTTTTGGGCACGTCTTGTAACGAAGAGTGGGGCTTCCTTTTCCTTCTTCCATGCTCCGGGCTTTAGTCAGAGTCCATGACTCCGACCCATACGTCAGGACTTGCCTGATTAGGGTCACAGCCGGATAAATAAAATAAATAAATAAATTTTATTGCCATGAACATCAGTATAAAATAGATAGAGCAAACGTCGGGAACAATACTAGGTACCAGAAATTGAAGGGTGGCGGTAATCAAAAAAGTTCTTCACGTGATAGGGTTCGAGGTTGATGAGGAAACTCTTCATCGATCTTCTGAAACACGGCCAGGGGTCGCCAAGATCCAGGCCCGGTCCCTGTATGTGCATGATGAAGTGGCTTATAGTTGACACTACGAGGTAATCCGGGCATCTCTTGAAAAATTCAAGGGAGTGATGGGAGACTTGCATCAAGGTTGGTCCGGCACGTGTCGCGTAGTTGTGGTCAAAACGGTACTGATTGATTGGGTCTTCCTGGGTTTCGAGGGACCCTGCGGGGAGAAGAAACCCCACGTAGGTGGTGCCCACGTGGGCTAGCGGCTCCAGAGGTGATCAAGAAGATCGGGAAGGTGCAGGCGAGAGATCCACTGCAAAAAGAAGAAGGGGATAATGCAATGGACATCACCTGATGTGGTTGTCAAGAAAGAAAAATCTTTTTTGTTCAGTTTTAGGCCAGACATTCCACAAATTAGACACTCACGTACATTCATAATCTCGTTATTTTACAGTATATTACAGTTTTAGCCACCTACTCACCAACTTATTTCTTGACTTAGATTTAATTTTTTATTACATTTCAAACCGCCTGCAGCTATTCGTATATTCGGCTGGCAACCTCTCGGGGATTGCTGTATTGGAAGGTGAAGACGTGTGTTCCATCCAGATAAGCTGAGCAGTCTTCATCTCGTACTGAACGTCCATCCGTCGACTTTGCCCTCACTGGAAGGTCTGTGGAAGGTCGGACAAGGGAAGGCTAAAGTGGCATTGATAAACAACATGAGTTGAAGTTAGCCGAGGGCGGATTGCGATTTATAAACGAACCCTTGCTTGATGAGCTATCGATCAGCACGTCGTATGGAAAAACCAAGTTAACAATGCAGTCCTCAACATATTTATTCTTCTCGACGAGTATACTATAGTTTAGTTTTGTTTGCGAGGGGGTGATGGGGTCAGCAAGTATTTGGAGGTGGATCAGAAGGCATTCGTTGACGTTGTCTTGGATTGTCAGCGTGATGTACGCATCGGCCCACTGCTTGGTCTGTGTGTCCCAACTGTATGAGCGGATTTGCCTGGGAGCGAAATTCATTGAAATTGCCAACGAGATTAAGCGACGTTAGTGGCGTGTTCGAGTTATGCCGAACTGTTTACGTTTTTGGACACACTGACGCGGCGTCGTAGAAGTCTATGGGAGTTGCGGCCAGAGGGGGGTGTTTCCTTTGGTTTGGTGGCAACTGTGGCGGCGTTGGTGGTATCAACCGTGTGTGGTATCGTCGCGAAGATCTCAGACAGGACTCATACCTCTCGGACACCCTTGTACCTGTTCTCATCTCTGAGGTGGATCACTTCAATTCTCACAGCCGCCTGGTACTACCAGTCGATTGACCAACGGACGAGACAACTCCGCCAAACCACTCGGATCCTGAAAACGTCTTCACAAAAACGTTCCCAAATGTACAAGTTTTGCATCGCCACCAAGGAAGACATTCTCCACCAAATGCACCGAGTTCATTCCTTTTTCAGCGGCTCCTTCTTCTTCACCACATTCCACGTCTTTGCTGACGACACCTTCCTCATGTACTACATTGTCATCAACGCCGTGTTGGGGTCATCCGGCCTGGTCTACACCACTGCATTCTTTCTCCTGCCAGCAAACAAATTCACAACGCTGGTCATCATCTGTTCAGCCGCTCAAAAAGCACGAGATGCCGTAAGTTAGGCAGAGGCCAGTAAGGAAACTGGATCCCCAAGCAACCCCCCCCCCCCCCAAACCTCATAATAATAATATCACTTGTTGACCGAGGTCTCACGCCAGGATGCACAAGGTGTGATGAGCCTCAGCCATACAATGTGGTTCTTGTGGGCGACTTCTCGGTTTTTCTCCTATTGGGTCATCTGGTTAATCATGCGACACTTTGAAAACTTCTGGATGGGCACTGGTCTGATGGGTAGGGATCCTGCTCCTTTCCTCCCAAGGCTGTCAAATTTTTCAAGCACAGTAGGTAACACCGCTCCAGCTTCAAGTGCCTGAAGGCATTCCTACACAATATGGCGACGCCTGACTGTCTGAGAAGACTTGGATCTTCGCAGCTATGAGCCCTTTATTATGAATCTCTACAGTTTATCCTCCCGCCCAGACACTGATCCGTCTGTGAACCTCCCCGTCTTCCACTGGGAACCTCCTTGCGGGCACTTGAATGAGACTTTAAATGTGCTCCAGCACGGTGTCGGAATCAGTTCCTGCCAATTTGGACCCACCAAACTCCCATTATAATAACAATTAGTGATATAGATTACAATATTGATCTACATTTCCAGGCAGACGAATTCAATTATGAGCTCTACAAAGCAGTTCTATCTGATCGAGCGTTGTGTCGCGACGTAAGTCTGACGTGAAAGTAAGAGACAACAACTGTGAATCCTTTCGATTCGGATGAACGTTTCCATTCAAAGATTTAGGACACATGTTCGGAAAAATTCAAAAGTCAATCCATTTTGAGTAGCATTAGGGAGCGGTGGTAATGAAAAGTTGAAAAGTACGCACCTGCCACTGATGTTTCCACGTCGGCTCCTCCAGCCCACAGAGTAACAGAGAGCAAAAGCTGCTCAAGCTTTCAAGGAAGGTTTAGTTCATCTTTGCAGGTCTGCCACATGTTGCCTGAGGGATTTTTTCTTCTAAAAGTCCCTTCCACCACTCGCTTCGCTCGCTCGGGGTGGGATGTATACATAATCAGCTTGCAGACTCGTCTGCAACCACAGGAGATCATTTTCATGTCTTCGTATTATTATTCACCTTATTGTGTTTGTTGTTGACCAGGAGACGCTACTTAGTTACAAATTTTCTTGATGCGATATCATTACACTAAACGTTTACTGGTTGCCACGGGTTTCGGTAACGCTTCAAAAAGTAACACTTTTAGTTTACGGGATGCCACGGGTTTCAGTAACACTTTTAGTTTACGGGTTGCCATAGGTTTCGGTAACGCTTTTTTCTGTTGTGTGCCAAAGTAAAGACATGAAAATGTCAAAAATCGGGACAACGTTTAAAGCCACGTACCGGAGTGTGAATAACTCCCAGTGTTCAGAGAGTTTACGTTTTTAACACTTCCAACCATCTACTTTCATCTATGGAAATACCTTTTTCGGGAACATGGTTTGACATGGATAAATTGGATGTTGAATTGCAAAATCGTGTACCGGGACACGTGGTGGTAATGAGATTTGAGGTGTTTCAGCTAGTAATGAAAATGTGGATAAAATTATGAAAATACCCATTTTTAGCGCAACCTTTTTCCAAAAAACGCTGCAAATTTTACACAAGGGTTTATTATTCTGTGATATAGGTTACTTGTACAGACATTTAATTCTGTCAATAAAAAAAAATTTAAAAAATTTTTTTTTTGGATTTTTATATTTCAAAAAAAATTTTTTGGGGGGATTTTTTTTTTCGAAAATGTGTTTTTTCAAAAATTCTTTAATTTTTACTCGAAAAATATTTAACTACTTGGGATCCTTCAAAAATCCCATTTTTAGCCCCATGAAAGCCCTATAGAACGCCACAGTGAAATCGGATCGTTCCGGGACCCCCAAAAATGGATTCTACGTCCAAAAATACTTCGAAAACGACACCTAACTCGATCCCATAGCCAAAAGCCTTCAAAAACCCCTTCCCATAGCCCCATAGCGTCCCACGGGTTTGGGCGATCGGACTGAAAACCTTGCGGGCACAACTAGATGGTAAACCAAGTATTTTGCCAAAATTTCAGATTTTTAAAAAAATTCCTACTGCCCAAAACGGCCCGGACGGCGTACGGCGGACGGCGGACGGCGGACGGACATTTCGGATTTTGAATGTAGACGGTTGAAACGGATAATGTCAAATTTTGAGGCCGATCGGAGTCGTCGACCCGCGTCGCGAAAACATAGGTGTATTATTCCAAGAATAATAAACCAAAATGGAAAGGTGCGCTCACCTCCTCGACATGTATGTTTTTTTTTTTGTTTTTTTGTTTGTTTGTGTACAGAGCATCACGCCCGAGCGGCTCAACAGATTTTCATGAGGGTGGTCTTATTGTCATCAGCGAGTTCCGGGGGTGGTTATAGGCTACCTTGATTTTTCCTCCCTCGTCCCTTTCATCGGTTTTCGGGAAGTCCTTCACGACGAAAGTTGTTTATCTCTGATGTGTAACTAAGGAGGCCTCAAAAGGGGGACGAAAGTTTTTGTCCGATTTCGTTGTTACAAGGGTCTATGGAATGAGCTTTTCAGGCTGATTCCAACGACTCCAAAACGATTTTTGCAGCCTGAGCCGTTCGTTACCTCTGATCGGCATAAGGTTTTATTACGCATCGGTCGTTAGGGTGCAGTTGTTTACGTAATGAGCATCACTTGGATATTTTTGATGTGTTTGGTCGCTAGATACCCACTGTTTCTTAGTTTCTCTCGCTTTTAAATATATCGTAATAACAGAAAGGTTGCGCTCATCTATTCAATTCAATTGATGGCTTGTTTTTTTTTTTTTTTTTTTTTTTTTTTTTTTTTTTTTTTTTTGTTTGTTTGTGTACAGAGCATCACGCCCGAGCGGCTCAACAGATTTTCATGAGGGTGGTCTTATTGTCATCAGCGAGTTCCGGGGGTGGTTATAGGCTACCTTGATTTTTCCTCCCTCGTCCCTTTCATCGGTTTTCGGGAGGTCCTTCACGACGAAAGTTGTTTATCTCTGATGTGTAACTAAGGAGGCCTCAAAAGGGGGACGAAAGTTTTTGTCCGATTTCGTTGGTACAAGGGTCTATGGAATGAGCTTTTCAGACTGATTCCAACGACTCCAAAACGATTTTTGCAGCCTGAGCCGTTCGTTACCTCTGATCGGCATAAGGTTTTCTTATAAGATACGCATCGGTCGTTAGGGTGCAGTTGTTTACGTAATGAGCATCACGTGGATGGTGTGTTGTGTGGCATAGTTTGGTCGCTAGATACCTACTGTTTCTTAGTTTCTCTCGCTCATTAAATATATCGTAATAACAAAAAGGTTGCGCTCATCTATTCAATTCAATTGATGGCTTGTTTATGCTAGTCGTGGTAGAGGGGATCGAAACAAAATTTGTTTCGATTTCATTTCATTTAATGAAATGAGTGAAAAAAAGTTGAGTCTGTGACTCTCCTAGGTACTGGTCAAAATGTGGTAGGGACACGATTTTTGGCCCTTTTCCTGAGAATCACCCATCTACATATATCTAAATCTAAATCTATATCTAAATATCATCCACAAAGAACCGATCGACCAACTGCGATTTCTAAATTGTGAACAGTTTTTTGATGGGATGGGACAGGCCGGTTTTTGCCATCCATGACATCCAGGCACGTGACCACTACAGGCCAGCATCAGTTTTATCGGTAACAGAGGGCTAGGACAAGGTCGGACAAGGGAAGGCTAAAGTGGCATTGATAAACAACAAGAGGTGAAGTTAGCAGAAGGCGGATTGTGATTGATAAACGAACCCTTGCTTGATGAGCTATCGATCAACACGTCGTGTAGAAAAACATAGTTAACGATGAAGTCATCAGCAAATTTATTCTTCTCAACGAGTAGTTTAGTTTTGTTAGCGAGGGGGTGATGGGGGCAGCAAGTATTTGGAGGTGGATCAGAAGGCATTCGTTGACGTTGTCTTGGATTGTCTGCGTGTTGTTCGCATCAGCCCACTGCTTCGCCTGTGTGTCCCAACTGTATGAGCTGATTTGCCTGGGAATGAGATTCATTGAAATTGCCAACGGGATTATAGCGACGTTAGTGGCGTGTTCGAGTTATGGCGAACAGTTTATGTTGTTGGTCACACTGACGCGGCGTCGTAGAAGTCTGTGGGAGTTGCGGCCAGAGGGGGGTGTTTCCTTAGGGTTGGTGGCAACTGTGGCGGCGTTGTTGGTATCGACCGTGTGTGGTATCGTCACGAGGATAACAGATAGGACTTGGAACAATCGGCCAACCTTGTACCTTTTCTCAGCTCTGAAGTGGGTCCCTTCAATTTTCACAGCTGCCTGGTACTACCAGTTGATTGACCAACGGACGAGACAACTCCGCCAAACCACTCGGATCCTAAAAACGTCGTCACAAAAACGTTCCCAAATGTACAAGTTTTGCATCGCCACCAAGGAAGACATTCTCCACCAAATGCACCGAGTCCATTCCTTTTTCAGCGGCTCCTTCTTCTTCGCTATATTCCACGTCTTCGCTGAAGACACCTTCACCATGTACTTCATTGTCATCTACGTCGTGTTGGGGTCATCCGGCCTGCTCTTCACCGCTGCATTCTTTCTCCTGCCAGCAATCAAATTCACAACGATAGTCATCATTTGCTCAGCTGCTCAAAAAGCACGAGATGCCGTAAGTGAGACAGAGACCAGTAAGGAAACTGGAACCCCAAGCAACCCCCCCCCCCCCTCCACACCCACCTCATAATAATAATGTCACTTGTTGACCGAGGTCTCACGCCTGGATGCACAAGGTGTGATGAGCCTCAGCCATACAATGTGGTTCTTGTGGGCGACTTCTTGGTTTTTCTCCTATCGGGTCACTTGATGGTCAAGTGATTCTTCAAACCCCCCCGATGGGCACTGGTAGGGTAGGGAACCTGCTCTTCGCTTCCCAAGGCTGACAAATTGTTCAATGCCCTCAAAGTCTAGTATGTAGGCTTATCCAAACAAGATGGAGTTTGAAGCGCACCGCTCCAGCTTCAAGGGCCTGAAGGCATTCACACATATATGGCGACGCCTGACTGTCTGAGAAGATCAACTGGACTAGATAATGGAGAAATCCGTACTTCTTGATGACTGTACCAACACGCCAAGTCGGTTTGGTATTGGTGTAGTACCGAGACTGAACTCGATCTCCTACGTTGAACTGACGTGTTCCTGGAATTGGCATGGCGCTGGAAGGTTCTGTGAAAGGCTTGATGGCATCATGGTATCAAAAGTCACGCTAAATTTAAAGTGCCACTATTTACGTTATATTGCTCGAAATTAACGGCGTTATCCTTAAACCCGTAAGCTTCATCGCCTTATCTTTACGGCAATAACGTTCGACGTTAGGCGACGTAAGTTATCGACGTTATTCCTGCGCATGCGCGAAATCTCGAGTTACGTCGATCGTAACTCATCGCCGTTAGGCGAAAAGTGGCTTAAGGAACTCTCTAATTAGAGAGTTCCTTCATTCGAGAGAGAGAAGATTCTTAGAGAGTTCATTAATGATCTTCATTTCCAGGCAGACGAATTCAATTACGAGCTCTACAAAGCAGTTCTATCTGATCGAGCGTTGTGTCGCGACGTAAGTCTGACGTGAAAGTAAGAGACAATAACTGAGAATCCTTTTGAGTAGGATGAACGTTTCCATTCAAAAAGTGGTTTGTTACAGAAGAATCTCCTGTTAGCGCTCAAATCGAGGCGTACCCCCAAATTCACCGTCGGAGGAGTCGGCGATCTGGGGAACAATTTTATAGCGACGGTAAGTAAACGAGAAAACGATTTGAGGGCAAATACGGTATTTGAAATACCATCGTTTACTGCTTGGGATTTTGCAGATGGTGGCAGCAGTGTTGACGTACACGTTCACATTAGTGCAGTGCAGCCAACTGAAGACATCAGGCAACAACACCCAAACAAAGAGTTGATTTTTATATGTTTTTGAGCGGTTGAAACAAGTTATACCAGACATAAATGTCGATATAACTTATGTGACGGGAAACCGTCACGAGCTTCCAGCCGGAGAAAGGGGAGGCCAGGGCAGGGAAATCACAGTACCAGAGCATTTGAAGGGAACTCTTATCCGAATATGTATGGGGTGAGGAATGCAGGTGGTCACCGAGCCCGATTCTCGAAAATTGCTTGCGTTGTCACCCAGGAAACGGGGACAACGCAGGCCGAGCCGGAACGCCTGACGAAGGAATACAAGAGTTCTTCAATCGTCGATGTCGTGTGTTCGGCGGAGTGACCGGGTGTGTCCGCGCCCCGTTTTCGATGCGCTGGCTTCGTCGGTGAGTTCTGGTTCAGATATCCTGGTCTGGGGTGCTGGCGGGCTGCAGTGGGATTTTGTAGTTGAAGTTGTAGTTGAGTTGAACAAGTTCTGGGATTTCTGTAGTTGAAGTTTGTAATTGAATTGAATACATAAGCTCTGGGAACTTGTTTGTTGAAGTTTGTAGTTGGAATAAATAAGTTCTTGGGAATTGAGAGTTGGGGAGGTCCCCCGCCGAGTGTTTTTCCACCTTATCCCTCTTCAGGAAGGGTTTACTAGACAGGTGTGGATTACTGCTGCCTAGGGGTGAGTATCCCGCCACGACTTCCATGCATCATTCACTTTTGGTTTATTATACTTGGACTAATATTGGTTGGAATATTGGAATAAGTCTTTCCCGCGAACCATCCCGAATATCTTTCATAGGACATTTCGTTTTCAGAGGGGAAGTGTCGTCTGCAAACAGCGGGTCTCTCAGGAAGATTCAGACCGGCAAATCATTGATGAACATAAGAAAACGTATCGGACCAGTGGCGTACGCATACGTATGACATAGGTACATTGTAAAAAATATTTTCGGGGGGCGATGTCCGGGTTATGTAGTATACTACATAATATATTTATAAAAAGTAGTCAGGTGACTAAAATCACGTTTTCAACAGTTGAAAATATTAGATTAGCACTAAAAATCTAATAGAAGATTAATTCATTTCTCTAAAGCATTTTAAATAAAATTCTGCATTCTGCAAACAATCTCTCTAATTGTACGGGCCGGCATGTGGGTTACGGGTTTCTATGGGTGTTCGAAGTGATGGGTGGATGCATTATTAATAGACGATGGACGGGATTTTGATATTTCTTTGTGATAACCCGTTCGGAAGTTATTCGAAAATCGTCGGTAGGTGGGTGAGTTTCTTTTTTCTAGCCTTTGATTCGAGGTGGTTTGATAGGTAGGTACCTACTAGCTGAAGCTAGTAGGTACCTACCTACTACACCTAAACAAGCGTTGTTACTAATACAATTATGAGTTGACAGGTTGCTAAGGGAGTGAGGGTTGGATGGATGCATTATCGATAGACGATGGGCGGGATTTTGATATTTCGTGCAAAGCAGCATGGGCCAAACTCCATTCTTAAATTTTCCAGCTGGCTACTAGAGGTCCCGTCGTGTGCCGCGGGAAGCGCCACCCTTGGCGACGTGATTGGAAGGTCCAACTTCTCTCGCAAGCGGTGTCACCGCTAAATACCCGGACCCTCCCCGTCTCACCACTGAAGTTATCATACACTGACCGTTTACATTTCATTGTGGGTAATTGCAGTGAGTTTTTGGTTGGACCCGAGGACCAGGCCTCCCCCTGCTGACATTTCAGTTGTAACGCTCAACTCGCGTACAACGTGGGTTGAGGGCAAACTTACCATGGATGTGGCTAGGAGCAGCTACCTATAACGACAGATTAACCCACCCGTGCTCTCGACATAACTCTAGTTGAGATGGGCGTCGGTACCAGCTCTGTTGGGCTGACGGTCCGCGAGAAGAGAGTGGGGAAGTCTCTCCAGATCACAGAACATAGAAAGACTCTTTCTATGTTCTGTGGTCCAGATACCCCACAGCTCCTAGGTGGTCACCTCTGAACGAAATTTTCCCTATTCTAAGGCTTGCTATTAATTATTATTGCTAAATTCTTACCGATTAAATTGCTTATCAATACGTGGCAGGTTGTTGAAACGATTGTTGAAGGCAGGCGTTGCAACAGGCAGGAAGGCAGCAAAAAAAAAAAAAATCTTTGTTTTGTAGAATATCCGGCGAAAAAAGCTTATAAATAATTTGGGCGGTTTCCGACTGACTCCTGTCTCGCGAAAACGAACTACCTACTCACCAACTTATTTCTTGGCTAAGATTTAATTTTTTATTACATTTCAAACCGCCTGCACCTGTTCGTATATTCTGCTGGCAACCTCTCGGGGATTGCTGTATGGGAAGGTGGAGACGTGTGTTCCACCGAAATAAGCTGAGCAGTCTTCATCTCGTACTCAACGTAGTACACCCGTCGAATTTGTCCTCACTGGAAGGTCTGTGGAAGGTCGGAAAAGGGAACGCTAAAGTGGCATTGATAAACAACAAGAGGCGAAGTTAGCAGAGGGCGGATTGCAATTGATAAACGAACCATTAGTTGATGAGCTATCGATCAACACGGCTTGTAGAAAAACATAGTTAACGATGCAGTCGTCAGCAAATTTATTCTCAACGAGTAGTTTAGTTTTGTTTGCGAGGGGGCGATGGGGTCAGCAAGTATTTGGAGGTGGATCAAAAGGCATTCATTGACGTTGTCTTGGATTGTCTACGTGTTGTTTGCATCGGCCCACTGCTTCGCCTGTGTGTCCCAACTGTATGAGCGCATTTGCCTGGGAATGAGATTCATTGAAATTGCCAACGGGATTATAGCGACGTTAGTGGCGTGTTCGAGTTATGGCGAACAGTTTATGTTATTGGTCACGTTGACGCGGCGTCGTAGAAGTCTGTGGGAGTTGCGGCCAGAGGGGGGTGTTTCCTTAGGGTTGGTGGCAACTGTGGCGGCGTTGTTGGTATCGACCGTGTCTGGTATCGTCACGAGGATAACAGACAGGACTTGGAACGCTCGGCCAACCTTGTACCTGTTCTCAGCTCTGAAGTGGGTCGCTTCAATTTTCACAGCCGCCTGGTACTACCAGTTGATTGACCAACGGACGAGACAACTCCGCCAAACCACTCGGATCCTCAAAACGTCTTCACAAAAACGTTCCCAAATGTACAAGTTTTGCATCGCCACCAAGGAAGACCTTCTCCACCAAATGCACCGAGTTCATTCCTTTTTCAGCGGCTCCTTCTTCTTCGCCATATTCCACGTCTTTGCTGACGACACCTTCCTCATGTACTACATTGTCATCTACGTCGTGTTGGGGTCATCCGGCCTGCTTTACATCGCTGCATTCTTTCTCCTGCCAGCAGTGAAATTCACAACGATAGTCATCATCTGCTCAGACGCTCAAAAAGCACGAGATGCCGTAAGTTAGGCAAAGGCCAGTAAGGAAACTGGATCCCCAAGCAACCCCCCCCCCCCCCCCCCCCCAAACCTCATAATAATAATATCACTTGTTGACCGAGGTCTCACGCCAGGATGCACAAGGTGTGATGAGCCTCAGCCATACAATGTGGTTCTTGTGGGCGACTTCTCGGTTTTTCTCCTATTGGGTCATCTGGTTAATCAAGCGACTCTTTGAAAACGTCTGGATGGGCACTGGTCTGATGGGTAGGGATCCTGCTCCTGTCCTCCCAAGGCTGTCAAATTTTTCAAGCACAGTAGGTAACACCACTCCAGCTTCAAGTGTCTGATGGCATTCCCACATAATATGGCGACGCCTGACTGTCGTAAAAGACTTGGATCTTCGCAGCTATGAGCCCTTTCTTATGAATCTCTACAGTTTATCCTCCCGCCCAGACACTGATCCGTCTGTGAACCTCCCCGTCTACCACTGGGAACCTCCTTGCGGGCACTTGAATGAGACTTTAAATGTGCTCCAGCATGGTGTCGGAATCAGTTCCTGCCAATTTGGACCCACCAAACTCCCATTATAATAACAGTTACAATATTGATCTTCATTTCCAGGCAGACGAATTCAATTACGAGCTCTACAAAGCAGTTCTATCTGATCGAGCGTTGTGTCGCGACGTAAGTCTGACGTGAAAGTAAGAGACATCAACTGTGAATCCTCTTTCGAGTAGGATGAACGTTTCTATTCAAAAATTGGTTTGTTTCAGAAGAATCTCCTGTTAGCGCTCAAATCGAGGCGGACCCCCAAATTCACCGTCGGAGGAGTCGTTGATCTGGGCAACAATTTTATAGCGTCTGTAAGTAAACGAGAAAACGATTTGAGGGCAAATACGGTATTTGAAATACCATCGTTTACTGCTTTGGGACTTTGCAGATGGTGGCAGCAGTGGCGACGTACACGTTCACATTGGTGCAGTGCAGCCAACTGAAGACTTGAAGCAACACCTCCCAAACAAAGAGTTGATTTTTATATGTTTTTGAGCGGTTGAAACAAGTTATACCAGACTTAAATGTTAAATTTGATATAACTTATGTGACGGGAAACCGTCACGAGCTTCCAGCCGGAGAAAGGGGAGGCCAGGGCAGGGAAATCACAGTACCAGAGCATTTGAAGGGAACTCTTATCCGAATATGTATGGGGTGAGGAATGCAGGTGGTCACCGAGCCCGATTCTCGAAAATTGCTTGCGTTGTCACCCAGGAAACGGGGACAACGCAGGCAGAGCCGGAACGCCTGACGAAGGAATACAAGAGTTCTTCAATCGTCGATGTCGTGTGTTCGGCGGAGTGACCGGGTGTGTCCGCGCCCCGTTTTCGATGCGCTGGCTGCGTCAGTGAGTTCTGGTTCAGATATCCTGGTCTGGGGTGCTGACGGGCTGCAGTGGGATTTTGAAGTTGAAGTTGAAGTTGTAGTTGAGTTGAACAAGTTCTGGGATTTTTGTAGTTGAAGTTTGAAATTGAATTGAATAAGCTCTGGGAACTTGGTTGTTGAAGTTTGTAGTTGGAATAAATAAGTTCTTGGGAATTGAGAGTTGGGGAGGTCCCCCGCCGAGTGTTTTTCCACCTTATCCCTTTTCAGGAAGGGTTTGCCAGACAGGTGAGGATTACTGCTGCCTAGGGGTGAGTATCCCGCCACGACTTCCATGCATCATTCACTTCTTAAGATATTTGGGATGGTTCGTGGGAAAGAGTTAACCCAATATTCCAACCAATAAGTAAGTCCAAGTGTAATAAACCAAATTTCATAGGACCTTTCGTTTTTTTTCGTCCTCACCCCCTACCGGGCAACGCACGGGTTTTCTGCTAGTGATTCATGAAAATGATTAAGAAATTTTCACCATAAACAGGCAATTTCACGATAAATAGACATTTTCACAATTTTCACTTTCTTTAAACAATTTTTACGATTTTTTAAAAACCATTTCACTTTTTCACTTTTACAGCAAAATTTATCAACTTAATCACCATCGCAAATTATAGGAATTTTCACCATAATAGTATCAAACTTTCATATCGTAAATGCGTGTAAACTGAAGCTGAACGTGTGTATGGGGGCAAGTAATGGTGACGAAAACACTCGGTATCAGAGGGGTATCCTAGCTGGCAGGAGATCGGAAGGTCGGCAAAGGGAAGGCTAAAGTGGCATCGATGGAACAAGAGGTGAAGTTAGCCGAGGGTGGATTGCGATTGATAAACGAACCATTAGTTGATGAGCTATCGATCAATGTGTTCACGTCGTGAAGAAAAACATAGGTAGTTAACGATGCAGTCGTCAGCAAATTTATTCTCAACGAGTAGTTTAGTTTTGTTTGCGAGGGGGCGATGGGGTCAGCAAGTATTTGGAGGTGGATCAAAAGGCATTCATTGACGTTGTCTTGGATTGTCTTCGTGTTGTTCGCATCGGTCCACTACTTGGCCTGTGTGTCCCAACTGTATGACCGGATTTGCCAGGGACTGAAATTCATTGAAATTGCCAACGTGATTTTAGCGACGTTTGTGGCGTGTTCGAGTTATGCCGAACAGTTTATGTTGTTGGTCACATTGACGCGGCGTCGTAGAAGTCTATGGGAGTTGCGGCCAGAGGGGGGTGTTTCCTTAGGGTTGGTGGCAACTGTGGCGGCGTTGTTGGTATCGACCGTGTGTGGTATCGTCGCGAAGATCTCAGACAGGAATCACACCGCTCGGACACCCTTGTACCTGCTCTCATCTCTGAAGTGGGTCGCTTCAATTCTCACAGCCGCCTGGTACTACCAGTTGATTGACCAACGGACAAGACAACTCCGCCAAACCACTCAGATCCTCAAAACGTCTTCACAAAAACGTTCCCAAATGTACAAGTCTTGCGTCGCCACCAAGGAAGACATTCTCCACCAAATGCATCGAGTTCATTCCTTCTTCAGCGGCTCCTTCTTCTTCGCCATATTCCACGTCTTTGCTGACGACACCTTCCTCATGTACTACATTGTCATCTACGTCGTGTTGGGGTCATCCGGTCTTCTCTTCAGCACTGCATTCTTTCTCCTGCCAGCAGTGAAATTCACAACGATAGTCATAATCTGCTCAGCCGCTCAAAAAGCACGAGATGCCGTAAGTTAGGGAGAGGCCAGTAAGGAAACTGGAACACCAAGCAACCCCCTCACCTCATAATAATAATTTCAGTTGTTGACCGAGATCTCACGCCAGGGTGCACAAGGTGTGATGAGCCTCAGCCATACAATGACATTGAGGCACATTGTGATTGTTGTTAGTGGCTTCTTGGCTTTTCTCCTATTGGGTCAAATTTCTCGTCCCGAGGTACGTGATCAGTCTTGTACCTTGGGACATCCAGCTGGTTACCTTGGGACAGAATGGTAATGTTGCAGGGCCGGACTGGGACCCCAGAAAGGGAGCGGCCTTTGACTTAAGAAAAGGCGCAATCCGGGGGAAAATTTCAAAACGTTTCAACGTTTCTGACAATTTATTTGTCCATCTACAGGGCCGATAAATACAAATCATTCGATGTAGGGTCTTCAACAGTACTTCATAAACATTTAAGTTCTACAATTGAACTACTATTACGTTAGTCAATTGTTTAGGGTTTATAGTTTTAAGATCAGTGTGGAACCTAAATGTTATGTGAAGGGCTGTTGAAGACCCTACATCGAATGATTTGTATTTACCGGCCCTGAAGATGGACAAATAAATTGTCAGAAACGTTGGAAACTACAAGATTTCATTGACCGACACTCAACAATCCCCACAACTATTATAATATAATATTAGTGGTTTAGATTATATTTTACGTATCATACATTGTATCATCATCCTTGTTCATCTAATGGTAGGATCTATCTCGGCCAAAAATGCTCATAATCTTCAATCCTTAAAACGTAAATTTCCTATTTCATTTTATCTTGCAGAGCAGAATTGGTGGGAAAATCGAAACCGATCGAATTCGTAATAGGTATAGGTACCTAATTCATATTAATGGGGCGAAAACGCAAAAACGCGCCTATAATTCAGAATCAACTGTCTAAATCGATATCCGAAAACTTGTGGTGCTATTAGAAGTATTTTCCATGCTGAATCCAAAGGAATCATTTTTTGGAGCGGTTCGACGTCTTCTTTGGGTTTAATATTCAAATATTAGTGTAATATCGTGAAATAATTGCAAACAAAATAATATATTTGTTCCCCATCTTGCCAGAAATTGTAAGTTGGCTTCTTTTATGTAGGTACTAGTGATTGAAATTTCAAACATTGTTTACGAATCATTGAACGATTTAACTTAAATTCTAATTCGTCATTGTTTTTACAGTGCCTTCCAACATGGCTAACTTTTTCAAGATAGATAGTTACGGCTCTGGAGCTCTAGGTTGCAAGTGATTGCAGCAAACTATTTCTAGATAGGTAGAGGCTTCTGTTAATCGTGGAAATTAAGGTGCGCAAGGATGCGTAAAAACTGTTCAGTGAAATGAAAAATGCACACTATACCTACACTTACTTCATTTTGCAAAGCTCCGAACTTGAGAAGCATAATTATCAAATCAGACTCGGCAAAATCACAAATTTTGTACTTCTACTATAGTAGATATGTAAGCTAAAAACAAATTTTTCTTGGACCATTGAAAATGAATTGATTTCTATTTTAAATTTCATCAACATTATTACAACAGTTGTAAAAATTCACCCGTCGAGTAAGTGCTCATGATTGATCAAAATCTCAACGGTTTAGGTACTCATCACTTGGCCGTTTGGCATTGGCATTTACAGCAAACAAATCACTTTCTACCAACACTTGGTCCAAATCTCGACATTCGAAAATTCGACTTATGAGCGGTTTTTTGCGTTTTCGCCCCACTGTGCGTCGCGTTGTCCCCTAGCTAGAACTATCTACCTTTGGCGCCCCACCATTTAGGTATTTGAGATATTCACGAGTGTGGCTTTAACTAAGTTAACTAAATAAGTCTTATAAAAGTTGTTTTTATTATAACCGTTGGGTTGATGGTTTTCGGATTAAGGGCGCAAGCAAGTATTTTCCAAACGGCGCAGATGAGTATTTTCCAAAGGGCGCACCGGCCCGCGGGCCGGTGGGCCGGCGGGCCAGTCCGGGCCTGTAATGTTGTGCCAAATATTTGCCTAATGGAGCCTAGATAGTCTAATGGAGTGTTGGAGGAACGTGATTGACTGAGTGGAATCAGAAATTGGTTTATAGTGGAACTCACAGCTCAGGGGTGCCAACCGTTTAGACTAATCTAGCGCAAGGGTCTTGAATTTAACAGTTTTGGCGGAACTCACAGCTCAGGGGTGCCAGCCTTATTTTTATCAAAAACCTAGTAAGACGGATCTCACAGCTTTGGGGAGCCTGTCTGGTTTTTGGGCGGAACTCATAGCAAAGGGGTGCCAGCTTTGTTAAATTGAAAGACTATCAGAAATGATTTAGGCGGAACTCACAGCTCAGGGGTGCCTGCCGTTTTTAGTAAAAAGGCCCTAGTGAGAGAGGTTCCTAAATCGGGCGACCATTAACTCCTACCCACGGTGGTCAAACCACGTGTGCCAGCGTATCAACTCCTACCCGTCTTCCGAGTTCGGAGATACCAACTCCTACCCTTTGGATTTTGACCGTCAGAGATACAACATGCTGCAGCATCTGAAGAAAAAATCTAACGAAGCTTTCAATTTTATACACATTATTTACCTAGTCCTCAGTCTTAAAAGTAATAAAATTGCTCTCACAAAAATTGCCATAGAGCTTCGAGACCTCCACTACAAGAGTGACCGCCCTCCTCATGGCCTCTCCGTCGACAGGTTTTCTCATCACGACAGGTTTTCTCATCAGCACGTGCTGAGCGTGGTATCTGAAAAAAAAAAAAAAAATCTATGAAAAAAATCGTGTCCCAAGGTACAGGAGGCGCAAGGTCCCAAGGTACAAGAATGGCAACTTTTTAGGAAATTTGTTGAATAAACAACAAGAGGTTAAGTTAGCCGAGGGCGGATTAGGATTGATAAACGAACCATTAGTTGATGAGCAATAGATCAACACGTCGTGTAGAACTAGGCATCAATTGAATTGAATAGATGAGCGCAACCTTTCTGTTATTACGATTTAATGAGCGAGAGAAACTAAGAAACAGTAGGTATCTAGCGACCAAACTATGCCACACAACACATCAAAAATATCCACGTGATGCTAATTACGTAAACAACTGCACCCTAACGACCGATGCGCAAGAAAACCTTATGCCGATCAGAGGTAACGAACGGCTCAGGCTGCAAAAATCGTTTTGGAGTCGTTGGAATCGGCCTAAAAAGCTCATTCCATAGACCCTTGTACCAACGAAATCGGACAAAAACTTTCTTCCCCCTTTTGAGGCCTCCTTAGTTACACATCAGAGATAAACAACTTTCGTCGTGAAGGACCTCCCGAAAACCGATGAAGGGGATGAGGGAGGAAAAATCAAGGTAGCCTATAACCACCCCCCGAACTCGCTGATCACAATGAGACCACCCTCATGAAAATCTGTTGAGCCGCTCGGGCGTGATGCTGTGATACACAAACAAACAAACATGTCGAAGAGGTGAGCGCACCTTTCCATTTTTTGGAAAAAAGGTTGCGCTAAAAACATATTGTCGTGTGTTCGGCGAAGTGACCGGGTGTGTCCGCTTCCCGTTTTCGATGCGCTGGCTTCATCGGTGAGTTCTGGTTCAAATATCCTGGTCTGGGGTGCTGACGGGCTGCAGTGGGATTTTGTAGTTGAAATTGTAGTTGAGTTGAATAAGTTCTGGGGAGTTTGTTAGTTGAATTGAATAAGTTCTGGGGATTTTGTAGTTGAGTTGAACAAGATCCTTAAATCGCTCGCCCAAGAAAGGGTGCTAAACGAGCTGATACCCTATTTTTTCAATTATAAAGTTACACTTAAGGTACATTACAGTTTTACCCACCTATTCATCAACTTATTTCTTGGCTTAGATTTTTTATTACCTCCATTTCAAACCGCCTGCCCCTATTCTTACCTATATTCGGCTGGTAACCTCTCGGGGATTGCTGTATTGGAATGTGAAGACGTGTGTTCCACCCAGATAAGCTGAGCAGTCTTCATCTCGTAATCAACGTACACCCAATTTGTCCTCACCCCCAACCGGGCAACGCACGGGTTTTCTGCTAGTGATTCATAAAAATGATTAGGAATTTTCACCATAAACAGGCAATTTCACGATAAATAGAAATTTTCACAATTTTCACTTTCTTTAAACAATTTTTACGATTTTTTAAACCATTTCACTTTTTCACTTTTGTCGAGATCGATCCTGGACAGCGGTCCGGTTAACGAAACCGGCAAGCGTCACGTTCCCGCCACAACAAATGTGTTGGGGACCAGCCTCCAAGTCGAGGCCGAATCAAGGCCGATTCGGCCGGCGGCTGGGCACGTTTGGCACGGTCACGTAAACGAGGGGTTCGGGTAAAGGGACTGAAGGGATGCTGCATCAGGGAGAGTGCATTCCAGACAGCCAGGGCGAGAGTATGCCCGACAGCGCGTCGGAGGCCCGGGAGTCGACTATCTCCTGGGTCTCCAGATCTTCTCCTGGAACTTCCAGACCGTTCCCTGGACTCCCTCGGACTTCCGCAAGCTTCTTCTCAGCCCAAGTACCCCCCGGACTCCTACATCGCCATGGCATGGCATCTACACAGCGATCTTCGCCGCGAGTAACTTGGGCTAGCCCCACATATCAAGAGAGGACATTTCGCGATACGGTATCGGGTTATTCGCGGTCGGGATATCTATTTTCATGTGTGATAATTATTGTAAAATAAATGCGATTAGGGTCACAACCCTTTGGAACTAATTGCCCCCTGATTGCCTGGGAGAGAGAGCAACCAATTAGCCTTCATTTTACAATATTAATAACTCAAGAGCGGAGAGCCAAAAAGCTCTCCGACAACTTTTACAGCAAAATGTATCAATTTAATCACCATCGCAATTTATAGGAATTTCACCATAAAACCTCGGTATCAGAGGGGTATCCTAGCTGGCAGGAGATCCTTCCAGCTGTGGAAGGTCGGCAAAGGGAAGGCGATTGATAAACGAACCATTAGTTGATGAGCTATCGATCAATGTGTTCACGTCGTGTAGAAAAACATAGTTAACGATGCAGTCGTCAGCAAATTTATTCTCAACGTGTAGTTTAGTTTTGTTTGCGAGGGGGCGATGGGGTCAGCAAGTATTTGGAGGTGGATCAGAAGGCATTCATTGACGTTGTCTTGGATTGTCTTCGTGTTGTTCGCATCGGCCCACTGCTTGGCCTGTGTGTCCCAACTGTATGAGCTGATTAGCCTGGGAGTGAAATTCATTGAAATTGCCAACGTGATTATGACGACATTATTGACGGGTTGGAGTTATGCCGAACTGTTTATGTTGTTGGTCACATTGACGCGGCGTCGTAGAAGTCTGTGGGAGTTGCGGCCAGAGGGGGGTGTTTCCTTAGGGTTGGTGGCAACTGTGGCGGCGTTGGTGGTATCGACCGTGTGTGGTATCGTCGTGAGGATCTCAGACAGGACTCGGATCACTCGGCCAACCTTGTACCTGTTCTCATCTCTGAGGTGGGTCGCTTCAATTCTCACAGCCGCCTGGTACTACCAGTTGATTGACCAACGGACAAGACAACTCCGCCAAACCACTCGGATCCTCAAAACTTCTTCACAGAAACGTTTCCAAATGTACAAGTCCTGCATCGCCGCCAAGGAAGACACTCTCCGCCAAATGCACCGAGTTCATTCCTTTTTCAGCGGCTCCTTCTTCTTCACCATATTCCACATCTTCGCTGACGACACCCTGTACATGTACTACATTGTCATCTTCACCGTGTTGGGGTCATCCGGTCTGCTCTACAGCGTTGCATACATTCTCTTGGCAGCCCTCAAATTCACAACGCTGGTCATCATCTGCTCAGCCGCTCAAAAAGCAAGAGATGCCGTAAGTTAGGCAGAGGCCTGTAAGGAAACTGGAGCCCCAAGCAACCCCCCCCCCCCCCCTCCACACCCACCTCATAATAATAATGTCACTTGTTGACCGAGGTCTCACGCCAGGATGCACAAGGTGTGATGAGCCTCAGCCATACAATGTGGTTCTTGTTGGCGACTTCTGGTTTTTCTCCTATCGGGTCACCTGATTAATCAAGTGACTCTTTGAAAACTCCCGGATGGGCACTGTTAGGGTAGGGAACCTGCTCTTTGCTTCCCAAGGCTCTCAAATTGTTCGATGCCCTCAGAGACCAGTAGGTAGGCTTATCCTAACAAGATGGAGTTTGAAGCGCACTGCTCCAGCTTCAAGGGCCTGAAGGCATTCCCACACATATGGCGACGCCTGACTGTCTGAGAAGACTTGGATCTTCGCAGCTTTGAGCCCTTTCTTAAGAACCTCTTGTTACTCCTCCCTCCCAGACACTGATCCGTCTGTGAACCATTCAAGAGCCCCGTCCTCCACTGGGAACGTCCTTGCAGGCACCATTACGGTGATTTGCTGCAGCATGGTGTCGGAATCAGTTCCTGCCAATTTGGACCCACCAAACTCCCATTATAATAACAGTTACAATACCTATTGATCTTCATTTCCAGGCAGACGAATTCAATTACGAGCTCTACAAAGCAGTTCTATCTGATCGAGCGTTGTGTCGCGACGTAAGTCTGACGTGAAAGTAAGAGACAACAACTGAGAATCCATTCGAGTAGGATGAACGTTTCCATTCACAAAATGGTTCGTTACAGATGAATATCCTGGTAGCGCTTAAAACCAAACGTACCCCCAAATTCGCCATCGGAGGAGTCGTCGATCTGGGGAACAATTTTATAGCGACGGTAAGTAAACGAGAAAACGACTTGAGGGCTAATACCATCGTTTACTGCTTGGGATTTTGCAGATGGTGGCAGCAGTGGCGACGTACACGTTCACATTGGTGCAGTGCAGCCAACTGAAGACTTGAAGCAACTCCTCCCAAACAAAGACCTGATTCGTTGAATCGCTTTGTGCGCTTAAAATAAAATATACAAGACTTAAATTTTCCTTTTTTATAAAAAAGACGATTTCAGACTAAGAACAAGTGTACCTACAAGTTGTTATCACTTTATCGAGGAAATAGGCTACTTCGTCTGAAATCGTATTTTTTAAGATGGATTCCCATAGATAGATCCCCTAGATCGTCCAAACCACCTTACATTATATTGATTTTGATAACTTTCATGTATCGTTCGCTTTTGGTTTATTATTCTTGGAATAATACACCTACGTAATCGAGACGGAAAATTGTGATCGGCCTCAAAATTTGACGTTATCCGTTTCAAGAGGTCTAGATTCCGAAAACGAAATGTTTAAGCCCCATAAACCCCACAGTAAAATCCAGTTTCATGGGGCTACAAATGGGATTCGTGAAGGATCCCAGGTGGTCAAATAAGGTGTAGTTCCCCGAGTAATTATGGACGCAAATCCATTTTTTCGAGGTCCCACGTCAAACTGTGTAAAAAAAAAATCCTAAATGACAACGAATTAATTTTTCCCAAATCAACCTATATCCTCGCTATGGAAGGCAACCAAATACCTCAAAAGGCCTATCTCTCATGCCTCCCCCATTAGGAGTGCTGATGGGACATGGGCAAGAGGCAATCAGGACAAAGCAACTACTTTTGCCGATCATCTCGCGCACGTACTTACTCCAGAGCCAGCAGTAGCAGATGAAGATGTCATAGAGAACACCTCTCCCATAGAACCTGAAGTTGACATCCCGATAGTCACTATTAAAGAGGTACAAAATATCATCAATACTGAAATCAATACAAAAAAAGGCTCCTGGCTATGACCTTATTACTGGCCAGGTATTGAAGCACCTGCCAGGTAAGGCTACAGCAAAAATAACACTGATCGTCAATGCAGTTTTCAAACTTCGCTGTGTTCTTCAGTTGTGGAAGATTGCTGAAGTAATCACGATCCCCAAACCAGGCAAGAGAGGCTAAGATCTCACGTTAACGAGGAAGCTTGGGAGGAAGATTGGGAATGAACTTATAATAATTTGGAATATGAAAGAATTGTAAATGAATTTGTGTCTACATTTTTCAATAAATTGAATTAAAAGCCCTGAAACCACGCTCAATTTGAATTCGGCATTCGTAATGAGGGCTCCAGATTACCGACGCATATTCCAGGATCTGCTGTACGAGAGTCTTGTAGAGAGTCACTAAGGCAGGGGCATGTGAGAACTCTCTGGTGTTACGTTTTATGAAACCGAGCGCAACCCGCGAGCCACAACTCGATCTATGTGGTCCGAGAAAGAGAGCTGGGAGTCCGGGTGCACGCTGAGATCCACAATGCTGGCCAAGCGAGGAAGGGCAACCCCCACCGGATAGTGAGCACGGTAGAAAGAAATAGTAGCACATTTTGACGGGTTAAGGGCCAGCCCATGGAAGTCGCACCACAGAGAGGGCTTCGAGGTCATGCTGAATGAGGTGACAGTCCCGTATGGTGATGAAGAGCTTCAGCTCATCGGCATAAATCAAGAAGTGGGTGCGACGAAGGAAGGGACATACTCCGTTGATCACCAGGTTGAAGAGAAGGGGGCCAAGGTGCGAGCCCTGAGGAACCCCAGAGGTGGCAGAGAAGGAGCGGGAGATGACGCCATTGATGCGCACTGAAAGCCGTCTGGCAGAGAGGTAGCTGGCAACCTTGAAGCGCCCCAAAGACGCCCAGCGAAGAGAGCACGTCAAGAATTGTACTGTGGGGGAGCCTGTCGAATGCCTTAGAGAAGACGGTCGTGACCAGATCCACCTGACGACCCTCCCCAACAGCACAAAGCGCATAGTCCTGAAAAGTCACCGTTGAGCGCCCAACCACAAACCCATGCTGCTCAGGGGCTAATAACGGGCTAAATATTGGCGAGAGTTGAGCCACAACCAGCTTTTCGAGTAATTTGGGGATAGTTGACAGAGAGCAGATAGGGCGATAGTTACCCACATCTCTCTTGTCCCCCTTCTTGAAGATTGGAGTAACGTAGGATGACTTCCAGTGATCAGGAAAGTGACCAGAAGAAAGGGAAGCATTAAAGAGTGGAGTGAGTGGCAGGGCCAGGCTACAGTTGTTTGGGATGTGCAAAAAATACCCAGCAAAATAGGACCATTCAAGAATAATTTATTTGTTATCAATTTCCTTAATTTTTTCTTCTAGAAAACTAATTAGTTTCTGGCAAACGTCCTTATTTCTAAAATTATCAGGTAACACTTTGGATCGAAGAGATTTGGGGTTGATCTCGGACGCTGTTTTAAGGCACTCGAGTATGCTGAGTCTTAACGCAGGGTCTTTGTCGTCCAAGTGGATGAGCAGAGTTGAGTAGACGAAGTCTGCCATTGTGCTGTTGACGTGATCCGCTAGAGAGTGTTTCGCATAGTAGCTTCTGACGACGTCGACCGAAGCCGCTCGGACGGACTTGTCAGCGTCGTCCAACCTGAAAGCACGTTGAGTTAGCGAGGTTTGGGAGGGGGTTTTGGAGGGACGTTGATTGAAGTACCTTTTGAGAACTTGAGACAGGATCGTGGAGAAGTGCGGGGCCCTGTGGGCGAGCCTGTTGGGGGCGAAGATTTTGGCGCAGTTGAGAGCGAGCAGGCGCGTCTTTGGGGCGGGATCCTGCATCAACGACGTGATCAAAGGCAGGAGAGGCTCGAGGTAACCTCCCAAGCCGTAGATGACTTCGGGAGAGCCCGTGAAGTCGATTTGGGGCGGGACGTATTCGGACACGGAATCGCTCCCTGAAGCTGGCAAATCGCTGAACTCGGTGATTTTCATTTTGGAGAAGCCGCTCGTTGACGGGAGTTTTCCTGTAAAAAAAAAAAAAAAAAAAAAAACCTTATGGCAGCCATCACATGAGGGATGTTATTTTTGAGAGCCTAAAAGTTGCTGCTACTATACGGTTATTCCCAAAAGTGTGTGTTATCAACAGAGACGGTAAAAAGTCATGACCGTCATAGTCATAGGTTTTTATCACAAAATAGCAATTTTTGTCAACAAGGTCGTGAGATGCAGCTACGCAGAACAAACGTCATGAAACGGACATTTTCGGCAAATTTTAATGTATTCACGATCGAGGTAATAATGCACCTATGTATTCGCGGCGGGGGCGACAACCGACCTCAAAATTTGACACTACGTTTAATAACATCAAGAATTCAAAAATTGAATTTCTTTTGCCAATAGGAATTTTTCAAACAAAATTGAAATTTTGTCACAACTATCGGGTCTCAACCTGGTTCGTCCCACCAACTTTTCAACTTAATCGGACAATTTCCCAGAGTTCTATACGTAGTCCAGTTCCTATGTACATCGGTGCTGGAAAAAGGTGAGTGGAGATGTCCCCCCCCCCCCTCCCCGTGAACGCTCACCACTCCCCTCATCACTCGTACAAACACACACACATACGCACACGCACATCAACGAGACCCTTCTTCGGGCAAAAAGAAAAAAGAATGGTTGTAGGAAGCATTCAATTTTCGTTTGAACGCAATAGCTTCACTTCTCCAAAAACCGACAGTTTTCGGTTATTCGTCATTATCTCAGAAACTAATAGAGTTACATAACTCCGGTTGGTCTCAAATTAAAGCTAATTAAATGTACTAAAAGTTCATCTCTTATGACGTTTTGGTAGGATGCATATTTCAGGCGATATTTAACAAACAAAAAATCACTTTTTCGTAAAGTTTGCAGATTTTGGAAAAAATTGCCATTTTTCAACAACCTGTATCTCGAAAAATATTTACTGTAGAGAGCTGCGGTTGGTCTCAAATCTTAGCAAATAATGTCTAGTTTAAGAATGAATAGAGTGCCTTTGGTCGTAAGATCCTTCCTTCACCGACGTTTTTAGCGAAATCTTAAAAATGGCCGAAAAAATCGTAGTTTTTTGCTAACGCCGAAGGCGGCACAAGGTTTTTTAAATTTATAACTTGGTCAAAGTCTACTCGCATGAGTCCTAACAACATACCGAAAAATCAGAACTACCCCACCTTTTTCCAGCACCGATGTACATAGGAACTGGACTACTTGTCCCTTGTAAGGCTGAGCTCTTGAAGTTTACGAACTAGAAGGAATAAATGGTCGATTAGGTTAAAAAAACCTGAAAATTTAGGTGTTTAGGTGTAATGGCACGAATTAGGTTTTTTTTAGGTGTAAATAGGTAAAAACCTAAGAATCAGTTCCTTAGTATTAATATTATTAAATTTACGTTTCACCAAAAGTAACTTTAAATCCATTTTGTGCTCTCTGAACGCAGAATTAGATGCTCTACAGCTTCCATTAAATGGGTTTTTACGTGGGAGTTACTATTTTTGAGCAGCAGACACTGAAACTTGAAGTTATCATGATTTTTCGAAAAGTTGAAAAAACAAAAAACAAAAAAACATTTTTTTTCGGCCCGTCGCGCCCTTATGGCAGGGTCAATTTTAACTTTAAGGGAGCTCATTCGACGCAGAATTTCGTGCTCTCTAATTTACTATATAGAATATTTTCACCCATAACGCACCCTTTCAATGTTATCCGTAAAAAACCCAAAGTAAGTGTCGAAATTTCGAGGTTGTTTGCGATTTTGGCGGTGAGCGTCCCTGAAATTGCCATGTAAGAGTAGGTAGATGTTAACAGAAATGCAAAATTATTGTTGGAATATATTCCATGATTACTACCTGATGTAGTTGTGACGTTGTCCTCCTGGTGCGACACCTTGCAGAGGCACATGTAAAGACAAGTAGATGCGACTGTCCTGATTGCTTCGGCGCTGCGCCCTGCGGACCATTTCAGGTGCGGCGGCAGAATCTCCTCCAGCATGACCCTGACGAACTTTGCCACGACATCGTCTGACGGCAAAGTGATTTCAGCCTTGCTCAGCAAATCGTTCACAACCATCATCACCTTCAACAGGACCTCAGGGTCGTTCTCGGGCTGCAACGCTTTCCGGAGTATCTCGAGAATGCAATCGACCCGATCGCTCACGATTTCTCCGGCGAAGTTGACGAGAGCGAGGAGGATGAATTGCTCGTGGCAGTGCACGGTCCACACGGCGTCTCGCAGCGTTTGCAGAAGAAGGCTGCAATGTCGCCCGTAGACGTCGCTCTTCTCTCCACCGAGCCCGGCGAATCTCTCCAACGCCTCAACTGCCTTTCCACGGACCTCCTCATCCTCCGCTAGACCCACCACGCTCACCAAACACCGCAACACTTGATCACCGACGGCAAACACGTCCGACTGACAAACGTCAATGAGCGACATGATCAAGTCCAACATCCCCAGTTGTTCCCTCCCTTTGAACGTTGTGTTCTCCAACAAAGTGGCAATTTTGTCCAAATTGTTCGCCAAGTCGGATCTCTTCGTGCCTCTAACCAGTGCTGCCACTACAATCAATTCCCCCTCGTGAGCTTCTTTCATGTACTCGACAATCAGCAAGCAGTAGGTGTCTGCAGGAACGAAATACCCCATGTACTCTGCTGCTTTTTTCACATTTGCCGCAACCAATGGCGTCTGGCGGTCTTTGGCCGCTTTGCATATGTGGGTGATGATTTTGCGGATGCACATGGTGATGGAGTGTTCAAAATGGAGGATGACTTGAGTGAGGAGCATTGAAGATTTTATTCGGACAATTTCCACCCAGTCGTTGAGCTCGTTGACGAGCGCCAGGAGGAACTTTGTCGCTTCGCGTTCTATTAAGACGCGGCAACCCAAAGGCGGTCTTTGCACTCCAGGAGGGTAATGCTCCAAAACGGGCTCGTAGTTGATTTTATCTTTCAAGTCGGCGTCGTTTTCGCGCAAATACTGCTCGCCAACGGCTTCCCACAAAGTGGCCGCTTCGGCGGCAACGTCGGCATTGTCGTCGGCGAGCCCTCCGAGCAGTATGGGCATCAAGTGGGAAAAAAAGGAATACCTGTCGGGCAATTTGATCATCCACCGGCCGGCCAATTTGACGAGAGACAACCTCACTTGGTACATGGAATCGAGCATCTTTTTGTTCAACGCCGGCGTCACTTCGGGCACGCATTTGTTGTCACCTTTGATCATCAACCATTCGATGGCTTCCACCGTTGCCACTCTCACCCGCCATCTTTGATGAGTGACGTTCTCCACCAACGGCGGCCACATTTTCTTCGTGTGTTGGTGAACCTCCGCCGGAAGCGACGTCGCCATCGACACGACCAATTGAGACGTCGTCAGCTTTATATCCGGCGCCGGATCTTTCAACAAACGACACACCATGTCCACCAATTCCGTCATATACGGCGACGTCGTTTTTTCATATTTGTCGACAATTACGATCAAAAAACGGGCAATCACCAGCCGCAACTCTTCGGAGCTTTCGGGATCTTTTTCTCGGCAAACTCTCGGGTACAAAGCCGGCAACAACAACGAGATGTTCACCGGGTTGGGCTCCATTTTCTCAATCATCCTCTGACTCACCAACAAACAACCTTCCCTCACGACTTCCACCGAATCTTGAAAACACACTATCAACTGATTCTGCATCTTACTGTGAATCTCTCTCAAAACGTCACCTTCCGCTTTGTCCACCACATCTTTCAACTCGTCGACGGCGGATTTTTTCTCCCTCTTGCTGCCGGACTGCAAAATGTTGACGAACCTGTCCAAAGTCTGGATGTTACACGCTCCGTCAACTCCCATGATTTATATTAATCAACCACTGTAAAGACACAAACGTCGACAACTCCATGACAACCTACAAACAACTGCTACCTGACTCCGGACATGTTCACAATCACCACCTCCAAGATTCATTGAGTTATCACAAAATTTGTGATGTCATTTAATGACAATTTGATACTTTCTCCATGAATGTAAAAAAAAACAAAAAAAAACAGTAGACAACAAAAAGTAAACAAAGCGGCGTTGATGTTGATAGCGCTTATCAGGTGAATGTGCGCTTCATGGCGGACAGAAATACCAAAAGCAACAAAGCGTTACAAAGTTGCCAAAAAAGAGCATTTATCAGGGAAAGCGGGACATTTATAGGCGTTTATAGGGAGAAATTAACTGGTTGTGTGGTTTTATGAAACCACGGTAAAAGTGAAACTTGTTTCACATTATAGACATTAAATGGCTATAAGTGGCTATATCAGTAGTTTAATCTGTGGGCAGGGAGTAGGTACCAACTTGGGGCGTGGCTGCCGAAAGTCAGTGACAACTAAAAAAATGTCTCAATAAATAGCTCACTGACGTTCGGCAGCCACGCCCCAAGTTGGTACCTACTACCTGCCACTGAGGTGAGCCTAGCGAGCAAGTTTCAGGAAATGATGCCCACATTCATTTATTATATATATTATATACAATATTAAGGGGTGCTGGATGGGTGTAAGGAGGGAGGGGGGGGGGGGGGGGGGTACAATCGGTTAGAGTCTCAATAAATAGCTCACTGATGTTCGGCAGCCACGCAACTCAAGCCTCACCCTGTGCGAATTAAAACGATGAACTCGCCCCCTCCCCCCCCCCCCCCCCCCCCGGTTTATTTGAAATCCGATTTTCGGAATCGGATTCGCCATAGATTGAAGCGCATTTGGCTCGATCGGTAATTTGAAGCGGAAATTGAAGCGCATTTGGCTCGATCGGAATCGGTTTCGCCATAGATTGAAGCGCATTTGGCTCGATCGACTTCGGAATGAATGAACTCGCACCCTCCCCCTCGGTTTTTTTGTAATCCGACTTCGGAATCGGTTTCGTCATAGATTGAAGCGCATTTGGCTCGCGGATACCATACCCAAAAAACGGCTCCTTACTTGGTATTTTTGAACCCAAAGAAACGTGGGACAAACGATTATTTCGACGAATTTCCCGGGCGAATTGCAATTTACGATTTGACCGACGTCTTCCTCCAGGTCTGATCTATACGGCTCGTATTTTTTTCGTAATTTTTTCGACCCCCCTAAACGGCCTTTGGCGCGAGTGGAAAGTGAAAAAACGTGGGACAACGCGCGAGAAAGACGAGTTTTTTTCGAAGAATTTACGAATTTGGCGAATTTCGACGAATCTAATATGGCCTACGACACATCCGCACCTTCGCGGAACCCAACGGAAAAAACGCCGTCTCTCTAGGCTCTAGGTAGCGTGGCGTCTACCACTGATATGAGGCCGACTGCGTGACGCCTCTGCTGCGTGACGACTGTAATGCGACATGCGACACACAGCCGAAAAAGTTTGAGACGATGTAATAAAAGTTTCACTTTAATAATGAGGTAACCCGCTGTACAGAGCTTCTTAGGTTGTGTCTAAGGCCATTTCTAGCCCATCACAACCTTTCTCATGCGTTCTGCTCACTTTCTTCCCCTAGGGGAAGTGCACTTATGTTTCTTCAAAATCTTGTTCTTGGTCTTCAGCACTCCGGTAGGGGGAGTACAGCGGACCCTCCTGTTCCCTCTGGCGTTAGCCACACCGTTCTGGTGTGCCCAGGATGGACCAACGTGGAGCCTCCACGGTGGAGGTGCAGGGTTTTAAAGGAGGTCTTATCATAATAAATTGGCTCGAAATTCTTTGGGACTGGAGTCATCGCCTTGGACCTACCTACTATTCCACATCTTCTTGTATCTTGCAGTTTTCGGATCATGGGTGGTTGCTCTCTCCACGTTTACTTGTCTGGTGGAAGTCGAGTAGGTACTTCTAAAAAATTTCCTCCCCTCCCTGCAACTAGCGCGACTAGCCTAAGCAAAAATGAAAAAATTGAAGACACACATGATGACGCACACTTAAAACTTGAACACGCATACAATGACAAACATATTGATGTGATGACAGACATTTTCCCTAATCTATCCTCTTTCGCACACAATCCGTTCATTTCATTCATACCAGACCAGTGAGACGAGGGGAAACCCACCGGTGACGCGCCCCAATCCTTCCTAAAGCGGCCCTCCTGGTCCCCGTCTTGTAGGGCTTCCCGTTCTATTTTCCGATGCCCCGAAGGGCCGGACAGCCCCTAAAAATAAACAAAAGGGAAATCAATAGAATGCCAAATAAATAATCAAATGCCATGGCAAAAAAACTCCAAACTTTTGGCACTTTTATCAGTTTTTTGCTTCTTACTCCGAAACTATGCCTCCTGTGGGGCGCTATGGGGCTAAAATGGGGCTACGGGAGGTTTTTTAAGGGTTTCGGCTATGGGGTCGAGTATGGTGTCATTTTTGAAGTATTTTTGGACGTAGAATCCATTTTTCTGGGTAAATATTTTTCAAGTAAAAAACAAAAAATTTTGAAAAAAAAAAAATTATAATAAGTATGGTGTCGTTTTTGAAGTATTTTTGGACGTAGAATCCATTTTTCGGGGTAAATATTTTTCGAGTAAAAACAAAACAAAAAAAAAAAAAAAAAAAAATTGAAAATAAAATAAAATAAATTTTCCCAATTTTTTTTATTGACAGAATTAAATTTATGCACAAGTAACTTATATCAAAGAATAATAAACCCTTCTGTAAAATTTGCAGCGTTTTGAAATATTTTTTAACGACAGGAATAGGTAGTGTTTGCACAATTAACCTATGAAAGAATAATAAGAAATGAAAGTAATAATAATAAATAATATTAATGAAAGAATAATCCTTGTGAAAAATTTGCAGCGTTTTGGCGTCTGGAAAATTTCCCTCCTTTTCAGCGGGACTTTTTTCGTTGTCGTCGGGGACTTTGAAAATTCATCACCTGGCAACACTAATGTGATACTTGAAAGCATCGCTGTGATACGGATGTTTACGATTTTGCAAGCGTGTCGTTGTTCCATTTTTCATCCAAATTCTTTTTGACAATGTGGAAATGACGTAGAGATTTGTCGATCAGCGAATTCGTAGTTGCAAGTAAACCCGTAGGAAATCAGTCGAAATGGCGGAGCTCGTTGAGGTAAACAACTTCTTATGCGGGTGTTTTTTTGTGTGGATGTGACAGCTGACTTTTCAGGCAACCAGTACGACCTTGTTCGAGTTTTTCAATATTAGATTTGGTGTGAATGCCTCAGGCTGACATGACGTTTGATGAGAGTGACGAATTCACTCGGGTCGTGGGTATATCGCGGGGTGTTCGGACCGTCGAGGCGTCACAGGAGTTCACGTCGGGTGAGTTGCGGCGAGTGCAAAAAAATTGGGCGATGAGGAGGATTTACGACGATAGACAGCTGGCCTGTGGATGTCACTGCTGTATAAGTGAGGATAATAATATCTCCAGATTGTGAAGATAGCTCGTGTGGCATCTTAAGGGACTTGCGTGCATATTATGTTTGTATTTAAGCTAAGTATAATCCTTGTTTACGGGAGTGGCTTTTGGAGCGAGATAGACGGCACTCAAGAAAATATGTCCTCCCCTTCTATTGCACGTACGGAGATGGTGAGCGCTAAACTAATCCTTGAATAAGACTTATGATTGAAAACATTATGAACAGCACTTACTGAAGTAGGTGACGTATGGTAGTGGAAGAAAGTAGTTGAAGACGGGGAAAGTCCACATTTTCCTTTTTTGGTTAACCCTCGCACTACAACGTGAAACGTCCAGTCATGAACTACAACGTTGGGTCATTTTGACCCAACTCTCTTTTCATTAAATATCATTATTTTCATTCACTGCCTCATGCGGTAGAAACACCGGATACTTCACACAAATTTAGTGCATGAAGATAAACAAGTGAATTGTTGAAAAATCTGCCTACAATGTTGGGTCATAATGATCAAAATCAATTTTACTTACTCTACAACGTCGGGTCATATTGACCCAAACCACGTTTTCCCTCCTCTCTACCCATCATACTTGCTCCTTCGGGTCATTTCTGTCCTCACGTTGTAGTGCGAGGGTTAACATGACATGTAAACGTCATTACATTGTAAAGTTGGGCTTTCACCGTCTTATGCGACTTATAAATAGGTTTGTTCCAGCTTTGACGGATTGTTAACAGAAATCGACGGAGACATGCGCAGGTGAGAAAACTGCTGTTCCAGGTCGATGTGTCGGCTGACTGCAGTTGAACTGCTGTCAGCCGAAAACCGACAGCTCGAATGAGCGGTTGAGTTCTGTCGACTAGGGTAACCCTACCCAGTTGAAACCTCTCTCATAACCTTCTCACTTTATTTTGGTGCTCGGCGCGTCAAGTTGTTCTCACGTCCTCCCGAAGTCCTCGTAGATACCCTCAAACACTTTAAATCACTCATTCCCGCCCTTATGATACTCCTCTCTTGAAAAAGGTTGATTATTCTGAATAAAATAAACCAAAAATTATCACTTGGATTTTTCCATGTGAAATTTACTGTCACGTGAATCACCATGAAGTAATTAAATTGTGTAGTATTACTTCACGGTGATTCACGTGACTTGGTTTGTTGACAGATCGCGTTCCAGGTCAGCAGATGGGCTGTTCGACTGAACTCAACCGCGATTCAGAAGGCATTGAGACTGCTGTCGACAGCCGTCAACTTTTGTTAACAGACGCAGTTAGACCTGGAACAAACCTTATAAATTTATAGTAATCTCAACCTCATCCTTTTAATTTGGAAAATCAATCCAAATTGTTCGCAACTTTTTTTTTTTTTTTTGTCTGAAGTTTTGACAAAATACTCGGTTTACCATCTAGTTGTGCCCGCAAGGTTTTCAGCCCGATCGCCCAACGCCGTGGGGATCTATGGGGCTAAAATGGGGCTACTTATAAATTATTTATGTGTATTCAAGTGTATTTATACACAAAGTGGTTGTTTGCCGATGGTGCAGAGGTCTAATCCAATGAGTTTGGTTAGGGAGAGAGAACGACTCCTCTGCTGAATACTAAATTGTTTATTCAGGTAAACAATTAGGAATGGAAGCGTTTCTGGATTATTTTTTTTTTATCGATAGAAGGCGTCCAAATAATACTAAAAATGGGGTTGAAACACAAAGTGCAAGCTCGTATGAATTTATAAAATTTATGGAAAAATTGCTATTTGAATTTTGGCGGAAACCCGAGGTCAGCTCCTATTGGTCGACAAGTTGGCCACCATTACAAAACTAAAAACTAAAGAATCGGTCATTGGAATAAGTTAATTTTTATCACAAATAAGTTGAGTAAATAAGCATGATCCCATTCAAAACAAAGCGAACACGGCCATTTTCTCGTTACTCCAGTGTCACTAGAGCCAAACACCAAGAAAAAATCTAAAATAGAAGAAAAAATCGACCTGCCCTCTGGTGTCTTTTGATCGGAAACCGGAACACTTGTGGGTGACGTCACCCACACTTATTTTTGAATCGGCCAGAATTTTTTAAGACGATTATAAACTACGTGAAAGACTTTTTGTCACAAAAATGATGTATTTTCCTCTTTTTGACTTCTAACAACATGGTACAGGATGATTTAACCCGAAATTCGGGTGCACTTCCATTCCTAATTATAGCGTGGGGACCGGTTTCGAGCAACTAAGCTCATCTACAGCCCTGACAAGAAAACCATTTGTCATTAGCATCAGAGAAAACCATAAAATTATATTAACAATGTAAACTCCAAATTGTATTATACTGAAGGTATATGAACAAGTACAAATAGTCTAAAGCAGGGGTTCCCAATAAAATTTTGTCACGGACCCCTTAACAAACCACAAATGTATTGAGGACCCCCTATTTATGTAAAGTATATATATACATAATTTTGTTGTAAAAAAAAAGTTTTTCCCCGTTTGCTTATACCTAGGTGTATGTATATATCACAAGGGGAGAATCAATTGATTGTTGCAAATAATTATTTATTTTTACATTTGGAAACAGTTGCACAACAACCACTGACACAGCTGAAGCTTTCCTACCTACCTACGTAATAGTGCTGGTTTGCAGTTGGATTTATTAGTAATTGGAATCCAGGCTTCGTAACGTAATATGTAGGTAATGCTTCTTCTTCTTCTGATAAATTTGAAATTTAATAAATGATTTGGAAAAAGAATCGATCCTCAGATGTATCGATTATTTTTGAGAATCGGACATCCCTACATTCTGGTAGAAACTGGGCGAACTAGTCACTAATAATTAGGCTAGGTGTCACTAGCGTCGCGTCGCAAGTAGGTATGGCCTCTCACGCTTTACAGGACACTCCTGCTGCAAACAGTCATTTTTATTATTTGAGTTCCTGGTAGAATAGCTTAAAATATTAATTTTTGGATGCAGCTCGCGGACCCCCACACCAACGTTTGCGGACCCCTGGGGGTCCGCGGACCACCTTTTGGGAACCCCTGGTCTAAAGTATAACTGATGAAATCGGTCTAGAATGGTGGTAACTTGACAATAGTAATTTGGAATATGGACCCACTGTTAAAATTGCCTCCATGACTGATGGCCAGTGAACCATTTGAAAACCAGTTAGGCTATACTACAGGTACTGAAATGTGGAATTTTTTTAATCTGAAATTCTGACAAAATACTTGGTTGACCATCTAGTTGTGCCCGCAAGGTTTTCAGCCCGATCGCCCAACCCCGTGGGGCGCTATGGGTTTTTGGCAATGGGATTGGTTGGTTTTGACTATGGGATCGAGTTAGGTGTCGTTTTCGAAGTATTTTTAGACGTAGAATCCATTTTTTGGGTCTTTCATGGGGCTACAAATGGGATTTTTGAAGGATCCCAGATCAAATATTTTTCAAAAGAAAAATTTTTTGTTGAAAACTGTTCCATTTTTTTTTTTTTTTTTTTTTTTTTTTTGATCCAGACTTTTGCACACGTAACCTACTTATATCACAGAATAATAATATAAACCCTTTGTAAAATTTGCAGCGTTTTTGAAAAAAGACTGTGGTTGGTTGATGTCTAGCTCATCCTGGAAAGAGTTGGCAATCCGTTGCATTCTTGATAGAGGCATGTTGACGGTGTAGTTTCGTTGGTGGAAAGGTTGATTTGACCCAGAAGTTCAACGCAGTCAACCTCCCCGCCAACCAGCTTCCGGAAGTACAAAAGGTGACGAGAAGCGAGGGAAGGGATGGTCAAGGGAGCCTTGGAGTGTCCTGAAGAAGCCCAGTAGGCAAAACGACGTTAGAACTTGCGCTGAACTCGTCAATTGCGTCCTTGTCAACACTGTGTAACGGCGTCCAAACTGAAGATTCCAGTCTTGAACGCACCAAAGAGATGTACCGTATACGAAGATTCTCCGGATTGGTAAAACTACGCGAAAGCTGAAGCCCAGAAGACGAAAGGCGCTGGCAGAGATGGCACCTACGTGAGGACCGGAAGATAGTCGAATGTCACGGCAGGATCTTTCAAGTTGAAACCTGTGGTAAAGTCTCACCGTCCACTTGGTACGAGAATCGCCTAAACCTGGTGAACGAAATCATTTTGCATTTCGACGCACTGAGGCTGAATCCATTGTCAGCAACCCAGTAGGAAAATCCGAGAAATTTTTATTTTACTTGAAAAATATTTGACCTCCTGGGATCCTTCAAAAATTCCATTCGTAGCCCGCACAGTGAAATCGGATCGTTCCGGGACCCTCAAAAATGGATTCTACGTCCAAAAATACTTTGAAAACGACACCTGGCTCGATCCCATAGCCAAAAGCCTTCAAAAACCCCTCCCGTTACGGGGCTACGGTAGCCCCATAGCGCCCCACGGGTTTGGGCGATCGGGCTGAAGCGAGCACAACTAGATGGTAAACTGAGTATTTTGTCAAAATTTCAAATTAAAAAAAAATCCCGACTGCCCTGAGAGTCCCGGCGGCAACAAGGCCCCTACTTGAATCAGTGGGCCCTGAGGGGGCAAGGGCGGATCCAGGATTTTTCTGAGGGGGGGGGGGGAAATGAATTTTTTTAAAAATTTTTGTAACATTTGTGGAAGGGATGTGGGACCCCGAAAAATGGATTACACGTCCAATATTTTTTCCAAAATTGTTTTCTCATTGACGCAGAATTAAAGTTTTGCACCTATGGCTTTGCTTAGTTTCTTTCCCATTCCGGCGTTTTCACTATCGGAATTCTTCAATTTCTTGGGGGGGTTTTGTACCCATGTGACATACCTGCCAGTCCCACTCCTCCCTCAATCACTAGGGGAAAGTGGGGCAGATTGATACACTTTTTTTTTGGGGAAGCCAGTAGTTTTTAGTCAGACGGATTTTAAGGACGTTCTTGTTGTTAACCCCTTAAGTATGTTTCATAGAAACCGGGGGAAAATGGGGAACAATTTTGCTAAAAGCGAAGTACCCCATGTTGAGGTTTTTTTGGAAAAAGTCATTTGTATCAATGTGCCCCATATGCGGGGCACATTGATACGGGCCCTGGGGCAGTTTGATACGCGGTGGGGTACATTGATAAAATTATGAAAATCACAACAAAAACCGTATAACGATCTTGACAACCTCTTTCTTAAGCAATTTTTCTTACCACTACTTGAAAATAACATTTTGCACCTCTCAAGTTGTCAAGGGAAATAAACTTACACATGTCATGCAGCATGACTCATGCTTCATCAACTTCTTATAAAATGCAGCCGCCTTACGTAAGGGCATCAACCCTTCAGTTACAGCTTGGACTGCAGAAGACATTGCAGGTTCATCGATGTCACTCCTGCTGGTTTTGGTTTATTATTCTTGGAAGTGGGGCACTTTTATGCGTATCAATCTGCCCCACCACTAAGTGTATCAATCTGCCCCACTACGCCATTTTGTATACACCTTGCTTTTTTGACGAAAAGTTATCTCTCGCCATAGCAATCAACCTATCACTTGGTCCATTGCCTAGATAATGTCACTGTATCAATGTGCCCCTTGTATCAATGTCCCCCACTTTCCCCTAATTGTCTCGTTTCGCTCTTTCGCTCAATTTGGGCTAATAGGGATCATTCTAGTCAACTCCTAACACACCGACCAGCCAATCCAACTCCCCTCTTTATCAAAAATCGTATTTTCTCGCTCTTTCGCTCGTTTTGGACCAATAGGGATCATTGTTAACAACTCCCTTGGCTCACAACATGAAGCGGCACCAAGAAAGGATCAAGCGATATACCCTCCATTGTGATGCTGGGGATAGCGCTTGGCCCTTTTACCTGTTGCAGTATGACGAACCCCTGGTTCGTTGAACCAGGAGTCATTCTCTGAACTACCGCTCCTCTAAGGGAGCGATTTGGTGAACGAACTCCCTGAAAAGAATCGCTCCTTAGGAGTCGCTCACTCTTTCGCTCCCCATCACTACCTGACACCTTCTCGGCACAGTGATGAACGCAGCGCAGCCACCACACAACACACAGACATTTAATCAAACTTATGTTGAGTACTTCTCTTCAAATTTAGGCGATTATAAAATTTTAAATCTCATATTTTCTCGTTGAGGGGGGGGGGGGGGGCGCCCCCCCGCGCACCCCCTCTGGATCCGCCACTGTGAGGGGGACGACAGCTGGTCGAGCATAGGCTCCCAATAGTCGCCGGCTTGGGTCACACCCCAATTACTAGTGGTGGTTGAGCAGTTGCTCTCACCCTGTGTGGCGAGGGATGCATACCGTTTCGCACACTTCTATTGTTCTCGTCGATCCAAGGTACACACCGTTTCGCACAGCTGACCCTCATAAGCATCCTTATCGTAGGTCACCGATTCGCACAGGCTTGACTCAACCAGTAGTCGTTACATCATCCTCAGTGGTTTGTCACATGTCCAGCTCTATGGCTCCCCCAATAATTCAAGTGACGTCGAAGCGTTCAATCGCGATAGTTGTGGAGTGGTTTAAATTTTTAAAGCAAAGAAATTACGCCGAAGGCCCCGTATTTGTCAGGTTCACCGATTACCTGCTGAAATATTATATTTTGTTCTGCCCATTCCCTCCAGATATGTGGGCTTCTGCTCTGATGGACAGACCGAGGACCACTAATGGTCCAGAGTCATTTCATGCGCAATACAACGGGCAATTTTATACCGCTTCTCCTAATATTTGGGTAGCTGGAGGTTTTGAAAGAAATACAAGTTGATACCAAGATCAAAATGCGAAAATTCGGGGAGCCATTCAACTTTGTATAATATACAAAGCATATTATGCTAATTCAAAAACAGCCTTGGCTGAGGAACTTAGGCAAAAATTGGAATGTAATGAAATCAACCTCCTGACGTTTGTGAAGGATATGGGGCTGCAGCAATTGTAATGGTTACAGTAGTAGTTTGTAGGTACCAGCTATTTTTGTACTACCCTATATTTTGACGATTTTTCAATTTTATTGACGAAACAATTTTCTTCTGCCCCTTTTCCTAGCTGTTCGAAACGGTAGGGTATTCTTTTTACCTGGTGAGCAGGTAGCTGTGCGAAACGGTATGTATGAAAAGTCAGTTTAATGACCAACCTGTGCGAATCGGTATACGCCGGTGGCGAGGTCCATTCCCTCCTCCCATCACCATACTTGACCTCTTGAAACAGATAATGTCAAATTTTGAGGCCGATCGGAGTCGTCGACCCCCGTCGCGAAAACATAGGTGCATTATTCCAAGAATTATAAACCAAAAGGAAGCTCACAAAATTTTCGCCTTTCACTGTCTTGATGGCTAAATCTTTTATCATTTGACACGTTTCCTGTTGTGTTTTGGGGAGAGGAGGACGAATACTCCATCTAGCGTGATACACATTATTGCGGATGTAATTTTAATCCCGTGTCGTTAGAATTGATAGGGCGTGTCTTTCAATACGATTCGAATCACTTTAGACGGGCGCAAAGACAACTCCTCTGCTGCTCTTTTTTTTTTAGCGGAAGCACTGATGACCTGTCGATCTTCTAACGGTGAATGTGTGTGGTCTGAATCGGAGCGAGATATGAGATGTTCTGGGCCTAAACGAGGGAAAATGGAAATCGCTAGAGAACCTGCAGGAATCATCCCATCAAACTTAATACAGTGAAACCCCTCTATAATGGACAGTGATGGGACCAACAAAGATGTCCACTGTAGAGGGGTGCCCCTCTATAATGGACACTTGATAGGTGTCCACTATAGCGGGGGTTTTCAGAGGCAAACACTTGAAAAACTCACTTTTGTTTAAAAAAAATTGTACCTATGTATGTATATAGGTAACTCAATCCTCTTTATTGAGCAAATCAGTTCCTGGAACCAATCCACTTTATCGAGCGTTTCGTTCCACTCCTCTGAGGGAGGGGGTTGATCTTCGAAACCGATTTAACTCTACTGTTCACTAGAGTCCCTCAAGTTATAACTGTTTCTTCGAGTCGATAGAGCTCGTTTTTTTAAAGCTATTCATATAAAAAAGAAAAAACCGCAGTTTTTTGAGTTGTGACACTTTTATCGCAAGGGTGCGATGTCTAGATTCCAAAACCGAAATGTCCGTCCGCCGTCCGGGCCGTTTTGGGCAGTAGGATTTTTTTTTTTTTTTAATCTGAAATTTTGACAAAATACTCGGTTTACCATCTAGTTTTGTCCACTTCGAGGGGTTCAGAAAGACCATTTTAGTGTCCACGTCCACTGTAGAGGGTGTCCACTATACAGGGGTTCAAACACGTTGAATCCCCTATCTCTACGCCGGGACCTTGGTCACACTGTCCATTCAGAGGGGTGTCCACTATAAAGGGGTGTCCACTAAGAGGGGTTTCACTGTAATACCAAACCTTTGAACATTCTTCAGTTTGGTATTAAGCTCATGAGCTTACCAAGTGTCCAGACGTTGGCTTTACATCCTGTTGTACGGCACCGCCAGAATGTCTCACCACTTTTCAACTCTTTGGCAAATGCTAATTTATAATTGTCGATCAAAAGAATTACTTTTCCCCGCTCACTGATGTTTTCTGCCTTCCTGGTGTTCAAGTTTGACAGACAAAAACCGACGAAGGTTCGGACTGATAGTCTGATAGTGACAGTAGATCATAATCGTTCGGGTCGAGTGACGAGTTCGAGATCTGTTGTCATTCTCCAGTTGGAGAGGTGAGGAGGGTGATGGAGTGACGAATTCATGCAAGCCCCAACCATGTTAATCCCCAACCCTTGCCGGTACCGCACAGTTGGTGCCGAATTCGTGGGCGCAATTTGGGGGTATTTGTTCCTAGAGACCATACATGGGCTCTTGCTAGTGTATTTTGCATGCTACCCGCCGTAAATGTGTTAACTTGATACCCAACTAGCTGAATTCTTCGTTTTCTTGCAGATACCCGAACTCGAGGCGGATTGGGTGAAAATGAAGAACAAGGACGAAGTGTACAAGAAAATCCGGACCATCATCGACGGCGGGAAAGACAACCTTCAGATAATCACCGATTTCGATAGGACTTTGAGCAAACACCATCACAACGGCGTCAGCACAAAAAGCAGCTACGGTTCGTACATTACTCACGTTGACGACATTTCGAAAAGTTGACACGCCGAGTTATCCCAGTTAATTTTTCAGGGGTTTTCGAATCTTTTCCCAATCTACCGCAAGAGTTCCTCCGAGGCACGTCAGAGCTCTACACGACGTTCCGAGCCATCGAAGACGACCCCAAGTTGACAATTGAGGAGAAACTGCCGCACATGGAAGCCTGGTGGAGGGAATCGGAAAAACTCTACGTCGGTGTGCCCTGCAACGACGACTTGATCGACGAAGCCGTGACGATATCCGACGTTCACCTAAGGTGTGCATCGCCGGTTGGTACCCCTGAGCCGCAATAGGCCAGTCGCCTGAGGATTGAGGGGGGGGGGGGGGGGGGTCGTGCATGAAATGGTGTAGATGCTTTTTGGTTTATTATTCTTGGAATAATACACCTATGTTTTCGCGACGGAGGTCGACAACGCGGATCGGCCTCAAAATTTGACATTATCCGTTTCAAGAGGAATTTTTTTTTTAAATATAAAAATCAAAAAATTTTGGGCAAATATTTTTCAAGTTTTTTTTCTACAATTTTTTTTTTTTTTTTTTTTTTTCATTGACAGAATTAAATTTCTGCCCAAGTAACCTATATCAAAGAATAATAAACCCTTGTGTAAAATTTGCAGCGTTTCGGTTTTGGAATCTAGACCTCTTGAACGGATAATGTCAAATGTTGAGGCGGATCGGAGTCGTCGACCTCCTTCGCGAAAACAGGTGTATTATTCCAATAATAATAAACCAAAATGAAACTTGATCGATTAAGGTGAAAAGGCGAACACCGGCCGACACCCGATCGCAGGCGTTACGTAGCGGCGAGAAAAAATAATCCGGCCTGAGTTCAGCGAGTTTTTGCACGTCGTAAATGCGCACTACTTACCTTCTGACCAACCTAATTGCTCCTCAGCACCAATACCGTGAACCCAAAGGGTTAACACGTGGAGAGGACCTTGTATCGCCGGAAGGCTTTGTACAAATAAACTTTCTCATTCATTCTCAACACGTGGAGAGGAAAAACAACAAATTTAGGGTGAAAAAAAAACAGTTTAAAAAAATTGTTGCTGTACCAGGTCGATTTGTAGGTCCACTGCAGTTCAACTGCTGTCCGCCGCAAACGGACAGCTCGAATGAGTTCGGTTGGGTTCTGTCGACTAGGGTAACCCTACCCAGTTGAAACCTCTCTCATAACCTTCTCACTTTATTTTGGCGCTCGGCGCGTCAAGTTGTACTCACGTCCTCCCGAAGTCCTCGTAGATACCCTCAAACACATTAAATGACTCATTCCCGCCCTTATGATACTCCTCTCTTGAAAAAGGTTGATTATTCTGAATAAAATAAACCAAAAATTATCACTTGGATTTTTCCATTTGAAATTTACTGTCACGTGAATCCCCATGAAGTAATTAAATTGTGTAGCATTACTTCACGGTGATTCATGTGACTTGGTTTGTTGACAAATCGCGTTCCAGGTCATCAAATGGGCTGTTCGACAGAACTCAACAGCGATTCAGAATAATTGGGACTGCTGTCGACAGCCGTCAACTTTTGTTAACAGACGCAGTTAGACCTGGAACAAACCTATTAGACCAAACGACGTCAGTGACCCAGCTGATCGATTCTACTCCCGCGTATTTTCAAACGTCACCACTTTCTCTAAATCATAATAATTTTCTGGAAGCGATTCCAGACGGCTGACTGTCGTTTTTGTTATTCGCGTAGGATGTATATTCAAAAAAAAAAAAAATTTGAAAATAATTCATGCAACTTCCCCATTACAGTGCGGGTTCGGGTTCTTGCCCCCAGTGAAAACCAGTTGGTTAACACAAAAAACCCACTTTACTTTTACTGGTTCATGTTCAAAATTCCTCTTAAAAAACGCTGCAAATTTTATACAAGGGTTTATTATACTTTGATATACGTTACTTGTGCAGAAATTTAATTCTGTCAATGAAAAAATTAAAAAAAAAAATTTTTTTTGATTTTCTCACAAAAAAATTTTTTTTGGGATTTTTTTTCCAAAAATTCTTTATTTTTTACTCGAAAAATATTTAACATCCTGGGATCCTTCAAAAATCCCATTTTTAGCCCCATGAAAGCCCTAAAGATCGTCCCAGTGAAATCGGATCGTTCCGGGACACCAAAAAATGGATTCTACGTCCAAAAATACTTCGAAAACGACACCTAAATCGATCCCATAGCTAAAAGCCTTCAAGAAACCCCTCCCGTAGCCCCATTATAGCGCCCCACGGGTTTGGGCGATCGGACTGAAAAACCTTGCGGGCTCAACTAGATGGTAAACCAAGTATTTTGTCAAAATTTCAGATTAAAAAAAAAATTCCTACTGCCCAAAACGGCCTGAACGGCTGACGGACATTTCGGATTTAGAATGTAGACCTCTTGAAACGGATGTCAAATTTTGAGCCCGATCGGAGTCGTCGACCCCCGTCGCAAAAACATAGGTGTATTATTACAAGAATAATACCAAAACGACACCTAACTCGACCGTCTGAGTAGATTTAAGTTCTCAAACGTTCCAAATCCAAACGAACGCCATCAGAACGTACGAGCTGAGTGCCCAAACATAATTATACGAAATTTTCCTATTTTCCACCCATGAAGGTCAGTAAGGAACACGTGATAAGATCAAACATTTATTCACACGTACACTTGTCATGTTATGTGATGGAGTAATACATATTATTATGTGTCAGAATCTACGTGGACCTTTCCTTTTTTCAATCAAAAATTTAAAAAATTCATCGTGAAGCCCCTCATGTTCTTCCATTCGCCGCCAGTCTTGCGATTCGACGAGCTCCTCAAACCTGTTGGCCATCTCCTTGAACGCCATCCTCTTCTGTATCGGGTCTTGTTGGACGTGCGAGTGAAACAGGAAATCCGTCAAGTGTTTGTCTTTCATGTTCCGGAATACCAAAGCCCTGCAGCGGTTCAACCACTTGTCGTCGAGCATGAACAATTTGGCGGCCGTCAGCAGGTCGAAGTGAAGGTCTTTGGGGAGTTGTTGGCTCTGGTAAATGAGGAGGAGCAAATTTCTGAACGTTTCAGGTTTCATGACATCGTTCGATTGTAGTTCGGTTTTGTTTTTGAACAATTCATAAAAGACCGGGCTGGCGTAGGAGAGGGCGAGTCTGTGACAGGGAAATGTTTCACTGCCGACTTTGACGACGGCATCAGGGAAGCTCTCTGGGTCGAGAAGGTCGATGAAACCCACGGGTGAGTCTTCGGGAATGGATGGCGTCAATTTGACTAAAATCGTAAGATCACGACGTACCGAGAAATCCAAAAGAAGCGTTGTGCATCTGAAATTCTCATAAAAGCAGCAAGATGTGTCGACGGTTCCTTTGTACGAGTTATCACTGATTGTACGTACGTAATAGTCGCACTTTACCGGAGTAGTTAGTGGTGGGCCGATGTGAGTGAGGTACAACTTGCACTGGGGCGCACTAAAGGTGCACCCAACGTCCGCTCGAAGTCTCCAAAGCGACTGATCGTCCTCCAACAGAGAAAAAGTGGGGGAAAGTTTGGTACCGTCTTTGATTTGTACACGCCATTCCAGTGCACCTTCCTTTCGATGAATCGGTGAAGAAATTTCAGGGGGTTTGTTTTGTTCAGCGCATTCTGTCCGTTCAATTTCCGTCATCAACGAGTGATTTTTTACAACCTCGTTCCATCCATCGGTAGAAAACGTTTTTTCCCAGTCTGCTGCCATCGAGGAGAACCCTTTTTCTTTAAGCTCCTTCTTCCCCATCAAATGTCCCACGAGTAAAGACTGTGCAGCTATCTCAGGTTTCATATTGTTAAGCAGATGAGTCTCGCAGAGGTTCACCAGATCCTCCAATCCGTATTTATCACCGGGGAGGATCAATTTCACAGCGTACTCGTCGAGGTCGAACTTGGAGGTGTAGACGTATTTGAGAAGCTTCTGAAAAACGTCCGCTTCGATGTCGTCGAGAATGAGGCGATTGTTTTCACATTCGGACATGTTTGAGGCAAACAAACCACGGAAGTAGGATGAACGGGTGGCCAGGACGGCTTTGTGGACAGGAAACTCCGAGTTTTCGACAACAATCGTGAAATCGCTAAAATCACTGCACCCCTTACCATCGTCAAGCATCCTCACCATCTCCTGTCGACCATCGTTGGCCATCCCCAGAGTCATTTTTTCACGAAACGTCCTCAGCATCTCTAGAAGACCGACGTTTTTAGTCATATTTCCACTGAAGAGAAAATCACGCACGGAGAGAACAACTGGCAGGTCGCTGACGTGGAATAGAAAAATCAGAGGTCGTTGAATAACCACACGGTGAATCACACAAACTTCTAGATAAGAGGAGGAGGAGGCGATAACAAGTCTGATAGCGACACGTGATAGAGATCAGTGATGCCAGTGACCTTTTCGGATAATTTCCACTTGCTCTCGAAATATCCCTCATTTTCCCTTACCCTTCCCACCACCACTTCACGTCATCAGCCTGAGGAGGACCTAAGGAGAAGAATCATCTAAATTCTAACCCTCTTCTAGCAGTCTGAAAAATTTTAAATTAGTCTTCATTTCAAGAATAGTAAATTAGTCTTCATTTCAAGAATAGTAAATTAATAGAAATTTAATAGTAAATTAATAGAATAGAACATTTTAAATTAGTCTTAATTTCAGAGAAAAGTCTGAAACCACCAAAAGGTCCGCTCAAAATGGCTCAATTATGCGTTCAAAGTGTTCCGAAAATACTGGGGCGGGTGTTGTCCGCAATTCGCGAATGAACGCCCGTGAATGGCACCAACCTCCCTGAAAAGGGGCCAATTTCCCCCCAAAAAGGGCCGACAGGGAAGCAGTTTGCGAGGGCGGAGTCCGCGTTTTGCAAACCGCGGCATTTGATCCCCACCCGGCGAGAAACGCGGTTCCGCACTTTTTTCGCTCTTCGCAATATAAGTAAAACAACGACAGATTTTGGTTTATTATTCTTGAAATAAGGGGCTAAAATGGGGCTACGGCAGGGTTTTTTTTGTAGGATTTTGGCTATGGGATCGAGTTAGGTGTCGTTTTCAGGCCGATCGCCCAAACTCGTGGGGCGCTATGGGGCTATGAGAGGTGGTTTTTGAAGGCTTTTTGCTATCGGGTCGAGTTAGGTGTCGTTTTCGATGAATTTTTGGAAGTAGAATCCATTTTCGGGGGTCCCGGAACGATCCGATTTCTGTGTGGCGATCTATAGGGCTTTCATGGGGCTAAAAATGGGATTTTTGAAGGATCCCAGGAGGTTAAATATTTTTCGAGCAAATAATAAAGAATTTTTTTCTCTATTGACACAGAAATAATTTTTGCACCTATATCAAAGAATAATAAATCCTTGTGTAAAACGTGCATCGTTTTTTGTTCCAGAACCGGCAGCGAATCGGCTTTTGCTCGACTCCGCGACGCCCGCGTTCCGATTCTCGTCTTCTCCGCCGGCCTCGGCAACATCGTGACGGCCATCTTGAAACGCCGTGGGATCCTTTACGACAACGTGCATGTCGTGTCCAACTTTTTTCAAATAGAAAACGACAAAGTCGCCGGGTTCGACGGCACTTTGATCCACGTCTACAACAAAAACCAGCACGCCATTGAGAACACGAATTACTTCAAGGTGATAACTTTTTTTTTTTTTAAAATCTTTACGTGGACATGTCGGGCAGTCATCACATCCGTCCAAATTCTTTGCCAACCCTCATAAAAACTCGGGACGCGTATTTATAATCTGTACACCGTTTGAGCCCAGAGGCGGGGTCGAAGTCGTTAATGGTTTGGAATGCGCTTTTGCCTCCAAACTGTACACTGATTCAGCCCAGAGCTGGGGAGGTGGAGCCGAAGTGGTGGAGGGGTTGTGATGCGCTTCTGCCCTCCAAAATGTACACTGATTCAGCCCCAATAAGAATCAACATCAAAAATCTAACGCAGCATTGTTCAGTCAGTTTTTCACCAATAAAAGGAGCTACAGCAATGAATGTACAGCAAAATAACCGGATTGATTCAAAGCCACTCGTGCTGAAATTTGAGTAAACATTTTTGAATGTCAATAAGTAATTGAGTGCATACTTACCTAGTTTACGGCATAAAAGACAGGCTTGTGTAAGCGGGCCCCGCTTATCCCAAAACCCCCCAGACCCACCGGAAACCAGAACCAACATGCAGGAACCCCAGACGGCGCCTTCCAAGAATTCGGAGGATTCCAAGAGCTTTTCCCTTTGTCGGGGCCCGCTCCCTCTTCCGAGAAGCGCCCCACCGACTGCTAAGCTGCCCACAAGAAGGAGTGGGGGAGACCCCCTCTCCTGGGACCTGCCAGCCATCGTTGGGGGCCCCCGTCATTCTCACTTGACGTTCACCCCACACCTGTAGTCCCCCACCTTGCACCCCGAAATCGACAGTGGCGCGGTCATGCGGTGTGTAGGTACTCTTCGTTCCCTGTTATCGGTATTCGTTATCATTTATCAATCTTTGCCAAATTGTCATGTTCAAGGTGTTTAGTTGACAGATTAGTAGGTATGTAGAGAATTTTTGGACGAAATGCCTACCATAGGTTGCAAAATCTGTGCAAAGTCGTTCGCCCATTCCGCTTCTGTCTTGAAGGTCTTGCGTTCTACTCTTAACTCGAAGTCATGTATCTGTTGGAGATGTGTTTCAAACACGTCGATGCTTAAAAAAAAAACGCTCCAAATTTTACACAAGGGTTTATTATTCTTTGATATAGGTACGTTACTTGTGCAGAAATTTAATTTTGTCAATGAAAAAAATTTAAAATTTTTTTTTTTGTGGATTTTTGTTTAAAAAAAATTATTTTGGATTTTTTTTTTTTCAAAAAATTGTTTTCAACATTTTTTGTTATTTTTTACTTGAAAAATATTTGACCTCCTGGGATCCTTCAAAAATCCTGTTTTTAGCCCCATGAAAGCTCTATAGATCGCAACAGTGAAATCGGATCGCTGCGGGACCCCAAAAAATGAATTCTACGTCCAAAAATACTTCGAAAACGACACCTGACTCGATACCATAGCCAAAAGCCTTCAAAACCCCCCTTCTGTAGCGCCATTTTAGCCCCATAGCGCCCCACGGGTTTGGGCGATCGGGCTGAAAACCTTGCGGGCACAACTAGATGGTAAACCGAGTATTTTGTCAGAATTTCAGATTTAAAAAAAAATTCCTACTGCCCAAAACGGCCCGGACGGCGGACGGCGTACGGCGGACGGACATTTCGGATTTTGAATGTAGACCTCTTGAAACGGATAATGTCAAATTTTGAGGCCGATCGGAGTCGTCGACCCCCGTCGCGAAAACAGGTTGGTTTATTATTCCAAGAATAATAAACCAAAAGTCGCAGCTCAGGTTGCTAGCAAAGTTCCCTTTGAAAACTTAACCATTGAACCTGGTCTAGCTACCGACTTTTTGCGTAATCTACTGAATTTATGTGAACGATCTACGGAAAAGTGGTTTCTTGAGTTGGCATCTCTGAGTTTGCGGGTTTGATTGGTTGACGTGGTGGGGGACTACAGGTGTGGGGTGAACGTCAAGTGTCATTCTCTCGTCTGCAGTTGAATCAGAAGGATGTGTTGTGTTGTGATGAGTTTTGGCCGAAGTAACTAAGCCACAGTATCATTCATAGTACCCCCCACAGTAGGGATGTCCACACTGAAGAAAAATATCGATATTCGATATATCGATAATTTAAAAAATATCGTTTTACTAGGTCGATATATCGTAGAAAAATATCGATATTCGATATATCGTTTAAAAAATATCGATATATCGGATATTAGTCCAAATTTTAAAAAATCCATGCCTTTCACGACTTTTGATTACAAGTAAATAAATTAAGGTTATAAATTCTTAAAAATTTGAAGAAATGGTTTAAATTTGTTTTTAAACTAACCGATTGTTTAAAGATTTGAAGATTAAAGATTTAAAGATTTTTCATTAATTGTTAAGATTTAAAGATTAATCGTTTAAAGATTTTTAAATTTGATTATAATTGTTTGAAGATTGTTTAAATTTGAAGATTATTTAATAATTTGTAATGAGTAGGTAATTATTTGTAAAATCATAGAGTTTATAATGTTCTGACAAAACATTCTGTACATTGCACTAAAATGAATTGCGTGGATCTGCTCGCCAACATTAATTAAGTACATTATTAACTCTTCACACATGTGATTGTGAACCAATTCGGTAAAGGGATTAGGAAAGGAATAATTCATTTCAATTATTGAAAGCCGAGGTCTATTAAACATAGTATTTGATTAGAAATAGGTACTTTCAGTAAAGTTACCTACACGTTCTTTGACCCTATTTCTAGCTGGTGTTCGGATTTATGTCTGGTCTCTCTCAAAAATATCGGTTCCCGATATTTCAAAAATAATATCGATATATCAGTGGGAAAAATATCGGCCAAAAATATCGATATATCGGTGGAAAAATATCGATATTTCGATATATCGATATTTTTTGAGCATCCCTACCCCACAGTACCTTTCATAGTAACTTTTCGTGTATCCCTCCCCCACTTTGACTCAGAACAGCTACGTTTCCTGTCGAAGTACTCTCTCCCGCTCACGGATCCATACGTGCCGTGTACCCCCTTGGTCTGCTACGCCCACGCCGAAGGATCAATCAGGCGACTACACTGATACTTCACGTATCTCGAAGACGACTCCTCGACATCCAGAAGCTACGGTAAATACAGACTTAAACCTCTTTTGCCATTGTTCACATGCCAGTACGCGTTAGGAATCGATTGATATACCGAGGTAGGACTGCATTGAATAACTGTCAGATTAGGTACGCTCCGGCGTGTTCCCGTTTTCCCTTTATTGTTTTAGTAGAAGTGATTGTGTTAGCAGTACGCGCTACTCCGGCGCAAGGTTTGAGTATTTGGATATTTCTTGTTACGTCTTCAGCGTTATTTCGTGCGTACCCTTCAGGTACATTGTTTGATTCTTCTATCACTACACCTCTTGGTATTCTTCAAGTACAACTTAGCGTTCAGCCATAACATTGTAACTAGGTACTACCCTTCAGGTACGTCCACATTTCATACTTCCCCCCCTGTTTTGTGTATACATGTATTGAAGTACGACAACAGATACTTTTGTAGATACGTTTCGTTTATTTTGTACAGAGATACATTTGATTTTATTACAACTTGTTTTTCAACCGAATTGTATCCAACGTGTTCTCTCTTCATCTCACCCCGTCCTAGTCTGATTGAGTGTATCGTACCTAGTAGGTACAAGGTAACCGTTTTTGACACGTCGCTTCGTTTGATAACTAACGTTATTAAATCACACGCTACTGCCCCCGAAGCCAGCCTAACATCCGAAGTTGCTTACACTTGGATCTTCGTGGGTACTTATCGGAATAATTCTATTCTATTAATTGGAGGTTCTAAGAATTAGAATTATTCTATCTTTCATTGCAGGAGCTGGCTCACCATCCCAACGCCATCGTAATGGGCGACTCTCTCGGCGACGCCAACATGAACGAAGGCATCCCCAACCCCGGAGTCGCTTTGAAAATCGGTTTCCTCAGCATACACGTAAGTCTCTTCCGACAAACCCTCCCGGATCCACTAACCGACTCAATACTCATTTTCTGGTGGACTGTTTCAGGTGGACGAATACTTGCCACAATATTTGGACCACTTCGACATCGTTCTCGTCGACGACCAGTCCATGGACGTGTTCAACGCACTTCTCGACAAAATCCTCGGACCCGCTAAACAATAAATTGGTGTAATTGAATTTTACAACGAGGAATTTTCATTATTTCGATTGAATTATTTTGTTGAACGAGCCCGTTTTCAAACTTCCTTCCTGGGTTGAAGCATCACAAAAAGAGACGAAAGTGGTTCATATTTTATTTCTTAAACGTTTCTAATTACAAACTTTCTCATCGACACCAATTAAATAAGCAAGCGAACACAAAAGTCAATTGCACGACCGCTACAGCGTAAAATAAACTTTGAAAAACAACAAAACAAACATTGAGGACTCTGTTGAGACATTGAACGTCAGGAAATTTTGAGGAAGAGAGTAAAATTACGAAATTCAGGGCGTATCTGAGGTAACAAAAATATAAGATTGAAATCCAAAAATTAGTCGAATGGAAATAGCTGCCTACCAGATCCAAAGATAATTAAAGATAAGTCCAATTGGATATTCCTCTCACAAAACAGGCTGAGCTGCGCCCATTCTCAGGGACGGATGGCAGGTAGGGCGATCCTGCGACGCCTGAGGTCGCAGCTGGATTTTATCCCAATCATCGATCAAAAACAAAAAAAATCAAAAACAAAAATCGGTGCCAACCAACTCCGCTCTCCCCTACTCGAGACCGAAAAGGAAAACTCGGACTTGAAAAAAGGCGATCTGGTTGGGTTTGTTCCGCATAAGCTGGATGGCAAGTGCTATAAAATTTAATGCGTAATTTGTGCTACAACCTTTTAACACAGTACCGTCATGGCCTCATCGTATGCAAGTATGTTTTGATATTACTAGCACTCAGATATAAGGTCTCGCTTCGCTCGGTCAACCACTTTCTCAGACAGAGTGGCTCGCTTCGCTTGCCCAAGTGACAGTAGGGATGAGCAATCGGTAAAAAAAGTATCGATTTTTTAAATCGATTCTCAAAAAATCGTTTCTCTCAAGCATCGATTTTTGCAAAAATCGGGTTTTTAGCGATTTTTCCTTCTTTTTTTTCAAACTCGATCATAAATAAATTAAATAAATCATAAGTGGGTAAATAAACCAATCAATAATTAGGTAGGCGATTGTACATAATAATATATTTCTCGTTCAAGGCGTGGATCATCAATCTAATATACCTATTGGATAATATAATCTATATCTATAAAAATGACTGCCAAATCTGTTTGAGGACTCACTACTGAAAAACCAGTGATTGGCACCAAATTGTGTGAGAATGTTTGTGAAGCATTGTAGATGGTTTTTAAGAAGTTTCTACAAAATCGGTCGAGCCGTTAATGAGTTAATGAATTTTCAAAATCTGTCGGTGTGTTTTCGCAGTTTAACCGGCTTTTCATTAAAATTCTATTTTTATTGAGCTAGTAGGTAAGAAAAAAAGTCTGAAAAAATATTCACGCGAACCACATTTCATCTTCCACATCCTGCAGTTTTGAAACGAGCTAACGATTTTTTGAGAATCGATTCTTTGAAGCCGATTCAGTCAATTAAAAAAAATCATCCCTCGTTATAAATAGGAAAAATAAAATGTTTCAAGGAGAACAATAATTTTCAAAATTGGATAAAACCTAATTTTTTGAACCTATCTACCCCGATTTTGGGAAAAATTGGGATAAAAGTATCGATTCTCGATTTTATCTTATTAACAAAAATCGGGTTTTTTACAAGAATCGATTTTTAGAAAAATCGGAAATCGATTGCCCATCCCTAAGTGACAGTTGCTCAATGCGCTACATTTAACTGGCGTAAAATTGGCCGGGGAATAGAGAGAGAAATCGTGTTCCCACACACCAGAATATATCCGAAATTAGTGTGGAATGAGCCGATTCTCAAAATGTCCCCGCCTCTCCACCTTTACAAGGTCCCTGGCACCCTCCCAAGACACAGGGTTAGACGAGCACGAGATCTGTTCAAATCGTTCAAATTACACTCGCCGTCTAAATTTGCCGATCGTTGGGATGAGATTTTTCGGAATTTCGTATTAAAATTTGGATCTCTAAGTGGGGTAAGGAGGAAAGAAACTGTTGTGTGTTGAGACTGCCACCTACTTAGAAGTACCTATCTTTGCGAAAAACAACTTGGGTCTGACAGCCAGGAGCCTGATCGCCAAGTGTGCAGTGGCCCATGACAACGTAAGGACCATTGCTGGCAGAGTCAGAGAACCGTCCTTTGCCTCTCGGCTCCAACTCTTCGACTCAATCGTGTCTTCGGCGCTTTTATACTGCTCAGAGACCTGGGCATTGTCTCAATGCGAGGTTATTTAACCTGTCCAACTGAACTTCTTGAAAAGAACTCTCGCCCTGCCCCGAAATACTCCCAGTCATCTGGTTAGGTTGGAGACGGGATGAATGCCCCTAATCTAATCGGTTTTCAAACGATGCCACACCTGGTGGCTTTGTATTTTGAGAATGCCTCCCCATCGCCTTCCACTTATTTGCTACAAAAGACTGGTGTCGCTGTGCAACACCGGCGCAAGTATGAAATTTAACTGGGTAGTGCACTTTAGTGGCCTCCTTGACTGGCTGGGTGAGCATGAGCTCTGGGACTTGCAGGATTACACAGAGGCAAGGAGAAGAAAGAGCGATGTCTTCAGCAAACTCTCGAATGGGTTATGGTCTAGAGACATCGAACGCGCCACTGAATCACACAGCTCCCCCCCTCTTCCGTCGCTGGTGCTCCTTCAATGGAACGGCCTACTGAGAGATACCCAGCCATATATGAGGAACCTGGTGGCACAGGTGCGACTGCATAACTTCTACATGAGCCTGCGCTATGATGGCAGAGTCTACAGGTTTTCTCCTCTGGACTGGCGCCCCCTGTGTGCTCTCCCTTTCTATGACGACATTCTCCACTTCATGGTCGTCTGTTTAGAGCTCCGAGCTGTCCGTATCAGGCGCCTGACGGAATACCTCACGGGGAGCGATGCACCTGAGGAGGAGCTTGGGCGCGTCCTGACCTTCGGGAGCTACGCACAGGTGAAGAATGTACATATACTGCTTCATAGTCGAGGGACTCTCCTACAGAGATGAATGAGGGGGGGGGGAGAGGGTGACGTATACCCGGCGGCTCACACCGTCATTGGCTGTCATTGTGACGTCCGCTCGTCGGCTGGCTGGGAGTTTCCGACAGTGTGATAACCCCATTACAACCAGAGTTGGGCAAAAAGTAGCTTCCACTACAGCTACTGCAGCGGGATTTTCTGCCGCCACAGCTACGGCTGCTTGTAGCGGCAAACCGTAGCTACTTCTGAGGACGTTACAGTAGCTGTAGCGGTCAGTTCAAGCGTCAGCTAGCACTTTTTCGACCAAAAATAACAAATTTCCACCAGTAGTGTGCTGTAGCTAAGTTTCTTACTGTACTAAGTTACAACTTAACGCCATGTTCATTTAAAAAAAAACCATTTGACCTCCTCTTCCAAAAGTGCTACCAACATAACACAACCAGAACTGTTTCGATGAGAAATTCCTCGTTTCAACAGTTTTTTTTTTTTTTTTTACTCACTCAGCTTCATCAAACTTTGAAAAAAAAGTCGAAATACCAAAATGGAAAAAGAAAACCATCACTTCGTAAAATTTAAAACTTCTGGATGTTATTCTACACAAAGATCGCAAACTCTACAGGGATCTTAGCGTCTAAAGTGCCGTATTTTCCCTCAGCACTCATCACACCTCAACTACAACAAAATTAATATTTAAATTTCCTCTCAACAATAAACTTTTTTTTAATACCACCTATAAAAATGTCCTTTACATAAAATGAGATCTTAATTATACAAACATCGATTTAAAATTGGATTAATTTCAAATATGTACACACACGGAAACGTGTTTTATCAGTCAATTCTACAGCTTGTCAAGTTAACGATGCTCAGAATTCTTCTACCTTAGTGGAGTTAGTGGTAGGCATTTTTTTTATCAAAGGGCCGGTTTGAGATGAAATTTGGGGTAGGCGGAGGTTTGAGGGGCAGGTGGCAACACTGGGGTGAAGGCCAAGTAGGATGAGAAGGGGGGGGGGGGGTTGAAGACAATGTGAAGCGGATTCACACGAAAAGGGACAAAAATGTACATAACTTGTTAGTTATGTAGGGCACCTGAGGGGGGTTGGCCCCACTGATTCCACAAGTGAAAAACAGCAGAGGCTTCGCAAGTAATTGTAATTAACAAAACCCAGAAACGCCGCCTACCGCAACTGCCGGCTCAAAACCCGGCGGACCCTGAGCAATTTTTCAGAAACAAAACTTCAGTCCGGCGGACCCCGTCGGTTCGGTTGGAGCTCAATTATCGTCGTGGATCCGCTCGTCGATCCCGTCGGACTCGGTGATGAGGGCGCGCTCCAGGATGACGCGCCCTTCTTTGTACCGTTGGTTGTCCTCTGTGGCGAACTCGTAGACCCAACCGAGTTTGGCGCTGCAGTTTTTACACGAGACGTCTCTCACCATGTGGCGCCCGGTGAGCATCACGCGGTCCTGGACTTTGCTGCAAAACCAGAGACCTGGTTTAGAAGGCGACGACAACAACAACAAAATTTGTTCATCATTTAATGATCTTTACAAAACTACCTCGTCTTGATGTTGACGACTTTGTTGAAGAGGAAGGCTCGTCCGGTGGCTCCGGTGAATCTCGTGCTGATGAGCTCCCCTCTGTTGGTCAGATTGGCGTCGCAGCTGGCGCAGGAGAAGAGCCTCGCACCGCCCAAATGCTCAAGGAAAATACGTCCCATCTGTAAAATTTACTATAATATAATTATACTACATATAATTTAATTATGAATTCGTGATAAGACACAATATTCAAACAAGATGGCGACAGATGAGATTTCACTTTGAATTTCTCCTTAATTGAAACACTTCGCATAAGAGGTCGACGACTCCGATCGGCCTCAAAATTTGACATTGTCCGTTTCAACAGGTCTAGATTCCAAAACCGAAATGTCCGTCCGCCGTCCGGGCCGTTTTGGGCAGTAGGAATTTTTTTTTAATCTGAAATTTTGAAAAAATAGGTACTCGGTTTACCATCTAGTTGTGCCCGCAAGGTGTTCAGCCCGATCGCCCAAACCCGTGCGGCGCTACGGAGCTAAAATGGGGCTACGGGATGGTTTTTTTAAAGGCTTTTGGCTACGGGATTGAGTTAGGTGTCGTTTTCGAAGTATTTTTGGACGTAAAATCCATTTTTTGGGGTCCCGCAACGATCCGATTTCACTGTTGCGATCTATAGGGATTTCATGGGGCTACAAATGAGATTTTTGATGGATCCCAGGTGATAAAATATTTTTCAAGTAAAAAAACAAACAAAAATTGAAAACAAATTTTTTTACAGGAATGACGAAGAAATTTGATCTGCTTCCTCATGCAGTGTTTTATTTTTGGGGAAGGGAGGAGTTATTAAATTAAATTAAATTCAAACTGAAATTTAAATTCTAATTATGAATTTATTTAAGTTATTTCAAGAAATCAGAAGGGGAAGGCCTAAAAATGTATTGGGGCCCCAGATGGGACTCGAACCCACAATCTCTGCATTACTATGTAGTGCAACGCTCTAACCAACTAAGCCACCAGGACCACCAGCTATGAAAGAGCGGTGGAGATTCAAGGCCCAAACTGTCCCCTTGCCCCCAACACTTGATTCGGCCCACATTGTTGCTTATTACTCCCCCTCTGAACCTTGATCTGATGTGAAGCCAGTAGACATCCTACTTTTGTCCCTCATCCTAGGGGTCCCCTAATTCCCCAGGAGGAGTAGTTTCATTACAGGAATGACTTGAGGAAATTTGATCTGCTTCCCCATGCAGTGTTTTATTTTTGGGGAAGGGAGGAGTTATTAAATTAAATTAAATTCAAACTGAAATTTAAATTCTAATTATGAATTTATTTAAGTTATTTCAAGAAATCAAAAGGGGAAGGCCAAAAATATTTTCAAGAAAAAAATCCAAAATTTTTTTAATATAAAAATAAAATTTCTGCACAATTATATATTATATATAATTGTTGATAATATAATAATAAATTCATGTTACAAGGTTAAAAAAATTCTGCACAATTAACCTATATCAAAGAATAATAAACCCGTGTAAAATTTGCAGCGTTTTTATTCGCAGGTACTGTACCTGCAAATAGCTTTTTATTAGAAGGTACTGTACATACTTACCTGTAAATAGCCTCAACCTATTTTTATTCTTTTTAAAAATGTTTTTTTCGATAACACATTTGCAGCGTTTTTATTCGTAAAGGTACTTTTTTTTATCGTTTAGGTACTGCAGCACCCGCAGGAGGTACCATCATATAGCCACATCGTTTAGTTAGGTAAGTAATTGAAATGGGAAATTGAAGGTTCATTTAACGATCGTACGTACAAATGTTGTAAATTATTTGTTATCGATAAGTCCCCGTTCCTTCCACTTGACATCAGTGAATTAAGAAACCACAATTCCATGTTGGAGGAAAATAAGTTGAATCATCAGACCACATTTTCTGTGAGGAGAAACTGCGCAATTCGTGTCACACAATGGAATCCTTTTTGAGTAAATATCGCAGTAATTAAAACCTCTCGTTGACTGGCACTGAATGCGATGATTCAACGACAGGAAAATTGAGAAGGGATTGGAAAGAACCCAAAAAAATATTAGGAAATGAGGAGAAACTAGGTTAGAGAATGAGACCTTTGTCAATTGATAGGACATCTGGGGAAACGACGCAAAAAAAACACATACATTTCACCTGATTGTCGTAATTCGGCGGAGGTTGATCCGAGTCGAAAATTCCCTCGGGAGGACGAGGACGTCAGCAGGAGATTCCGGAAAAGGGCGAGTGTTTGATGGTGATGAGAGAAATGGAAAGAGATTTTTTTCACAATGATCCAGACAAGACGTTCGCGACCATAACAAAAACTCTTGACGAAGTAAAGTTTACATGAACAGCTGATTTTCGGCGGGGGGGGGGGGGGGGGGGAAGGGGGGAGGGATTTGACGTGGGCGGGTGCTGCTTGAGCGGGTGAGACGAGAAATAGCGCGGTTGGTAGACCTGACGGTGGGAGCTGGTAGGTCGGTGGGCCCGCTGACAAGGAGCGTTATAGTAACATCTGGTAGGTACTGTTTTAGAATGAGTCTGTTGACCAGGTGCCGCATGTTTGATACAGCTCATAGATTAAACTACTGAATCTAATTGAGGTTTTGGCGAGTAGAAGGATCCGTTGACCAGGAGCTACTCCCTAGATGGAAACTAGTAGTACCTATCCAGGGCCGCCGAGAGAAAAAGCGGGCCCGGGGCAAAAGAGAGCATAGGGCCCCCGTGTAAGCAGGAGGTTGGGGGCGGTTCACAATAACGAACGTTCAATTTTCATTCAGGGTAGGTACCATTCAATTAATATTATTAAATAATACGAATTTTATATTTTTGTCTTTGATCTAAGATAATAATATTATCCATATTATGGATATTACTGTAAAGAGAAAGATCGCAGCCTCTAAACGATGTTTTGGGTTTTGGCAGGAAACATCGAAAATATCGATGACGAAAGTTTGGGAAAATAATTCCAACAGAAAAACCAAAATTTTTGAAATTTCTAAACAAATAAGCAATAATGTAGGTATAAGAATATGTCCACCAATTGATTGTTATGGTCTTCTGAAACTGAAACTTGTTACCTATTCCTCTAAAAGGGGTCGCTACTTCGTTTCAGGTTCGAATTTTAAGGTCGCTATCATCATGAGGTTCACCTTTGTTTTAGTATATACAGGTAGTTGGTGTTTGTTACTGTTTAGCTGTTAGCACCTTCTGTGTCTACAATTCTTGATCGAACACTTTTTGATATTAATTTTGTGGGGTGTATGAAGAACGCCAAGGAGTGACTTTTAGGCTTATGATACAAAATGATCACGCAATTAAAAAACGCTGCAAATTTCTTTGATATAGGTTACTGGTGCAGAAATTTAATTCTGTCAATGAAAAAAATATATAAATTTTTTTTTTTCAAAAGAATTTTTTTTTAATTTTTTCAATTTTTTTCGTTTTTTACTTAAAAAATATTTTACCTCCTGGGATCTTTCAAAAATCCCATGTAGCCCCACGAAAGCCCTATTGATCGCAACAGTGAAATCGGATCGTTCCGCGGAACCCAAAAAATGCATCGGATCGTTCCGCGGGAGCCCAAAAAATGCATTCTACCTCCAAAAATCGATCCCATAGCCAAAAGCCTTAAAAAAAAACCTTCCGTAGCCCAATTTTAGCCCCATAGCGCCCCACGGGTTTGGGCGATCGGGCTGAAAACCTTGCGGGCACAACTAGGTGGTAAGCCAAGTATTTTGTCAAAATTTCAGATTTAAAAAAAAATTCCTACTGCCCAAAACAGCCCAGAGGGCGGACGACGTACGGCGGACATTTCGGTTTTGGAATCTAGGCCTTTGAAACGGATAATGTCAAATTTTGAGGCCGATCGGAGTCGTCGACCTCCGTCGAAACATCGATGGTTTCAAGCCGCGATGTTCGAAGGCTACCTATTGAAGTTTTCTTTCGATGGTAGGTACGAATAATAGTGAACATCGATGTTTTCCTTTCGATGCTCCATCCTTCATACCGCTTTGCCGCCGCCCCTTTCCTCATCCTGATCTTTTTTTCTGTTGTGAATCACAAGGTTTATTGTGATTCACATTGCTTCAGTTTAACAAGGCCCAATCACACGGAAGACTACGTTGCCTGCCAAGTGGCAACTCAGCCTTTTGGTTTATTATTCTTGGAATAATACACCTATGTTTCCGCGACGCGGGTCGACGACTCCGATCGGCCTCAAAATTTGACATTATCCGTTTCAAGAGGTCTACATTCAAAATCCGAAATGTCCGTCCGCCGTCCGCCGTACGCCGTACGCCGTCCGCCGTCCGGGCCGTTTTGGGCAGTAGGAATTTTTTTAAAAATCTGAAATTTTGGCAAAATACTTGGTTTACCATCTAGTTGTGCCCGCAAGGTTTTCAGTCCGATCGCCCAAACCCGTGGGGCGCTATGGGGCTAAAATGGGGCTACAGGAGGGGTGTTTTGAAGGCATTTAGCTATGGGATCGAGTTAGGTGTCGTTTTCGAAGTATTTTTGGACGTAGAATCCATTTTTGGGGGTCCCGGAACGATCCGATTCCACTGTGGCGTTCTACAGGGCTTTCATGAGGCTAAAAATGGGATTTTTGAAGGATCCCAAGAAGTTAAATATTTTTCGAGTAAAAATTAAAGAATTTTTGAAAAAACACATTTTTGAAAAAAAAAATCCCCCCAAAAAATTTTTTTTGAAATATAAAAATCCAAAAAAAAATTTTTTAAATTTTTTTATTGACAGAATTAAATGTCTGTACAAGTAACCTATATCACAGAATAATAAACCCTTGTGTAAAATTTGCAGCGTTTTTTTTCCTTTTTTCCCTCTTTTCCCCTTTTTTCTTATTTTTCTAGGGCCCGCTGGGGCCCCATGTAAAAGTCCGGGCCCGGGGCAAAGGGTACATCTATCAATGGGATCGAGTTAGAAATACCTCGCGACTTTGTTCCCACTAGTGCTGCAAGAACTTGGATTCTTTTTTCAATTTTTCGATTATTTTGGGCAAAAAATCGATTAATATTTGAAAAACAAAAATACTCTTCAATATAAATAAATTATTCAATAACATAATAATAATGTTATGTTAGGCACGTGTAAAGGTTTCGAAAAATAAGGATTTTCAGCCTCCAAAGTCGAACGAGCCGCCTCCTTCCAGACAACGTGGACAAGCTTGATTTCGGTTTATTATTCTTGGAATTATACACCTATGTAATCGATCAGATAGTCGTAAAAATTAACATTTCCTATACGTCCAAAAAATAATCATCCATCCGCCGTCCGGGCCGTTTTGGGCAGTAGTTTTTTTTTTTAATCTGAAATTTTGACCAAATACTCGGTTTACCATCTAGTGGTGCCCGCAAAGTTTTCAGCCCGATCGCCCAAACCCGTGGGGCGCTATGGGAGGGGTTTTTTGAAGGCGTTTGGCTATGCGATCGAGTTAGGTGTCGTTTTCGAAGTATTTTTGGACGTAGAATCCATTTTTGGGGGTCCCGGAACGATCCGATTTCACTGTGGCGATCTATAGGGCTTTCATGGGGCTACAAATGGGATTTTGAAGGATCCCAGGAGGTCAACTATTTTTCAAGTAAAAAAACGAAAAAATTTTGAAAAAAAAATCCAAAATTTTTTTTCTAAAACTTTTTCATTGCCACAGAATTAACTTTCAGCACAAGTAACCTATATCAAAGAATAATAAACCCTAGTGTAAATTTTGCTGCGTTTTCTTCTTATATTCCTTTCTCTACTCGCTCCAAAAAGTCCTGGAAAAAAAATCGGGGGTAACGTTCTGGAAACCTTTTGACCTTACTGAAGAGATTGAGACCAACCGTGACTCTCAAACATTGAAACTATTATAGTTTCATAATAGTCCTATCCAGTCATCTGGTGGTTTTGACTTGCGAAAATTCCGAACTTTCCGCAACTTTGATGGGTTGTTTCTACCCACTAAAAATTAGACATTCGTTTCAAGAGGAGTAGATTTCAAAACCGAAATGTCCGTCCGCCGTACGTGTTGTTGTTTTTTTTTTTTTACCTATATCAAAGAGTAATAATAAACCCTTGTGTAAATCACCCGTTGCATCAACTATCGATATAGTTCCTCGTTACGTCTAGAAGTGATTTCGACGTCTTTTGTGTTTTTCATCTCGGAAACGTCCTCGAAACGTTCAATTCCGTCTTATCTGAAACTGGAAAAACAACAGGAACGAGTTCCAGTTTCAAATGCCGACAAATCGAACCAGTTCGTCCCACCACAGGACCGAACAGACCTCGTCGGGATAGCGAAATTCCTTCGAAACGCCCGTCGACGAAGTTGTTGGGATATTTTCCGTCCAATTCACTTCCTCTCGGGTCTTCTCAGAGTGAATTTCAAGAGTCTTCCACATTTTGACCAATTTCTTCGAGTTTGTCTGATTGAATGTGTCGATGAGGAGAATCGCGTACTCAACGACGGATAAATACTTGCCGACTCTCAGGTGAGTAACGATTTTGGTTTAGTATTCGCAGAACAATCAATGTTTCGCGACGGGGTCGTACATTTTGATAAGCCATTCGTCATCATTTTGGCTCTTGGAATAATGTAAACGCGACGGAGGCCGACAATTCTAATCGTCCTTAAAATTTTACATGATTCGTTTCGAAAGTATTTTTGGACGTAGAATTCATTTTTGGGGGCTCCAGAACGATCCAACTCCACAATGAGTATCCATGGGGCTACAAATGGGATTTGTGAAGGATCTCAGGAGGTCTAATAAGGTGTCGTTTTCCGAGTAGTTTTTGACGCATAATCCATTTTTCGAGGTCCCGCGTCTGCCCAAACAATCTACAAAAAACTTTTTTTAAATTTTCATGATTATTATTTTGGTTTATTATTCTTGGAATAATACACCTGTTTTCGCGACGGGGGTCGACGACTCCGATCGGCCTCAAATTTTGACATTATCCGTTTCAAGTGGTCTACATTCTAAATCCGAAATGTCCGTCCGCCGTCCGCCGTCTGAGCCGTTTTGTGCAGTAGGCATTTTTTTTAAATCTGAAATTTTGACAAAATGCTCGGTGTACCATCTAGTTGTGCCCGCAAGGTTTTCAGCCCGATCGCCCAAACCCGTGGGGCGCTATGGGGCTACGGGTGGGCTTTTGGCTATGGGATCGAGTTAGCTAACTAGGTGTAGTTTTCGAAGTATTTTTGGACTTAGTATCCATTTTTTGGGGGTCCCGGAACGATCTGATTTCACTGTGGCGATCTATAGGGCTTTCATGGGGCTAAAATGGGATTTTTGAAGGATCCCAGGTCAAATATTTTCGAGTAAAAAAACAAAAACATTTTGAACAAAAAAAAAAAACCTTTCAAAAAATGTTTTTTTGAAAAACATTATGAATAAATTTACCAAATTTTTTTATTGACACAGAATTAAATTTCTGCACAAGTAACCCATATCAAAGAATAATAAACCCTTGTGTAAAATTTGCAGCGTTTTTTAAAAATATGTGTGAATACCACTTTTTTGCCTAACTTTGTAATTTGTTTGCTGTGCCTGGCCCTCTGTTATTAAAGCTCAAATTGAAACGTCTCACAGAATATCTGAGATGGGGAATTCAATCAGCTTCCACGAGAAAAAAAGAAATTTGGCATCGGACCAATGGTTTCCGAGCTACAGCCCAAAACGTTCTGAACAACGTGGTCTTCCGCCTACCGAGCCCAGACCTACCGGAGCCCAAAACCAGGCATCTTTGAGGGGCTGTATCTCGGAAACGAAAAATCAGACAGAGCTCGGTTCGAGCTCAAAATGTCGCAAGTTTATCTACTTTGAAAAGTCTTTTGGTTGCCTCTTCGATAAACAGCTTACGTACAGTATTGAGCTATTAGGTATCAAAAAAACCAAAAAATCCCAGCAGCGGTCCTAACCACCACAAATAGCTACTACCTCAAATAATGTTTCAGCTCGACCTTTTATGAGGTTCTATATGACTGGACAAGCAGCCGCTCGCTCAGGAGTGTTTCCGAACATTCATTCATTTCTTTTATTAAGTTTGACCAAAAGTAACATTATTTGTGCTCTCTGAACGCAGAATTAGATGCTCTGCAACATCCATTTATTGAGGTTTTACGTGAGAGTTACCGTTTTTGAGCAGCAGGCATTCAAAGTTGGGGTTATCTTGATTTTTCGCAACGTTGGAAAAAACCGCCTTTTTTGGGCGACCGTCGCGCCCTTACGGCTGGGTCAATTTTAACTTTAAGGGAGCTCATTCGACGCATATTTTTGGGCTCTTTAATTTACTATATCGAAAATTTTCACCTGTAACGCACCCTTTCAAAGTTATCCGTGAAAAACCAAAAAACGTGCCGATATTTCGAGGTTTTTTGCAATTTTGACGGTCAGCATCCCAAAAATTGTGTCGGGAAGCTTCGGATTCTTGTTCAGCACCCCCAAAAAACATAAAACCGTCGAGAAACATTCCACACCACTCTTTGCACCGTACATCCCTTCAGGCACCTGGTGACTGGACTAATGGGTTTAAAGTGGGCCAGTCCCCGACCGCATCCCGCTTGGCCTCAGACTCCTTCTGCTGGCTTTTGTACATTATATTACATATAATATAGGAGTCTATTGTAGTGTTTTTCTTAAAGACATACATGATGAAAGTGAAAGTGTTCATTTTGACCTATTTTTGTCTTTCGGAGCTCAGATACGCCACATGGAGCAACTTATTGATGGTTTCAGATTTTTCTCTTATCATTTTTTTTTTTTTTTTTTTTTCAAAATTTTCCTACCGCTGGAAGATCCTAGAATAAAGACGAGCATCCTCCTCGTTCTCAGCTCCCGTATAGTAGAATTTCTTGGTCAGCGGACCTTCCGGTAAGACGGTTAAGACACTTATGTTCGGTTGAGCAAATAAGTGTACTGATTCATCATGATTAGGACATGAAGTCATCGGCGGCAGTCCCTGAGATGCTCTCAACACCAGTGCCTGCCTAGGCATTTTCGTCCGCCAGGCCCTTCAGGCTGAAGTTTTCAGCTGAAAGCCAGGCCCTGGCGGACGAAAATCTAAAATAGTTGAGGCGCACAGTCGGATTTTGACTTTGACACCATTCATGGTCTTAATGTATTACAAATCGGCGAGGAACGTATAAAGCCCTTCAACCGTCTACTTGTAACAGAAGGCACCTGGTGAGCGGACCCAAACCGTCGCAAACCGCGGTTGGTAACTCAATTGAACTTACTAGTGACGGCAACGTTGAATTATTTATATTCTCGAAGTCTGTTTTCATCCTCACAATCCTGTCAAACTCAACCTGGAATGTCATCAGGCTCCCCGGAGAAGCAAACAGGTTATTTTACTCTGATTTGGCGGAGGTCCAAAGCGTGCAAGTGTTACGCAACGTGAAGCCGATTGTAAGACCACATAGGTGTATTATTCCAAGAAAAATAAACCAAAAGGAAACAACTTGGACGAGTCCTACGCTACCCCAAGTTACAACTGCTGTATTGTATTAAAAAAAAGTAACTCGCAGTTTTGGATTAGCAAAATCGTTAACGCCTCGCGTACCTACTTTCTATTCCTTCCCTGTGCGTTTAGCGAATGCAGAAAAGACGATGAGAACATGCAGAAGTGATGGTTGGATGGCTTCGTAATGAAATTGTTGGAGGATCAATAGGGCTCCTGCGGGGCTTAAAAAAAAAGAGTAAATACTCGCGGTTTTGGATTAGTAAAAGGTTTGTTCCAACAGAGGGGCCTACCGTTCGTTAACGTTCAACTGCAGTCCAGTGCCTTCTCGATCACCTTCCGAAATCTGTTAACTGCGGTTGAACGGTTTTGAACTGCGCCTCTCATCAAGGTTGGTTTCCTTCCAACTGCAGTTAACGGCCATTGACGTCAACTTTCGGAAGGTTTGACGTGATGGAACAGCCGTTAAGTCACTGCGCATGCGCTCGTTGGTTTCTTCCATTTCCTTTCATCTCCTTCCTTCTGTTGGACTAAACCTAAAATCTTTAACGTCTCGTACTTTCTATTCCTTCCCTGTGCGTTTAGTGAATGCAGAGATGACGATGAGAACATGCAGAAGTGATGGTTGGATGACTTCGTAATGAAATTGTTGGAGGATCAATAGGGCTCCTGTACGGCTAAAAAAAGAGTAAATACTCGCAGTTTTTGATTAGCAAAATCGTTAACGCCTCCTACTTTCTATTCATTCTCTGTTTGTTTAGTGAATGCAGAGAAGACGATGAGAACATGCAGAAGTGATGGTTGGATGGCTTCGTAATGATATTGTTGGAGGATCAATAGGGCTCCGTTAGGGCTAAAAAAAAAAAAAAAGAAGTAAATACTCGCAGTTTTGGATTAGCAAAATCGTTAACGCCTCCTACTTTTGGTTTATTATTCTTGGAATAATACACCTATGTTTTCGCGACGCGGGTCGACGACTCCGATCGGCCTCAAAATTTGACATTATCCGTTTCAAGAGGTCTACATTCAAAATCCGAAATGTCCGTCCGCCGTCCGCCGTCCGCCGTCCAGGCCGTTTTGGGCAGTAGGAATTTTTTTAAAAATCTGAAATTTTGGCAAAATACTTGGTTTACCATCTAGTTGTGCCCGCAAGGTTTTCAGTCCGATCGCCCAAACCCGTGGGGCGCTATGGGGCTAAAATGGGGCTACAGGAGGGGTGTTTTGAAGGCTTTTAGCTATGGGATCGAGTTAGGTGTCGTTTTCGAAGTATTTTTGGACGTAGAATCCATTTTTGGGGGTCCCGGAACGATCCGATTTCACTGTGGCGTTCTATAGGGCTCTCATGGGGCTAAAAATGGGATTTTTGAAGGATCCCAAGAAGTTAAATATTTTTCGAGTAAAAATTAAAGAATTTTTGAAAAAACACATTTTTGAAAAAAAAATCCCCCCAAACAATTTTTTTTGAAATACAAAAATCCAAAAAAAAAACTTTTAAATTTTTTTTATTGACAGAATTAAATGTCTGTACAAGTAACCTATATCACAGAATAATAAACCCTTGTGTAAAATTTGCAGCGTTTTTATTCCTTCCCCGTGCGTTTAGCGAAGGCAGAGAAGACGAAGAAAACATGCAGAAGTGATGGTTGGATGGCTTCGTAATGATATTGTTGGAGGATCAATAGGGCTCCAGTAGGGCTAAAAAAAAAAGAAAAAAAAAGAGGCTGTTGAAGGACTTTGGACAGCAGGTCGGGAGAGGTGTATTTTTTAAAGTAATTTCGGACGGAGAATTTTTTGGGGAATTCAGACCCATTCGACAATACCGCAGTGACAGTTCATAATATTATGGTCCATGTAGTAGGTACAAAGTTATTAAATAACTTTTGATAAAATTTATTTAAAATCTATTTCTTTCTTTTCGGTTTCAGGCTTAGTAAAAATTTGTACGCCAGCCGTGTACGTAACTCAGGAAGCCATCTAGAACTCTCCATACTCACCCTCATACACAACGTGCCATAAAGTGAGTTTTTAAGCGAGCGGTTTCGTCTTGTAAGGAACACATTGTAACGTTTTGGGCAGTTTTCAGCTGTGACGACATCCGCTGGACAGAACCGTTGGTTGCTTTTCATCGCTAGCTCGGAAAAAATCTCAATTCACTTCATAACAAAAAATCATCGAAATGGTTCACGGAGGTAACACCTGTGGCGCCCCCAAGTACGAGATGGGCGGCCGCACGCCGGAAGCCAGGTACGTCACCACTCTAACGGACCTTTTTCGGCTTCGTCTGAAGGTTACATTTTGTTATCGTAGAGGCAGGTTAGTGGGCTCCCTGAACCGCCAAGCTCTGAAGCAGATGTGTGTTTTAGGGTGTCGTAGGGTTCTCAAAAATTGATAGCACGTCCACAAATACTACAGAAATGACACCACACTGGACCTCCTGGACAAAACCCTTCAAAACACCCACCTATGGCACGTTTGAAGTCAAACAGAACCCCAAGATATGATCGAACACGTCTGCAACCCTCAAAAATTGATTGTACGACCACTAATACTACGGAAATGACACCACACTGGACCTCCTGGACAAAACCCTTCAAAAAACCCCACCTATGGCACGTTTGAAGTCAAACAGAACCCCACGATATGATCGAACACGTCTGCAACCCTCAAAAATTGACAGCACGTCCACTAATACTGCGGAAATGACACCACACTGGACCTCCTGGACAAAACCCTTCAAAAACACCCCCACCTATAGCATGTTTGAAGTCAAACAGAACCCCAAGATATGATCGAACACGTCTGCAACCCTCAAACATTGATTGTACGTCCACAAATACTACAGAAATGAACTCTTTTGTAGTCTTTTGTAGAAAGAGAAACCTCCGAAAATATTAACTGGTATGACAAAACTGGTATGACAGCACGACTCAGGGAACCCACCAACCTGACACGTGGGAAGGTTGCAAATTTCCAACTAGCGTTCCGACGCTAGCGTCTCGAAAAAGGCCGAAAGGCGAGTTGTGTTTTTGTAAAATGTCCGTTTGTCGACAGGAAAGCGGGGTTTGAGGCCCTGCAAGCGACAATCCGCCAGGAACCGGCCACGTCCAAATCCAAAAACACCGGATACGGCTCGTGGGGGCCCACTTTCAAAAGCAAGGAGAACTTCCTTTCCCTCCATCACTGCTGAGCACCTGAGAGGAGATGAGAAACGTTGGGATGAGTCACTCAGCACAACACGACCAGTGACACACCCAACGTTTCTTATTTCTAACGTCACTCGGTGAAGACAAACTAACCTCACATTGATAAAAACAGCTTCCACGCTTTCCTAACCAGACCCGCTCGAGGTGGTGGTGCGCAGCATAAGTAATTTAGCTATCAGTTTCTGTCCAATAAAGGAATTTTAACATCTACAGTATCATCACCTCACTTGGGCTCTGGGAAAAACGGCTGGACTCCTAAAATGGGAATCGTGGCCACCCTGGTTTCATCCATCAGGTCAGATCATTGGCGTGGCGACAGGGGCAGCAATTTTTTTGGTCTTTCAGAAAATAAGAGGGTCAACGTCTGTCTTTAGCCACCTCATAACACTCAATAATCAAACGAGCGAATTCAAAGCTACCAATATAAATTTATATCGTCAGGGCTGCCTAGCGGAGAAGGGGGAGGTCATAAGTGAATTTGAAAGTCGAAACCAGTGGTGAGTAATGTTCAGTTTGTTTCATTCCAGAATAGGAAAATAAATAATTTGATTAAATAATCAACTCGTCGGTAGTACCTATTAGGATCCAACGAAAAATCTCACTCTTTTGCCGAGCTTTCGAAATATTACAATTTCTTCACCTGCACAGAACAATGTATCATTATGAGGATACAAATTTAACATGCTGGAGCAGAAGAACTTGTGATAACTATAAAAGTCAAAGCAAATCAAATCAAATCAAAACTTTTATTTGCCAGAAACACAGAATATATGGGCAATGGTCAAAAGATACATACAGGGGGAAAAAACAAGAAAAAACGCTGCAAATTTTACACAAGGGTTACTTGTACAGAAATTTAAGTCTGTCAATGAAAAAGATTTAAAAAAAATTTTTTGGGGGGATTTTTTCAAAAAAAAATTTTTTTTCAAAAATTATTTATAGTCCAGGAGCCAGGTAGTTTGAGGTGGAAAGTATTTTGAAGTTTTTGAAATTTTCACAGGTCACTCTGGGATGTCAATGCTAAGTTTTCGACCTCGTAGACCCTGTGCTAACTTGGGGAGGGGGAAAACAGCATTTTTTCGGTCCTTTTTTTGTTTTTTTGTGAATATCTCGAACACTATTGCTCGTACGGTACTTTTTTATTATACCATTAAAAAGTACATTAAATTTCCTTTCGATTGCACTACCTACGTTTTTATTTTGGTCCAATTGGCACCAAACTATGGCATTTTGAAAAATGCCACATTTCTGCACACATAAAATACACTAATCATCATTAGAGAGTTCCTAAAGAAACATCCGAGATACGTCGACCGTTAATTTTTATCGCCGTAAGGGATTTGTCTAGGGAGAAACAACGAAAAGCTAACTTTACATAACACCTTAACAGAGATACGGTCTTATCAAAAGTCACGCTAAATTTAAAGTCCCCCCGGGGGAGGGGGTCCGCTGACTAAGTGCCTAACGTTCTAATTTTAGTTAGTTTCACATTTGACTCAAGGTAGAGGGGGATTTCATGAAAAGAGCTGTTGAGTTCCTAAGTCCTTTTCCATTCAGTGGGAAGGTGAAGAACGACTGCCAGTGACTGCATTTTTCAAAATGCCATAGTTTGGTGCCTATTGGACCAAAATAAAAACGTAGGTAGTGCAATCGAAAGGAAATTTAATGTTCTTTTTAATGGTATAATAAAAAAGTACCCTACGAGCAATTCGTTTTCGAGATATTCACAAAAAAAAAAAAAAAAAAAAAAAAAAAAAAACGAAAAAAGGACCGAAAAATGCGGTTTTTCCTCCCTCCCCAAGTTAGCACAGGGTCTACGAGGTTGAAAACTTAGCATTGACATCCCAGAGGACCCCTGAGTGACCTGTGAAAATTTCAAAAACTTCAACATACTTTCCACCTCAAACTACCTGGCTCCTGGACTATGTAGGGTTTTTTGAACACTATGCGGGAAATAACAGAGAAGGAAAAGAAGAGGGAATTGTCATGTTAGGGGATTTTTACTGGCAACTAGCGCCCTCCATACATGCGCGTTGTCAGGTTGTTTTGGTAAATTTTGACAACAGTTTTGCCTCCTTTTGTTTCGTTCGAGTCGAGTCGTAATAATTTTCTTGTCGTTGAATTGTTTATTGTGTGCGTGAATTTCGACAGATGAATTCTGCTACCCGTCGCCAGAACACTGCCTTTGGCACTCCACCCTTAGAAGACAGATTGGAAATTAAAAACGCTGCAAATTTTACACAAGAGTTTATTATTCTTTGATATACGTTACTTGTGCAGAAATTTAATTCTGTCAATGAAAAAATTTAAAAAAATTTTTTTTTTTTGGATTTTTTTGTTTAAAAATGTGTTTTTTCAAAAATTCTGTATTTTTTAATCGAAAAATATTTAACATCCTGGGATCCTTCAAAAATCCCATTTTTAGCCCCATGAAAGCCCTAAAGATCGCCCCAGTGAAATCGGATCGTTCCGGGACCCCAAAAAATGGATTCTACGTCCAAAAATACTTCGAAAACGACACCTAACTCGATCACCTAGCTAAAAGGCTTTAAAAAAACGCTGCAAATTTTACACAAGGGTTTATTATTCTGTGATATAGGTTACTTGTACAGACATTTAATTGTCAATAAAAAAAATTTTAAAAAAATTTTTTGGATTTTTATATTTCAAAAAAAATTTTTTGGGGGGATTTTTTTTTTTCAAAAATGTGTTTTTTCAAAAATTCTTTAATTTTTACTCGAAAAATATTTAACTTCTTGGGATCCTTCAAAAATCCCATTTTTAGCCCCATGAAAGCCCTATAGAACGCCACAGTGAAATCGGATCGTTCCGGGACCCCCAAAAATGGATTCTACGTCCAAAAATACTTCGAAAACGACACCTAACTCGATCCCATAGCTAAAAGCCTTCAAAACACCCCTCCTGTAGCCCCATTTTAGCCCCATAGCGCCCCACGGGTTTGGGCGATCGGACTGAAAACCTTGCGGGCACAACTAGATGGTAAACCAAGTATTTTGCCAAAATTTCAGATTTTTAAAAAAATTCCTACTGCCCAAAACGGCCTGGACGGCGGACGGCGTACGGCGGACGGACATTTCGGATTTTGAATGTAGACCTCTTGAAACGGATAATGTCAAATTTTGAGGCCGATCGGAGTCGTCGACCCGCGTCGCGAAAACATAGGTGTATTATTCCAAGAATAATAAACCAAAAACCCTCCCGTAGCCCCATAGCGCCCCACGGGTTTGGGCGATCGGACTGAAAACCTTGCGGGCACAACTAGATGATAAACCAAGTATTTTGTCAAAATTTCAGATTTTAAAAAAAATTCCTACTGACCAAAATGGCCTGGACGGCGGACGGCGTACGGCGGACGGCGGACGGACATTTCGGATTTAGAATGTAGACCTCTTGAAACGGATAATGTCAAATTTTGAGCCCGATCGGAGTCGTCGACCCCCGTCGCAAAAACATAGGTGTATTATTCCAAGAATAATAAACCATCACATGTCATGGGCCGTATGTATGAACGTGGAAAGTGAGTCGGTTGTATTTTGGTTTATTATTCTTGGAATAATACACCTATGTTTTTGCGACGGGGGTCGACGACTCCGATCGGCCTCAAAATTTGACTATCCGTTTCAAGTGGTCTAGATTCCAAAACCGAAATGTCCGTCCGCCGTCCAGGCCGTTTTGGGCAGTAGGAATTTTTTTAAAAATCTGAAATTTTGACAAAATACTCGGTTTACCATCTAGTTGTGCCCGCAAGGTTTTCAGCCCGATCGCCCAAACCCGTGGGGCGCTATGGGGCTAAAATGGGGCTTCAGAAGGTGGTTTTTGAAGGCTTTTGGCTATGCGATCGAGTCAGGTGTCGTTTTCGAAGTATTTTTGGACGTAGAATCCATTTATTGGGGTCCCGCAGCGATCCGATTTCACTGTTGCGATCTATAGGGCTTTCATGGGGCTAAAAATGGGATTTTTGAAGGATCCCAGGAGGTTAAATATTTTTCGAGTAAAGAATAAAGAATTTTTGAAAACAATTTTTTTCGAAAAAAAAATCGAATAAAAATTTTTTGAAAAAAAAAAAATTCAAAAATTTTTTTTCAACATTTTTTCTTTTGACGCAGAAATAATTTTTGCGCAACTAACCTATATCAAAGAATAATAAACCCTTGTGTAAAATTTGCAGCGTTTTTCTTCTGAAATTCTTGCTAAAGGTTCCCGTAGTCCTACTACGACTATACGGGTCATTCCAATTTAAAATGTACATTTCGTGTCCTCACTTTGCTGCAAATCTCACATTCATGCTGATCCCGATTTCCTGATTTTTTTTCTTATCTACCGATCCTATGTAACACAAAACGCTAAAAAAAACATCAAGTATACTGCAATTCTGGGATTTATTATGCCTAGTATGATTGAAAACATGGCAAAATCTCATGTGTGTTACCGTCCTCAGTGAAAAAGCGCCCTCATCTTCATTCCCTCAGCAACACCATGAATTTTTTATGAGGAATCTAGCGCATTCTACTTGTAGAGTTGGACACTGGGTTTCAGATTTTTGGAGGCTCGGGGTCGCCAGACATCCTCTTTTACTGTGACGTCAATGCAAAGGATTGTCCATCACTTTTCAAGATAACTTACCCTCATGTGTGTTACCGTTGTTTTCTTGGCAACAATGAAGTCACTCTTATGCAGTAAGCTCTCTCTTATTGCAGTAGGATGTATATTATCAGTTTTTGTTTTCCTCGAGAGGAGACAAGTGAGTGGGGAGAAGTTCCAAGCAGTTTCTCCAAAAACCATGGTGAGTATTTTTATTCGTCTCCATGTGTGTTACCTAAGGTGCAACCTCAACAATGAATAATTCATTTTTTCAATGATTTTCCTCCAATAACTGTGGGGTACACGTTTCATTTGACATGTGATTCAGCCTTCTAGGTTGTTTAAGTTAGCTGCAGTGTCGATTTGAAGTAGGATTATCATGTGTGTTACCACTCATGTGTGTTACCAGTGCAGCAGTAACACACATGAGCTCCGGGTAACAAACATGAGGTCCTCGCAGACAATTTTGGAAAGTATGATTTATTCGAATTTCACGTTCATGGGGGTCATTGTTTTGGTTAATTTGAGTTATATTTTGGAGTTGGCGATAACCACTAGACAAATTCTATAATTCGAACATTTTCAGGCGCCGCTGACAGCTGCAGAAAAACAGAGGAGATACAGGGAAAAGAAGAAGTTGGATCCCGTCCGTGAGGCTGCTTTCAGAGCTAAAGAAAAAGAAAGATCGCTTAGCAGAAAGAAAGTGAAGGATATAACACCACGAGAACATCGCCGCATGAAAAAATCTTGGGAAAAAGTGGGACAAGAACTGACGTGGCCAGGAGAACCACAGACGGCTGCTTGTGACTCCACCTGACTTGCCAAAATAATTTTGGCAATTATTGCCAAGATTGTCTGTGGTAGTCGCGAGAAGTGCACATTGGATTTCCGGTGGAAGTTGTTTTAGCCAGTGTCTTCACTATTTCTGCCGGCGTTGTATCAGAGAGCTGGTAGCGGATAACTAACGCATGATATGGTCGTTTGGCGGAGTCAGGAGAGTTTTCGAGGAGGGCCCGGATGCGTTGCTCAGGCGTGGTTCCATACACCCGGTGAAGGAGCGTTTCGAGCTCGTCGTAGGGTCGTTCACCAGGCTCCCGTAGGAGGTGTGCTATCTGGTAGTACGCCTTTCTTGGTAGTGCTGCGACTGCGGCGTTGAATTTTGATCGTTGGGACGTCAGTCGCTCTGTTACGAAGAATGTTTGTATTAGTAGAAACCAGGGGTTTGGATCTTCCTCGATGAACTTTTGCCCTGTTGACTACGGTTGCGATTGCGGCTGCTGGAAGTTGGGCTGGTGGTTCTGCCATGTGCCGTGTTCAAATCACGTCGGGGTCACCAGTGTTGTGCCTGACTTGTACGTGAGTGAAGAACGACGTGAAAGAAGAACACCAATTCAATATAAATCTGTAGCTGGTCCAGCGGGATGGAATGAATAGAATTTTTGAAGTTGGAATGAATAGAATTTTGTGAACCGTCTCACGGGTTTTTTGGTTGTCTACCAGATGTGTTTTAGTTTCCGAGTGGACCAGCTTCTCCTGATACCTATTTACTTTGTAAAATCAACCAATTGTTGGGGAAACAGTAATTTCCCGATAACCAGGAATCAAAATCGTTACCTATTTCCAAAAAAAATTTCAAAAACATGTATTCCTATTTTTTTCTGTGATTTCTATTTTGAATGCTAAGTTAAGTACAAGATTTTTTTATCGGTTACATAAACGTTTTCTGTCTCTAACGTCGCGTCGTTTCCCTTCGATGTGGTAGTTAGATACTACAGTAGTTATACCAGCTGGGCTGTTGCATCAGCTGACAGCTGGGTAGTGTGGTTTTTAGAGAAATACAAGTGTGCTAACATTGAAATTAATGTCAAATATATCTCGTAAAATTTACGAGTATTTAATACTACATTTTGATCAACTATAGGCGAAGTAGCGCTTCTCTTTCGACGTTGTTGCTCATGTCTGTTACCATGTATGTTACTGTGTCCATTCAAGAAAAGTTGGTCTGGAGGATCAGCTGTGAAAGTTTTGGTACGGCCTGACCTTAATAATAGTGAATGAGATGACTGTTGAACAGTAGTAAGAGGTTTTTGAGAGTTTGGATAGTGCGATAAAGTATAATCACGAATCATGTGACCAGCGTGTTTCTTAACGGGTAACACACATGAGATTTAAGGCACAAAATCACCGGTTTCATGGGTTCTGTAGCAGTGAGCTAGATTTATATGATTTAGAAATGGTTCTGCAAAGCCCCTAGAAAAGAATTTCGACCAACCCGACAGTTTGGGCGTCTTACACTAATTTTTCAAGAATGGTAACACACATGAGGTTGAGACCACGTTATTTTGCAAACACTATGGATTTATAGGAATACCAATGGCTGAACTCACGAATTTCAAATTGTGCAGGGCTCTTGGGAGTTGAATGGAGCCAGAAAAAATTTTTACAGGCTTGAAAATGCGTTTGGAAATTTGGTGAATGGACGATGCTCGGGAGGCCAAATGTACATTCCAAATTGGAATGACCCATACATATTATTTGGGTGTGTATTAATACATAATCGTATTACCAAGTTAATTAACTTAACCAACTTAATTAACTTTAATTAAGTTGGTTAAGTTAATTAACTTGGTAATATGATTATGTTATATGGCAGTACAGAGGTATTAAATTTTGCTGTGGAACCCCCTCTCGCACGTAGCACGATCCGCCACTGCATCATACTGTCTAGTTTCAACGCAAATCCTAGTTTCAAATCTTTAGGGTCCATTTCATTTTCACATTATGAAAATGAAATGGACCCTAAGTATTTCAAAAAAGCCTTCAATCTAGTGAGACTGTAGCGAGACCACGAGCAGCTGAAATTTGTCTGCGTAGAGCTACTGCAGCTATCTCCCCTTAAACGAGCCTTCCCTCAAACCTTCAGTCCTTTCCGGTAAAAGTGGCTCTATGCATACCGTTTTTAAAATGGACGGTCGTTTGAGGATTCTTTTTATTTTAAAGCAAGCATTAAGGGTTGAGGATTCCTTTTAAAACCTGGACGACTCTGCATACAGCCCTTAACATGTTAGCAAGTTGGTCCGACAGTGGATACCTCTAATTACGTCCATACAATCGAAGTTTTGCCTTGATTTGAAAGCGTCTGTCGATTATAAAACGAATTAATCGCCTCTATAGCTAATTTTGGTTCTGCCATCCTGCAGTTCCCTGGAATCCGAACACGTCACAAGAAACAGCCACTTTAAATAGCAGCAGATATCCTATTATCCTACTTAACAGCCTTGCCAACTGAACAAGTCAACATCACTCCGACCAGTTGAAATTGGACGCTAAGAAAACGGAACCAAAAACTGCGTCCACTTGCAGGGTTGCTGACTTGGTGTCTTCACGTTCACGAATTGACGCCGATGAGATCGAGAAGTTTGCGAGCTTGAGACATGCCGCTGTCGTAAGCGCCGTTCATTGTGGAGTAGAATTTCTCGTGGAGGGCCTCGCCGGCGAACAAAAGCGACGGCGCCTGAAACAGAAATCAATGAAGACATCCAAAAGGTGAAGTTTAGTGATGGGAGTGAAGATCGAATTAACTCACGGAGTGTCCGTTTTGTGTGAAGAGAGGAGTTTGCAGCGTTTGTTGGGGGTGTGGCGAGCATCGGGCGGAATCTGGCGTCAGGTGGCAATAAGCTCCACAGATGTATTCGTTAGAGTTCCAGCGGGATCTGAAAACAGTACAAATACTACTATCTACATCCGTTGACGATTAGTTTCTCGTCGTGACTGTTGGCTAACCTGTAAACGGCTCGAGGGAGCGGGATGGGCGACCCGGTGAAATACCGAAGAACCAAAGTGCAGTGGTGGGCGATTTCGTCGTCGTCGAGAGCCTCACTTTCAACAGCGCCAGGGCCGCCAACCCACCCGACGATCGCTCGGTCCAACGTTTCGACGGGATCGAACCCCGACAGGCCCCTCACCCACGACATGTCCTCGGGGAACAGCTGACAAAAATAATAAGCACCGGCTGGATATCGTGAAACGTGCGGTTTCCATAAAACTTACCGTGAAGGATTTACGGAAGTCCCACGCCAACTGTACGCCGTTCCAGTCTTTCCACCAAACTTCGTCGTAAATGAGGAAAATTTTGTTGATGGTGCCGAAGCCGATGCTGTGTATCGCCTGAAAACGTTGTGTTCATAAAGAGAGATTTTGCACAAAGTGAAAACGACACCTCATTCAACCCTGGAGGCTACAACCCTTCAAAAATCCCACCTGTAGGCCCCCTATGAGCCCCACGTTGATGTCTGACCGGTCTAGACAATAATAAGTGGTCATTAATGGATTCTGCACCCCAAAACACTTCGAAAATGAAACCTTACTCGACCCTGCAGACCACAACCCTTCAAAAGCCTCATCTTTAGCCACTTCAGAGCCCCACCGACCCTCACGTTATGGTTGGGCGGGTCTGGTAACTCCATACATCAATCCTGCTTCCCAAACCCATTAGAAAACGACACCTCACACGACCCCCACGGGTCCAAACACGTCAAAACTCCCATACTTAGCCCCTCAGAGCCTCAGATTGTGGCCTGGCGGGACTAGAAACCCCAATAATCGATTCTGCGTCCCAAAATACTTCGAAAACGAAACCTCAGTCGACCCTGGAGGCCGAAAACCTTCAAAACCCCATCTGTAGCCCATGAGAGCCCCATAGAGCTTCGCGTTGAGGTCGGACCGGTTTAGAAACCCCATAAATCAATTCTACGTCCCAAATAACTTCGAAAACGACACCAAATACGAACCCTTCAAAAATCCTACCTATAGCCCCCTATGAGCCCCACTTTGTGTTCGGACACGTCGAGAAACCCCAATAATCGATTCTGCGTCCCATAATACTTCGAAAACGACACCTCAGTCGACCCTAGAAGTCTGAACCCATCAAAAACCTCATCTGTAGCCAGTCAGGGCCGCACAGAGCCTCATGTTGTGGTCTGAAAGGTCTCGAAACCCCACTAATAGATTCTACATGCCAAAACACCCGAAAAACGACACCTCACTCGACCCTGAAGACTAAAACGCTTCAAAAACGCCATTCCGAGTCCCAACGAGCCTCACGTTGTGGTCTGGCAGGTCTATAAACCCCAATAATCGATTCTGCGTCCCAAAATACTTCGAAAACGACACCCCAATAGACCATATTAGTCCAAACCCTTCAAAAACCCACTCAGAGCCTACGTTAGGGTCTGAAAGGTTTCGAAACCCAATTCTGCATCCCAAAACACCTTGAAAACGACACCTCATTCGAACCTGAAGGACCAAACGCTTCATAAACGCCATTTAGAGCCCCACGAAGCCTCAAGTTGAGGTCTGACTGCTTTAGAAACCCCATAAATCGATTCTACGTCTCAAATCACTTCGAAAGCGACACCTTAGTCGACCCCGGAGGCCAAAACCCAACAAAAACCCATTTTAAGGCCCCTTTAGAGCCTCGTCGGAGAGGTCTCAGAATAATCGATTGTGAGTTCCAAATCACTTCGAAAAGAACACCCAACACGACCCCAGAGGTCCAAACCTTTCAAAAACACCTCTTGCAGCCCCCCAATGAGCCCAACTTTGTGTTCGGACAGGTCTCGGAACCCCAATAACCGCGTCTGCATCCCAAAACATGTCGCAAACGACACCTAATTTGACCCTGGAGGTCGAAAACCCCCATCTGTAGCCCCTGAAAGCCTAACGTTGTGGTCGGACTGGTTTAAAAAACCCATAAATCGATTCTACGTCCCAAACTACATCGAAAACGACACCCAACACGATTTAATGGCCAAAACCTTTCAATAGCCTCATCATTAGCCCCTTTTAAGCGCCAAATTGAGGACAAGCGGATCTGAGAGTCCCAAATCCCTTCGATAACGCCACCTCACACGACCCACGAGGTCCAAACCCTTCAACAACCCTATCTGCAGCTCATCCTCACGCCAACCTCCAAGACAATCCTACCTCTTGATACGCCGAAGGCAGAGCCGGTTCGAACATGTCCAGATGATTCTTCAAGTAGCCGACGGAACACGTGACGATGACGTGGTCGGCTCTGAACGTCCTGCCGTCACCACACACGACGTCGCAGTTGGAACCCCACCGGACTTTGGCGACAGGACACGACGTCACGAGCGTGTTCGGGGGGAGCTGTCGTACCAATGACGTCACCAACGTGGAGAACCCGGACGTCAACGTGACGTGATCTTGTTCCCAACCCCCTTCGCCGAACTGGCCGAAAAATTGTGCCGAAAGGTCGTCCAAATTGTTGCAAGAGTTGTCAATAACTTGAAATCTGAAAATTATCACGATGAGCGAACAACGCAGAGTAAAGTATATTTCTTCGTAATTAATTTCAACCTTCTGTGCCAATCGTAAAGCGCTGTCTTGATTTCTGCGTCCGGACTGGATTCAACGTAACGAGCAAATTCAGACTCCAAAAGCTCCCCGACAGTCACCGGAGGCCGCAGACTGTTCCGACGCCCGAAGAACCCGCAACATTTGGTGAGAAGGTTAGACGTGAAGTCGTCCAATTCTCGGACCAAATCGCACGGGATCACCCGCCCTTGAGGCAGAAAATACGTCCCTGTGAATAAAAACCGCAGTTTCTTAGTCCAGTCTCTGGGAGCCTCAGAAGGGACGTTCGATGCTAAGATGGGTGTAGAATTTTCTCAACGGTTTTATGTTTTTAGGGTGCTGAACACGAATCCGAAGCTTCCCAACAAAATGTCTGGTAGGCTCACCGTCAAAATAGCAAAAAACCTCGAAATTTCGGTACTTCTTTTAGTTTTTCACGGATAACTTTGAAAGGGTGCGTTATAGGTGAAAATGTTCAATATAGTAAATTAAAGAGCACAAAATTCTGCGTCGAATGAGCACCCTTAAAGTTAAAATTTACCCAGCCGTAAGGGCGCGACGGGCCGCCAAAAAAGGCGGTTTTCCAACTTTGCGAAAAATCAAGACAACCTCAACTTTGAATGCCTGCTGCTCAAAAATGGTAACTCTTACGTAAAAACCCATTGAATGGAAGTTGTAGAGCTTCTAATTTTGCGTTCAGAGAGCACAAATAATGTTACTTTTGGTCAAACGTAACTTAAAAGAGCGAGCGGCTGCTTGCCCAGTCATATAGAACCTTACCCGAAAACGCTGCAAATTTTACACAAGGGCTTATTATTCTTTGATATAGGTTACTCGTGCGAAAACTAATTCTGTGTCAATAGAACAAATTTTTGAGAAAAAATGTTTTTTGATTTTTTTTTTTTTTAAATTTTTGTTACTCGGAAAATATTTGATCTCCTGTGATCCTTCAAAAATTTCATTTGTAGCCCCATGAAAGCCCCATATAGCCCAGTCAAATTAGAGAGAACATGAGAAATAATTCATAGTAAAGAAATTTCTTCACCAAGCTCTTGCTTCACACGTAGTAAATCATATCTCAAAAGTCCCCTAGTATGTGGGGTGAGCTCGTCGAGGGGGGGTGGTTTCTCCTTTTTTTTATCGACTTTTTTCGGTTTTTTGCCTATAACTCGAAAAGTAAGCGTTCTAGCGACTTGTTTACTGTTACCAGAATTAAAGTGCATAAAATTTCCTACAATTTGCACTACTGACTTCAGTCTCTACGATTAGGCGTTCCGCCGCTAGAGCGCGTTGAAAAAGGCCTTTTTGCTGTTGGTTTATTATTCTTGGAATAATACACCTATGTTTTCGCGACGGGGGTCGACGACTCCGATCGGGCTCAAAATTTGACATTATCCGTTTCAAGAGGTCTACATTCTAAATCCGAAATGTCCGTCCGTCGTACGCCGTACGCCGTCCAGGCCGTTTTGGGCAGTAGGAATTTTTTTTAAAATCTGAAATTTTGGCAAAATACTTGGTTTACCATCTAGTTGTGCCCGCAAGGTTTTCAGTCCGATCGCCGAAACCCGTGGGGCGCTATGGGGCTATAATGGGGCTACAGAAGGTGGTTTTTGAAGGCTTTTGGCTATGGGATCGAGTCAGGTGTCGTTTTCGAAGTATTTTTGGACGTAGAATCCATTTTTTGGGGTCCCGCAGCGATCCGATTTCACTGTTGTTTTGAAATGATACCTACTTTTCAACGCGCTCTAGCGGCGGAACGCCTAATCATAGAGACTGAGGTCAGGAGTGCAAATTGTAGGAAATTTTATGCACTTTAATTCTGGTAATAGTAAACAAGTCGCTAGAATGCTTACTTCTCGAGTTATAGGCAAAAAACCGAAAAAAGTCGAAAAAAAGGAGAAAAACGCCCCCCCGACGAGCTCACCCCCCATACTGGGGACTTTTGAGATATGATTTACTACGTGTGAAGGAAGAGCCTGGTGAAGAAATTTCTTTACTATGAATTATTTCCCCTACTTGCCTCTTTTTGGTCTAATTTGTCTGGGCTAATAGATCCCTCCAATGAAATCGGATCGTTCCGGGACCCCTAAAAATGGAGACTACGTCCAAAAATACTTCGAAAACGACACCTAACTCGATCCCATAGCCAAAACCATTCAAAAAAACCTCCCGTAGCCCCGTTTTAGGTATTTCAGGAAATTTCAGATTTGAACCCTTAACCCTTTCCTCGATTGACAAAATACTCGGTTTACCATCTAGTTGTGCCCGCAAGGTTTTCAGCCCGATCGCCCTAACCCGTGGGGCGCTATGGGGCTAAAATGGCGCTACAGAAGGGGTTTTTTTGAATGCTTTTGGCTATGGGATCGAGTCAGGTGTCGTTTTCGAAGTATTTTGGGACGTAGAATCGATTTTGCGATCTATAGGGCTTTCATGGAGCTAAAAATGGGATTTTTGAAGGATCCCAGGAGGTTAAATATTTTTCGAGTAAAGAATAAAGAATTTTTGAAAAAAACAATTTTTTTTGAAAAAAAAAATCCAAAAAAAAATTTTTTGAAAAAAAAAATCCAAATTTTTTTTCCAACATTTTTTCTTTTGACACAGAAATAATTTTTGCGCAACTAACCTCTATCAAAGAATAATAAACCCTTGTGTAAAATTTGCAGCGTTTTTTTTTTTTTTTTTTTTTTTTTTTTTTTTTTTTTTTTTTTTTTTTTTTGTTGCGATTTTGACGGTCAGCGTCCCAGAAATTCATTGGGAAGCTTCGGATTCGTGTTCAGCACCCCAAGAAACATATAAAACCGTCGAGAAAAATTCTACACCACTCTGCATCGAAAAATCACCTGGCGACTGAACCAAGCAGTGTTGCAGTGTTGCCTGACTCACGTTACCTGTCGCTTCTTCGGTCTTTTTCCCGGAAATGAGCCCCAATTTGGCGGCAAAGTCGCACATGGAACAATCCGAAACGTGAGCCCATTGAGCCCCGAGTTCGACAAACCCGCCGTCCACTTCTTTAGTCAAAACTCTTCCGCCGGCCTGGCTTTGAGCTGCAATAAGAATCATTGAAGTAACATAACAACAACAAACAACAGTAGTATTGAAACGTACCTTCAAGAATTGTGAAATTGTCAATCCCGTGAGCGGCCAAAGTATTCGCTGCTGCCAACCCCGCCAAGCCACCGCCTACGATAACCACTTGGCAACTCCTGAAAACCAAAAGCCACGTGAAACTCGTGAATATAATAGAGATCCCATTCTGCAATTACAAACAGCTTAAAAGTCACACAATGACAGAAGAAATCACAAAAAACGTAGGTAACTACTTTAGAGGGAAATCACAGATTCTTCGAGACATGCGAGAGGCACACACAAATGCTAATGGAATACGCAGGTTCGCAAATATCACCGACAATATTCAAACATTTATCAATCCAATCTACTAATAAGCGAAAAGCGATCTTCATAGGAAACTGCTCGAGTCAATACTGTTGAAAATCAATAGGTTTGTTCCATGTTTGACGGAGGGTTAACAGAAATCGACGGAGACATGAGAACTGCTGTTCCATGTCGCCGTCACCAGCTGTTCCAGTTCGTAGGTTGACAGTAGTTCAACTGCTGTCGAACGGGAACCGACAGCTCGAATAAGCAAACTCATTGGTATAACGCCCAAAACGACACATTATACAATTAAGTCACGCGAATCACCGTGATGTAACGCTACAACAGTTGGTTGACGGTTAGGCGTTCCAAATGTGGCGGTGCGCAGTTCGACAGAACTCAACAGCGATTCAGAAGGCAATGCAAGGCTGTGCTCAGACACCGTCAGACCTGGAACAAACCCAGCATTTTCCAAGTCTCACTGCTGTTCCATGTCGCCGTCACCAGCTGTTCCAGCTCGTAGGTTGACAGTAGGTCAACTGCTGTCGAACGGGAACCGACAGCTCGAATAAGCAAACTCATTGGTAGGGAGCTGTCGACTTTGAAAACCTTTGAAGTTGTCCGCTCTTGTTTCCAGACGATGATGATGATCTACAAATTTTATAGCCACACGAAAACCACATAGATCCCCAAATCAGATGGTTCTGGGGCCCTCAAAAATGGATTCAACGACCAAAAATACGGGATACCGACTACTGACCCCCGCACCGTAGCCATTGACCCCCATCTCGTAAACACTGACCCCCAAGGCCCGGCAAAATGAAGTGCAACCCCCGTCAACTAAAGATACGATTGGCTCCCGACCCCCGTCACAGGTTGCTCACGTTGTCCCCCATTATCGGTGACAGAAGTCACCTCGTCTACAATGTTAAAAAGGATAGCACCTCATCAACTTCGTTTCCGAAAAAAAACCAATAAGGAAGCTCGACGGACGGGGGTCAGTGGTATAACGCCCAAAACGACACATTATACAATTTAGTCACGCGAATCATCGTGATGTAACGCTACATTAGTTGGTTGACGGTTAGGCGTTCCAAATGTGGCAGAGCGCAGTTCGACAGAACTCGACAGCGATTCAGAAGGCAATAGGACGGCTGTGCTCAGACACCGTCAGACCTGGAACAAACCCAGCATTTTCCAAGTCTCACTTAGGTGTTAACATTGTGGATTGCTGGGGCTCCACAGAGGCTACCGAGGGTGTAGGATCAACTTATGGAGTTTCTAGACCTGTCCGTCCACATCGTGGGGCTCCAAAGGGGCCAAAGGGTTGGGTTTTTGAAGGTTTTTAGCCTCAAGGGTCGAGTGAGGTGTCGTTTTAGAAGTGAGTTAGGTCTTGGATCGATTTTTGGGTTGTCTACATCTGTCTGATAACAACGAGGGGCTCTAATGGGGCTACAGAAGGGGATTGGCCTCCAGGTTTGGATGAGATTTCGTTTTCGAGATACTTTTTGCGTAGAATCGAGTTAAAGAGGTCCAATACCTTTCCGGCCTCGATTTGAAGCTTTGTGAGGTTTTTCAATGGGATATTTGATGGGATATTTCAATAGATGGGATATTTGAAGGAATTTGGCTAAGGAGCCCAGTGTGAGGCCAATTATTAGGTTTGTTCCAGGTCTCACTGCGTCTGTCGACAGAACCCGACCGCACATACTCGAGTCGTCGCTTTCCGTCCAACTGCTGTCAACGTACGATCCACCTGGAACAGCAGTTTCTAAACCGCGCATGTCCCCGGCGATTTCTGTTAACAGACCGTCAAACCTGGAACAAACCTATTGTTACTTGTGGACGGAGAATCAATCTGTTGGTTGGGCGGTGGATGGAGGACTTTCCATCTTCACATCTTCCCTTAGGACCCCCAAAGGGAAGTCATAATCATAATGGCCTGTCTTGTGGTAAACAGTTTGAGTTGGGTTTGAGGATACCGAACAGTATGCAGCATTTAGCAAACTTTTGTAATGCTTCATGTTTGTTGTCTTTCAAAAAATTGTCAGAAATAACAGGTTTCAGAGGAATAGTAACAGAGAACAGAAGTAGAAGTAGAACAGGAGCACAGCAAGTTGTAAAGGTCATCACTACGCTGAAATCAAACAGCTACAAACATTCAGCACGTCACAGTCTAAATGAAAGAAAATACGCTTGAAACTACCTGATGTTAAAATAGAGGTTCCATAAACAACAATGCAGGTTAATGAAAATATTTCCGGCGCATGCTCGTCTCCCGGCGGGATGCACTCTTGTTTGGCACGTCTTACTTGAAGTGAAGATTTTTAATCCTATCGGCTTCTCTCCAGCCCGATTCGAGAGCTCCGTGAGCCGTGGAGAAGTTCGCGGGGCTCGTCGCTTCCCCGGCAAAAAATATCACCTGGAACAGGAAAGAGCGATGAGGAGGGAGCAGGAGTGTATGGGGAACAGAACCAAGGTCAAGGCTAGAGCGTTCTTCGTAGAACCACATCCAAGCAACACCGCGTAACTCACTTTTTCTCGATATTGAGATATAATAACATCCTGCGTCGAAGGGAACCCAAAGAGTTCACAAAAACGTCACAAAAAGCGCAAAAACCACCAGCGGACGAGAACAAGGTATTATTTAAAACTAGCTTTTTGCCTCTCCTGAAAAACTGACATACGCAGTGTTGCACTGGACACGAGGTTGCACTAATTTAGTCTCCTCTGGGTGACTTGGGAGTGCTATTAGGTTCTCAACATTCTTTTGAAACACACTAAAACGGCATAAACAAAAAATCAATGGCACTTCTGGGCTTGTTATCCCTTGCTGCTAACACTCACATTCCCAAATATTGTTTCAACTGTGATTTAATTCAGCAAAACTAGACCCAAAAGGGGGATAATCTATACCACTAATTCAGAATGTCTGTGGGTGTTGGCGCGAATTTACAACGACGAAGGACCACCCCCGGAATCACGGGGGAAAATGAATGATTAAATTCTTCGGTAGACAGCGGAGACAAAAATACAAAAATACAAAACTCACCCTGTCAGACGTCGAGACTCGCCTTCCGGAAAACTGCACTTTTGCCTGAAATAGGAGGGGTGTGGGTGTTTGAGGGTAGGAAGGGTAAGGAATAGATAGGGTTTCGGCATAATAATTTAAATAATCCGGAAAGTAACCACGTCGACCGGGGACAGTGTATTTTGCGTGATTCTGCGCGGTAGTTTTCGCGGGATTCGGGGTTTTATTATAATTCGCGAGATCACAGTGCTGTGGAGCGATGACGAACAGCGAGGTTTTAAACAATTTATACCGATTGCGCGATTTAATGATGAATATAGCGGGGACACAAGTTTTCGTAAGCACGGCAGGATGAACAATAATGAAGGTCAGAGCAGAGAGGGGAAGGGCATCTTTGAGTGGCCCCCACCGGGGCAACGGCATGATCATTCGTGCGCCTCCATTACCCCCCCACTCTGAAAGACCATTTTATATGGTTTTAAGAATTTTTAAAGCGAGTTGAGGGTACTCGAAAGTATCACAATAATTAGCTGAATAATGGTAGACCATTATTAAGCAATAAATATTTTCTGAATATACATGATCAATGATCACGTAGGAATAGCGTAGAATTTATTTAGCGTAAAATGTCATAAATTTTATGACATTTTCATCAACGTATTAGTAATATAAGTTAGTATTTAATTACACAATAATAGCGCAAACAATGTTAGACTAGAACTCAACAACAACACAATATTAACAATAAGCAAGAAATAAATTTGCAATACATAATAATAAATAAAGGGTTAGGTCTACTGCGTTGGTAAGGGACAAATTTCAACGAGCACCGACGCATGTACATCTGATAGGATGTCTGATAGGATGAACGAACAGGGCCGTCTATGAGACAAAAGTCTCTGGAACGCTGCGAGGAAACACTCAATGGTCATGTCGGAACATAATTCAGTATGTACTGATTTCACTGCTAGACAGACGAATAGACAAAAATATGTCTTCATCAATTTCGGTTTCCCTCGCTGACGAGATATCACTATCATGAATGGCCCAGCGTAATCACAGCCGGTTTTCTCGAATGCTTGACAGCCAGTAACCCGAAGCTCGGGTGAATCTGCCATTTCTGGCGGCTTAGGTGCGGGTTTGGGTTTAAAGCAGGAATTACACTTCCGTACCCGACTTCTTAACCGCGTTCTTGCAGCGGGAATCCAAAATTCTAACCGAATCATGGTTAATAGCGAATGAGCACCAGCAAACATGAGGTCGAAATGATACTGATCTTTGATCAAATCAACTAATTTCCCGCGGGTTGGGAGCAGAATTGGATTATTCTCATCGAAGGGAATTTTGGCGTGTGATAACCTGCCCCCCACCCTGAGCAACCCATCATCATAGAATGGATCAAGGTGTCGGAGACTATCGGTAGGTCGTAATGGTTTCCATTTTTCCCATAAATCTATTTCCTCCGCATAGGCTTTCTTTTGTGCATATTGAATCCAATAATTTTCAGCCCGTTGGAGTTCACCTCTCAAGATGTACGGCGTTTGAAGAGTCCTTTTCGTACAGGCCCGAAAAATATACGCTGTAGTTCGCAATAATTTTCGATATGAGGAAATTCGATCTAAAAGGGGTGCGAGAATTTCATTGGGTTCCGGAGAAACAATGGGGAAGGCTACAATTATTTTAGCTTCACTGGCGACCATTGGCTCGATTTCAGTTGGACCCATGAATGGAGCCGGCCAATGATCCTCGGAGGTCCATGGAGGTCCATGGAACCACAAGTGGTGATTCAAGAGGTTTTGAGTGTCGGTCCCTCTAGAAATTACGACGGCCGGGTTATCTTCCCCCGCTACGTGCCTCCACTGTGATTTTTGAGTGTGTTCTTGCAAATAGGCGATGTGATTAGCCACCCATGTTTTCCATCTATGCGGTTCAGAATGTATCCAATGGAGGACAACTTGGGAATCGGAGAGTGCGACTATTGTCGAAAATGTGTGCAGGCTGGAGTATGAATCGACTACAAATCTCATGAGTTTCGATAGGAGGACCGCGGCACATAATTCCATGCGTGGAATTCGTTCCATCAGCAAAGCAGAATTGGAACACCATTTTGCACCTTCACACTTGAACATCAGCCGCAGTTGACGATACAGCTCAACCAGTCTTTCTTCGCTCTCGATTGAACTCGTGACGTCATCAAGGGATAGATCTCTATGGACCACAGCGGCAGCCAACGGAAATTTATCACGTTCAAGATCAGCAAGTAATCGTACGGTTGGCTGAGCTAAAAATGGCGAACAGGACATCCCAAAGACTACTATATTCGACTCATAAACCTCTAATCGTTGACCTGGTCCTTCTCTCCATATGAAGCGTTGGTAGCGACGATCTGATTTGTCGACAGAAATTTGCAGGAACATGCGACGACAATCTGCAGTCACAGCGAATTTGTACAATCGGAAGTGAAGCAATACTTCTAGGACATCGGTTTGCAATTTAGGACCAGTCATTAAAAGATGATTGAGTGAATACGAGGATGAAGTTGCAGCGGAAGCATTCCACACTATACGTAATGGAGTCGATACATGACCTGGGCGATATACTCCGTGGTGAGGCATAAAATATGAGTTTTCTTCCGAGACGTCAGAAGCTGTCCCAACTTTTGATATGGTTCCATCAGCCATATACTCCTGAATCAACTTGACGTATAAATCGCGTTTTTCTGGTTGTTTTGCGAGAATACGTTCTTGAGAGAGAAATCTAACCGTAGCCATGGGTTTGGACGAACCTAGGAGAGATGGAGACTGAGCAAACGGGAGTCGAACCGAGAATGTACCATCAGGGTTGCGGACTGTCGTGTTCAGGAACATCTTTTGGCATTTCTCATCCTTAGGTGTGGCGATTTTCTGATTAGGAACTTCCTCAACACCCCAGAACTTTTCCACTAACTCTTCCAAAGGCGTTGACGTCATTAGGCACACTCTACTATTCGAATTACCCACGCTCTCAATTTCCGCTCTACCCATCACTATGTATCCCAAAGTAGTTTTCACAGCTATTGGCGATCCAGGAGGGCCTAAACGTCGGCGATAGTTAGTATTATAAACTATCCGCGGCCATAGTTCAGCTCCAATTAAGCAATCTACATCATTGGGTTCATGGAACTTTTCATCGGCGAGAGCATGTACCAGATTTCTGAAGTGGTGGAGACAATTTAAAGAAACTCGAGCAGTTGGCAGACGATCAGTGAGCTTATCAACAACCAGAGCGTGAGCGGAATAGGAGCAATTTTCATCGAATCGAGAGGAAAATTCAAAGGTGGTGTTAGCGGAGATACTCAGCGGCGAGGAACCTATACCATGGACAGCGGACTCAAAGTCCTCCATATTTAATCCGATCCTCTCACAAGCACGTTTAGTAATGAAATGTGACATCGAACCACTATCTAATAAACAGCGAAGCTCGTGCGGGTTTCCAAAACGATCCCTTACTATGACGACAGCAGTAGCGAGTAGAACAACAGAAGGAGCGGACATAGCAGAGATATGATTGGAGCATGCTGATTGAAGAGAGGAAGTTGCGACTACATTTGCGGTGGAGGATTGCGATTGCGGAGCGACCACCGGGTTTGACGGGGTATCAGCAGCAGGAACAGTAGAATCCGATTGGCTGGGATTACTCCCACTCGAGCGATGAAGCAATTTGTGGTGCTTCCGATTGCAATTTTGAATCGGGCATACGTTCGACGAACGGCAGGCAGAAGATAAATGGGAATTTACCGATAAACAGTTAAAGCAAACTCGATTGGCTTTCACGTAACACCAACGGTCATCCATGTTCATTTTTGGAAAATTCTGGCATCGGTACAAAGGATGGACGGATTGTTTACATAGGGCACAAGATGTTGTCACATCCTGACCTTCAGTGGCAACGGCAGCTTGATCGGTACTTGGCGTGATTAAATCCTGCGCAACGAACGCGTGATTGGAGGCTCCTTTCGGACCAGGGGTCCCTTTACCTTTGGTGTTAACAGGGTTTGGTTTGGACCCAGTAGCCGGTGTGGAGCTAGAGGTTCTACCAAGAATTTTACCCTGCTCGGAAACAAATTTAACCAAATTTTCCAAACTTGGAAACGCGACTGAACGGTAATTATTTTCGAATAATTTGGCCGTGGTCAGGTCCACTTTCTTTAACCCGATATGTAAAAATACATAATCGGACAAATCATCTAAATTTAACTGCTTCAACGCGTAAATGGGCGCAATAAATCCCTCCAAAAAGGAATTTAAGCCTTTTTCAGATTCAGCGGATAGCGATTTAAAGTTCAATATTTTTTCGATGTAAATTGAGGCGAGCGCTCGCTTATCCTCATACCGATCAATTAAAGCCTGTAATAAAATATTGTAATTAGCGGCTATCGGCGAAATTGACGATAGTACAACTCTGGCTGGACCCTGGAGGGCCCCGGCCAAACGCGTGACTTTATCGAGATCAGTGTAGCGAGGATCTTCGTGAACACTCTGTTTGAATAGCTGATAGAATACCGGCCATTCCTCAACGACACCCGAAAATTTAGGAACCTCAAGCTTAGGAGCTTCCATACGGGGCACATATCGGACTTCTCGTTGATCTTCAGCAGGCCTTTCCTGGCGAATTAATTCGGAGTATCTCTCCTGCACTATGCAAAAGAGATCATCGAATGCATCTAAATTTTGATAATCTATTTCGTAGGTAGGGTCGATTTTATACTCATACTCGTGTACTAAGTCCAAACTTTCGATAAATTCCTTGCGAAGCGATTCTATTCTTCGCGCTTTGGTTATAAAATCAGCCTTAGCGCGGGTATCAGTAGAAAACGATTGCCTACTGCAAACGTCATACAGAGTTTGCATCCGGGAGTACGCTCGTTCCTTTTTTGCGGTATGAAGCGATCTTTGGAGATAATAAACATTTTCCAATGCGTTATCGGCAACGTTATCAACTGGCATTCCGAAGATGAAAGGGGAACTCGAATCGAAAGAACGGACCGAGTGAGACAAGAATCGGCAGGAATTTTAACACGTTGACGGCTAACCTTGAAATTGGATTTTTACCGAATCCCGAAACTATGGACAATCTAACGCCCGAAAGGACCAAAAATAATGTTGGCGCGAATTTACAACGACGAAGGACCACCCCCGGAATCACGGGGGAAAATGAATGATTAAATTCTTCGGTAGACAGCGGAGACAAAAATACAAAAATACAAAACTCACCCTGTCAGACGTCGAGACTCGCCTTCCGGAAAACTGCACTTTTGCCTGAAATAGGAGGGGTGTGGGTGTTTGAGGGTAGGAAGGGTAAGGAATAGATAGGGTTTCGGCATAATAATTTAAATAATCCGGAAAGTAACCACGTCGACCGGGGACAGTGTATTTTGCGTGATTCTGCGCGGTAGTTTTCGCGGGATTCGGGGTTTTATTATAATTCGCGAGATCACAGTGCTGTGGAGCGATGACGAACAGCGAGGTTTTAAACAATTTATACCGATTGCGCGATTTAATGATGAATATAGCGGGGACACAAGTTTTCGTAAGCACGGCAGGATGAACAATAATGAAGGTCAGAGCAGAGAGGGGAAGGGCATCTTTGAGTGGCCCCCACCGGGGCAACGGCATGATCATTCGTGCGCCTCCATTACCCCCCCCACTCTGAAAGACCATTTTATATGGTTTTAAGAATTTTTAAAGCGAGTTGAGGGTACTCGAAAGTATCACAATAATTAGCTGAATAATGGTAGACCATTATTAAGCAATAAATATTTTCTGAATATACATGATCAATGATCACGTAGGAATAGCGTAGAATTTATTTAGCGTAAAATGTCATAAATTTTATGACATTTTCATCAACGTATTAGTAATATAAGTTAGTATTTAATTACACAATAATAGCGCAAACAATGTTAGACTAGAACTCAACAACAACACAATATTAACAATAAGCAAGAAATAAATTTGCAATACATAATAATAAATAAAGTGTTAGGTCTACTGCGTTGGTAAGGGACAAATTTCAACGAGCACCGACGCATGTACATCTGATAGGATGTCTGATAGGATGAACGAACAGGGCCGTCTATGAGACAAAAGTCTCTGGAACGCTGCGAGGAAACACTCAATGGTCATGTCGGAACATAATTCAGTATGTACTGATTTCACTGCTAGGATGAACAATAATGAAGGTCAGAGCAGAGAGGGGAAGGGCATCTTTGAGTGGCCCCCACCGGGGCAACGGCATGATCATTCGTGCGCCTCCAGTGGGTATGTATGTGCGTCACAAGCCTCCTCCGCCTAGACGTTAAGGCGGAGACCCCTGCGCCAAATTGACCAAATATCGATTTTCGGGAAATAATTTGAAAAAAAAAAAAAAAAAAAAAAACAACTGCACCTTATACTGAAAATTATGATATACTAGTCTCTCTGGCTCGCTTCGCTCGCTCCCCTAGTGGGGTGTATTGCCGCCTGTGGGGTGTATTGCCGCCTGTGGGGTGCGTAGCATCGATGGACACGTTCAAACCCCTACTCAGACATAAGGCCTCGCTCCGCTCGGCCGAGCGCTTATTCGGACAGGGGGGTCTCGCCTCGCTCGGCGAGGGTCTCCCTGGACCCTCCGTTTTCTAAGATCCCTGGCCCCGCGCCAATTAAAACGATCCAATTGTCTTCTCACCGTGAAATCGCCCCCTCCCCCTCGGTTTTTTTTAAATCGAATTTTTAAGGCGAAGTAAGGCCCCCCTGTCAGAGTGCTAGTGAAATCACTTGTATACTCGGCCGACCAGTTTCCCCGCCTCTCCATCTATCAAAGGTCCCTGGACCCTCCGTTTTCTAAGATCCCTGGCCCCGCGCGAATTAAAACCATCCAATTGTCTTCTCACCGTGAAATCGCCCCCTCCCCCTCGTTTTTTTTAAATCCGACTTCGGAATCGGATTGGCCATATTTTGGCGCGCATTTGGCTCGCGGATACCATACCCAAAAAATGGCTCCTTACTGGGTATTTTTGAACCCGAAAAAACGTGGGACAAACGCGAGAAAGACGATTTTTCGACGAATTTCCCGGGCGAATTTCGGATTTTCGATTTGACCGACGTCTACCTCCAGGTCTGATCTATACGGCTCGTATTTTTTCGTAATTTTTTCGACCCCCTAAACGGCCAGCGAGCGGAAAGTGAAAAAACTCACTCGGGAACGCGTTATCCCGTACCAACAAACCACACGGCTACCGTCGGCCAACACGATTTTATATTATTGTATGATGATGATATGATGATTACAATAATATGTACAAAAATTTAGAACATGTTTTCTGCGCGCTTCAAATGGGGTCTAGAACGCTCCGGGCGCATAGGACGGGCCGGCCTCACCCTCAGCGTCTTCGAACTGATCTTTATGAGTTGGATATCAACGATCAATCACTGGGATATCAACGATATCAAACTTGAATTCGTGAAAGTAGTTGTCATACTCACCCAAATTCCTTACGATTTTTTCCTCGGAAGCAGAACTTATGGAGGAGACGCAAGAGGAACGACTTGAAGAGGCCGACTCAGAATGTTCATCACTTTGTTTGGTGGTTCGTTGACAAGGAACAAGTCTCTTTTCTAGTCAAATACAAAGGGACCCTTTGGCGCACGTGTTCCCCTTAAGTGATGAAAATACGCCGATTTTTTCTACCGTCTCGGCCTCCATCAAAATGCGCGAAAATCGGCGCATTTGCGCCCAACTTTCTTATTCCCCTAAATTCGTTCGCAAATTTGGATTCCCCAGCCAATTTTACGTCCAATAAGCAAATTCAGCTCAATTGCTATATTCGTTACATTCTATTTTCTGTTACAGTTGAAATCGTTTATAGTGGAATCATTTATAGTGGACTATCAGGTATAGTGGACAAAGTCTTCGGTCCCTCCGAGTGTTACGGGGTTAATGCATTGAAATCGTTTTTAGTGGACGCATCGTTTGTAGTGGAATATCGGCTATAGTAGACGCGTGAGACGGCCCCTTCCCTCGGAATAAATCGTTTGTAGTAGACAGATCATGTCCCAACTCATCATTCAATACATAATAACACGTGGCGTAAGGTACAGAGTTGTTCAGTTTTACTCAGCATGTCGAGGCAACAGCTCACAATCGTAGAGAAATTCGGAGTTATTTGCCGGTTTGAATCGGGTGAACCTGCGCGCAGTTTGGCCAGTGAATTTAAAAACAGTCGTTCAGCCGTTTACGCGATCGTGAAATCGAAAGAAAAGGTTGTTAAGCAATTCGAGAAGTGCGAGAAAGTTTAAAAAATTCGGAAGTTCACGCATCCTGATTTGGACAAGGCACTACTGTCGTAGTGGGCTCGACCCATATTGTTTATTAAATAAATAAATAAATACATTTTCGTAGAGCGCAAATCCGCACAAATATCCATGTCATTGTTGTTTATGGTCCATTGACTTGGTGGATTGAAACAGCGTTTCCTCTGTACCCTACCTGGAGATCCACATTTTAATACTAAATCCCGAAAGAATGAATTCCGACGATCGGCGAATTTATAAGGAGAGTTTAATTCGAACGATTCTTAGAACTTATAGGGGCCAGCCGCTGCGAGGGCTGATGGGTCTGCGGGTCTGCAGGGGACCTTGGAAAGGACGAAAGCCTGCCGCTCGGGTCGAGAAATCGTTTAGCAACCTACATCCCGCAATGAGAACGTTTTTAAAAGATTTGGGAGACGAGACAGAGAGACTCTATTCCAAAGATCGGGAGCTTTTTAGCCATCACTCATCACCTGACCTATTATTCAAATGGCTTTAAGGTACTTTAAACCCCCAAAGGGTGGGATTAGAATAATTCTAGGAATTATTCCTCTGTATCCTACGCCATTAGCTGACCTATTATTCAAACGGGCGAGCGAAGCGAGCCCCATGAGCGAGAAAGTGGTCGGCCTCTCTGCCCCTCCTACTGGTAGGGTTGAGATCCTCCCGAGATGCGCGCAAACCAGCGCACTTGCGCCCAACTTTCTTGGGAAATGGGAGCCCCTACTTATTAAGTCGGATTTGGATTCTCGAGTCAATTTTACGTCGGATAAGACCATTGAGCGCAATTTCTGATGCGCGCCAAGCTGCGCAACTATCCTTATCTTAGTTGTTTACCGATTGAGTCGGCGATTCCAGTGGATTTTAATACTGAATTTCGAACGAACGAACTCAGGAGGTGTTGACGATGAGCGGAGTGAAAACGAATTTTAGGGAACGGCCATTGGCGAGCGGGATTGTGCGTGTTAGCTCTTAAATCATACACACATAGGAGCTGGCGTTAGCCTCATTTCTGTCCCCCCAGACACTCATGGGAAACTAGGTGTATCTCGAAGGTGCTTACGGGTTTTTGTGAGTTGCCGACAGGAGTGGACAAGTCTGCCGGAGCGTTTGATTCGGTTCCGGTCAAAAAGTAAGTGTAGGAGCCTCTAGCGTTGCGGTCGGCGTGCCAAGTGGATCTGCAACAAGGTTAGGATCAACGTTGGGTTCAACGCGTGGCAAGGTTGACGTAGCGCTAACCTCAAAACCGCTTCAGGAGCCGGAACGTCGTACTGTTTGCCAAACGACAAACGCAAAACTCTGGTAACTGCGGTGGAAACCTCCTCATCAGAACAACGTTCCATTTCTTTAGCCGCAGACCCAACAACCCAACCGCACAACGTCAAAGGGGCGCTCTCTTCGGCGAACACACCTACGATTGACTTCTCCCAGCTCAATCCTTCCTGAAAAACCAAACGGTTTATTCGCCGCAAAGTTAAATTTTACTTTCAGACGGACGAAGGTTGGTTACCGTGTCGTCGGGCCGAACAGCGAAACAGAAGCCGGAGAAATCTTCAGGCCACCATCTTCGAGAATATTTCAGATAAATCTTGTCTACTGTCCCCATATCCAAAATCTAGAAAACAAAATAGAGTTTTGATTATTATGAACATTGTAGCAATCGCTTGATAATGATTAAATGGGGCTTAGAAGGGTTTTGGTCAGCGGGGTCATGTGAGGTGACGTTTTCGATGTAATTTTGGGCGCAGAACCAATTTATGGGACTCCCAGATCCGTTTTACCTCGATTTGGGGCGCTGTAGGGCTCTCAAGGGGCTACAGATGGGGTTTTGAAGGGATTTGGCCTCGAGAATCTTTTCTGAAGACAATTAGGATGAAGAAACGAATTTTAAAGATCCCAACACTGTTGATACTGCACGATATCCATACTTGAGGCGTTTAGTATCAAAACCAGCTCGTTCCACAAATTTCCAAAAATCACTTTTTCTTTTTTTTCTAAGTCCAACGCCCGTTTTACAACCCCCTAAAACGGTTTCCACCAAATCCAGCTCCTTCCCATAGAAAAACGGCCTCAAAAACGAAGTTCCCGTCAAACCCAGCTCGTTCCAAGCTTAGATGAGCCACCGCTAGTGATGCAACAGGTTACGGTTGAGTGATCCCCGCTCTGCTGTTGTCGATAATTATTTTTTAGAATTCCAATATTGAACAAAACGATTGTCAGTTAAAAAAAATTAAAATCCTCATTTTTTTGTAACGAATGTGTTCCATTTTATGCCCTTCTCGTGCAAAAATATTACCTACCTATTTTTATCATGACTGTGATATTTAGAAAGCAAGTGGATACTTCTTGGAAGGAACACACTGCACAAATAGCAGTTTTCAGCTGAAAACAATGATTCCTAGGTCGAAATTTGAAAAAAAAACCACCCGCATCACAACAAAACCAGCTCGTTCCAAGATTCAATTTGAATTTAAAAATATGTACAAAGCCTTATTTCTAATGAAATGTATTGTAGAGCAATCTTAGGCCTCCATTCTTTAAAAAAATGCCTAATCCATTCATCTAAATCAAGATGCATAGACGTCAGACGTTTTTCGTCTCTCCTGTAAAATTTTCAAAAATGGAACCAGCTGGTTGATACTAAACGCCTCACTTGTTCATCTTACGTTCATCGCTTGTACGTTGACAGCCGGCAGCGAAGGGTGGAACAGAGTCGAATGATCTTCTTTGAGAACAGCTAAGGGTAACGTGACGACGACGTGGTCAAAAGTTAGAACCTCTCCGGAACCCGTCGTGACGGCTACTTTTTTCGAATCTGACCAGTCAATTTTGGTTACTGCTGAGTTCAGCTTGATGCAGTCTCCGAGCCGTTTGGTTTTTCCCAGCTGAAAAATTGTAAAGTTGAGTCGACTGCACAGATGATAATATCATATAAAATTCCCAGCGCTCACCAAATGCGTAATCAGAGACGAAAAACCGCCCTTTTTGAAAATTGCGCACTTGTTACGGGGTCCTCTTCGGGTGATGGTGGCTGTGGACGCGTCCTGGAGATCATTCGCGCCATGTTCCAGGCATTTGAAGTTCGTCGCCCAGAAAATGAACCCTTCGAGGTCGTCGTCGTCCAAACCGAGGCGGCTTCGGTCGTGACGGAGCCTGCGACAAAACATGCAGATTACATTTAACTTAATGATTGAAACGAGCGATTAACCGATTGATTAACGAGTGAAAAGTTGGTAGATCACTGTTTGGTGAATAATCTTAATAAGGTCAACAGTTACAATCAGTTGCTTATAACCTCCTTGGGGCGTCAAAAAATGTTGGTTTGTTCATATAGAGTGCCTCTCCCTAGACATAAAAAACAAGTGTTGACTGCGTAATTTTAACGTTATTGACGAATCCGACGTTAATCTCGAAGTATTTTTGGACGTAAAATCCATTTTTGGGGGCAATCTATGGGGCTTTCATGAGGCTATAAATGGGATTTTTGAAAAATCCCGGGAGGTCAAATGTGAATTCTAATGGAAGTTTTGGACAGTAGGAATTTTTTTTTAAATCTGAAATTTTGACAAAATACTCGGTTTATAATCTAGTTGTGCCCGCGAGGTTTCCAGCCTGATCACTCAAACCCGTGGGGCGCTATGAGGCTAAAATGGGGCTACGGGAGGGGTTTTTTTAAGGCTTTTAGCTATGGGGTCGAGTTAGGCGTCGTTTTGGGAGTATTTTTGGACGCAGATTCAATTTTTTGGGGTCCCGGAACGATCCGATTTCACTGTTACGATCTATAGGGCTTTCATGGGGCTACAAATAGGATTTTTGAAGGATCCCACGAGGTAAAATATTATTCAAGTAAAAAAACGAAATTTTTTCGAAAAATCTTTTTTCCTAAAATTTTTTCATTGACCCCGAATTAAATTTCTGCACAAGTAACCTAAATCAAAGAATAATAAACCCTTGTGTAAAATTTGCAGCGGTTTTTAAAGGTTTCGGCTATAAGGTCGAGTTAGGTGTCGTTTTCGGAGTATTTTTGGACGTAGAATCCATTTTCGCGGGTCCCTGAACGATCCGATTTCACTGTGGGGATCGATGAGGCTTTAGGGGGCTAAAAGTGGGATTTTTGAAAGATTCCAGGAGGTCAAATATTTTTCAGTGAAAAAAAAAAAAAAATTAAAAAAAAGTTGTTTTTTTAATCAATTTTTTCAATTTTTTTTTTTTTATTTTCATTTTTACTGACACAGATTATTAATTTTCTCACACGTAACCTACATCAAAGAATAATAAACCCTTGCGTAAAATTTTCAGCGTTTTTTAAATAGTTTTTTACAAAATTGTGATACTTAACTCCGAATTTGTGGATAATTTATGTATGTACTACAATAATAAACCCATGTGTAAAATTTTCACCGGTTTCCCCTTATTTTTGCTGGCCTGGCTTGGACAATTATAACACCTCGTCAGCACACTCTTCCTACAAGTCGCTGTCTCAGGCGTAAAAAAACAGCTACTGCCAGTCACTGTGGAAGAACAACCCGTCACAACCCACCCCTACTAAACGCCCGTGATCGGAGAGTGACGGCAGTGACGTGGAGAGAAACAAAAAAAAAAGACGACGTTAACTACTGGATTGGGAGGCTGCAAATGTTGGCCGATTTCATTCTTCACGAGACAAAACACGCCGGAATCAACGAGAGCCACTTTTTAAACATTTTTACAAAAATATTGATCCGCGGCGTTATAAAGATTCAGACAGTCAACCCGAACGAACAGTAAACGTCCGTACGGCTCATCCAGGCGGTGGACGTCGATGAGAACACGGAAAACTTATCAACAAATGTTTTCGTCTCGGATAGTACTCCAGGAGAATCAGGCGTCAAAACAGTGAGACAATCACTTCAAAAATGTATCACGAACGACATTAATTTCAACAAATTTCGAAGTGCTGTGAAACCGACTGAACTTCGTCGTGTGGACTTGTGATCGTTTAGTTCGTGAGGTGCAACAGATGGATTGACGGTGAGAACAGAAGGTACTGAAATATTGTAATCGATGCTTGAGGAGGAATTGAGAAATCGTAGTGGAAATCAAGAAGTTTTAATTAAAGGAGAAGTTATTAAAAATATTAGACAGGTTTTGGGAGCTTGGTAAATCTACTCTGCGTTCAAAATGACTTCGAATACGACACCTTCATAGAACATCCGACAAACATCCTTTAAAATTCCACCTGTAGCTCCTTTACAGATTTCGAAACCCCAATAATAGATTCTGCGTCCCAAAACACTTCGAAAACGACGACTCGTTCGACCCTGAAGGCCAAAACCCGTCAAAAACCCCATCTGGAGCCCCCTTTAGAGCCCCACCGTGTGTTTGGACAGTTTGGGATCGCCAAAAATCAATTCTACGTCCGCTATTTCTTCGAAAACGACACCTCTCAAGACTACCTGCCCAAAACCCAAATTTGGGTGGTGCGCTCTTGCAGAAACCTACCGGACACAAAAAGGACAAAACCATAATTTAAATTTATGGTTTTATCCTTGTTGTGTCCGGTTTCAAATTTTGGTCTAAATTGCTGAACCAAAATTCGGATTAAAAAAAAGTTAATTAAGATACCGAAGATTGAGAGCCATAAATACCTCCGAGAAGGTATTCTGAGAGGATTTTAATCACGGTGTGGTTGTTTGCCGACGGTGGAGAGGTCTAATCCAATGAGGTGGTTAGGGAGATTCAAATAAACAATTTGGTACTCAGCAGAGGAGTCGTTTTCTCTCCCTAACCACCTCATGGCATTTTAATCCTCTCCATACAGCAGTAATTCGGAAAGAACCGTTTTTATACACAGATATCCAGAAGGCTTTTGAATCACAAAGAAGACACTTCAAATTTGGGTAAGTATTAAAACACCGAGAAGGTATTTGGGAAGGATTTAAATCATAGAGTAGGTATTCCGACTGATGCAGTTTCATACACATTGGAACAAAAAGAAGATAATAATATTTAAGATCTTATCCTAAAATAGTGTCGACGGTGTAGTATTGTATCCTCGAAATAGATTACTTCGTCTGAATCATGTTTTTTTTTTTTTATGAGAATATCTTTAGAAAAAGAGAATATTCTTTAAAAAAAAATATTTAAAAAAATCTAAAAATTTGAAACATAATAAAGCGCTGCATATTTTACACAAGGATTTATTACTCATTGATATAGGTGACTTACAATTTCGTACAAGTACGAAAATTAAATCTGTATCAATAAAAAAAAATTGATTTTTTTTTTTTTTGACCTGGTAGGTATCCTTCAAAAATCCCATTTGTAACCCCAAAAAAGCTCTATAGATCCCCACAGTGAAATGTGATCATTGAGGGACCCCCAAAAATGGATAATACGTTCAAAAATACTTCGAAAAAGACACCTAACTCGACCCCATAGCCGAAAACCTTCAAAAAACCCTCCCGTAGCCCCATAGCGCCCCACGGGGTTGGGCGATCGGGCTGAAAACCTTGCGGGCACAACTAGATGATAAACCGAGTATTTTGTCAAAATTTCAGATTTAAAAAAAAAAAACTGCCCAAAACGGCTAGAACGGCGGACGGACATAAAAAAGTTTTAGGACTCTACACAGTTTACAGTTTAGGACTCTAGACCTCTTGAAACGGATAATGTCAAATTTTGAGGCCGATCAGAGTTGTCGACCTCCGTCGCGATTACAAAGGTGTATTATTCCAAGAATAATAAACCAAAATGTATATCGATATTCAGGTATCGATATTTTTCCTTGGTTACACATCCCAATCATACAGATACGCGGATGCATCTCTACACCGTTGACGTTAAAACAATATTAAATACAATTTTAAAGATTTCATCTCCTTTGTGTTTCAATGTGTACGAAACTGCATCATTCGGAATACCTACTCTATGATTTAAATCCTTTCCAAATACCTTCTCGGTGTTATCACCCAAACTCAAGATTTCTTCTTAGTGATTCCATAATATGGACATTATCTTCTTGGAGATTGAGAAAAGTCTTTTACGATTTGGGCAAATTTGGCAAATAACAAAACAAACGGGCTTTGGGCCAAAAATGGCAAGGTTTACCACTGCAAAGCCTAAAAATATTAGAAATCAAACTGAAACGCAGTTCTTAGAACAGTCCAAACAAAATAAAGTGCGACACTAGAAAAAATCTTCTTCTTGGTTGGTTCGTTGTATGGTTGTCACTAATTTCATTGCCATGGCGATTATTGTGGTTTGTCACAATAAACTCTCAGCAGTTAAGGCATGCACCTGTGAAACCGTCTAATCTGCACTTCAGGACACCAAAATTTGGTTTCATTTAATGCCTAATTGACTCTCATAGTATACATTTTATTGGCTGTAAAACTAGTGGGTCAGTTACTCGATACAGGACCCCAGGTTATCCGCTCGTCGTTTTCATTCCTGACTTTTTTCCAGCGATGCCAACCCTCAACCCGGTCCTCGAAGGCGTCAGGGCGAGCGGCCTGGCGGAAGAGGCCGAAAGGCGCCAAGAACAAGAAGATGGAGCCGAAGAATTGGCCACCACGCTCGACCGGGTTCACGCGTCGTTTTTGTTCAGAGGGCGTCACGAAGTCGCCGTCCAGCAGTTCTGCCGCGTTCTGGACGCCACGCCTGCTCACATACTCAACAACTCGTGGAACGCCCTGGTCGTGGAATTAGGATTGGACAGCAAGATCATCGGAGTGAGTATTCGTAAGGTGGTTTACCCCGATGAATCTTGAAGCAGCTGTATTTTGTTCATGCATATTTTTCAGTGCGTTCATAACATGAGAGATGTTTCCTATACTGAACTCATTCTAAAAAGCTACGCTTCGAAACCTGATGCGTCTCTGGGGAGTCTAGTCAAAGCAGTGAAGAAAATAGACCGAATGGACGCATTTGTAGCGCTGCAGAAGAGCCTTGAAGGTAAGCACTATCTGGTAAGCTGCCACCTTGAACCAGTGCTTTGTTTCTTATTTTCTGCCTCTCTTTCCCAGACATATCGTCTGACTACCAGCAATCTCAAGACCCCGACAGCGGGTTCAGTTCCATCGACACCGAAACCGGCACAGAGCCTGTCACGATGGCCTACCCGGATTTGACTGACGTTCGGCCCGGGTGGACACGAGGGCTGCCTTTCACGTTGAGGCATTTGGAAAACGACCGGGCCAAAACGCAAGAGTCTCCTAGAGCGCCCCACCGGGAAGAGAGCCGAGTGCAAGGAGCGACAGTTGTACCAACAGAAGGAACTAGGGTGAGGTTTTGTTAGGTGTCAATGACTGTTTCGCTGAACGTGACGTCAGATGGTCACATTTTGTGCATACAGTCATTGACAATAATTGTCTAAATTATTTAAGATGGGGACTTTCATTTGTTGGAAAAGTTCATCAAATTTGAATAGTTTCCTGGGACGCCACAAGGAGCGCTCCATCTTTGTGAAAACCAAGGGCTAACCTACAAATTTTGCATGCGGGGGCCAATGAACTATAAGGGCCTTCTGCCATGATGGCGTCAAATGCAACATCGCCCACGACGTCAGTCGTACAGTACAGACACTCAGTGGTTTAGATGCCGATTTGGCCAAATGAGTTTGACCAGAGAAATTGAACTTGGACCTTCTTTTCAATGTGATTCATGATTGGTCAAGGGGAAGTGAGGGCTCAAGTTTGAGTAGAAGGCTTTAGTCTTCCACACTGATTGAGCTGGTTCTTTGGTCGCCATCAAAGTTCTTTGTCTTTTTTGGTTTATTATTCTTGGAATAATACACCTATGTTTTCGCGACGGACGTCGACGACTCGGATCGGCCTCAAAATTTGACATTATCCGTTTCAAGAGGTCTAGATTCCAAAACCGAAATGTCCGTCCGCCGTCCCGGCCGTTTTGGGCACTAGGAATTTTTTTTTAAATCTGAAATTTTGACAAAATACTTGGTTTACCATCTAGTTGTGCCCGCAAGGTTTTCAGTCCGATCGCTCAAACCCATGGGGCGCTATGGGGCTTAAATGGGGCTACGGGAGGTTTTTTGAAGGCGTTTAGCTATGGGATCGAGTTAAGTGTCGTTTTCGAAGTATTTTTTGACGTAGAAGAAAATTTTTTTTGAAAAACAAATCCCCAAAAAATTTTTTTTTTTGAAATATAAAAATCCAAAAAAAAAAATTTTTTAATTTTTTCACTGACAGAATTAAATTTCTATACGAGTAACCTATATCAAAGAATAATAAACCCTTGTATAAAATTTGCAGCGTTTTTTTTTTTTTTTTTTTCATTTTCTTAGTCTTTGATCAGTCTCAACACTGGTTTGTGCCTTTGGTTGGTCTGTCTTAATCTGGAAGTTGGTCTGTTTTTAGTTGGTCTTCACACTAGCGTTCTGCACTATTGGAGCTGGTTCTTTAGTCTTTCACACTGGTCTGCCCTTGGTCAGTCTTAACACTGGTTTGTTTCATTGGTTGGTCTGTCTTGATTTGGGAAGTCAGTAAGTTGGTCTGTCTTCAGTCTGCAAGTCTAGAAGTTGCTCTGCCTTCAGTCTGGATGTCGCAGGTTCTTTGGTCTTCCAGTTTGCATCTGTATTCCACATTGATGGAGCTGGTTCTCAGGTCTTTCACACTGGTCTATCTTTGGTTGGCCTCCACACTGGTGCTTGTCTTCAGTTAGTCTTCCACACTGAAGGAGCTGGTACTTTGGTATTCCATACTGGTCTGTCCTTGGTCAGTCTTGACACTGGTTTGTGCCATTGGTCGAGCTGCCTCCAGTCTTTCAGTAACTAGCGAAGGATCATCTTAGTTAGCTAGGCAAAAGATTGGGCTTCGCAATCACACTAATGCTGGCCTTCCACTGTCTGAGTAAATCAAATCCACAGCAAAAGACAACAGAGTGACCCTAGCATGGTGGCTCGGGCTCCAACGCAATGAGGCTAACGTAGCTGCTGATGTCCTTGCAAAGAAGAGACATTCCAATAGGTCTGGAACCTTCTTTGCCACCAGAGTACTCCCATTTCAGACCCATGAAAACTACCTATAACCCAATCAACTCTTGGGAATAAAGTAATATTTATCTGCATACCCCCCTTCCACTGCCAAGAGGTAACAACCTGATTACCAGAACTTAAACCACCCATGTTTTTGCTATATTGCAGGTAGCGCAAGTCCCGAAGCAGACCCCGTCGTGTAAAGTTTTAATAACGTTTGCCGAAGATGGGAAATGTTTGGCGGAAACGATAACGAAGACTCTGCGAACAGGAAAGGGACGAAGGCCTCAGATCGGCGTTGTGGTGCTTGACGAGCATTGGGAAATGGTTGAGAGAAATCCCGAGGAATTTATAATGAAGTGGTTTCAAAAAGTGAGTCTGGAAAGCGTGTGAGCGCTTTTATTAATACAAATCATTTCAGGTAAAGGGGGGGGGGGGGGGGGGGGGTTGGAAAAAACGGGGCAAGTGCGTAAGGGGGATGTAGAAATGCTACTTAGAACAATTCCTCTGAATGCCATCTAGTGGCTACGTTTTAAACTATAAGCCTGATATCACCATCTGCCAGATGGTGTCAACGCAAATGAATTTCTTTTTTTGCACTTGCCCAGAATAAGCGTTCCAAAGATGGGGCAAGTGCGTAAATCGAACTTGGACATTTTTTTTGGTCATAAGCTTAATGCTGACAAGGCTGCGAAACCAGGAGAGTCTGAGGTATCCAGGGCAAAAATAAAAATAGATGTAACGTCAACGGCTGATTTTTGAGGTTAAGTTGAAGTTGAACAAACCATACCAAAAACATCCCCCGCCATACCTTATCAATTTTTGGTCGGGTTTCAGGTGAACTACGTCATCCCCATCCTGACAGAAGGTTACCTGAAGGCCATCCGACAGAAACAACCCGCCGACTCCGAAACGACAAGAAGTTTGGACGTCGAATACGCCGGTTTCATCAAAGACTTGGCCAACAAATACTACACCGCCAACGGCTGCCTCAACGATAAAATACGGTGCGTCGTGCCGATGAAGAAACGCTCCGTATTGAACCACGCGCGATGTAAAATCGACCCCATTTTGAAATGTTACGAGTACGACACGGAAATCGAGAAGTTGGCGAGGAGGATGACGAAGACTTTTGGTAGGGACGAATGAACAGTGTGGCCAACTGCGGAAGAATCGGAACGGTGGAAACTGACTTCGGTGGCGTACTTATCGCTTTCAATGTGATTTCAACACTTGATGCGAACAAAAATGTAAATTAAAAACGCTTTAAATTAGATTACACTTGGGTTTATCGTTATTGTAGAGTGAGCAGACACCCCCAAAAATCGATTCTGTGCTCGAAATTGTATCGACACCTCATGCGATTTCTTTCAATTATATTGTAGCTCCAGCCTGAGAGGAGAACGAGGATGACCTAGTTGAGTTGAGTTCATTATTCTAAGGTAGGCCTACTCTAAAAAGCCAGAAAATATTGAAATTGGTTTCAAAAAATTCAGCTCGGCGAGTAGATGTATCTGTATACAGCAGATAGGCTGAAAACAGCAAACTATACTATACTCGTACATTCATGAGTATAGTTTTCCCATACATTTTTTCACGCTGAATCCAAATTTGAAACTGGATTTCCAAAAACCTGTCATCCTGTATTTCTTCACAGGAAAAAGTATAAGTTATCGAAAAACGAGTAGAAGGGGTGTGAGGCCAGGTCCGAGAGGTTCGGGGTTGGCTGGCTTTGTCCAGCATGGGGTGGCCCCCTAGTCTCTTAATTCCACCATCTCAATTCCAGGTACTTCTTAAAGTTGGAAAACATTTGAAATTTATCTTGAAAAGTTCAGCTTGGCGAGCATAGTACCCACGAGAATGTCTGAAAACACCAAAACGTTGGCTCAATGTCGCCATTTGAACGAACAAGCGTTCAAAAACTAGGAACAAGACCAGTTTTAAAGGATCTCGGGAAGGCGGGCTGGGGAGGGCTCCGCAAAGTGAGCTGGTCCCCCCTCAAGGATTATTTGTCACCATTAGGAGGAGCTCAGAGGACATTAAAAAACCCCCGCAATGAAAAATTTACAAAAATCAATAAAGGGGTGGTCCGGTTGGTGATTAGGGGGGGGGGGGGGGCAAGCGAGGAGAAAACTGCTGATCTCTCAAAGCTGGCCATATTTGATTTCACCTCTCAAATGAATACTTTCACTTTCACAATTTTATACTGAACATATTATGAAGAAAACGGCGCCCTGGCAACTCTCACAAATTTGGAATAAACGAACAAGTTGCCTGGGGGCGAGGGTTAATACAGAGATTTTTGTGGGAGTGGTGGGGTGGGGGGGGGGGGGGGGCTTTCTTGTCAGGGGCGTGTGCTCTAAGGAAAAAATCATAATGAACTTGGGAAAGTGAGTGGTTGGGTCTGAGGCGAGGTGGGATACGGTCGGGGGTTGGCTGGCTTTAGCCAGCAGGGTGGCCCCCCCAGACCTGTCTCAATCTCTTCAAAACCCCCTTTCAGTAGCAACTTGAACTTGAGCCACAGCGTAGTATGACGAAACTGTGAGTGCTTCTCCGTCCTAAATTACTTCAAAAACGACACCGCATACGACTTCCAATCGAAAGCCCTTGAAAAGGTCCAACTTCAGTCCCTCAAAAATCAATTCTACAGCCAAAAATACCCCGAAAACAACTCCTCAAATGACTTCTTCACGAAAGCCCTTCAAAAACTCCACCTTCAACCCTCAAAGTCCCCTAAGCCCCACAGAGAATTCAGATAGTTCTGAATTCCCGAAAATAGTTTATAGGTCCAATAATTTACGTTGAAAACGACACCTCAAAAGACTTTTTCGCGAAAGCCATTCTAAGACTCCACCTTCAGTCCCTCGAAACCACCTCAGAGCCCGACAATGAAGTAGGACAGGTCTGGGACCCCCACAAATCAATAATTGATTCTAGAGTATTGATGAGAATAATTATTCTAGGTCCAAAAGTACGTCCAAAACGATACCTCACACGACTTCCTGGCAAAAGCCCTTCAAAAGCTCCGCCTTCAGTCTCTCAATAACCCCACACAGGTCCACATTTAGGTCTGACGCGTCTGGGACCCCAAAAATAAATTCTCCAGCTGAAAATACCCCGAAAACGACACCTCAAATGACTTCTTGGCGAAAGCCCTTCAAAAACTCCACCTAGAGTACCTCAAAACGACACCTCATACGACTTACTGGCAAAAGCTCTTCAAAAAGTCCACCCTTACTAACTAAGTCTTAGTACCTCAAAACCCCCTCCGACTCTTGAGGCTCTCAGGCTTTGACGCTCAGAGCCCCTCAGTGAAGTCGGGTAAGTGTGGATCTCCCAAGAATCAATTCAGCGTTCAAAATTACTACGAAAAACGGCACCTCACTCGATTCCCTGGCCAAAGCCAAACAACAATTCCACCTTCAACCCCTTAAAAATCCCGTCAGATAGGTCAGGAACCCCCGGAAACAGATGCAGGCCTGTGTCCAAAATCACTTCGAAGCCGACACCCCAGAACTCATTTCTTCCTCACCTTTCACGGAAATAGTCTCCCAGGCTGCCGCCAAATCGTCGCATAGACTCGACGTCTTCGGCCGCTTCCTTCACCGCCCCGGCGAGCCGTTTGCTATCCTCTCCAGACAGAATCCGACCGCCTTTCAGGACGAACGACAACCTCGAGAAGGCTCTCATGTCTTCGATGAGATCTGCCTCTTTGCCGACGCCGTACAGCGGATCTCCTCCGACCCAGTGAGCACCCAAGTCAACGTCGCAGCCTCCTGAAAGACATTCAGTATGTTAATCAAAATCGGTTCGATCGGCCGACCACTTTATCGGACAAAGGTAACGGAGATTCTCCATAATATGGATATTATTAGATAAGGCCTGAGCCCCTTAGATGCACAACCAATTCGTGCGTTAACTTATTGAACAAGTCTTGTTCAACAAGAATATTTAGAGCTATATTTATAGTTCCAAAGTTGATTGCTTCCGTTGTTGCGGATCCAGACCATGTTGTCAGGTAAGTAGTATCCTGGTTAAATGCCAGGTAGCACTCTGGCATTTAACAGCTACAAATAATATTTGACGAAATTGGCGTGTTCATAATATGACGTGTCATATTATGAACACGCCAATTTCTTCAAATCTGTGACATCCGATACCTAATTTACTGCCCCTTACCAAATTCAACTGTCCGCACTCTTCCGCCGACTGACGACGAGGATTCGAAAACGGTCACTTGGAATCCGGCGGAAATCAGCTCACCGGCCGCAGCCAATCCGGCAACTCCAGCGCCGATGACACCGACGGTAATCTTTTCCATTTCATCCAAATAGACGCGAACGGTGTTTAACGTATAAGTCACAGCCGATTTTTAGGCCAGGAAAGGACCACAGGAAATTCAATTTCCGAAAATGAGTTGATATTGAAGAGTGAAACTAAAAGTCACGCTAACGTCACGTTAGTAACGTGGGATAACACTAAGGATGACGAAGTTATGACGCCACTCACAATGACGTCACTGTCGGCGTGTTCCGCGATTCATTCCAAACTCGTGGACTTCTCGAACCCATGAACATTAAATGTACATTAGATAAATTTTATTAACCTTTTTAAACCAACTAGATAATTAACCAAATATATACTAGGGAGACCGGGGCAAGACGAACCAAAATTCGCTCAAGCTGACTTTTTGAGCATTCAGCTTGATGTGGCACTAATATCAAGTAGTTACCTAGGTATGCCGTTTCTAACTGTGACTATCCACTTACATTGTCAACTTTTCTTGTCAAATGGTTCATTTTGCCCCGGACCCAGGGCAAGATGAGTCAAACAAAAGATTCGTATAAAAATGTCGTCTAAAAAATCTGTTACGGCCTTGTTAAAATTTAACTTATTTTTACTTAACATTATTTAGTTAGTTAGTAACTAACTACTGTTGTTATTATGTCAGCTGCATAGCCTTCAGACACCCCTCGTCCCACAGCGACCTCAACATCCAGTCAACTGCTCCAAACCACGATTTTTGCTCCATTTTCGAGCTCAGACACGCCACTTGGATGGAGCAACTTTTTTGTGGTTTCATATTTTTCTCATCTACTTGCCAAAGCGGAGTTTAGGTATTTTTTCAAATTTTTTAGAAAAAGTTGATTTTTCTGTTCTTTCCCACTTTAAGACCTCAGATCCGCCACATGGAGCAACTTTTTGGTGGTTTCAGTCTTTTCTCGCACTATGCTCGCCAAACTTGATTTTGTAAGACCAATTTTAGATTTTTCAGACATCTAGAAGCGCCTTAGAATAAGAGTGAGCATTCTCCTCAGTCCTCCTCCTCCTCGTGTTGCAGCACCAATATAATAGACTAGCAGCACCCCCTGCTGCTAAAGCCAGCCAACCCCGACCTCTCCCACCTGGCCTCTGACAACTTCATCTCACTTTTCAAAATCTTTTTTTTTTTAACAAAATAGAGGGTGAGGGTTTTTTGAAATTCTAATTTGAATTTGGATTCAGATTGAAAAAATGTATGGGATACATCCTGTATTTGATTCCTGAGTAATATAAAAGATAATATCTAATATTATTAATTATTAGATATTATTCTAATAATCTAATTTCTAACTATCTATCGAGTTATCAGGGCGTTGAATCAATCAAATCAGATACTTACTTCGGTCTTTGAATGGAAAGCTTCACTATGAATTAATTCTAGGGTTAAAACAACTTTGACTTGAACGATTTTATATTAAGATAATAAAGCACATTCGTGGATACAAAAACGGGAATAACTTCGAATCATCTCAATATGGCAGACTCCCCAGTCGCGCACTCTGGGCAAAGCTGGAAGCTCAATCGAACTAATAAAAAGTCCCTTAAGTCTCTATAATATATATTATAGAGACTGCCGAAGGAGGACGTTCTTACTTAGGGGGCGTCTTCTGAGCTCCGCGCGCTGTGAACACTTCAATTTTGAAATACCGCTGTGACTGTTCTATTTATGGTAAGCGCTTGGGATAAATTTTTTTGAGTTGAGGATATAGTGTAGTTTTCAAAAATGCAAAAACCCCAAAACCGACTTTTTGGACCCAAGGACCCCCTCGTCTCCCCCGGTAGGGGAAAAATTTTGGTAGGGGAAATCGTAGGTAGGTGGAGGGGCACTTTTCTCGTCACTATCTAATATTATTAGAAACTGTACATTGTACAGATCAAATTGTCAGTTTGATCAAAGAAATAGGTACCTAGGGGAAGGTGGGGCACAGTGAAACATATGTTATACCGGGCGTAGGCCTACAGAAGGGTCTAGTTCAACGGGATTTTGGCAGTAAGGGCTGCTGTCCACCCCCAACATCGTCCAACAGCTGATCGTCCTCTCCTTACCATTTGACGCAACTTAAGTTTTCATACTTTACTTTTACTATACTTTAATACTAATACTTTTTTTTTAATACTTTACTTAATTAAGTAAAAATTAACGCTCTAACGTCACAGACGGTCCTCTGCAGATGGGGCTCGTAGTGATTATGGAGAGACACCGCCCAGGACGTGAAGCCTCGCTCAAAGAACTGTAGCCTGTGGCGGGGTAGGTACCCGAAATTGCTCAGATCCAAAATGGCTATCGTGGTTATGGTCGAAAGATTCCAAGTTCCGCCTGACGAACATTAGGGCCTCCAGGACGTAGTGACCATAGATGGTGAGCAGGTTCTCCTTCACGAATGCAGTCCGGCATGAGGACAAAGCTGATCCACCCTGCATCAACCGGAGTACCCTTATTTGGGGCAATAAACACAGTAAGGGGATTTGGGTTGGTTCCCCAAAACAGGATGCCGTAAGTGGCGCGTGAGGCAAAAAGCCCATGGTATGTTGCCATCAGGGCCTCCTTGGTGGTGATATCTCGGAGTTTTCGGAAAGCAAAACTCAAGCTTGCCAGTTTCCATGAGAGTTCTTGGACATGGAAACAGTATGTCAGAGCACAGTCGACAGTCTCCCCCAGGAACTTTGTTCTATCGCTGAAAGGCACCATTGATTCTCCCAACAGGATGTGATTCATCAGCGCAGGCCTCTAGCGAGCGTACAGACCGTTTTGGCCTCATTCAATCGGAGTTTCCGACTGTTCAACCAAGCCTTAGCTTCTAAAAACGTTTTGCGCAAAGAAGTGGCACAATCCTGAAGAGTTTTGCTTCTAACCAAGAAGTTGCTGTCATCAGCATACACAACAACCCGGGTATTGTCATCAGTGAGCATGGCAGGAAGGCCATTGATGATGATCAAGTAGAGTAACGGCCCAAGCAAGCAGGACCGTGGAGAGAAAATCCCTGCCCGGGCAAAATTCTTCGGGCCCCTAAAAAAAAAAAAAAAGCATGAAAATTGTTCTTATAGCTATTGATCTGTTCCTTTTCCCATTTTGCCTCTCCTCCCCCGTTTTTTAACAAAAAAAAAATCCCAAGAAAATCCCCCCCCCCCCCCCCCCCCTATAGGGTCGTATACGAAGGCCGGGCCCGGGGGCAACGGGTCCAGTGCCCCGCCCCCTCTCTACGGGGCTGCAAGCAAGCTTCCTTGGGGAACACCCTGCGAAGAAGATCGAGGTGAAGACTCCAATCCATCGATCCAAGATATGACTCAAACCAGATGAGCGAGGGTCCCCAAACACCACAGGAGTTGAGAATTGACATAATATGAACCTCATGCGACGCCGAATCGAAGGACTTGGCCATGTCAATGAAACATCCCATGATCGTGTAACCTGCGTCTATACTGGTAGATCTGAAATCGGTCAACTCAAGCATGGCTGTTGAGATTGACTTGTTCCTCAAGAACCAGTGTTGGTGTGGACTGAAAAATATGGTCTTGTGCAGGAAGCTCACCAGCCTGTCATACATGTTTTTTGAATTCATCCATAAACCTTGAAACACCGGAAAGACGGCCATATTTCATCCATAAAAGCCCATAATTCACGCTTTATTCATTCATTGTGCCATAAATGGAGGTAGGTACCCACTTGCCCTGTTTCGTTGTACCCCCAGGGTTGGGGCACAATGAAACAAAATTCATTTTGTGCAAAATGGCTACTCCTGGTCACATAATATGTCATATCATATTATGATTTCTGTAATAGGTTGATATATTTCTTTCATAGCTTAGATCCCTACGTCACTAGAAAAAAATTAAAATTTTAACAAAAACCACAGGTTACTGCTTAGAGCCTTTGACTAAAATTCAAGAAACATGGAACATGCTTCGCCTAGTAACGTTGCCTAGCAAAATTTCGTGACACATCGCCGGCCCCCGAAAAACGGGACACTTTTTGCCAGTTGGTGTTTCCATGCTAAAACCATTCCAGTGGAGAGCTACGCGCAAAAACCATTTTTGTGTTTCATTGTGCTCCACCCTTCCCAAGATATTCACTTTAGGAGCCCCGCAGCCAATCCCGGTCACATTCTGCATTAAAATTTACATTTAATGTAAGTCTCTACCATTATGGGAAGTGCTCCAAATAACGTCACATTTTTTTGGAGGTCCCGAATTTCCACAATCTTGCTCTTAGTCGTGATGTGATGATGAAATTAAGAAAAAGGAAAACGGCGGTGTTCTTACGGTAGGTAGTATTTAATCACAATATAAACTGAAGACAATGGAGATTACAATACAGGTTGAGGAACTTGGCGTGACTAGTTTTTCTGAGCTAAAAGCTGTAAAATGGCGTCCAATTTTTTATTTTGCTTTTCTTCTATAGCGTCGAGTTGTATTTTGAGGTTAGACTGCATTCGTTCTTCAAGTTGTTTCATGCTGGTGTCTACGTAGGCTTTGACGTCGCTCAAACCCGCGGCCTCGTCGTCTTTCGGCTTCTGTTTGGACTGAATGAAATTGGCGATGTACTGCGACACGTTCCGCCCGGCGTCTTCGACCGGCTTCATGTGACATTTGTATTCGGACTCGAGCATCCTAAAAATCGCCTTCGGGTCCGGCGATTGCTTCGAATGGGGGCCGATCATCGAGGAGCACCGGGACAAAAATTGTTTGGCCTGCTCCGCCTTGTCGGTCAAAGGGAGTTTGGAGGATTTGAGGATCTCGTCGACCCGGAGGTAGTCGACTGTGCCGGCGGGGGCGACCGTCTTGTCGACGAGGAGTTTGACGCCGTAGACCCACAAGTGTTTTTTGGCACCAGGAAACTGAAAGCAACGATAAAATTAAATCTAACTCTGTAAACAACTCAAATAATTCATCGAGAGATATTTACCTTCATAGTAAGTTCATTCCTGATGCTGACGTCCGGTTGTGCGTTGTACAAACGTGAATCAGCCTCGTCACTGATTATGTTCCCTTTGGATGTGCAAATGTATTCGCCCAGGGGACCATAAAGTTCTACGATTCGGATCTGAAAACGGTTGAACAGCATTAGAGGGCATCTAAGGGTAGCCGTGGGGAAGCTTACCATTGAAAAGAGGTAATAGGGAATATTCGTGGGGATTGTTGATTTTGAGACGATGTTTGAGTGGGGATTTGTCCTGTTCAGACTGGATTTTGATCAAATGTTTGGCTTTACTCCTAACTGTGCAGCAGGGCTTTTAGAGACATTTTCTCCTGTTCGACATGGTTGGAAGAGGTCCATGCTCTGTCTCTTGCTATTCATGGAAGTCTTGTTGCGGACAAATCAGCGCATCGGCCGTTGTAACGTGAACGAACAGACCATTAGGTCCTATCGATCAATCTGCCTCCTCTCGGTCCTGGGAGCTCGAGCGGCATCTGCCTGGGAGACTGGCCCCCCAGCTTGAAGACTGCCGACCCGGAGCAATTTGGCTTCAGGCCGGGACGCTCTACTGTCGTGTGGGAGCCCCAGAGCTCACCAAGAGGCTTTGTAGAGCACCTACAAGACTACAGGGCCTCTGTGAGGGTTTTAATGGGCTGAAAGAGGGTTTTGTGAAGCGCGGCGGTCGAGTGGGGTGCCGTTTAAGACATATTTTCGGACGCTAAATCCTTTTTAGGAGGTCTCAGACTCACCCGACAACACCGTGTGGCTTCTGAGGGGCTCCATATGGGATTTTTGAAGGGCTACGGTCAGGTAGTCGAGTTAGGAGTCGTTTTCGAAGTACTTTTAGACATGAAATCGATATGTGGGGTCCCAGATCCGTGAGAGCTCCGCATGAGGCTTTGTGGGGCTCCTAAGGGGATACATGGGGGTTTGTTGAAGGGCTTCAGCGAGGTAGACGAGTGAGGTGTCGTTCCAAAAGTACTTTCAAGCTTGAAATCGATACTTGGGAGTCTTACATCTGTCCGTGCTCACCATGATACTCAGCGAGGGCTTCTGAGAGACTACATGTGGGGGTTTTTAAGGGCTTCGGCCAGGTAGACGAGTGAGGTTATGTTTCTGAAGTACTTTCAGACTTGAAATCGATATGTGAGAGTCCCAGAGTTCACCAAGAGGTTTTGCGGAGCTCCTAAAGGGCTACGGGGGCTCTGTTTGGCTGAAAAAGGGTTTTGTGTAGAGTTGCGATAAGGCGGTCGAGTGGGGTGTTGTTTACGACATATTTTCGGACGTGAAATCCTTTTCAGGTCTCAGACTCATCTGACAACACCGAGTGGCTTCTAAGGGACTCCATATGGGGTTTTTGAAGGGCTACAGCCAGGTAGACGAGAGGGGTATCGTTTCCGAAGTACATACGTTCAGACTTAAAATCGATATGAGGGAGTCCCAGAGCTCACCAAGAGGCTTTGTGGAGCTCCTAAGGGGCTACGTGGGGGTTTGTCGAAGGGCTTCGGCCAGATAGTCGGGTGAGGTGCCGTTCCAAAAGTATTTTCAAGCTTGAAATCGATTCGTGGGAGTCTCGGATCTGTGAAAGCTCACCATGATACTCAGCGAGGGCTTCTAAAAGACTACATATGGGGTTTTAGAAGGGCTTTGGCCAGGTAGACAAGGGAGGTATCGTTTTCGACGTACTTTTCGGCTTAAAATAGATTTATGGGAGCCCCAAACCAGCCCTAACACACCATAATGCTATATTATAGTGTTTTTGGTCAGGTGGAATGAGGCGACGATTTGGAAGTTGATTTACCTGTGACACGACAGAAACTTTGGAAATCCTCCAACAAGGCTCTTCCACGGAAATGGTGATGGTGCAGGGGACTTCGTCGTTTTGACCTTCCGCAGGTGCCAACAAGTGAAGGAGGTTTTCCTCATTAATTTCGTGATGGATTTCCCCTTCGAACTCTTCAGACCTGTAAAAGATTTCAGAAATTTCATCAAGCCTCAGCGTTTTTTTTTTTTTTTGTTTTTTTTGTTTTTTTTTGTAGCTGACACTCACCACTCGCTCGGTTCCGACGAAGCCCCCAGACAAACGACTTTGGCAAGTTCGCCGTCGGAATCCGACAACCACGAAGACTTGACGGTGAATTTGAAACCCTCGAAATCCATTTTGTGGCGATAGACAACTTCTAGGCCGTAAACATTGGCATAAGGGGAAGTTTGGTGCTTGTCACCGCACCCAACGATGAAACGTCCCTTACAAACCAAACTCGTAAAACACCCAAAAGGAAGACGCGAGAAACAAACTAAATTCGTTCAAAATTGTTCCAAACGGGGCGATTTCAATACAACGGGGAATACTAGTGACTAGGGATGTTAAAAAAATATCGATATATCCAAAACATGAGATTGTCACTAGTGAGATCGATCTTTTTGGGCGATACTTTCATTAAATGAAAAACTTTTTGTTTAATAGGTAATATCGATGATTTGATATAACTTAAATTTTAAGTTATATCGAATCATCGATATTACCTATTAAACAAAAACATTTAAAATCCGGTAATGTATAAATTTTATAACTTACAGGATTTATTTTTTACAACCTTCCCGGTTTTAAAAGGAAACCCGGACTTTTTAGGTTTGTTCCAGGTCTGACTGCGTCTGTCGAGTCGACAGAAGTTGGGCAGCTGTCGACAGAACCCGACCGCACCCTACCCGAGCTCTCAACCTACGATCGACCTGGAACAGCAGTTTCTAAACTGCGCATGTCTCCGGCGATTTCTGTTAACATTCCGTCAAACCTGGAACAAACCTTATTTTAGTTACCTACCAGACTTTTTACGGCACCTACCGTCAGTAGTTTAATCTGTGGTACCCACCTACCTACGGATTTTTTTTTTACTGTAATTTTTTTAAAAACTAACGGATTTTTTCAGCGGTAGGTACAGTTTTTCGTAGGCACCAAATTTTTTTTTTTTAATTTAGAGTTTTTGTGACAATATCGGAATTTTTACTACGATACTGGATGCGATGTTTGGGCAGATGTGGGACCTCAAAAAACGGATTTTGCGTCCAAAATTACTCGGAACACGACACCTTATTTGACCTCCTGGTTCAAAATCCCATTTGTAGACCCCGAATGCCCCATTGATCCCCAAGGTGAAATCGTTCTGTGACGCCTGTGAAGGGATAACTGTCCCAGACAGTAGGAACCCTCACCTGTCCAGAAATGGATTCTACGTCCAAAAATACTTCGATAACGACACCGAACTCGACCCCATTGCCGAAAACCTTTAAAAACCCCTCCCGTAGCCTCATACCGCCCCACGGGTTTGGGCGATCGGGCAGAAAACCTTGCGGGCACATCGAGATGGCAAACCGAGTATTTTGTCAAAATTAAAGATTAAAAAAACGATTTAAAGTTATTCATTAATCGACAAAATGGGCTTATGGTAGCTAAAATATTATTGAGGAGAGGGTTGTGAGTCACAACTTGTGACACAGTAGATGGGCGAAGGGTTTACGGGGGGGGGGGGGGGGGGAGAATGTTAGTACGGTGAAGGTTTGGGGGGGGGGGGGGGGGGGGGTTCCCATTTAAAATAAGAAAGGGGGGCTCAACCCCCCTAAGCAGACTTAAACGGTCCAACAAACCAATAGAAAAAATCGCCGTATTTTTATCGCTTACTTTTACGCTTTAGGAGGAGAAGTGGAAACAGTAGATGGACGAAGGGCTTACGGGGGACTTCACTCTCGCATTCCAATCCAGATCACGCCCGTAAAAACATGTACCATGTTAAAAAAAAATCTCACTGCCCAAAACAGCTCGGACGGTGGCCAGACATCTCGTTTTTTGGAGTCGACGTGTAGATGTGTGCATTTTGAAACGGATAATGTCAAATTTTGAGTCCGATCAGAATTTTCGACCTCTGACGCGATTACACAGGTGATTATTCCAAGAATAATAAACCAAAATAATGAAATTGAACAAATTTAATCCAGCCTCACTGAGGTGGTCTTCCGTCAATAGTTTGTAGGTATTTCCTTTCGTAGTCCCTAGAAAAAGAGATTTACAAATTTTTAGTTTCAATTGCTCGAATAAACAACTCTTTGATTAATAATCCATACTATGAACGTATTACGTATTAGGTACGTTCATGTGTCAATGATTCTCTTTTGTTTGGGTGAACTGAGTTCACTGAACTCGCTCAAGGAAGGCAGGTAGGAAATTGTTAAAATAAAAATTTTATTTTATTATGGTAGGATATTTTTAACATTTAATGTTAAAAATATCCTACCTTATTGCTAAAACGGATTTTTTAAACAATCGATATTCAATACCTCGATATTTTTATTTGGATCGATATCATAACCAACCGTATAACCTCGCCGTGACTGTTTCATTTCAAATTTCATAGTCCTAAAATGTATCAAACAAACACAACAAGCCCCGGGGGTTTCGCGTTACTGAGTTCCCAACAACGCTAAAACACCAACGCTGACGCCTTTTTTTATCTTGCCTGAATTTTCCATGAATTTTTATGGTTTTAATTTATGAGTGAAGTATCTTGACAAGTTGTGGTTTTTATTGTCGCTTCAGGTTTCGGATTATTTACTCGACGTTGGGCTGTGTTTTAGTGACGTCGAACTTGTATCGTGTGAGGTTTGTATTTTATGTGTTTAGTACGTGTTGAGTAGATTTTGAGTTGTCTGGTAGGTTTGAGACCGCTGACATCCATTGTGTGTATGAAATTACATTGATAATGACACGACTTGCTCGGCGTAGCCCTTCTATAAGAATCATTAAATTTGTTGCCTTTTGAATGCCTCGTATAGCCCCAATTTGAGGTCGTAGAGGTCTGAGCACCCCATTATTCGATTCTACTGCCAGAATTACCTTGATAATTATACCTTACTCGACCATCTTGTAAAAATCCTTCAAAATTCCCATCTGTAGCCCCTTAGAAGCACCACAAAGCCCACTGGTGTGATCTGAGAGCTATGGGGTCCTCCTAGAGCGATTCCACGTCCGAAATTGCTTCAGAAACGACACCTCACTCGACCTGCTTATCGAAGCCCATCAAAAATCCCACGTGTAGTCTCTTCAAAGCCCCGTCAACCTTCATAGTGAGGTCATGGAGGTCTAGGACTCGCATTAATCCATTTTACGTCCAAAATGACGTCCTCGACTCCAGGGCCAACCAAACTAACATTTCTCTTCCACAGGTCTGCCTGCCTTTCAATCATGTTGTACTCCAAACTGCCCGAGCTGCAAGCTTACTTCAAAACTCACGACAAGATCAAAGAGTACCAGGGCCACTCGTCCAAAGTCCACTCGGTCGGTTGGAGCTGCGACGGCTCCCGTTTGGCGTCTGGGAGTTTTGACAAAGCCGTGACCGTCTTCGCTCTCGACAAAGACAGCTCCAAGTTGGTGAGTTGGTACAACTTTAACGTTCCTCAAGTTACCTCAAACAGTGTACTAACCGGGTTGATGTTGCAGACGAAGGAGCACACGTTCAGAGGTCACGGCGGCTCCGTAGATCAACTCTGTTGGCATTCGTCCAACTCGGATCTGCTCGCAACTGCCTCCGGCGACAAGACTGTGCGGGTTTGGGACGTGCGGACCCAAAAATGCGTCACCACAGTCACCACAAGAGGTGAGCGTCAGCTAGGATGGGCGTTGCGGAGCCTCTTTTATGGGAGAAAAACATATCCAAGTGGACGTATCTTTAATGAGCTCCTTTAATGATTTTTTAAAATGTTTTTCCTGCAAAGGTCGTGCTTCAAAAGTTACGAAAACGGGTCCATATTGCAGAAAACCCGTTTCAATTATTTATAGGGCCTTAGGAAAAATATGATATTTGAATTCCGAGGTCTGGAGAGGGTTCATGACGTGGGCTGCTTCGTCGTCTTTTGTTGACCGGGAGATCCCTCTCTCTCTCATCTACGCAAGTCAGCCAACTTTACTACTCGAAAAGTCGACCCCAAAAATCGAAAATCGGGTTAATCATTATAGAAGGTCATTCGAAAATTGAGCATCGAAGAAGGTTATCAAAGAAGGTTATTCAAAAATCGACCCGGGCCTAGTGTTTTTATTCCGATTTTGTTCAGATTTATTATTTAGCGCTCTGGCGGCTCAGTGCCCAACTACTCGACGCCCAGCCTGGCGAGGTGTGACGTCAAATATGCCCGGCGTTCATTTCAAAATCTCTAACATTTTGAAAACAGCTCAGCTCACCCATACGGATTTTCGAACTAAAAATTGGGGTTTATGGGTTTTAAAGGGTGCTGAATCCGAATATGCTGTCAGAAAATTTCATTTAATGCTGAATTCGGACCTTTTCAAGAAGCCCATTGTCTATGGTTGAAAATCGCAGTTTTTTCAGGCGAATCTCATTCTTTAGAGTAAAATACTTGTTTTTATACCGTCTGCACAATTTTTAATCCTCTAAGGAAATCAGGAGAGAGTATGAAAATAATCAGCGTTTGAACTTTTGGCGGTAAGATTGACCTTCCGAAAGTGGTACAACAGTGTTGTAACAACACAACGCCACCATGGACGCTGGCATCGAATCTACAGATTTCTTGTCCGCGAAGGTTGGCTAATCTGATCCTCCCTTCAAGATGGCTGATTGTTTATTTTAGTCGATTTCTACGGATATTGTTATGTTTGTGTCGTTTTCTACGGATATTCGGAGACTGTAGTCAGGTCTGCTATCGGGTTTGGGACGGTAAATGATGTCATTTACCTTTTCGGATTCAACCCTTCCAACTTCCTTAAGGTCCTGAAGGATAAATTTGGACTTTTTTGCGGTATTAGGGCGTTTTTAGTCAATTCATGGAACTAGCTTTCAATTAAAATAAACAGAAAAAAATGCTTATATAGCTCATTGTTAAGAGTTCTTATTTTCTAAACTTCTAAAACTTCAACGCTCCAGGAATGTGCGATTTGCCCTATTTCAGGAAGAGTCGTTGATAAGATGAATTGTTGATATATGAAGCTCCTGAGGTGATTCCACTCGGGAAGGGGACTATCCAAGCACCCCCTGCTGGTCGGACTTTCACTTTTCCGTTGCCGGTTGATAGCCACTGCACTCCTGGCGCTGCGGAGGCTCGTAATGTGAACTTCTTCGCCACTGCAATCCCTAACTTTATCTCCGATGGATAGTGTAAGGTAGAAGCGATGTGTTGCAGGAACCGGCGATCTATCCCCATTAACTTTTCCGTCCAATCCGTCCCAGTTAAGGCCGTACAAAGGCCTTTATCAGCTGCTGTGTGGTGACATGTCGCACAGTGGGGCAAAGCCAGAAAACCCCCTCAAAAACGGAAATTAGTTGTAGAATGCATCCCTGTAGCCGTTTTCCTGGAAGAATTTATTTTCCGCTTGGACTGAGGGGTACAATGTGGAGTTTTTTGAGACTTCGAAAATAGGCACTTTATATAAACATAAAGTTTGGAGTATTCGCGTGTGTTCATTTTTGAAGATAGAAATCTGAAATTTTTTGGGCGTGTTCCTGATATATTAAAGAAAAAACCCGGAGGGTAGACGTATGGTTCTACAGTCAGATCATTTAATAATGATTAATGTTACACCAACCCTCTACTTGTAACCGACCGCTAACTTCCTTAGAGACCAATCACGTGATTATAGTTTTCGCGATCATGTTGCGCTCAAAATCCCCCGTGACGTGACGAAAACAAATGGAAACGTCCTGTTAATCATTATTAAATGATAAAATTAAGAACCTTCAGTACGTTTGAAATACCATGATCTTCGTGGGGGGCTGAATTATTTAGTAATTAATCGTGTTTTAACGAGTAATCTCGGGTTTCTAAGCTTTCAAAAAAAGCCCCACCGATCTCCGCTCTGGCTGGGCACTTTTTCGATTGTAGACACCCTAGGGAAGCTCTTGTAAAAATTTCAGCTGCGAAAATTTGCGAATCTGGACGCAGGATTGATTTTAGTGTAAAAAAACATGGCCGATCCAGCCGCTTTCGGCGAGATAAACGAGCTTGATCGAATATAAGGTGCTTACTCCGTAGCTGGAGGGTAGAAACGTTGATCCTTTCACATAAGATGTCATTCCCAAACCTTTCATTTACTCAGTTCAATATCCTAAGTGGTCGCCGCAACAATGCCAGGGCTCATAATTCAATATCGCGAATTATGCGAGGTTTTGCTCAGCGGTGCGAATTTGGACCGTTTCGTTGCAGGTAAATTGGCTGATTTTATCAGGATTTGTCATTAACAAATAATGTAGAACGGCTTATCTCAAGCCAGGTTGTTCAAGCAAGTATTTATCATTGTACCAAATCTCTGAATGATTCACAAATAATTTAAAAAAAATCATTATTATTCAATTTCAGAAAAATTTGGCGAGAAGTGGAATGAAACTAAATTGAACTTAGTGTTGAAATTAGATTAAATAAATTGTAAATAAATAATAAATTTTATTTTCACCATATTACAAGCAGAGGGTGATTTCATTTGTTGTGTTTTTCTACTACTTTTCTCTTATCATTTTGCTGGCAAATTTTGTATAACAGAAGTCAATTCAACTACCCTGACTAAACAGTACTATTCTCATTAATTATATATAAGTTATGTACTTACATTTTTTTCTCAAGAGATTGTGTACAATTATTTGGACCTTGGAGAGTTCTCTCTTCTACTCAGCACCCCAGAACTAAATTTTAATATTCTACCTTCTACTTTTAGAGCGTATTGCGATTGACCCACTACAGGTCAATTGACCCCGGGCATATGGACTATGGTATCCTATGAAATTAAATATTTAGAATCGATTGGTGACATTGCCAGCTTTGTACATCATAATGGAGTTGAATTATAGTGAGAAATAGTGAGTCGGTGGGTCAATTGACCCATGTGAATTCGGTCAATGTGACCCACTGACTACGTAAAATGCGTAGTGAGACTCAAAGACCACGTGTGATTTTTTTTTTTCAGATTTTTAAAGAGTCAAGAGTCAAGAGTTATTATTGCCAAGAACACAGAGTGCAAAGACAAGGTCAAAATTTCCGTACAAAATTACAGCTCATGGCTGACCACGAAAATCGAACACGACGACTAAGGGGAAAACTTCAACTTTTAGGTCTTGATACCTTCTTGACGGTTGTACAATAGCTTAGTTGACTCTGTCGTACAAGATGCTCAGCCCACTTGTGTCTATGTTTTGCCAAGTAAGGATGAGCTGAGACATCTGGCCGATTGGAGGGAAACCTCCCTTTTTCCAGCTTCCAGGGGAGTGTCTGAAGCTTCACGGGACGGCCCTTTTATCCACCTTCTTATTGGGGACCTCCTGAGGTTAGCCAGTGTCTGCCAAGGTTTGCTGGATTCCACTGCCGAGGTCCGCTTCGAAGGATTACTGATTTTGTTGGAATCAGCCTCAAGTGTTGGGTGCGCTCTGGCGTCTTGTTCCCTTCTTGTTGTTATGTTGACGGCCGTTCAACCTCTTATTTCTCGGTATTTTACCGGCTGGAGGTGAGTTTTGCTGGTACGGCGTCTTCTTGCAAGCTGTGCTCAAGTTGCCAGATGCTCGTGTTTCTTGTAGAGGTATCGGCTCGCAATTCTCACGGTGGGGGTGGATTTCTTCTCGCCTCGGCGGCGCCTGTTGTAGGATTATGTGGACGATTTACATACACATCACGTAGCAACCGAAGAATGGCGAAGTGTGGGCGGACGCTGCTGATGTAGTTGTGGTTAGGAGGCGTATCTTCTCGTCATTTTGAGGTGCGACAGCTCGACGTCTGGGGCACAGCTAGGACGCTAGTGTTAGCCAGTACAGCATTTCCCAATTTCAACTTGGCACTGCCGCTTCCTACCCGAGTTCATCCGCTTGCGCTTTTCCAGGAGAAAACATCAACATCACCTGGTCGCCAAACGGAGGGACGATAGCCGTTGGTAACAAAGAAGACCTCATCTCCTTCATCGACACCCGCATGTACAAAATCCGGATCGAGAAGCAGTTCAGTTTCGAAGTCAACGAAATCAAATGGAACCTGAGCACCTCGCTGTTTTTCCTGACGAGCGGCCAAGGGTCCATTCACGTTTTAAGGTACTGCCCGTCCGCTGCTATTTAACGGTTTTGAGAACTCCTCGATGACTCTGTTTTGTCTTCTAGTTTCCCCGACCTCAAACTGCAACACGTCGCCAAAGCCCATCCCGGGACGTGCATTTGCATCGAGATGGACCCCACGGGGAAGTACTTCGCCACTGGTTCCGCCGACGCCCTCGTGTCCCTCTGGGACGTCAAGGACATCGCCTGCGTCAGAGTTTTCACGAGGTAGGTACAGTTTTACCAACAACACAGTCAGGGAAACTTTCAGAATGCCCTTTTGGAATATTTGTGTTGGTCTTTTGATCGATCTCAAAATTCGACGAAATTCTGTACACTGAATCGATTTTTCAATTATGTCTGTCCAGTCGGTAGGGCTCAATAATGCTCCTTAAGGGGTTGTAGGTTCGCCCAGTGAAGCGGGTGTTGGGCATGTACCTGCTTGATTATAATGTATTCCTAATTGATTCTCTGAATTATGATTTGTTTTTGAGGGAATGTCGCTAGCGTCATATCTGGAATTTCGCCCTCATGTACCTGCTTGATTATAATGTATTCCTAATTGATTCTCTGAATTATGATTTGTGTTTGAGGAAATGTCGCTAGCGTCATATCTGGAATTACGCCCTCATTGTTTGGGGAGGAGGATGAGTGATGTGTTTGAACATCCCAAATTAAGGCAACGCACGAATTCAAGTCCTGGTCCTAGAAGAGTCGAGTTGTCCTGTGGTGTGTCTTTCCTTGGAATGGGGCTGCGGTGAATCTGATATCAATCACGATGAGTCGTGTATGGTATCAGTTCTACCACAGCTCGCAGCTAAGTTGAAATTTGACAGGCTCGCTTCCCCGACCGAATTGTCGACGTGGGAGGCTGTGCCTTCTTCAAATTCAATCATACCGGCAGTTCTCCCGGCTTTTAATAGCTAAGTATTGTCGCCTATAGGGGCCTGGGCAGCTGTCCCGCGCGTATTGGGTCCGCTGACCCGGCTTCCCGCACCAAATTGTCTGGGGAGGCCTGGGCAGCAGTTTCAATATAATAGCCACTGCGATTGTCGTTGGACATAATAATCGATTAGTGAAAGGATACCAGGCTGTGAGATATGGGACAGTCCGGGTCGGGGGGGTGAAGCCTCCCCTGCAAGAGCTGGGGCCGATCTCACCGCCAGGCGGTGAATTTACTGTGCAAGAGTGTGGTCCATGAACTTCAGGGGTGACAGGTGGGTTTCTCAATACGTAAAGTTCGATTGTTTTTGAATGTGAAGAAGAAGAAGGTCTGATTTCGGGGTGATTCCAGGCGGCGGCCATGTTTGAGCAGCTCGAATCAGTGCCGTTAGTTGGGATCTTGAGTTATTTATTGTTTTAGTGAAATGTCAGGGCGTAAATATAACCCAAATTACATCAGTAAGCTTTCTGGGGACAATTTAATGAGGTATGAAGTGAAGTTAAATTTGTGTTGTGTGATCCACAGAACGTGTATATGGATTTTTCAAGTATGAACGACTGGGTAACAGGAGATTACAGACTTTATCGGCATTTATAGACTTGGCGAGGAACTGTAGCGCTCATTGATGGGTTCTAGACGTGAATTTTGAAGGGATTAAGCTTGAATGTGATACGATGAGCTTGAATATTGAGAGTAACTGCATTTATCGAGATTGAGGGGAACTGACAGGCTACCCATGTACCACACACGCCAGGTGATCTGCCGACCTGACCATTTTGGATTTAGACGTCTTGAAACGATTAACGTTAAATTTTGAGGCCGATCAGAATTTTCGACCTCCGTCGCGATTACACAGGTGTCACATTCCAAGAAAGATAAACCAAAATATGTTGTGGGATCTTGAGGTTCAGTCAACAAAGGTAACTCTTCGTCTAGGCCAACGTTTCGGTTTTCGGAAACCGAAACGTTGGCCTAGACGAAGAGTTACCTTTGTTGACTGAACCTCAAGATCCCACAACATATTTCTGAGCCTAGCAGTCGAGTAACCCAGCCTTGTGATAAACCAAAATCGCACGATTTTTCAAAATATCAATTTTCAATTTCGTCGTTTCTGAGTAAAAAAACGCTGCAAATTTTACACAAGGGTTTATTATTCTTTGATGTAGGTTAATTATGTTGAAATTAATGCTGGGTCATTAAGAAAATATTTTTGAAAAAATTGAATACAATTTTTGGTTAATTATTCTTGGAATAATACACCTATGTTTTTGCGACGGAGGTTGACGTCTCCGATCGGCCTCAAAATTTGACATTATCCGTTTCAAGAGGTCTAGATTCCAAAACCGAAATGTCCGTCCGCCGTACGGCCCGTTTTGGGCAGTAGGAATTTTTAAAAATCCGAAATTTGGACAAATACTCGGTTTACCATCTAGTTGTGCCCGCAAGGTTTTCAGCCCGATCGCCCAAACCCGTGGGGCGCTATGGGGCTAAAATGGGGCTACGGGAGGGTGTTTTTAAGGCTTTTGGCTATGGGATCGAGCTAGGTGTCGTTTTCGATTATTTTTGGACATAGAATCCATTTTTGGGGGTCCCGGAACGGTCCGATTTCACTGTGGAGATCTATAGGGCTTTCATGGGGCTACAAATGGGATTTTTGAAGGATCCCAGGATGTCAAATATTTTCCGATTAAAAACAGAGGTAAGTATTTTGATAAACATTTTTTGAAAAAAAAAAAAAAAAAAAAAAATCCAAAATTTCTCTCTTCAAAACTTAATTTTGCACAAGTAGGTAACCTGTATCAAAGAATAATAAACCCTTATGGGAGAGAGACGTCTCTGAGTCTTCAAAAAGGAGATGGTTGCTCTCGAAATGTCTCATAGACATTTAAGTGACCTGAGACGTCCTCCAGAGATGTCGCAGAGACAACACGGGCGTAACGTAGAACCAACTTCTCCAAAGTGATTGCAATGAGACATCTTGTGGCGTCTCAAATGCATGTCTCCGCCCTCTCATTCCCGAGAGGACGCTTTAGCACCCTCATTACCATAAGTACCTTTTTTTCAATAATTTTCTAGCGCCATTTCCAATATGGCGACACGCAATTTTATTATGGGAATACGAGAACCCTAATTTACAACTCTGACATCTCACATAGGCTTACCCAGAACATCTCAGCAACGGCTCATTGGCTAAAGAGTCTTTACTAAAGACTCTTTAGTAAAAACTCGGAGTCTCAGATTCATCTCTGATACGTCTCAGCATTGCAGCGTCTCTTTTGTAACGACGTAAGATATCAGATATCTCGTTTGAGTCGTATTAGAGACGTATCAGAGACGAATTCTGCTGTGTGTAAAATTTGCAGCGTTTTTGGAAAACGTATCCCTACTACGAATGGAGCTTTTGGAGGACGCCTACAGGTTGAGTTAGGTGTCGTTTTCCGGGTAATTTTGGACTTTTCGGGTACATTCCACTTTTTTGGGTCTTTCTTTCAAAGAAATCTTTCATCTTTTAATTAAAAAGAAAATAATAATTTGTTATTGAATGAATTAATTTTTGCTCAGTTTATATCACTGAAACCTTTGGTAAAATGTGCAAAGTTGTCAATCGTTTGTTGTACATTCGCAGGTTGGACTGGCCGGTTCGAACGTTGAGTTTCTCCTGGGACGGCGCCCTCATCGCCTCCGCCAGCGAAGACCTTTTCATCGACATCTCCGAAGTTGAAACCGGCCATCTCGTCGCCGACGTGCCCGTCGAAGCTCCGACTTTCACCGTCTCCTGGCACCCCAAACACTACCTTCTCGCGTACGCCTGCGACGACAAAGACTCGTACGACCGCAACCGAGACACGGGAAGTTTGAAATTGTACGGCTTCCCGAGCGAATCCTCGTGAAATTGTAATTAGTTCGACTATTTTTGCGCGGGGGATGCAACAAAATTTGTTGTGAAAGGGACTATTATTGTAAATATCAGCCTGTTTCCTTAGCTGTAATTATCATTAAATTGACTTTCTTATCGTGAATAATTCAATTATTGTGCTCAACATCCAGGATGATGATTGAGATTCCCCATAGGAGAAATTCACCTCGTCGCGATTTTCGGTCGGTTTCTTCATAAGGTTGCAGCGAACATCTTTGACGTTGCCATCTGTCTTGCTGCTATATAGTCCCTTCTCAGCCTCCGAATCAAGTTCCGTTACAGGTGCGTATGTTTATTGTTCTCATCCCAATAGCGGCCCATACACGAGCAGAAATCCGCGGCAGATTTGGTCGGCCGATCTCATCTGACAGATATCGCTAACGATCTGGAGTGACCGATGAAATCGGTCGTTGCCCCTTAACACGAAAAACTTTTCGGCCGATCTTTCGTGCCCGAGATCTGTCTCCCGATGCCATCTGATCGTTAGTGGGATGAAATCTGGCAGATTCAGGTCTGTCACCGACGTTCGTCTGGCAGATTCGAGTTTTCGGTTGGATCCGAAAATTTCTGAGATCGGTGGCCGATTTGCAGCGCCGTAAGTAGATGATGCCATGGGGTTAGTGACTGTCCGTGATAACAAACGTAAATTAACCGATCTTTTTTCCGGAATTTTTTCAGTAGGTACCTATAAAATGACTAAGGCAAAATACCTAATACAAGTTTGGGAGAAGTCTTGGGTTTCGGAAAGAAGAAACTTCGGACACATGAAGTTGGTGAGCACGTTTCTGAAACTCGTCCTGATATGAGGTTCTGGTAAGTGAGCCAATTTCCGCCTACCCTAACCGTTTTTCCTCATAGCAGCTCGGTTTAAACGTAAATCCGTCCGTAAAACTGTTTAACTTACCAGCAGGGTCTATCTTAACCTCCTGAAGGCCAAATGGCTGTTGAAAAATCATGCTAGAATTTGTAGTGAGGAAATCCCAATTCCGCCCATCAGGTATTCGGGGACTATTTTTTATCCATTTTTTGATAAAACGCACCACGCAAAAACACCGATAAAGGAGATAAGGAGAGATAAGGAGGATCTCATGGGAGAAATAGTGGACATCTGAACGTTAAGGGACTCTGCCCGATCCGAATCGAACAGTTCTCAGAACCACCGACATCGCTTCCGAGAAATCTGCATGTTAGGGGGGGACGCCCGATTTCCGTCTGCCACATTTGAACTCTCGCAGACATCGCTTAGCCGATTTGCTTATATTTCGTCTATTCAACGCCCACTAACGCACAGATATTTCCCACAGATATCGTTTAAAAACGCCAAATCTGCCGCGGATTTCTGCTCGTGTATGGCCTCCTAATGTCTCAATGCTGGGTAAATAATCCTCAACTTGAACTTATATTTTTGACATTTTATGTCTTTACTTTGGCAAATTGAAATAAAAAAACCGTCACGAAAAAGTGTCCACGAAAAGCGTTACGGGTTACGGCCTAGTAGGTAACGACTAAACTATAGACATAAAATGTTACAATGTGTTGCAGACTCGTATGCAAGCTTTTTTTTTTTTTTTAGAATACACATGGAAGGCAGAGTCAACGCTTAAGAGCGGCTGTGGCAGCTTTGGCCAACAAGCTTGCCAACGAAGATGTGAGCTGGGAGTCAATACAGGCACTGGTGGCTAGCCGATTGGTGGCACTGGACAAGTGTCCTGGAGTTAAACCCATAGGCGTTGGGGAGTGCTTACGCCGGATTTTGGGGAAATGTTTAGCGGACGTTACTGGCGAGGATGTCGCCATGGTTTGTGGAGAAAAGCAGTTATGTGGAGGTTTGGCAGCTGGTATTGAAGGCGCAGTCCACGCAATGGACAAAAAGTTCCGTGAAAAGGCACTTGCCAATGAACACTGGGGACTCCTCTTAGTTGATGCAAAAAATGCTTTTAATGCAATGAATAGGATGGCAGCACTTTGGCAAGCACGCATCAGGTGACCCAGAGGTGCCCGGTTCTTGTATAACACATACAAAGGCCATGCTGAGCTAGTTTTTCGCGGTTGCGAGAACAGACTATACAGCAGGGAGGGTGTTACTCAAGGCGATCCTCTGGCAATGTTGCTCTATGGCATCTCAACCATGCCACTCATAGAAAAGCTTTACGTCCCGAGAATGATTCAATGCTGGTATGCTGATGACTCATCAGCTCAGGGACACCTAGGTGATCTCAGAAGTTGGTGGGACCAACATTAATTGCATTTGGTCCAGAGCATGGCTATTGGCCTCAAGGTCCCAAGTCATTTCTCGTGGTTCACCCAAGTGACATCAATGAAGCCAAGGAAAGATTTTTGGGGACTGGAATAACAGTCGTTACGGGCCACCGCTTCTTGGGTGGCTATGTTGGGGATGAAGAAGGGAAGCGAGCATTTCTCGGAAAGAAAATGGAAACCTGGAAAGCGTGTGTCACGAAGTTGGCGATGGCAAGCCTCACAAGCCCATTCGGCATATGCCGCTTTCACCAAGTCAACCCAGTTTCAATGGCAATACGTTCAGCGGGTGGTTGATGGTGGGGGTGAAGCGAACTCCAGCCTGAGGGACGCCATCTGGACCACATTTCTCCCTGCCTTGATTGGAGATACCGTAACGACTGAGGAATGCACCTTATTCTCCCTACCTGTGATTGTCTATTGTCGACCCGACACGTTCAGCCTGCCTGTCTTTTGACACTTCACGGAAAGGGTCGGCTGAACTGCTGAACGCCATCCTGAGAGGATCTTCACTGGAGGTAGGGGACCACCTCACAAGGATGACCACTGTGAAACGGGAGGCTGTACGCAAGAGGAATGAAGAAGAAGATGCCTTGCTACTTGCCACCTTTCCAGGCGACAGACAGAGGGCCAGTGGTAGGTCAGTGACTGCGGTCAGCCGATGTAAAACGTCTGGTTGGCTCACTGCACTCCCACTGCGAGGCCAGCATTTTGATCTATCTGCCAATGAGTTCCGTGATGGGTTGGCTATGCGATACAAGCGGAAGCCAGTTGGATTACCTGCCTTGTGTGATGGGTGTGGTTCAGTGTTCTCCCCAGAACATGCGTTGAATTGTAAGATGGGTGGTTTGATTTCCCGGCGCCATAATGAAATTAGAGATGTTCTTGGGGAGCTGCTGAGTTGCTCTTGGTGGAATTGAGAAGCGAAGGAAGTACTCCAGCGCATGCGAAGACCGCCACGCTACATTCACGCTATTGGTGTGCTCAGTGGATGGTTTGTGGGCACCGCAGGCGAGAGCTTTCATCAAGGTTCTGGCGGAGAGGCTCTCTGAAATCTGGGGACGGCACCAGTGCAAAGTTCGCGAGTGGGTACGCGCTCGACTGGCCTTCGCAGTTCTTAGAGCAAGCAGCTTATGCCTCAGAGGTGCTCGGAAACGCTGGAGGTGCGCTGACAACCTGCTGGGCTTCGAGGGTGGTGCAGCTGTTACGCTCGGCTTGGACAGTTCCCCATGAACCTCATTCTTTCGGACCCGTGACAAGAGGACGGTGGCGCCCAGAATGGCATAAGACGCCAGGCAGCAGGGATTGGGCCGTCGGTTTCTTGTTCATGTTTTTGTTTTTGTTTATGTTTTGGGTTTTTGTTTTTGTTTGTTTTGGCTTGTTACCTTGGATTTGGATGAAGTTTTCATTTATCTCGTTTTTTTTAGAATAGATTTTCAGTTCCGGTATAAACTTTTGTTTTGAGTTGTAGCTCGATTCTGACTAAGTGTAGTGGTATTTTGGTTGTTTCACTTGAATTTTTCTTTCTCTGTAGAAAAGCTTTCAAACTCAGATTTCTCAACCCCATGCCCCAATCGGCCTCATCCTGATAGAGGCACGGGGTTGAGAATAAAGCAAATGAGACTGAATTCTGAGTACCCCTTGACATGCTGCACAAGAATTCTTAAATTGATTTGAGTTATAAATGTAGATTACTAGGGTTGAGGAACCTCCATTTCCAGTCCGTTCAACACACAAAAGCTGCGAGTATCATTCCAATGGCCGTATTCTCATCCCCATGGCCCGAAGAAAATTAAAAACCGTAAAGTGGGGTTATTTGAGAAACGTGAGGTTATTAAATAAAAAACGTTGCTCGCTCGAAAAAAAAATCATTAAAAGAGCTAGGAGCATCTTATAGCACCGATTGAAAATGTAGCAGCCGCTCCAATCATAGGTCTATGCGATAAGCGTCCTTATCAGTGGTTATCTGATACCACCGAATAATGGCGGCAGTTCACAATTTTCCGGTTTGTCGACGTTTTCAGAGAAGGTGGTCGAACTTTTGTTTCCATCCTGACCGGCGTAGGCTCTCCTGTACTATTGTTTGAAACAATGTCTTATGAGGATCCTATCCAAATTTGAAGTAATTTGGTCCCAAAATGGCGGCGCCATGTCATTTTTTTGTAAAAAGGGGCAAATTGGGAAAAAGTTCAGGGGCTATTTGAGAATGTTTTTTTTAAACAATTTTCGGTATTTTGGTTTGTGATTGAAGACGAAGATGGAGGAACATTGTTTTCAGTGGACTTTCTAAAGAAAAAACAGAAGACTGATGGATTTTTCTAGCCCTCTGACGTTGACAACGAGCTAATCAGTCGAAATATGACCAAACAACTCAGAGATCCAAAAACAAGGTTCTTGATTCAGGGAAATATATGTTTTCCACGAAAATCTAGATAAATTCCGTTTTTTATCTAATTGATATTTTTATAAGAAGGGGGCGGCCCCCAGTTCAGTTTTTTTTTTTTTTTTTTTTTGGTGTTTGTTTGGTATTTTGTTACGTTTGTGATCGTTACTAGACGATATAAGATTTGTTTTTTTACGTCCCTCAAGCTTGGAAATGATTTTTAAAAACTTGGAGGGTTGTCTCGATTAGCCCCATTGAGTTAGCGATTTTAAAACATGCATTTTTGTGCGTATTCCCATTATACGGTATAATTTATACCCCAACCATGAGGGCTATTTGGGAACGCCATTCAAAAAAATATATAAAATTCCCCTCCAGGGGGATTTCAATTTCTGAAACGCAGAAATGTAGCTCAGAGGCCCTTCTATCCAAAAAAAAATTTGAGCTGGTTAAAAATAATTTTTTTTAGTAGGTACCTAAAATTGAGTTAGAATGCAAAAATTTTCTCAAATAGCCCCACTTTACGGAACTTGAAAATCTCGTTTAAAAATTGATTTTCAGTACGAAATTGCATTACAATCTTCTACCCTACCACCAAAGAGTATCACAGAATTTTTTCTGATTTTTGGTTCAACTTTTATTTTTGAAAATGTAGCAAGCTGAAAATTTGCGTTTTTTGAGAATCACCCACCTGTGTTGTTCACAAGTTCATAGTGTCAAGTACCAGGTAAAAATTCCAGTCATGGAGCATTACTTAAAAACGCTGCAAATTTTACGCAAGGGTTTATTATTCTTTGATATAGGTTACTTGTACAGAAATTTAATTCTGTCAATGAAAAAAATTAAAATTTTTTTTTGGATTTTTATAGGATTGGATTTTTATACCTATTTCAAAAAAAAAATTTTTTTTGGGGGTATTTTTTTTCAAAAAATTTTTTTTCAAAAATTATGTATTTTTTACTCGAAAAACATTTAACCTCCTGGGATTCTTCAAAAATCCCATTTTTAGCCCCATGAAAGCCCTATACATCGCGACAGTGAAATCTGATCGTCTCGGGACCCCCAAAAATGGATTCTACGTCCAAAAATACTTCGAAAACGACACCTAACTCGATCCCATACCCCAAAGCCTTAAAAAAACCCCACCCGTAGCCCCATTATAGCCCCATAGCGCCCCCGGGGTTTGGGCGATCGGACTGAAAACCTTGCGGGCACAACTAGATGGTAAACCAAGTATTTTGCCAAAATTTCAGATTTTTTAAAAAATTCCTACTGCTCAAAACGGCCTGGACGGCGGACGGCGGACGGACATTTCGGATTTTGAATGTAGACCTCTTGAAACGGATAATGTCAAATTTTGAGGCCGATCGGAGTCGTCGACCCCCGTCGCGAAAACATAGGTGTATTATTCCAAGAATAATAAACCAAAATTAACTTACTTGTCTTATTTTAAGTAATGCTGCTGATGTCCTCATACTCTCTGAAGCCACACCTATATCCTACGCAGTGCAGGTGTGGAGCTTCGGAGAGTATGTGGACATCAGTGATGCCAAATGACTTCAACCAAAACCCCCTGCATCGCTGAAAAAACCCCCTAGAAAACCCCTAAAAAATTTAAAATACCCCCAAAAAACCCCTGAAAATGTGAATAAAGAGAACATTTTTTTACTTTAACATTTAATGTAGATATATAGAATATATAATACAACCTTAAACAGTAACTGTTTAGTGCTGCAAAAAAATCGTAATCGTAATCGATTATTTTAATTAAAAATAAAATCGATTTTAATCGGGCACAAAAATTCTTAACTCTTGCATTCATGATAAATATGACGACTCTTCACTTTCAAGATATATTATGGCCTTTTGAGTAGCACTGAGAGTGGTTAACAACTTTACGAATATCAGTTCAGGCTTCAGTATCAAATTTTAGGTTGGTTGGAAAAAGGTTAAATTTTCGTTAAAAAAAAAAAAAAAAAACCAAGCTTGTCCAATTTGTATGGCAGGGGGGTCCGTCGACTGTGGATGGTATTAAATACTACGGTAAATTTTACAGTCGAGCTGAAAATCCTTATTTTTCGAAACCCTACGTTTATTGAAACTTTTTTGATTTTCGATTTTTAATCGATTAATCAATGTTTTTTCCGAAAATACTTTTTTTTAAATCGAAAAAATGAAGAAATCGATTTTTTGTAGCACTGTTATGAAGGGCGAGCAGGACGCCTCTAGCGACTAATATGTATATTATTATTATGTCAACATCTTCCAAATGGATCCGCTGACATGGGGTCATAAGTTTTTCTTTCATTCTTTACGCCTAAAAATTTGTTTTTTCCATATTCCGTCATTATTTTAATTCCCCCTAAAATTCCCCCTGTGAAATGAGATCCCCCTAAAAAACCCTCGAAAAAATTCCCCCAAAATTTCCCCCTTCACAAAAAAAACCCCTAAATCTGGGGGGAAAACCCCCGATTTGGCAACACTGGTGGACATCGAACGGGTCCTCCTGCTTTTCATCAACCGAGTATTTCTAATAAATAAACCCTCGTGGAGGTAAAAGTTTCTGCTTTGCTCAGTAGGAAATAGCGAATTTCCCAAATCCAGAAATGTTGGTTGGAAGAGTGAAATTTTATTGACTTTGGGGCATGTTACATGCTCACAAAATATTATTGAAAAATATCAGGTTCCCTAACTCAAGAGAAATTCGTTCCAGTACGGGTGAAAAAAGCACGCAATCTCCATTTTCATTTTATTTTATTTTCAACATTTAACACAGTTAATCCGTAATGGATCTTTGTTATCATGCAGTACAGTGAGTAGGATAATTATCTTCTATTCTCTTTCGCAAATTCTTCACTTAATTGACCTCAAACAAAAAACACCTATCAACAATAAAATTTTTATTTACATCAACAATAAACTATTTTCCCGGCTCATACAAATATATACAGCTGTACACCTTAATTTCTAGCTGCCTATCTTTATCAGTGCGTCCTTGTTACGACTAATGTACATTTTTCATTACAACGGAGTACGTAAGTGATATTTACACGGTTTTGTGGTTTTCTTTGGTTTTTTTCAAATTTTCTGCTAAATGTTCCGTGAACTAGTACCGGTTGGAGGCGGTTCTGGCGTCATACTGCCTTGAGGCGATTCATCTTGCAGTGAAGACCCAGACATTTCAGTCAACCAACTCGAGCGATGAGAATATGAATCAAGTTGGGGGGAAGTGCGTGGTATCAAGTTCAACTTCAACAAAACCTCAAAAATCAAGCGACATTAAGTAGGTACATCAATTTTCCATTTTGCCCTGTATACTTCCGAATCCCCGATTTTTCATAGCCTTGAGAGCATTAATGCTCTAATTAGAACGTAAATAGCTTGTCTCACAGTTTCCGAGTTGCGGTCAAATACCAATTAGACATCCCAGTTGCGGTCCCCTTCTCAGGCAAGGATATCCGAATTGCGGTCCTTGTTGCATCCGAATTGCGGTCGTACATTCAAGGCTTTCTATGGCCCAGTTGGTATCGGGCGATCTGTCCAACAAGAAATTGCTCCTTTTCGGAAGATATCCTACTCCGCCGACCACGAAAACCTACTATTCATTTTCGAGTATATATATATATACTATAGAACTATAGTTCTCCAGGACGTAGTCAATGAATTCCGGAAGACCGACGAAAATCCTCAAGGACTGTGAGGGTTCCCTGTCCCTGTACATTTTAGTGAGCTCCAAAACCTGGATTTTGCGGAACCAAGACAGCCTAGATGAAAACGTCACTGTGAGCCATACATCTCTGACCGCTGAGTGGATAGCCAATTCTAAGACACAAAATACGGGTTGTGGAGAGTAATCCAATGTATGAAGATGGAGATGATCGAGAGAAGTATAATAAGCATCGTGAGTTTTGGCTGCCAACAGTGAGAATTTACGGATTTACAATCTCCCCACTATGGACCGCAAATCGGATGTTAACTTTCGAAGACGGGACCGCAACTATTATAATATAATCGCGAGCTCACAGTCCATTAGTGAGATATTATCTCACTAATGGACTGTGAGCTCGCGACCGCAACTCGGATACAACCAGCTGTCTAAGTCTGACTCACACAGTTGCCCCCAAGTGGGGTAAATGTGTAACCAGTCTGTTCCATCTTTGGAGGGCAAGTGCAAAAAAAACGCTGCAAATTTTACACTAGGGTTTATTATTCATTGATATAGGTTACTCGTGCGAAAATAAGTTCTACGTCAATACACTTTTTTTGAAAATTTTTTTTACTTGGAAAGTATTTGACCTCCTGGGATCCTTCAAAAATCCCATTTGCAGCCCCATGAAAGCCCTATAGTCGCCACAGTGAAATCGGATCGTTCCGAGACCGCCAAAAATGGATTCTACGTCCAAACATACTTCGAAAACGACACCTAACTCGATCCCATAGCCAAAAACCTTAAAAAAACCCTCCCGTAGCTCCATTTTAGCCCCGCAGCGCCCTACGGGTTTGGGCGATCTAACTGAAAACCTTGCGGGCACATCTAGATGGTAAACCGAGTATTTTGTCAAAATTTCAGATTTAAAAAAAATTCCTACTGCCCAAAACGGCCCGGCCGGCGGACGGACATTTCGTTTCGTCAAAATTTCAGATTAAAGACGCTTCAAATTTTACACTAGGGTTTATTATTCTCTGATATAGGTTACTTTTGCAGAAATTTAATTCTGTGTCAAGGATTTTTTTTTTTCAAAAATGTTTCGTTTTCTGGTACTTGACAAGTATTTGACCTCCTGGGATCCTTCAAAAATCCCATTTGCAGCCCCATGAAAGCCCTGTAGATCGCCACAGTGAAACCGAGTCGTTCCGGGACCCCCGAAAATGGATTCTACGCCCAAAAACACTTCGAAAACGACACCTAACGCGATCCCATGGCCAAAAGCCTTCAAAAAACCCCTCCCGTCGCCCCATTTTAGCCCCATAGCGCCCCACGGGTTTGGGCGATCGGGCTGAAAACCTTGCGGGCACAACTAGATGGTAAACCGAGTATTTTTTCAAAATTTCAGATTTAAAAAAATTCCTATGTACTGCTCAAAACGGCCTGGACGGCGGACGGACATTTCGGATTTGGAATCTAAACCTGTTGAAACGGATAATGTCAAATTTTGAGGCCGATCGGAGTCGTCGACCTCCTTCGCGAAAACATAGGTGTATTATTCCAAGAATAATAAACCAAAAGTCCCAAAAGTGACGCCATAGCGGCATCTGCTGATCTCCATTTACGAGTCAACAATCCATCAAGGTGAGGATATCGAACATCAATCCCCGCCGTCCAGCGGTGAAATAAGCTCTTTTACCCCTACAACCAACTAGCCAAAGTATTTTCGTACCCTTCAACGCTAAATTGACGATATTTCCGCTGGAGTTTACACAAAGAGTTTACTTACAGCAACAACAGCCATCAAAACACGGAAAGCATCTTCATCGCTTCAACGGCTTTGGCTCAAGTTTTTTTTTCCTCAATAAACTCCCCGCGCCCGTTCAATACGATGAACTAAGGGCCTTTACTCTACGAACACTAACATCTACGTCGTATCACTAATCCTTATGTACACGTCAGTTCATGTAGGCCATCTGGTAGAAAACGTAGTTCGCTACGGCGAAGCTTGTCAGGTGGTGGAGAACTTCACTCGAGATCTGGAGCCACAGGAGGCACGAGGCCGGTTGGCTGCCCTGCAAACACCAAAGTATAAATAAGACGTAGGTACATAATAGTTGGACAAGAGAGATGATGAAACTACGAACTTGAATTAAAGGAAAAAGGGTTAAACATGACGACTTCGTAAGTTCTTTTACTAGAGAAGACTTCTAAATGGGTTACATTTATCGTTACGGCAAAATAGAACTTCGGAACGGTAGGCATTGTTCTAGGCAATTCAGCACATCAGAGAGGTACAAAAGAAAGAAAAACACGGTAAATTATTTTAGGTCCAATGTGCTTTCGTCACGGTGTTTATTTGTTATGTAAACGGCCGAATAGTCCATGATAACGGTGAGATTAGTGAGGTTGATTGATATCTTGGAACAATAGCGTTGTGTCAACGCCACGGTCTCGTTCGGTCACGTGAGTCACGTCAGTTCGCATGGCATCCTTTATTGAAGATTTCTACGACTCTGGCAGCGAATCTAAAGGTACCTACATGCCCACTAAATAACTATTCATACCTAATCAATTCAATATTTCTAATTTTTGTTTCATGTTATTTCTTGTGTGCAGATTTTGAACCAAGACCGAAACGGAGAAGAGGGCCAATTCGAACAGACCTTCGGAAAAACAACTGCCAGAAGACTGATGTGCTACTTCCACGTCTTAAAAAACATTGAAAAGTACCTTCTTGAAGGTCCTTTCAAAAACTGGTCATTCGGAGGAACTGAAGGGCGACATCAATGCACTTCAACATTTTCAGAACGATAAGACGTTTTCGACCGCTTCAAATTCATTTCTCAAGAAATGGCGAGCCTCGAATGATTCTCAGATCACGGATTTCGTTGACTACTTTGAAGAATGGTGGTTATCCAAGTACAATTACTGGTATGAAGGCGCTGCACCCGGGTATTCGTCGACCAACGATGGAATTGAGGCAACCAACGCTGTCATCAAACAGGACACACACTCAGGGAACGACTTCCTGTTGGTCAGTTCCCGGCTCAAAGCGGAGACCTCCTCATCAAGTGGTCTAAATCCAGGGACCCTGACTCACCTAACTTCATACCATTTTCCTCGACCGCTTCGATTCCACTGCGAGAATGGACAAAAGCCTATCAGTGGGCTTGTGAGAACAAGCAGGTCCTACAACAAGAGGGCGTGTTTTATACTTCCTCTGCAGCATCTGATGAAACCATTTCCATGAAAACGCTCAAGAATTTTTTAAAGACGTCATGCGAAATGGAAAACGTTCGATGACTTCAAGAAATACAATTATGGCGTCTGGATCATCGATATTGACGAAACTTGCTTGGCGAATTCAAAGTGCTCGTGTCCCAGTTTTTTCAAATTTTATTCCTGTAAACATGTTTTGAGCCTGCAAATTAGGAAAAAATTGGTGCCTGTCCCACCAGAGGCCAAGTCGGTGCCATTGGGGCAGAAACGCAAGCGAGGTCGCCCATCTAAGTCAAAAATAGCCCTCTTGATTAATTAATTCTGCAGTGCGGACAACCTATTTCGACTTGAAACGTCCTCCGGGTAAAAGTTTTTATTTGACGTGCTATGAATTCTGTAACTGTAATAATGTATTTTTTTGGGGGTTAAATATATTTATCAACCGCTTAATGTTTTGTTCACTGTGCAATGTTTTTTCCTACCGTATGATGTACTTTCTGAAGGTGAATGTTTTTTCCTACCGTGATTTCAAGAAAAGTTACCGTGCGTTCATTCTATTTTGCCGTAATATTATATATTCCCCCTTCTAAATTAATCGGTTTGACGTGACGGGGCCTTAACTTGAAATCACTCAAACCCCGACGCCTTTACACAATTTCAATTGAGTAGAAATCAACAGTAGGTATACTATGGATAGCTGGGTGACCACCCGAAAGTAAGAATATTACGGTCTGACGCCTGCCCTGTGGACTTTTTCTTTGACTTATTTCCTGTGGCTCCTAAGAGGAGAATAGGGCCGCTACAAAGTTGCGCCATCCTTCGCGGTTGTGGAATCGACGTCAGTGGAACCACGATAAGACTTCTTAAGGCCGCTTTACACGCTACGACAAATCGCAACGATCAGGTTGCACCAACTTATCGCTCCAATAAATCGAAAGGGGGAGGCCGCTTTACACGCTACGACAAATCGTAACGATTTATCGTTCAGATGCGTAAATGGGACAGTGGCAAGACCCAGTGATTGGGTGGAAATCATAGCGATTAGTTGGAGGGACCGTTTACACGTTCAAACAAGTCGCTACGATTCCGAGAAATTGATGCCGGCCGTAGCGATTTATTGGAGTTGGAGTCCAACTCCAATAAATCGCTACGATGTCCCATTTATACGTTCCGATAAATCGTAACGATCGCATCTGAACGATAAATCGTTTCGATTTGTCGTAGCGTGTAAAGCGGCCTTTATGTATGCTGACGATATAGTTATAACAACAAAAGGAGTCATTGGCGGACCTTCAGCAAAACATTGACGCCTTGCAGGAGTACTTGTAGTCGTTGAATAATTTGGTTATTACCCCTGAAGGCCCCTGAGGACTGAATGGTTCTTCATCAAACGACGGTAGTTCTACCTTCCAAGCGTTTAGTGTCCTGAGGCGCTCACGCGAGGCAATGACTGGCGATGATTTATTAATGAAACTCTTTAGATGATCGGCAGGACCTCTGCAAGATACTCTCTTGAACGGGAAGTGATAGCTGCGAATATGGTGGAAGGCTCTCCAAAAGTATTCTGTATTGGACCGATGGCAGAGTGCAGATCCGCAACCAGTCGACCTCCTCGAGATCAGCGGCGAAGTTTTTGAGGTCATTTACCCCAAAGGAGCGTTTCAGTGTATAAGACTTGGCTGGAGCAGTGGGCTGCGTCAGGCGGCCAGTTGAAATTGGAGAGACACGTCATCCAAAAGATGGTTTTCCAATATGACTCAGTATTGGACGAATCATTGGTGAAAATGTTGTCCAAGCATGTGTTGGTCGCTGGACGCGTTACTAAATACGTCGTGGGGTGGAGGGGAAAGGAGTCCAGGAACAAAAGTAGATCTTGTCTGTCTTTAGAGTTTACCCTCAGGTTCAAGTTGAAGTCCCCAATTAAGAACAGCCTCTTGTTGTTGTCGTCAATCGCTCTGCTCAGAATCTCTTCGAGTACTAAGTACTTACAAACTTGTAAGTATGTACTTAGTACTCGAAGAGATTCTGAGCAGAGCGATTGACTACTTGTTCATACAAGTCTTGTATGAAAGGATTGAATGCGGCGCCACTAGGGTGATAGATGGAGCATATTACAGTAGGTGTCGTGTTTAGCTGCCGAATCTCGACTGCAGAGCATTCCTAAGTGTGGGCTACAAGCTGTTCAAGGTCGAGGCGTGATGGTACTGGTATGTCCTTTCTTGCAAAAACTCCAAGAATAAAAAACTAAAATCAAAACTACCGGTTAGTTTGAAATTTTAGCCTTTTGGCTTTTTGGAATAATACACCTATGTTTTCGCGACGGAGGTCGACGACTCCGATCGGCCTCAAAATTTGACATTATCCGTTTCAAGAGGTCAAAGTCCTAAACTGTAATGTCCGTCCGCCGTCCATGCCGTTTTGGGCAGTAGGAATTTTTTTTTAATCTGAAATTTTGACAAACCACTCGGTTGACCATTCAGTTGTGCCTCTAAGGTTTTCAGCCCGATCGCCCAAACCTGTGGGGCGCTATGGGGCTAAAATGGGCCTACGGGAGGAGTTTTTTGAAGTTTTTGGCTATGGGATCGAGTTAGGTGTCGTTTTTTAAGTATTTTTGGACGTAGAATCCATTTTAGGGGTCCCGTAACGATCCGATTTCACTGTTGCGATCTACAGGGCTTTCATGGGGCCATTAATGGGATTCTTGAAGGATCTCAGGAGGTCAAATATTTTTCAAGTAAAAAACGAAAAATGTTTGAAAAAAAAAAAAAAAAACTTTTTATCGACACAGAATTAAATTTTCGCACAAGTAACCTATATCAAAGAATAAATCAAAGAATAATAAACCCTTGTGTAAAATTTGCAGCGTTTTCTATTTTGAATTGAATTTGAATCTTGAAATTTTGATCTTCATAAATATCTTCCCACATTCAGAAAAACGTGAGGGTGGCCATTCAAAGAAACCAAGGCTAGGAAATCTTTCTTTTTTTTTAAAGTGAAACTTTTATTACATCGTCCCAAAATTTTTGGTCTGTGTGTCGTTTTGTGTAACATCACGCTCAAAGCGTGATGTTACACAAAACGACACACATCCCTATAGGGATTACTAGGAATTTTACCGTTCACTTTTACCGTGGTTTCATAAAACCACACCCAAGTTTTTTGTTGTTGTTGTTGCATAATATGCAATGGCATGAAATATTATTTCATGTCATCGGTGAGATTTGGTTTTTAAAATCTTATAAACCGATAGTTTTTTAAAATTTACTTTCATGGGGCTACAAATGGGATTTTTGAAGAATCGCAGGAGGTCAAATATTTTCCGAGTATTTTTTTTTAGGTCCCACTTTTTTTTTGGCACATAATTAATTTTCGCACGAGTAACCTGTATCAAAGAATAATAACCCCTTGTGTAAAATTTGCAGCCTTTTTAGTGTAGTATATGCCTGGCCTATTATTGACCGGTGCAAGCCCACTTGTGCTGAGGGCACTTGTGAATCCTCAAAGACTGTTCGCACGCCACTCAGTCAATTTTGTAAAATAATCTTGAAAACTCCAGTATCGTCCGGTATCGAGTGGCGGGGAGAAGTGTCCTCCGCTCGGCTTTTGTCTCCGTACGGCAATCCTGAAGGAGGGGGATCGACTTCTCCCCTTTGATCCGGAGGAGGTTAGAAAGCTGGAAGGGACAAAGGTCTCTCTCGACCGCCTCCACTCGACTGCCCCCGGAGTAGTTCCTGCCTTTTGTCTTTAAAACGTCGGGCAACAAAGGGCGGTCTTCCTTCTGAAGGGGGGGGGGGGGGGGGACCTGACGAGACTCGCCGGGAAACTCCTTTTGTCGGTAAGTGGGTGAATTTACGTACCGTAGAACGGCACCGTGAGGCCTAGGGGCCGTACGGCGAGCCGCAGAGTATGACCGACGTCGTGACGGCCGTCGTGATGAGGAACAACCACAGCAGCAACCTGTCGCACACCAGCGCCACCTGCCGAACACAAATCCATTAATTGGTCATTCTATAATTATGCGCCTTTTTGAGGTGACGAAAAAAATGAAAATGAAAAAGTTGATTTTTTTACATTTCGTTGGTTCCTAGAGTTTCTGTAGGGTCTCCTCAGTAATACCCTGAAGTGGGACCACACTTTACCTCGTAGTTTTCGAACTATTGAATTTTAAATATTTTATATATTTTACCATTTTGTAGGGCGCGAGAATAATTAGTAGGTTGTGTGATAAACTCCAAATCATTTTTTTCTTTCTTTTAACCCGTTTTATTTTCAACAATGTAACACTATCAAAAGTATGAAAAATACATCCTTTTGAGCCTGTAGATCCCAAAGGAGTGTCAATAACAACTAGCGTACCGATTTTTCGGAAATTCTTAGTGACTATATTATACCCTCCGGAGCTCACTCTACATCAATTTTGAACATGAAAACGCTGCAAATTTTACACAAGGTTTAAGAAGAAGAAGTATTCATTGATAGGTTACTGTGTGAAAATTAACTCACACAGTCAATAAAAATATATTAAAAAAAAAAAAAAAAAAAAAAAAATCTGAAATAATTACTACTAGGTACTAAAAAATACTGTAACAATTATTGTTCAAACTAGGGCTAGAAAAATGGGTTATGCGTCCAAAATTACTCGAAAAATATTTGACCACCTGGGATCATTCAAAATTCCCATTTGTCGCCCCATGAGAACCCAATAGATCCCCACGGTGAAATCGAATCGTTCCGAGACCCCCGTAAATGGATTCTACGTCCAAAGATACATCGAAAACGACACCTAACTCGACCCCATAGCGAAAAACCTAAAAAATACCTCTCATAGCCCCTTTTTAGCCCCATAGCGCCCCACGGGTTTGGGCGATCGGGCTGAAAACCTTGCGGGCACAACTAGATGGTAAACCGAGTATTTTGTCAAATTTTCAGATGTTAAAAAAAATCCTACTGCCCAAAACGGCCCGGACGGCGGGCGGACATTTCGTTTTTGAAATCTTGACATCTTGAAACGTATAATGTCAAATTTTGAGGCCGATCTGAATTTTCGACCTCCGTCGCGATTACATCGGAAAGCCAGCATTTACAATGAAAACGGGAGTGATCGCATTCGGAAACTTCTACTTCTCACACCCTACAATTATTCTCACAACCCAAAATCTCGACTTTCCCCGTTTTTGTAGTGTACGGGTTGTAGGGCGTGAGGTTTCACATGTTTTCATGGCGTGCTGTTCACAAGAGGGGATATTTAAGACTTAGTTACTATGGATATTGATGTATCATTTGCATTTAATTTTTTCCATTCCACAATGTGGAATGTGGAAACTGTGGAAAAGAAAAATGTGGAAACACGATGTCATCGTGTTTCCACATTTTTCTTTTCCACAGTTTCCACATTCCACATAGTGTTTCCACATTTTTCCATTAACACTTAGTGTAATTATCAATTTAAATTAATTAATAAATTAATTTATTTGTTGTAGGTTGTGAGAAACTATAAAACCACGCTCAAGAAATTGAGGATTAACCGATTTTTCCTGCAGACAGGCCACTACTAAGGTGATCATCAAGTGGTTGCTTGGGAAGCCATGATGTAACAGTGTTGGATCCTCCTAATTTCATTGCGAAATTTCACTTCACCTGGTTTTGGGGTGAGATTAAAAAAAATTGTAGGTCGTGAGATCAAAACCATGTGACAGACGAAAAACGGTATGAAAGTACAGTCCAGAGACGGATTATATCTTCAATCTTCACATATTATTGAAGAGGAAAGTAGCCTGAGTCAAAAAAATGTGTGCTGTTGTTTACAACGGGGTTTAACGGGCCCAAAATAATTTTAGAAGTATACAACCTACACCTTGTGACAGTTGTAGGTCGTGAGAATTGGGATATTCAGCTTATCCTGATTAAATGTGTGATCACCTATTGATACAAAATTGAGAGTAGTCATGTAGAAGCTGTAATGTTACAGCCCACAGAAAAAAAAATCTAGCTCGAACGGTATAGGCGTGAAGGCTTTGTGAAATGAAAAGTTCCATAATTTTAGAATGACCCTAATACTCCACCATTACCACCCAGTGTTGCCACACACCGCCATACCTGCTTCCACTCGAGCTCCGCCTGTTCTCGCTTCTCCTTTTCCTGCAGCCGAATTTCATTCTTTTCTATCGTCATGTTGACGTGATGCAGCATCCGCAGCAGATGCGTTTCAAAAGTTTCAGCTGAAACTGCCCGAACAAAAAACAAACATTAAAAAACGAAAACTCCGACAAAATAGACGATTTAAACTGATAAAATGATGACCCACCCTTACCAACGTTGGAATTGGAATTGTTCGGCGACGAGATGAAACAGGGCGACCGCTGCGAGGAAAATGTCGCCAAACAATTGCATATTTCGGCTGACATCCACTTTGACGATCTCGCCGTCTCCGTCCGCTGGCGACCCTGTAAACCGTAACGATGACAACCCGTTGTTGACCAACTCCCAAACCTACGACCACACTTACGTGCTTGTTCTGCCTGGGCTCGATCTGCAGGAAGAGTATGGTGGCCAACTTGTCGAGGACGACGTTCCGTATGAAAGGGGGGACTTTGGTGCCTCGGACGCCTCTGTGGTAGACGTTGAGGGTGACGACGGACAAGCCCGAAGCGAACGTCACTAAGCATATGCTCACTCCGTAATAGAGACCTGGGAACAAAAAAAAAAATGAAGAGGTTGACAAAGTGGGAATCGGAAGTCCAGAAAGAGACCAAGCTGTTCCGCAACAGGTGTTTGCGATCAGCTTGCCATTGCAGGATGAGTAAATCTGCTGATTTTAGGGGACAGTGCTTTGAGCAGATTGATTGGCCGTAGAATGTTTGACAAAGCGGCCCAAGTCCCCAACATTCTGCAGCCAAGTGTTGCAACCCTTGCAAAGGAGGGCTCAGCTTGTCTTCCTGTAGCCTTCCTACTAGCCTTTCAGGCTAGTACCCGCTGGGATTCATGGAATCCGTGTTTTGAGTCAGGGCTGCGTCTGCTATCGGAGGAAACAGCCAAGGGCATAATTTACTGGACACATGAAGATAGAAGATGGAATGGGGCTCGTGTGACTTTGAAGAGCTGTTGGAATCGGTTGGAGGACAGATCAGCAAACAGACGAGCCATTTCTGAAAACCGATTTCAGCAGCCAATAAGCTTGCTGTATCTCTTCGCTTCCTATCTTCAGGTGACTCGTACACCAGCCTCATGTACACTTTCAAGATTTCGAAGCAGGATATATCCACGTTCGTCCCCAAGGTGTGCGAAGTTATCATTCTTTGAGAGACTTCTATGCTCGCGTCGGAATTGACCTTTCAGCGTGTGGATTTTTTTTTTTTTTTTAATCGATTTCCGCGTTCCGCGACGGAGACTCCATATTTTTGGGCCAAATCGGTCAGCCTATGGTTTTTCACTTCACGATTAAGGTAGGGTACCTCATGTACCTACTCCTTTGAGGAAAGGTTGGAGTGAAAATCTTCTATAAATTGTAGAGTGAGGTTGGTATTCACATTATTGCCACAAAACATCCCAAGAAACAATGACAAGCCACAAAACATCCAAAGAAACACTGACACGCCCCAAAATATATTTTTAAAAAAATCCAAAGCAAGGAACGCGCTCAAATCGACAGCTGCGTGAATCCCGAAAAGAGTCTTTGTTTTCCATTCCGAACGGGATTCAAAAGACGCAGAAAATACTAAACCGCAACGCACCAGACACGAGTTTTGCGTCAGGTCAGCCCAGACTCATCCCTGACTCACCTGGGATTCTCTGAGTCCGACGCAAAAGAATCCCAGTGAGTACCTACTAGGCTTTCCACGGTCCAGAGCCATTCCTCGGGACGGAAAAAGATGTCTGCTAAATGAAAAGGAGAGAGGGCTGCACCGGCAAAGACTCCCTGCCAAGCGATCTACCAGTCCCCTCCCGCTGACCTCCGTGATCTACAGACATGAATCGATTCAGATGAACGAAGCCCCGCTTTGTGGGCAGAAGAAAATATACGAAGACTGTTGTCTGGAGACGCAACCCCTTCATTGGAAGATGACAAAGACACAAAGACAGACAACAAAGACAAAGATGACAAAGTGGTAAATATTAGAAACCACGGAGCACGTGGAGATGGCTCCTGGGTTTTCGGTCTGATAACGACGATATTTGACGATATTTCAACTTTCCTGGACGAAAATACATAACAGAAAAACCAGACCTATTTCTTGCCCTGCTCACAGATATCAAGGAATTTTCCGACTAAGGCAAGAAAACGCTTTTAGGTGAGGTGGTTAGGGTGAGAAATGACTCCTCTGCTGAGTACTAAATTGTTTATTGGAATAAACCATTGTAGCGTGGGGACCGGTTTCGAGCAACTAAGCTCATCTACAGCCCAGAGTGACTTGAGGTAGGTGGAACGGACAATCAGTTCTGAACTGCTTGTCCGTTCAGAACTGAATCAGTTCTGCTTAGTTGCTCGAAACCGGTCCCCACGCTACAATTGTTTATTCCAATAAACAATTTAGTACTCAGCAGAGGAGTCATTTCTCACCCTAACCACCTCATTGGATTAGACCTCTGCACCGTCGGCAAACACCACACGCTTTTAGGTGGTAGATTGCATAACAAACCAGAAATTCGATGGGGATCGGGCTTAGATCACATACCGAGCCAGTTACATCGCAGGGGACAGGGTAGCCCCGTGGACTAAGGCGTCAGCGAGACGCCTGTTTACAATCAGTCAGAGCGCTGATCAGCCTGGTTCGAATCCGGGGAAGAACACCAATGTTTGACCAAAAGTCAATTATGCATTGTAATAGGTACCTGTCTTGTCAGTTGACAATTCACCTTTGAACGTTTTGAACGTTTATGTGAATCCTAGCAGAGGCTCCTGTGGTGATGGCGGCCGGGGCATCTGTCTTCAACACACAAGATAGAGGGATCGCATGAACGAACCTCTCTTGGGACCTCGAACCGGGATAAAGTTTTCTGGTGGACCGGTAAAAACATTGTCTTCGTTTGCTGAGAACGTTAAACTAGCCACAGCAATCTACGACTGAGGGGGGAGAGCTGGGGGCCGCTGACCCGGCTTGTTGATGGACCTACAGTCGTAGTGATAAGTATTGTATTAAAGTATTGAGGGGATTGGACCTCGACCACCAGGAGGCAAATAGAGTCATCGGTACCATATCAGTGAACAATGTGCCGTCCGGGCGTAAGTTCAAGGTGAGACTCCGTTGATTACCTGATAGGTAAACATCGTGGTCTCTCCCCTGGTTGGTAGCCGTTCCCACAATTCTAATTCTAGTTACATCGCAGGTACATCGTATTCCGAACCGGCACCGGCCACTGCAAGCTCCGGTACGTAGTTTAATCTGTGGTATCACCTCCACAAGATAGGATTATCGGAACCCGAGGAGTGCCGTTTCCACAACGTCGGGCAGGAGTCGGCGGAGCATTACGCTCAGTGCCCATGCAAGGTTCATGTCCCTAAGGCATGTCATGTGTATCGATCAGGTCAATACAAAGCTGGGGGATCTTCTGTGCTTCATCAACTCCTGGTGAAGGCTGGTAAATCTACCAACTGAGAGACTAAACCTGACAGCTATTGGTAGATTTCTCTGACCAGCCGCCTGTGTAAATTGCTCGGGATGATGGTTCACTGCTGTCTGACGTCCTCGTCCGCTCCAATATAGTGGACTAGGAGGCTACCCCCTGCTGGATAAAGCCAATCCAAGACAATCTTCTATGAATGATCATTCGTGGTTCAGGCAGCAGAATTTTATAACATTAACATTGAACTATTCAACCAAATTGTTTGCGTGATATGCCATTCAAGTTGAAGTTTAGAATACGGCAGAAGATGTAACTGTTCGAGAGAGAATTTTATGTTTATGTATATCATTTTACCTTACGCATTTAAGAATGAATTTTATGAACTTTCCGTGTGCCTAAAGGCAGAGAGGGACTCATAGCCCTAATTATTAGGGTGGAGCGAATAAGGGGTCAAAAAACAATTTGTTTGAACTTAAACTTCGGACGCGCGGGAGAAGATGCCAAATGGGGCCAAACTCACACAGAAAAAGTTTGAGCTCGATCGGAAAACGTCTTCAGGTGTCTCAACTTTGCTGAAGTTTTTAAAAAGTCGAAAAAAAATCTCAGTTAACTGCAATTCGGTTTCGTCAGATAGTGTATGAGACGGAATGAGGTGCGAAATCAATCCATACCTCCTGTGACTCACAGGGAATCATGGGTGGTGGAGAGGGGGGGGGGGGCTGTGAATCACAGCTCGCCTTCTGAAGAGGTGTCTGGGAATTACACTTTTCCTTCATTCCCACTGTATGCTGTGTGTTCAAATATATTCACCAGGAGAAGCGTGAAGTGCGACATATTTGGAAACCCAAAGGAGCTCGATGAGACGGTTCTCCCAACATACGAAGACGTAATGAGGTTCTACCTTTTTGAAAGAGTGAGGCTCAATGAGGTGAGTAACAAAGACCCCAAGTTTTAAGGAGATTTGTTCCCTGGTTGTAAACATCCCAGGTTCTGCAGTTGTGGATTAAAGCATCCATTCCAACAGTTGGAGAAAGGCAGGTTCGTCGAATGTTGAAATCATACCTACCATGACAAGCACCGAAAAACGTTGAGGAATAAATGTAGGGCAGGGAAGAATGAGAAGTTTGATAGCAATGTTTCACTCTTCAAGGAGAATTCGAGAAGGCTTTTTGATATTGCTGCTTGCAAGTGTGTCGAATTTGAATCTTGTGGCTGATACAAAGCATCAAAAGTCCCTTTAATCGAACGACGATTAAGGAAGACCAGAAAAATGATGGGCTGCATTGACAAGGCCACTTCGACAAGGCTTGAGAAGTGTGTCCAGCAGGAAACCAGCATTCGTGAATTCAAAATCCCGCCCATAAAATTTGAATCAGAAGATTATGATATAACTCCTTGGGAGAATACTAGAATCACTGAGCCTCCTTTTACGAAACATCTAACTGAGGAAGAGCTAAAACATATAATTTCACAAAACGCCGCAGAATCATCTCTTCTGGAAAATTCTTACCGAAAATTCCCATACCACACCCAAGCGGTTGAACGGATGCTAAAGCTAGTGACAGAAGTTCATCCATGATTGGAGAAGAAGCAAGAGATGACTACATCAGGACAAGGATCAAATAGTGCAAAATTATGCCAACTTTTGAACAAAAAATATTCCAAGTTGTGAATTAACAACGTTTTGCGTAAAATCTTGGAATATTCTATCAAAAATTATCAATAAATATTTTTTTTTTTCATCAGGGAAACCTTCGCCCAGTAATTTTATTCTTTCAGTCTAACTCCCGAGTGCCAAAACAGTAGGGTAAAAAACCTCAAGGAATTGTTCGAGAAGTCAAAAGGCCGAAATATGTACAAAATCATCAGCGATCCACTTTATTAACTTTCTACCTCTTTGAGGCACCCCAAGATGTCGTCCAAACGGACCCAAATTTTTTGTGCGGCAGTTTGACAGCAATTGGCACCATTTCCCACGTGCCCAGTCTTGAATTTCCAAAAAAAGTATTTTCACTCCACCCTTGTACACGTTTTTAAATAAAAAATATTCAACTTCAACTACAACCAGGCCTCAGACACCTTCTACTATGAGAAGAGGGTCAACTAGGTACCGTCTGACAGTACCGTCAATTCATCAAAATTGGCTCAATAATTCAATCTTGAATTGGCTTATCAATTCAACACCAAACAAAAAACACAAAATTCACACAAACCTCACAGCAGAACACAGATAGTGCAAATCAGAAATTATCACAACCACATTGAGAACAATGCCTTGGGAAGCGTGGGCCGTCTTATACCTAATTACAATTGCCACCGTTTTGGTGGGCTTGGTCCTCATCAATCAAAGCTTTGTGGAGTTGAAAATCAAGGTTTCAAGGACCGCTCCGGGGACGCCAGTGGTAGGGAAAAGGGACTCCCACGAAAGCTCGGATACCGACAGTATCGACGTCGACAAGCCAAGAACCGCTGTACACGTGGATCAGAAGCACATAGATCGGAAAGGTGCAGGCGAGAGATCCACAACAAAAGAAGAAGGGGATAGTGCAATGGACAACCGGAACATGTGGCCACATCATGTGATGTCCATTGCACTATCCCCTTCTTCTTTTATTGTGGATCTCTCGCCTGCACCTTTCCGATCTTCTTGATCACCTCTGGAGCCGCTGTCCCACGTGGGCACCACCAACGTGGGGTTTCTTCTCCCCGCAGGGTCCCTCGAAACCCAGGATGACGTCAGGAACACCGGGAATATTCACGGCCCTTATGGTTGAGCCTTTGCGTGCCTTCATTGTCAACCTTCAGCCAGTTACTCGCACAAAGAGAAACTTCATCACATTGTTATAGGAGTGACCGTAATATGCCATCTTTTCGCATTCAGCCTGGCCAAAATCAAGTTTTCTTTTAAAATGAGATAGGTACCGAACAATTTTACAGAAGCAAATGAAGTTGTCAACGTTTATAGGAAGGAAAAAAAAAAAAAAAAAAAAAAAAAAAACAGCCTCCTCCTTCAGCGTAAGGGAGCGAAGTGGCTTTTGTGTACTTTTTTCACCACCCCCTTGTGAAAAGCTCGTCACAAAAGCGTTCGAGAGGAGGCCCCCTATACAATTTCAGGATGAAGTGCTTTTCATTGTACTGACTTCCCGGAGATTTAGAGGAACTCCGATGAGGAGATGTGTCAACAATGAGTGACGAATATTTGTTGATTCCGCGAAAAGAAGCTCTTCAGACCGTCGGGAGGATGAGAGAACATGAGAAGGATTTCTTAGGATTGTGATAATATTACGAGACTCACTGATCAATGGGGTCTTCTCAGTCGGCGGCAGCGTCTCGCGGATCGTCATGAGGAAAACGGTCATTGACAGCAAAGCGCTGATTCCCAGAGTTACTTTTTCGCCGCTCTCAGACGGAACGTAAAACACCAAAAGAGCTGGTAGAGACAAAAAGACAAACATATTAGCTAAAATATGAAAGCCTGATGGAATATTCACAATATGAAAGTTCTGAAACTACATTTAAACTAAATATTAGCAAAGTGAAAATATCGGGATGTCCAAAATGTGTATTAGGTTATTTCAAATCGATGCTACGTCCAAAATGACAATAAACGACACTTCACGCAACTCTTTTGCTCCAAAAATGACTTCTGTCGCCCCATAGAATAGTCTGTAAGGTCCGGGAACTCCCATAAATCGATTTTATGCCTATCATAACTTCGAAAACGCCTAATTTCATCCTTCCCGGGAAAAGCTCTTCAAACACAAAACTCCACGATGAGCTCGGACAGGGTTTGATAACTATTAATCGTTTTTTACGACCAATGGACGATTGGAAGGGGTTTGAAAGTGAATTGCACGACGATCAACGCCATTTTGGTCTCGTAATACTAAATTGCAGACTATAGGTTTAACAATTTGAGTGGACATCTACGATTCAGTAATGAGGATTGAATTGCAAGATGAGTAATGATCATTGCAAGTATGAGTTCGTAATATCCTACTAGGCCCGCTCATGTGCTCATGTGTCCGATATGATAATGTCGCGAAAGTGAAAGGATTCATTTGGAAGGTGAAACCTTTTTGTACCCTTTTTTGACCAACTTTCGGAGTTCACCCCCCACCACATCACCGTTACCCCGCCAGACTCGCCTCGAACTCCCCCCTTGCTACCCCCACATTCCCAACATCCTTTCAACTGGTCTTGATCCTATTTTTTGAACACTTAATTGGTTCATATTGGCCACATTTCCAGTTTTCATACATTTCGCGTACTACGCTCGCCAAGCTGAATTTTTACGGACGAGGAGGAGAGTGGACCAAATTTGGTCATCTTTACGATCGAGAGGCATCGACCCATATGCTCAGAAAGTCTGTCCTCAGTAAATGGTCTGATGCCAAACACCTGAAGTGCCTTCAACCAAGTCAAATCAAGGAACAGTGTAGCCCTAGGAGCATCGTCTTGGTGCTGAGAATGCTTCAACTTGATTTAGGAGTAGATGAAGATCTTCTGAAAGATGAACGAAGACTCTTGCAGCTTGAAAATCTTCCTGATTTTCATCCTCTAATGAGTATTGATCACTACTGGGCCAAGATTTTCGCTATTGTAGGGTGCGATGGACAACCAAAATTCCCCAACATCGCGAAAGTTGTGAAGGCCACATTGCCAATTGCTCACGGCATTAGCGACGTTGAGAGAGGATTCTCCGAATCCAAACATCAGCTGCGTCCCGAACAATCCAGAATTTAAGGGCCCCTGATCAACGCCTAGCTATGGATAAGGGACGGACTGAAATCGTACGATGGAAGGCCGGACCTCGTCCCCATGACGAAGAAACTAATTGCTGATGGGCACAAGGCTCATTACAGTTACACAGAATGCCTGCAGAAGAGAAGAGAAACAAAGAAGGAGCTGCGAGAAAAGTGGCAGAAGAGGAGGAGCAGCAGCGCCAGCGAAGGGAAGCTGACGAAAGGCAACGCCAGGAAGATCGTTTCACAATCAAAAACCTCCAGGAAAAGCTTGAAAAATCTAAGGAAGCAGAAAAGGACCAAAGGACAGTGGCTGATGAGCTTGGGCTGGAGGCTACTCACAAGCCGGGTGAGGCTATCAAAGCCAACAACTTCACTGAAGAAGTTCACTTTATTTAAATTTTTAATAAATAATTGTGACCAATGTAAAAGTTCGTGGGATTTTCAACTGGTTTAGATGAACATCCCTCCTAAGCTCCAAAATAACTCCTAAATGTCATTATTTCCACTGAAAAGTAAGGGCCTTTTCTCAGAAAAAAAGTCACTTTTATGTCACTTTTTGGGGGGAAAAGTCAATTTTCTGTCACTTTTTTGGAAACTCTTGAGTCGCTTTTTCACTTTTTTCAACCTCCTATAGCAGTGACAACCCTAAGCCATCCTCTGCAGCTGGGAAATAGCCAACTTGCTGACAGAAAGACCACCAGAGAAGGTCAGCGAGTTAAAGTTTCTCTCGCACAAATTTGATCGGCACTGATTGCAGAAATAGGTACACAGCTAGAGAATGCTCTCTCTGACTCCACACTTGTGGGAGGAATCGTCATACAGAATGTATAATAATATTATACTCTACTGATATTATGCAAACTGGAGGCAGCGCCCCCTCTTTCATAGGTTGGACAGTATCTGGATCTTAGATAGGATCGTAGATACCACAAGAATAGTCGAAATATTGTGAACTACAGCACAACCGGCATGAGGAGGACTTTTACGAATCACAGGCTATGAAAATGTAATTTACAGTGTGCAGGCTGCGATTCACACCACAGAAAATGCGGCCTTTTTTATTACAAGATAAATCCCGCGGGATCCCGCGTTGAGAATCCCGCATTTGCAAGATTTCGTTCAAATTGGCAGCACTGAGCGAAATTTTCGGCGTTTACAGACTTTTCTCGTACTATGCTCGCCAAACTGAATGTTTCACGAAAATTTTTTTGACTGCAAGAAGTAGGTTAGAACAAAGATGAACCTCCTCCAGAGAATTGAAACCAAATCTACTAATGAAACTATGTACTCATAATAACTGATTGCAGTATTTTGCAATTCAGCTAAGGGGGTTGCAATCGGATTGCAATCATTAGCAGTTTGCAGGGCTCTGTACTTTTACAATAGGATATGATCAACCAATCTATTCATCACAATCATGAAGAAAACGACATCACACTCGACCCTCAGGCTAAACTACGTCAAAATCGCCATCTGCATCCTCATAGAACTTCATGGTGTACTCGGGCTGGTTGGAAACTCCTCGTAAATCGATTCTACGCCCAATAATTACTTCGACAACTACACTGTGGGCGCTCACGGCCCAACTCTTGCTGTTAAACTTGCCGGTGGTCCCGAGAGGGGCCTCGGGAAGCGTTGCGGTCGACGGCGAGATCGGGAGGTCCCGCTTCTCCCACGAGCTGTCTCACCGCTCACGACTCAAGCCATCCCCTTCTTGGCGCTGATTTTATCATACACTCTGACCGTTTAATATTACAATGATTAATCGCAGTGATTTTTTGGTTGGTTCCGCCTTCAGGGAATCCACTGCCAACACTGCTGAGGATGCCAGGACAGCAGAACCAATTATAACACGCGGGTCCGTTGCCCAGGCCCCTATTGGCAACAATTCACTCAGTTGGCAGATCATTTGTGGAAGCCAGTTAGCTGATCTACAGTATGCGAGCAGTGGGAGAACTGACCAATGACGACACTTCCTGTTTGACATTGGATTCCCCACAGCCCCATTCCAAAGATCAACGCATTCCAGGCCAACTCGACCTGGAGCTCGGACATCCTACAAAAGTGCATCAACATTGAAATAACTCAATCAATGGCAGGCAGAAAACTGAACATTTTAATGCGCGTCAATAATTTTGGGTTGTCAAGCTCATCAAACATCTGGTATCGCTTGACTAACTGGAGTCAGGGTCCAACAAACATCACCTGCTAATGTCGCGAATGCGAAGGTTCTCTTTTCCATTCTCTTTCTGCTGGGAGTGTCGCGAATGCGATGTATCTCATTCTAGTCCAGTCATTTTGAGTTAGAAATGGTTTCTATGGTTCCCTATGTTTTTTGGAGTGCTGAATCCAAATCTGAGGTTTGCCAACAAAATTTCGTGACGGAACATGGAGAAAAATGCAAAAAAACTGAGAAATTTATGGGTTTTCCTTGGTTTTTTGAGTATAGCTCAAAAACTATCAACTTTGTGAAAAAACACGTTCTTACCTTTATTAAAGAAGATTAAATTTGCGATCGTTTGAGCGCAACCGCAGCTCTGTAGGTTCAATGGATCCCGAGATAAAGCACTTCAAAATTTGGCAAATTTTCTCAAGAAGTACAATTTTTAGGTTTTGAGAATCTAGCGAGCCAAATTTCGGCAGGACCCCCTCCTGTTTGTTTTAGCTTCTGAACATTCATTTGTACGCACGAAACAAGTTTAAAACAAAATAAGAAACGTCCAATCTGACCGCGCGGAGAGCGGAAGCACGTTTTTCAGAACGTTTTCGGTTGTAGCTCAGAAACTATTGGTCCGATTCCAAATTAATTTTTTTCTCGTGAAATCTGATTAAATTCCCCGTCGCAGCTATTCCGTGTGAAATGTCGATTTGAGCTTTGATAAGGGAGGGGCGGGCACGGCAAAAAAGTGGCACATTGTGAATAAAACATGATTCTTTGCACACTTCTGCCTATAACTTGGGAACGGTTTGTCCGATCTTACTTTTCTTTTTTTAATCAGAAAGCTGATTAAATTTTATATAAGTAACGGCACATTGCATGTCTATTGAAACAACAAAATGGCCGTTAGTATTCGTCGGAAAGTGTGGAAACAAGTGCATGGAAACAACAACATCTCCGACCACGTTTTTCAGAAAACGTTCTTCTTTCCCTCCCTTATCAAAGCTCAAATCGAAATTTCACATGGAATAGCTAGGACGGGGAATTTAATCAGCTTTCACGAGAAAAAAATTAATTTGGAATCGAACCAATAGTTTCTGAGCTACAACCCAAAACGTTCTGAAAAACGTGCTTCCGCTCTCCGCGCGGTCAGATTGGACGTGTCTTATTGTGTTTTAAATTCGTTTCGTGCGTACAAATGAATGTTCAGAAGCTAAAACAAACAGGAGGGGGTCCTGCCGTAATTTGGCTCGCTAGATTCTCAAAACCTAAAAATTGCACTTTTTGAGAAAATTTGCCAAATTATTTCGGGATCCATTGGAGCTAATGAGCTGCGGTTGCACTCAAACGATAGCAAATTTAATCGTCTTTAATAAAGGTATAAACGGTTTTTTTTTTGTTTTTTTTCACAAAGTTGATAGTTTTTGAGCTATACTCAAAAAACCAAGGAAAACCCAAAAATTCTCAGTTTTTTGCATTTTTCTCCATGTTCCGTCACGAAATTTCGTTGGCAAACCTCAGATTCGGATTCAGCACCCCAAAAAACATAGAGAACCATAGTAACCATTTCTAACCCAAAATATGTTTCTATTTCACCATTTTGAGGACCTAATGACTGGACTATTAGGAGAAGGGCAGCGCAGCCTGGAGGTAGGAAGCGCTTGGTGTCTCCCCTCGTTGTAATAGCTATCGAAGTGAACAGTGCGAGTGAAGTCTCTGGTGATTTGGGTCCAGAAGAGTCCATCAAAGTATCTGGCCTGTGCAACATTGGTGGACTCTTCTGAACCCAAATCACCAAACACTTCACTCGCACTGTTCACTTCGATAGCTATTACAACGAGGGGGGACACCAAGCGCTTCCCCCTCCAACCTACCTCCAGGCTCCGCTGCCCTTCTCCTTCGTATGAATGAGAACCTTCGCATTCGCGACAGCTAAGTCAGCAGATTGCGACTCTTCGCGTTAATCCCTAGTTAGGGATGTTTCTGCACTCCCATCCTCTTCCTCCGATAACACTGGTGGCGTAATCCTTGATATGGCGCTCGAGGTCTTCCTCCAACCACACAACACAAAATTTGTGTTATCATTTAATGATAATATCGAACCTGAGAAGCAATTAGGAACATATCATGTAGGTACACACCCAACATCCACAGTGGGGAGTGTCCCACCTCATGCTTACCAATACAGTTGATGAGTATGCAGGGGAGGATGAGGTTGAAGACGTAGAACATGGGGCGCCTTCGGAGTTGAATGACGTAAGTGATGTCCGGGTAGGGCTCGGAGCAGCAGGAATAGTATTTCACGTCTTTCTTCGGAGTGAAGCTGATCAAGTCAAACTCTCCGTTCGGCTGGTAATTGCTGACGTCGCCTTCTTCAGTTTGCTGGACCAGCTCGAGCTGCAGACAATACAGAAACCCGCCGTTACCTTCAAAACCGTCATTCCGCAAAGTTTTGAAATAATTTTTGAAACTTTCTCGTCAGGTTCAACCTTCCGGGCTCTTTTGCACGTAAATCATTCCCGAGCCCGGTGTCGTCTTCGGGGAAAAGAGGCAAAACCCCAACGCTAATTGTAACTTTGTTTCACGGCCCAAGTATTTCCTTCCCCGAGTTCAAAACTGGGAAACACGTCGGTGTTTTGCCTTCACCCCCCCCCCCCCCCCCCCCCCCCCCGGCAAACGATTTCTTACTTTCCGGAAGGGGGAGTTTCGCATTTCATAGCTTGTTGAATCAAAATTCAATCAAGACGGCGGAGGAGCTTCTGGAGTTTGAAGTCTTTTCCTTCCCCTTAAGTTTTCCTTTTCCGAGCGAACGCTTCAACGGAATATTTCTTTCCAGTTTAAAGATTTAAGCGGTTTGGCGTTTGTATGGAAATCCCCTTTTGGAGTCGGTTTGAGTCTTGGGATTGAAACAGCGTAGGTGCTCTAGAATGTTTGAACTGCCTCTCAAGAAACATGAGAGGTGACAATTAAAAGATTTTTGTGGATAACAAAAACGCTGCATATTTTTTGACTAAATAACAAATTATTTTGAAAAAAATTAAAATTGGGGAAAAATTTAAAAAGGGGTGTTTTGAGAGGGCCGAAGAGACCCCCAAAACTTGATTTTATGTGTGAACCTATTTATAAAACGCTGCAAATTTTACACAAGGTTTCATTACTCTTCGAAACAGGTTAATTGTGCAAAAATCATTTCTGCGTCAATGAGAAAAATTTTCTCATTGACGCAGAAATGGTTTTTGCACAATTAACCTGTTTCGAATATTTAATATTAAATATTTAATTGAAAACAAATTTTGTTAAAAAAAAAAATCTGGACAATGTTGGGACAGATGTGGTAGGTACCTCGAAAATAGACAATGCATCCAAAATTAGTACTAGGAAAACGACACCCTATTTGACCACCTGGGATCCTTAAAAATCCCTTTTGTAGCCCCGTGAAAGGCCTATAGATCGCAACAGTGAAATCGGATCGTTCCGGAACCCCCAAAAATTAATTCAACGTCCGAAAATACTTCGAAAACGACACCTAACTCGATCCCATAGCCAAAAGCCTTCAAAAAAACCTCCCATAGCGCCCCACGGGTTTGGACGATCGGGCTGAAAACCTTGCGGGCACAACTAGATGGTAAAGCGAGTATTTTGTCAAAATTTCAGATTTAAAAAAAAAAAAATTTCCTACTGCCCAAAGCGAGCCGGACGGCGTACGGCGGACGGACATTTCAGTTTTGGAATGTAGACCTCTCGAAACGGTTGATGTCAAATTTTGAGGCCGATCGGAGTTGTCAACCCCCGTCGCGATAACATAGGTGTATTATTCCAAAATAATACACCAAAACTTTGACAAAAAAAAGAAGAAAAAAAGATGAAACTAAATTCGCAAAATCTACGGGATAGTAGTAACTTGTTTCCACGAAACATTTCCCACTGTTCTACCATATTGAAGGGGGGACAGGGTGGCCTCAGCGAGACGCCTGTTTACAACCAGTCGGAGCGCTGAACACCAATGTTTGACCAAAAGTCAATTATGCATTGTAATACCTGCCTTGTCGGTTGAAAATTCACCTCTGAACTTTTGAACGTTTTTGTGAATCCTAGCAGAGGCTCCAGTGGCGAAGGCGGCTGTATTCAACACACAAGATCCGAGGAACAAAGTTTACACCGTAAACAACCTCTCTTGGGACCTCGGACCGGGGCAAAAATTTTCTGGTGGACCGGTACAAACATGCTTCCGTTTGCTGAGAACGTCAAACTAGCTACACAATCTGCGAGGGGAGCGTCTGGCCCCTGGCCTGTAAGGCCCCTGATTGTGGCGCTACTACCGGAAACTGAGGGATTCGCTTATCTCGGGAGTTGGGTTCCCGGCTGTCCGCTGTCATGGTTTGGCAGAAAAATCTTCATCTTCTCAAAGGACGATGTTCCCAAGCAGGTTAATATCCTCAAAAATATATTACCCCAAAAAAATTCTGCTATTAACATACATGGATGCACTTTTATTGAAACTTTGTTTTGATCTCTTCTATTCATAATAGGTAATACTTTTGGTTTATTATTCTTGGAATTATTTTCGCGACGGGAGTCGACGACTCCGATCGGCCTCAAAATTTGACATTATCCGTTTCAAGAGGTCTACATTCAAAATCCGAAATGTCCGTCCGCCGTACGCCGTCCGGGCCGTTTTGGGCAGTAGGAATTTTTTGAAAAATCTGAAATTTTGACAAAATACTTGGTTTACCATCTAGTTGTGCCCGTAAGGTTTTCAGTCCAATCGCCCAAACCCGTGGGGCGCTATGGGTCTAAAATGGGGCTACGGGTGGGGTTTTCTGAAGGCTTTGGGGTATGGGATCGAGTTAGGTGTCGTTTTCGAAGTATTTTTGGACGTAGAATCCATTTTTGGGGTCCCGCAACGATCCGATTTCACTGGGGCGATGTTTAGGGCATTCGTGGGGCTAAAAATGGGATATTTGAAGGATCCCAGGATGTTAAATATTTTTCGAGTAAAAAATACAGAGTTTTTGAAAAAACACATTTTTGAACAAAAAATCTAAAAAAAAAATTTTTTTTTGGGAAAAATCCAAAAAAAATTTTTTTTTAAATTTTTTCATTGACAGAATTAAATTTCTACACAAGTAACGTATATCAAAGAATAATAAACCCTTGTGTAAAATTTGCAGCGTTTTTTTTTTTTTTTTTTTTTTTTGTCCACTGACTGGCCTAACAGGAGATGGGAGGCTCAATATTCCGTCCCGTCCTCTCATTAAAAGCGCTCACCAGCTTAGCAGAAGTATAGGACTCCGTCCACCTAATCCTTACCAGCTTATGAGGAAATCAAGATTCCGTCCCGGTCAGAAATGTGAAGGGGCGTTCAGGGCACGACTCCGTCCCGAGGTTGTAGGGAAAATATATCATGAAATGTTCAGTTTTGCATCACGATATAATAAAGTGTCAAGAGGGCTCTAGTATGGGTAGGTATCAAACCTCATACAGCGTCAAGGAAGGTCGTTGTAAAAATACATGCAAGCATTGTGAATAGATTATAGCAGGAATGAAGAATAAGTAGCAGGGTAGGATAGAAGGATAACATTTGTTCTTGTGACCCAGGGAATTGGCATAAAACTGGATACTGATCTGATGAACTCGGCTCTTGATTGCGGGTTTGAGGGTTGTGCATTGAACAAATCTATTTGATTTTGTAACGCCTTTTGACGGGCCAAGATTTTAGGATCGAGGAATCTATGGGGAGCGTCCATGCTGTTCAATTTTATGTATAGTTCATTTTGAAATTTAGTGAGAATACTTGTAAAAGAGTATAATATGTCAGGATGCGATTTATTGAAATTGTCACCAAGGTGACGGTGAAACGCTTCACATAAGTTAGTGGTTTTGTTTAGGTCGGAATTTTGGTCGGCCCACAAGGTAGAAGGATAACTTGAAGATGAGTGCACATAATTTTTCTCTAAATATTTTATGAATTTCTCTTAGCATGGGCGGTCATTTTCTGTTTGGCAATCCTCCTGGATGTTGGGGCGGGATGATTATGCTCTAACGCCCAACCTGACGGAAACTTGAAACCTTCCACAAGCAACATATCATTTCCGCGTTCACTTTCGATTTTTTCTTCTTTAACGGACATAGCTGTGGCAAACGCGAGACTGAGATGATCCGTGCGAAGGTCACACGTACGGAGTCTTGCACTTTACTCGGGCGGGTCCCCCGCCACTCGGGACTGAGTGTTGGCCAGTGGCGGCTCGTGCGGGGGTTCAGTGGTTCAGAGAACCCCCAAAGATAGTGAGAGAGAGAGAGGAAAGGTTAGAGTGAGCGAGAGGAGAGAAAAATTGCATTTACCTATTATCAAATCATCTTCCCATAGTGTCACTGTTGATGCAAGTTGGTACATAACAAGTTCTTACTATTTTTGATAACAGTTCCATTCGGCTGGGGAGTGACGTCAGAACTTGGAGCTGAACTCAGCTTCGAACCAAAGCAGACCAAAGAATGAGGACAGGAGGGTGGGAGGGCGGTTGGGAAAGGTCACGTGACTGGGCGAAATTTTAAGAGGGTCTCTCGCTGGCGTCGGATGCAGCTCATGGAGTATTTTCCACAGGTACGAAGATTCGGAACAGTTTCTCAGTTCCGCAACAGTGTTGCCAAATCACATTTTTAAGGGAAGGGGACTTTTTGTTGGGGAAAACGGATATTATTCCCAGTGAATTCGGATTGTAATCGTCAAATCCTCCTGAAATGAATCAAAACAATTGGAGATTGAGCAACCATTGCTCTAAGATATAATCGTAGGGTTTTTTGAACACTATGCTGGAAATAACAGAGAAGAAAAAGAAAAGGGAATTGTCTGTGAGGGAATTTTTACTGACAATTGGCGCCCTCCTTTCCTACATGCCTGGTTGTTTCGGTACTGCCTACAGTTCGGCCTCCTTTTGTTTCGTACGAGTCGAGTCTAATAATTTTCTAGTCATTTAATTGTTTATTGTGTGTGTGATTTTCGACAGATGAATACCCGTCGCAAGAACATTGCCTTCGGCACTCCAACCTTGGATTACAGATAGGAAATGAAAAGCATGGGCCATATTATGCAGGGAAGTGGAAAGTGAGTTGGTTGTATTTTTCTTCTAAAATGAGACTTCTTGCTAAAGGTTACCATTCAGCATAACGTACTGCGAATTTCATTCGGGTTTGTATTAACTAGGTAATACGAGTATGTTCTTAATTTTGCTGTCGAAGTACGGTTGAACCCCTTCTTGCCAGTAGCACGAGCCGCCACTGGTGTTGGCAAACCTTTGAGTCGCTCTAATTGCACACGGATTACAGCTTCGGATTTAATGGGGGGACGGGGCGGAATCGTATGTCTCCCCAGGAGATATTAAATATCCACAAATTTTGTATACTAAATCCAAATGGTGGCCTCGGCTGCCTCCATTTTTGAACAGGCTCGTTTCTTTTTTAATAATTAAATTATTATTTAATAATATTTAATAATTATTATGGTCAATAAATCTTTTCGTATTTTCGGCACCGGCACCGGCTGGTTCATCGATTTCCGAATTCTTTCTTCTTCAGGGGAGTTCACAGTTTTCATCTTAGAGCACTTTCACTTAGCCTTCGAACTATTGTCCGTTATTGAAAGATTTTTTCTGACAAGACTTAAGCAATTTACGTACGAGATGCAACTAATTCTGGAACCCCGGGATTTCAAATTTTCGAAAATCGTCCGGGATCCCGGGATTGCAACCCCTACTCGGGAGTCAGATGCTCCATTAAAAGCGTTCTTTTTTTGTCCTCCTATGTTGTCCTTTTTTGTCCTTTTATTTGAATTGGATGTTCTTCATTCGCTAAAACCGACATGGCAACCCTCGTGTAAATGGGTACCTACGTTCTTGTTGTTTCCAATCGTTATAGGTTTGCTGTTAAATTGCACATCTGTTACACAAGTCCCAAACATTCTAAAACTTTGCAAGCATTTGTTTTATACATTCCCGATGAATTATATAATTTGAAACGCTGTATACAGCGCATTCTTTGACCGAATCTCAACAAATTAACCAACACCAGAAACCCTTGAATTTTGAAATTGAAAATTATCTCCCTGATTCAACGTTTTCCTGGGACAGTGAAGAGCATAAAGGTCTTTCAAATGAAACAAATGATTTGACAGACAATTTTAATAAGTTCTTAGTTAAAAAATCATACGAGCGAAGTATTTACAAGTTAATGTACATATTTACAACCACAATGTTTTGATCTATCCATTCTTGATTGTATAGACAATTTTCTTACTTAAAAAATCAAATTATTTACAAGCCAATGAATTATTTTTTGTAAGCAGTGATGTTCATGGAGTGCTGGCAGTGTCTGATTCCTGCTTCGTGAACAGCCGTTTGATGTTGGCGATTTGCAACCGGAGTGCTGCGGCTTCCACCTCCAAAAAGGCTCTTCTCCTTTCCAATTTGGCGGCGTTGAGTCGGAGAGTGTGAAACAGAATATTCTTCTCGACCAATAACGTTTCCTTCTCAGCCAGCTCTTCGGCTTCCTGCTTCGTGGACAGCCCTTTCATACGGGCGATTTCCAGCCGGAGTGCTGCAGGTTCCACCTCCAAAAAGGCTATTTTCCTTTCCAATTTGGCCGAGTGAAGTCGGAGAGTGTGAATCAGAATATTCTTCTCGACCAATAACATTTCCTTCTCAGCCAGCTCATCAGATTTACCTGCAACAAAAAATTGTTTAATGATTTTTTGTAATTATTAATAACGACATTAACAAGTCTGTCAAAAAAATAAAAATAAAAAATAAAAAAAAACAAGACGATTTAAGATGGATTCCCACTATCTCACCGCATCCACCTTACATTATGAACAAGTCTTTCATACAACACACATGGTAGTAGAAATGTATCAAAGAGTCTGAAATGTTGACACAACATGAGGGCCCATCCTAGTCGATCTTGCTCAATTTTCAGGTCGACTGGATCCCCACGGGGTTTTATTGGGTGGAAAATAGGTTTTTCGCAGGGTTCTGAGCGAGTCGGCGAGTGGGGTTTCATTTTTCGAAGTAATTTTTAATTTATAACCAATTAAAAGGGCGCCCTGACCTGTGCAATCATTATAGAAACGTGGTTTCATCAAAAATAATTATTACGGAGGGGTCATTTTTAATCATTTGATTTCGGAATCTGAAATTGGTCTTAAAAAAGTCAGCTCGGCGAGTAGATAACGAAAGGAGTCTGAAACCGCCAAAAAGCTGGCTCAAAGTGGTCCAAAAATTTGTTCAAAAAATTAGAAACCGCCATTTTTTAAAGAAAGGAGGGCCCAGGAGGGCTCGACCAGGATGCGGGACGAGTGCTGAAGAGCCCACCTTCCCCCCAAAGAATTCCATGGTCTGTGCCACCTCCCCCGACTCAATCCTTCTCGTCAAGGGGGGGGGGGAGGTCCCAGTTGCATGAAAGACTTCTCAGCACACCCTCCTCCAACACAGAGACAAGAAATCTGCAATTTTGACAAAATACTAGGTTTATCATTTATTTGCGGTCACAAGGTTTTCAGCTAAAAAAGGGCTACGGGAGGTTTTTTTTTTTTTTTTTTTAAAGGCTTTTGGGTATGGGATCGAGTTAGGTGTCGTTTTCGAAGTATTTTTGGACGAAGAATCCATTTTCTGGGGTCCTGGAACGATCCGATTTCACTGTTGCGATCTACAGGGCTTTCATGGGGCTACAAATGGTATTTTGGAAAAATCCCAGGAGGTCGAATATTTTCCGAGTAAAAAAATTGTTTTGAAAATTTTGTTGTTACTATTCAAACAGAATTACTATTCGGACGTGTCACCTATATCAAAGAATGATAAACCCTTGTGTAAAATATTCAGGAGTGAATTTTGAATTTCAGTGGCTCTCTTAACTCGTAATGTGATGCTCCACAACATAAATTTTGAGTCAATTCATTTGCATTACCCGTTCATAAGTTACACGGATTGAAACATGAGCGAATCCTATTTTTCAGGCAAGTTGGGAAAATTGCTTTTTTGTGACGCTTGATTGTGGCTAAACGGCAGAACGGATTCTAATGTGTAAGGAGGTCAATCGACGCAGAATTTCATGCCCTTTAACTTTGCTTGAGAAGCATTTTCCCTGCGGTGCTTAGTTTTCGAGTTGTCGGTGAAAAACTGGAAAATGTCCGAAAAAACGATATTTTCTGGCCACCGAACGTTCTCCCGACAAACATTCACCTACCATTTTTGATGTTTCGTAATTCGCCTTCGTGGGACTCGAATTAAATCATTCATTAATGACTAATTTGTCATACATGTTTGGGCCACATGAACATAAGTATACTGCTAGGAATGAGAGATCTGAGTTGTTTGCTCTTATGTGGGTAAATAACTGAAGTAAATGTTCCCATAGTCGACCCCTTAAGGAAATTTTGACAGGTTTTTGCCTCTCCCACCCTCAAAATCGAGTTTTCCCACTTTTTCAAGGTTTCCACAAATCCCTTCTCTACACGATGCAATAGTAAATTTTATTAAAATTTGGGCTTAAAAGGGAGAAAAATGAGTGAAATAAGATTGTTTCAGTAGTCGACAGGTGGTTGTCCAAAAACCCCCATATTTTTGTATTTTTTATTTTTTGGTTTTCGGTCATTTTCACCCAGAAAGAAGCGTCTGGTCGAAATATTCATTCCATGCTTTTTTAAAGAGGATAAAATTCTGCGTCGAATGAGCACCCTATCAACTCATTCCGGTTAAGCCGTCTGGCTGAAACCGAACGTCAAAGATGTGCAATGTTTTACAAAATGGGGAAAAATTTTGAGCCACTTTTAACGCTCCAACAGTAACAAATCACCTAGTTGATATAGTAAAGGTAACTACATAGTAATATTATTGAAGTACCTAATTATTATGTGGCTTGTAACGATGAGAAACCACCCTGTCGACTACTGATTCAGCAGCAGATTACAGAATGAGTTTGTATGCAATTTTCACATGATGTCACTTGATGATATCAAGGATAATATCAATATTAATATATTATATTAAATGAATTTTGTATCTTTCCTTATTTTCTGTGTTCCCGAGTGTTTCTAGTTTACGTTGATCCAAAAAATTTCCGGCTGTTTTCCGGCTATGTCGACTATGGGTGCAAAAAAAAAAGTAGTCGACAGGGGGTGTCAACAACTGAATCATTCTCATCACCTAAGGTTCTTATCCTTCCAGCTAACGAATCACCTCAGAAACGGTGGCCATGACAACTGCTAACTAAATCTTTCCCGTTTTTCGGGTTTTCCCGCTCGTTTCCATGGCAACTTCCCATTAAACATTCAGAAGACATTGAAGGATCAAGAGCGCCACCCACGAATGCAAATCTGTTGAGCTTAGCTTTTCTCATTTTTCGAAGGGGGTGTCGACTACTGGTGATGTCGACAATGGGTACTTTTACCTTAACTGACTTGGGAGGATTTAAATTTTTTTTAAATTGAGTTGAAAATTGTGGCTAAACGGCTGAACGGATTCTAATGTGTAAGGAGGTCATTCGACGCAGAATTTCATGCCCTTTAACTTTGTTTTGGAAGCATTTTCTCTACGATGCTTAGTTTTCAAGTTATAGGCGAAAAACTGGAAAATGCCCGAAACAAAATCGAGATTAAAATTTTTCTGGCCACCGAAAGTTCTCCCGACAAAAATTCACCTACCATTTGTGATGTTTCATAATTCAGACCCATAAAAACAATTAAAAAAAAAAAAAAAAAAAGAGCTTCTACACCACATCTTGCACGAGTCAAATCCTCTGGCGAGTGGCCTACGTGGGACTCGAATTAAATCATACAGTAGCTGTACCAATCATGTTTGAGCCACATGAACATAAGGACAAAGCTAGGAATGAGAGATCTGTGTTGTTTGCTCTTTTTATTGAAACATTTTAATCCTACCTCCCTATCAAGGTGACAAGCCAAAACATAAACAAAAACATGAACAAGAAACCCGACGGCCCGGGTAAATAACTAACTGACTTGGAAGGATTAATTTTTTTTTTTAATTGAGAGTTGGAATTTTTTTTGTTTAATTGAGTTGGAAAAAATTGCCTTTTTGTGACGCTTGATTGTGGCTCAACGGCTGAACGGATTCTAATGTGTAAGGAGGTCATTCGACGCAGAATTTCATGCCCTTTAACTTTGTTTCAGAAGCATTTTCCCTGCGGTGCTTAGTTTTCGAGCTATAGGTGAAAAACTGGAAAATGTCCGAAAAAAACAAGATTTTCTGGCCACCGAAAGTTCTCCCGACAAAAATTCACCTACCATTTGTCATGTTTCGTAATTCAGAACCATAAGAACAATTAAAAAAAAAGCTTCTACACCACATCTTGCACGAGACAAATCCTCTGGCGAGTGGCCTACGTGGGACTCGAATTAAATCATACAGTCATACATGTTTGGGCGACATGAACATAAGTATATTGCTAGGAATGATAGATCTGAATTGTTTGCTCTTTTTATTGGAACATTTTAATCCTACCTCCTTATCAAGGTGACAAGCCAAAACATAAACAAAAACATGAACAAGAAACCCGACGGCCCGCGTTTGCTCTTAGGAGGGTAAATAACTAACTGACTTGGGAGGATTTTATTTTATTTTTAAATTGATAGAAAAAAAAAACGAGTAAGTAAACAGAGATTTGTGGAAAAAGGTAAGAAATAGGTGAGGAGGAATTGTGTGAGTGAATTTACTAAACGTTGCAGGCATTGGAATATTAGGAACAATCTAACAATCATCGTTGTCTGCAATGTTTATAATGTACCTACTCAATTAAGTTAATTGCTATGTCAATATTATATTCTTAAGCTAACATATGTGTGTAGGTACTTACATTTCACTTCCTGCGACATGATGACACGAGGGTGCGTAAACAACTTGTTGAGACGATTTTGCACACAAATGAACGGAACTTGTCGAAAGTAGTCGGAACTCAAAACGTCAATTTCCGCGTTTACGTCTACTTTTATAGAAATCCCCACCCCTCGAAGTGTATTTCGAAAAGTGGGAGGGCGTAAGGCGTAGGGCGGGCACAGGTACATTTTTGGATAAATAAAGGAGAAGGGAAAGGAATTTGAGTTGTACGGAGAAACGCAATAACGTACGAGCTGGGAAAGGCCAGATTTTATGACAAAAGACGCAGGTAATTGGGTTTGGTGTTAAGCAAAGGGACTGGAATACACGGCAGCCGGGGCAACGACCACTTCTCGGTGACGTCCCTTCGATATTATTATTATTTTTTTTTTTAGCTCGGTTCAATACCCGTGAACAAATAGAAACAACCGAAAATCAATTGATTCAAACATGAAATAAAAAAAGATGCAAATTTAACACAAGGGTTTATTATTCTCGGAAAACGACACCTTATTTGACTTCAAAAATCTCATTTGTAGCCCCATGACAGCCCCATAGATCCTCACGGTGAAATTGAATCGTTCTGGGATCCACCGAATTGGAATCTACGTTCAAAATAGCAACGACCAAAAAACTGCCTCCAGTTTAGCAACTGATTCCTATTGATTTTGGAGCGCTGAATCCAGGAAAAATAGCCAAAATACTCTATCACGTCACGTTTTCTTGCAAACTTTGATTTCTTACCCATATAAGGAATGTTCAGAATCTGAATCATCTGAAGATTTCTTTTTGGCTGACGGCAGTTTATTTTCTTGGCCCAAAATAGAGGTTGTAATGCTTGAAACACTCCCTCATGATATTTCGGGAGGTTTTGTATTCATTAATTAATCAATTCACTTAAGACTGGACGACTGCGAGGGGCGGGGGATCAATCCAGTACTACTTTCCCGAAAACAAGAGGGCGTATAGTGAAGAGCAGGGTGAACGGTTTCACCAGGACATCAACGACGCCGAGAGAAGGTACCAAGGAAGATGGAACACCAATATGATGTCCGATTTCTGCTGGTTGCTGCTACGGGAAACCCCCAATAAAAAACGCTGCAAATTTTACACAAGGGTTTGTTATTTTTTTTTTTTTTTTTTTAGCACAATAAAACTTTATTCAAGGGTTTGTTATTCTTTGATATAGGTTAGTTTCGCAAAAATTATTTCTGTGTCAAAAGAAACAAGCCATCAAGTGAATTGAATAGATGAGCGCAACCTTTTTGTTATTACGCGAGAGAAACTAAGAAACAGTAGGTATCTAGCGACCAAACTATGCCACACAACACATCATCCACGTGATGCTCATTACGTAAACAACTGCACCCTAACGACCGATGCGTAATAAAACCTTATGCCGATCAGAGGTAACGAACGGCTCAGGCTGCAAAAATCGTTTTGGAGTCGTTGGAATCAGCCTGAAAAGCTCATTCCATAGACCCTTGTACCAACGAAATCGGACAAAAACTTTCGTCCCCCTTTTGAGGCCTCCTTAGTTACACATCAGAGATAAACAACTTTCGTCGTGAAGGACCTCCCGAAAACCGATGAAGGGGATGAGGGAGGAAAAATCATGGTAGCCTATAACCACCCGACCTGGAAAGTGACAAGCTCCCTTACACAGAAGCTGCAGGTCTTCGTCAATCGATGTCTCCGACGTATCCTAGGGGTGTTTTGGCCAGACGTAATTTCTAATAGCCAGCTTCTGGAGCGAACTGGTCAAAAGCTCATGTCGTCAGAGATTAAGCTCCGAAAATGGAAATGGATCGGCCACACACTCCGCAAGGATGAAGCGTCCATAGAGAAGAAAGCTCTGGACTGGACCCCTCAGGGATACAGAAGAAGAGGTCGACCACGAACAACATGGAGACGATCTGTCGAGGCGGAGGTCGAGCGAGTTGGGAAGTCGTGGAGGGAAGTCAAGACTTTGGCGAACAACCGCGAGGGATGGCGAAACTTTGTAGCGGCCCTATGCTCCTCTTAGGAGTCACAGGAAATAAGTCAAGTAAGTCAAGTCTATAACCACCCCCCGAACTCGCTGATGACAATGAGACCACCCTCATGAAAATCTGTTGAGCCGCTCGGGCGTGATGCTCTGTACACAAAAAAAAAACACATGTCGAAGAGGTGAGCGCACCTTTCCATTTTTTGGAAAAAGGTTGCGCTAAAAATGTTGGGGAAAAAAAAAATTTTGGATTTTTTTTTTTTCAAAAAAATTTATTTTTGGATTTTTCTTTTTTCAAAAAATTATTTTTTCAAAAATTCTTTATTCTTTACTCGAAAAATAATTAACCTCCTGGGATCCTTCAAAAATCCCCTTTTTAGCCCCATGAAAGCCCTATAGATCGAAACAGTGAAATCGGATCGCTGCGGGACCCCAAAAAATGGATTCTACGTCCAAAAATACTTCGAAAACGACACCTGACTCGATCCCATAGCCAAAACCCTTCAAAAGCCCCCTTCTGTAGCCCCATTTTAGCCCCATAGAGCCCCACGGGTTTGGGCGATCGGGCTGAAAACCTTGCGGGCACAACTAGATGGTAAACCAAGTATTTTGTCAAAATTTCAGATTTTAAAAAAAATTCCTACTGCCCAAAACGGCCCGGACGGCGGACGGCGGACGGACATTTCGGATTTTGAATGTAGACCTCTTGAAACGGATAATGTCAAATTTTGAGCCCGATCGGAGTCGTCGACCCGCGTCGCGAAAACATAGGTGTATTATTCCAAGAATAATAAACCAAAAATACGCCAAGCAACGCACCAAGAGCATTCAGGGTCCACCGAAGAAGAAACGGGCCCACCAGGAGATTCCTTGACTTTTCGTCAATATTGCGTTGCTTTCTTTCGTTTCCATTAAATGGAAACGTAAATTTTACGGAATTTACATTCAAGGAAATAAAACTATGCTGGAGATTACCATAGTGAAATGAGCCTTATTTATAACCCAGAGACTAAGGATAACCTAATGTAGCAAAAAATCTGTACGAGATGGAGCAAATTGCCCACCAGATTTGGATTCAGCGCACCAAAAAACGTAAAAATCAGTCATAATACACGAGGCAGTTGAAAAAACATTTATTCCTGTGTAGTTTGAAAACGACACCTACTTCGACCCCATAGCCGAAACCCTTCAAAACCCCCTCCAGTAGTCTCTTTTTAGCCCCGGAGGACGATGGGGACTCCGGTTTCAATAATGGTCTCGGTTGTATATTGGTTTACTATTCTTGGAGTAATGGTTCTAGAAAGAAAAACGCTGCATATTTTAAACGAGGGTTCATTATTCTTTGGTTGAATTACTTGTGCGAAAATAAGTTCTGCCAATAAAAAAAGTTTGGAAAAAATGTTTTTCGCAAAAATATATAGGTAAGTATATATTTTTTTGAAAAATTTTGTTTTCAAAATACCTACATTTTTACTAGGAAAATATTTTACTGCCTAGGATCATTCAAAAATCCCATTTGTAGCTCCATGAAAGCCCTATAGATCGCCACAGTGAAATCGGATCGTTCCGGGACCCCCAAAACGAGTTTTTCACGAGAAAAAAAGAAATTTGGAATCGTACCAATAGTTCTTGAGCTACAACCGAAAACGCTCTGAAAAACGTGCTTCCGCTGTCTTCAGGTCTTCAACTAAAATGTTCGCATTTTGGACAAAACGGCCTATTTTCAAAGTGCCATAACTCTGGAACTAATTGACCTACACAGCTCCGGTTTGGCTTAAATTGTCAAACATTTATTGCTTTAAAAAAACTCAGATAATAGCTTTCGTCGGACAATGAATAGTTTATTAGATACAGAGCAAAAACTGAAATAAAGGCGAAAAAAATCGCGGTTTTTCGTGTGCTACGCGTGAAGCACAGCTTTTTTTAAAGGGGCTATGTGACATTTTTGGCCATTTTCACTTTTTTTCATTTTCTGAGTCTTCGTAGATAGTTAAATCAATCGCGATTGAAAGTAGTCTCGTAACGATAACCCTTCCTAGAGAAAAACGCTACAAATTTTACACAAGGGTTTATTATTCTTTGATATAGGTTAGTTGCGCAAAAATTATTTCTGTGTCAAAAGAAAAAATGTTGGAAAAAACATTTTTTGGATTAAAAAAAAAAATGTTTTTTCAAAAATTCTTTATTCTTTACTCGAAAAATATTTAACCTCCTGGGATCCTTCAAAAATCCCATTTTTAGCCCCATGAAAGCCCTATAGATCGCAACAGTGAAAACGGATCGCTGCGGGACCCCAAAAAATGGATTCTACGTCCAAAAATACTTCGAAAACGACACCTGACTCGATCCCATAGCCAAAAGCCTTCAAAAACCACCTTATGTAGCCCCATTTTAGCCCCATAGCGCCCCACGGGTTTGGGCGATCGGGCTGAAAACCTTGCGGGCACAACTAGATGGTAAACCGAGTATTTTGTCAAAATTCCAGATTAAAAAAAAAAGAATTCCTACTGCCCAAAACGGCCTGGACGGCGCGCCGCGGCGGACGGACATTTCGGTTTTGGAATGTAGACCTCTTGAAACGGATAATGTCAAATTTTGAGGCCGATCGGAGTCGTCGACCCTCGTCGCGAAAACATAGGTGTATTATTCCAAAAATAATAAACCAAAACCGGGTTGAAATGTCCGATTTCCTTTGAAAGGGGCTATGCGCGCCACACAAACCCTTTCAAATGACAACTTGCTGCCCAACTATGTCGTCACCGTGGAATTTGACGGTTGAGGAGAAGCTAAAATTTAGCCTGAAATTTATTTTATACAATTGAAAGATTGTTAAAACTGTGTCAGGCAACCCTGGAATCCACAGTTGAAGCAACTTCAGTAGTAACTTTGATAGATTTCCCAGGGGTCGAGTAAGGTGTCGTTTTCGCGGCAATTTTTGGCTAGAAACGACTCAGAGGGATTCTCGACCAATCCGAACACCTTTGGATGCAGTGTAAGGCTTTTATTGAGCAACAACTGGTGCGGGTGTTGACAGGGGCGGGTGGGCAGGGGCTCGAGTGAGGTGTCGTTTTCGGGAGTAGTTTCGATTTGTGGGGGTCCCAGACCTGTCCGAGGCTTTTAGAGGCATTTAGAGGAGAAGGGGGTTGAAGGATTTTACCTTGGGGTTAAATGAGCGACTGGCTTGGACATGAAATCAGTTTCTGAAGTTTTCCATTTAAAAAAATGCGTACTTATCATTCTTATCATTATGTATACCTTTCATAAGTATCGAAAAAAGAGTTTATTCATCCAAATGCTTTCATTCGATAAATAAAGCTGTTTATTATAATTATTTCAATCCTGAAAAATTTTTTTTTAATATATTTTTTTGAGTTTGGTTAGGGAGAGAGAACGACTCCTCTGCTGAATAGTATATTCATAATATTCAGCAGAGGAGTCGTTCTCTCTCCCTAACCAAACTCATTGGATTAGACCTCTGCACCATCGGCAAACAACCATTTTGTGATATATTTTTTTTACTGGGGCTACGTGACTGATTTTAAAATAACAATTTGGATCACTTTCCTTTGTTGACAAAATCGGAATACTTCTGAGAAATAGTAAAGTGTTTCGTTTTAATGGAAAATCAGCAAAAACTGGAGGATTTGATCGTTTTAACGATGTGACAGTTTTTTGCGTTTTTCCACAAGTTTCATAAACTTAACATAACTCCCCTTTTTTTAAAAAACTGATTCAAATAAACGGTAGGAAAATATTTCAAACAAATGTTTAAAGCAGTGGTCCGCAACCTTCTTTGAGTCAAGGCAACCCCTTTTCGTGACGGCCTCACCCTGTGGCACCCCACCATACAAACACAAAATTTCGCAGTGTAATAACTTCGGAATATATTCTTGTTTTTTTCTTTCTATAGAAACAAGTTTTCAGTAAAGAGCACAAAAACTTTTATTAATAATTAATAGGTAGGTAGGTACCTAGGTAAAATGTTAATTCTTTTCTTTAGTGGTAGGTAACTTAAATCAATGTGAAATTTGTCCCTGATGTTTTCTGCAAATTTCTGGGATTCTAGGAGGCAGTTGGGAAAGGCAAACCCTCATGTCCTCTAATATGCTTTCCAACATTCTTTGCCGGTCTTTGGCTCTGTCTTTTACGTCGAACGACATTTCAGCAACACGACGAGCGACAGTTTCAGTCGAGAGGGTACCTTGTCAATTTCCAAAGCTGCTTCATTTCCAAGCATTATGCGTACCATTTCTTTGCAAGCAGGTTTAACCAAATTTTCTCCAATGGTGTGTGCTTTCATTTCTCCTACGAACATTCGGGAAACAACGAAGCTAGTCTCGAGAGTTCTATCCGAAACCTTGACTTTTCTTGTGAACTGAGCAGCTTGTATATTATTGCTAGAAAGAAGCCTCTTGAAATAAACAGCATTCTTGTCCTCCAAATGAGAATGTTTACTAGAAAGGTGGCGTTTCAATTTACTTGGGACCATTGCTGCATTGCTCAATATTTCACCACAGACAACATCGGTTTGGTTCACCACTTAGGAATCGGTTTGTCTGGAGGCCCACACTTTTTTTTATTATACACCGCTTTTATAATAGGTAGGTACGTCGTTTCACACATATTATACTAGTTAGCGGATCTGTTAGTGAGTTAGGGTTTTGGGATGTGTTTAGTTCAATCGTGTCCCAATAAATTGCAGTAGGTTCAATATTTGTTTTTTCTCCTTTCTTATTATAATTATACAAAAAGTTATTCCGATCTCAAAATCTTGCGGCACCCCAGGACGGGGCTAATGGCACCCCAGGGTGCCGCGGCACCCCGGTTGCGGATCACTGGTTTAAAGAATAAAAAAATAAAAAATAATTAAATAATTAAAATTAATTGGAAAAAAATTAATGGTTCACCTGAAACTGAAAATAATTAAAAATCCGATTCAATTAAACGGTCGGAAAAGATTTCAATCAAATTTTGAAAGAATTAAAAAAATATAAAACAAAAATATTAAAAAAAAAATTAATTAAATAGGTAATTAAAAATAATTTTAAAAAATGGTTTACCTAAAACTTAAAATAATTGAAAACCCGATTTAATTAAACGGTAGGAAAAGAGTTCAAACAAATTTTTAAAGAATTAAAAAAATAAAAAAATAATTGAATAATTACAATTAATTAGAAAAAATTAATGGTTCACCTGAAACTGAAAATAATTAAAAAAACCGATTCAATTAAACGGTAGGAAAAGATTTCAAACAAATTTTTAAAGAATTTAAAAAATATAAAACAAAAATATTAAAAAAAATAATTAAATAATTAAAAATAATTTTAAAAAATGGTTTAGGTACCTAAAACTGAAAATAATTGAAAAACCGATTCAATTAAACGGTAGGAAAAGAGTTCAAACAAATTTTTAAATAACTAGTTGCTCGGTGCGCTTCGCTGCACTCAAGTTGCCAAGTCCTAATCCCTAGTAACGACGCTTTTTGATCCGTCTCTCGTCGCGAAGGAAAGCTCCGTTCGCGACGAAGGAAGAGAGTTCGCGAAATCTAATATGGCCTACGACACATCCGGACCTGCGGAACCCGACGGAAAAAAACGCCGTCTCTCTACCGTTGAGGCGGGGTAGCGTGGAATGTACGTGAATACATACACACTTACGGAGACGAACAACTTTAATTGTATAGATAAAAAATGATAAAATAAAAAAAATAAAAAAATAGGTAATAAAAAAATTTAAAAAAAAATTTAGGTTCACCTGAAACTGAAAATAATAATTATTTTCAGTTTTAGGTGAACCACTGCATTGTTTTTGCTCGGGGAAATTTTTTCCGCATCCCATGATGAAGTCAGGCCGCAGCTGTGTCCCTTGGTAATGGGGAATCCCGTCCCTGCCATGACAATGTCCCCTACCTCCTATTCCAACCCCTTGTGGTAAAGGCCTCTAATGGGTATTTACGACCACAATCAGGTCTATTCAATGGAGGACGAGTACGGAACTATAGGAATTACTTACAACTTGGCGATGGAGATGGGAAAGGATTAACGGTAACTTAGGTGTGTACCTGAGACGGGTATGTTCGAGTTATGATAGTCAGAGCGGAGTAGAAATGTGTACCTACAATACTGGAATTGAAGGAATTTGCAAACAAATGTTGTTAATTGTTGTAGACCTCACTAGCGAGTCCGACAACACTATGAGGCTCTGTTTTGACGGGTTTTCAGTCCTACAGAAGCCCAAATACACGGTGAACTCGGATGGGCCTGAGACCCCCTAATTGGATTCTTCGTTCAAAAATACTTCGACAACGACACCTCACTCGACCCGCTATCCCAAATCACACTGGTAATCGGAAAAAAACTCCCCGGAAAAAAATCCCCTTAGAATACTCAAGGGCGGAAAAAAAATCCCCAAAAGAAAAATTTTAAAAAATGAAAAAAAATCTCGAGCAAAACACAATAGAAAGTTAAGGAACCTCTTCGTTTGGTTTATTATTCTTGGAATAATTATTATTCCAAGAATAATAAAACTTTATTATTGTACAACTGTATATTATACACCTATGTAATCGCGACGGGGGTCGAAAATTCTGATCGGCCTCAAAATATGACATTATTCGTTTCAAGAGGTCTACATTCCAAAAACGAAATGTCCATCCGCTGTACGCCGTCCGGGCCGTAGGATTTTTTTTTTTTAAATCTGAAATGTTGACAAAATACTCGATTTACCATCCAGTCGTGCCCGCAAAGTTTTCAGCCCGATCGCTCACACCCGTGGGGCGCTATGGGGCTAAAATGGGGCTGCGGGAGGGTTTTTTTGAAGGCTTTTGGCTATGGGATCGAGTCAGGTGTCGTTTTCGAAGGATTTTTGGACATAGAATCCATTTTTGGGGGGTCCCGGGTTGATCCGATTTCACTGTGGCGATCTAGGGCCTTCATGCCTAGGGCATCAAGGCCCTATAGGGCTTTCATGGAGATACAAACGGGATTTTTGAAGGATGCCAGGAGGTCAAATAATTTCCGAATGAAAAAATAAAAAAATTGTTGAAAAAACATTTTTAAAAAATTTCGTTTTTTCAAAATTTTATTGATTGACAGAATTAATTTTCTCACAAGTACACACTGAATACACACTGGTACACGGTTCCGATAAAAGATGAGACGAAGCCACTCATCTTTTGCTCAATACAACATAATATGTTGTAATATTTAATATTACAACATATTATCTATTATGTTGTAGTATTATGTTTACAACGTCTAATACAACATAATAATTTATTATTAGTCATTGTAAACACCAGTCACCTACTGCTTAGAGTCCCCCCCCCTCCCTTCGACAACAAATACTTAAGTATCATCTTCTATTCATTTCCATTCAGTCAACGCTATTTCTTCTACGGGGATTTTTTTCCGGGATTGGAAAAAATTGGGGATTTTTTCCGGCGCCTTTTTTGGGGGGGACTTTTTTTCCGTGGATTTTTTTCCGGGGACTTTTTTCCCTACAACCAATCACACCTAATTATAAAACCCCTCCTGTACCCTCTTTTTAACCATACGGGATTGAGCGATCTGGGTAAACACCTTTCGAGCTCAACATCAAGAAGAACAGAGTTTGTTGTCGAAACAGCATTTTTAAATCTACACATCGTGAAACCTAAGGAAAAACGCTGCAAATTTTACACTTGGGTTTATTATTCTTTGATACAGGTTACTTGTGCGGAAATTTAATTCTGTCAATGAAAAAAATTTTAGAAAAACATTTTAGTTGGATTTTTTTTTTTTTAAAGAAAATTTAAGCCAATCAATGCAAGATCTCGAAAGCACTCAGCTGAAAACCACCAATTAATTAATGAAAAGTGAAGTTCAGAAACTGCTGGCAGATGGGATCATTGAGGAGAGCAGATCTAATCCCCGTGGAGAGCTCAAGCTTTTGTAGTTAGCAAGTTAGTTTTTCATTTACACAGAATTAAATTTATCACAAGTAACCGATATCAAAGAATAATAAACCCTTGTGTAAAATTTGCAGCGTTTTTTCCCTCCAGAACTCCCTCATTTCACGGTGTCCTCTCCGCAGTAAAACTCGCCGCCCAAACCCCCATTTTTTTACCTCAATTAAAAGGGGCACCTACCTGCCTTCAAAACCTCGAGTTGGGACGTTACTCAAGCAAAAAAATCCAATAAAGACTTTTACCGTCCCGACATCTGCCGCAGGAGTAAAAATCGCAATATTTAAGGGATTTTTTTTTTCCGTTTAAGGGTCCGGCGATTTCAATTTGTATGAAACCGTCTGGCGTAGGTAGGAATGAGAATAGTTAAATTGACGTCGCGGTAAGCGGAAAAGGTGACTCAAGCAACAGTTGACAACAAGGTAGCAGAGTTGGGCACATTTTTAATTAAGGTTGTGTACTTATAAATAAGGTTGTGAATTAATTCACATCATGCTTTGTTTGTGAATGTGAATGTGAATTAATTCATACTTTACCTATTTGTAAATGTGAATGTGAATTAAATCACATTCACAACTGTAAACGTGAATTAATTCAAATCCACAACTTTTTCTGTAAATTAAATTAAATTCACACAAAAAATTGTAAATTATTCACAAAAATGTAAATAATTACAGAAAATAGCCTGTGAATTTTTTTTTAATTCACAAATAATTTGTGAATTTTTTTAATTTACAAATAATTTGCGAATTTTTTAAATTCACAATTAAATATGTGAATTTTTTTTAATTCACAGCTAAATATGTGAATTTTTTTTACATTTACAGTGAATTATGACCAAATTCGCGGTAATTTACAGTTCTCATGGGTCTGCTGATATTGTAATACACTGGGAAAAGCCCTTAAAAAAAGCACTTAAAGCAAAAAGCAAAAAGCACTTAATTGTAGTATATTATTAAGTGGTATTATTGTGGTAGTAGGATTAAGTGGTAGGAAATTGCCAGAAAAATTGTATTCATCGGCTTTTCTCAGTGTATTCCAATATCAGCAGACCCATGAGAACTGTAATTACCGCGAATTTGGTCTTAATTCACTGTAAATGTAAAAAAAATTCACAGATTTAGTTATGAATTGAAAAAATTCACATATTTAATAATTATTTCAATTATTGTGAATTTAAAAGAATTCACAGGCTTTTTTCTGTAATTATTTACATTTTTGTGAATAATTTACAATTTTTTGTGTGAATTGAATTTAATTTACAGAAAAAGTTGTGAATTTGAATGACCTAATTCACATTTGTTGTGAATGTGAATTAATTCACGTTTACAGCTGTGAATGTGAATTAATTCACATTCACATTTACAAATAGGTAAAGTATGAATTAATTCACATTCACATTCACAAACAAAGCATGATGTGAATAAATTCACAACCTTATTTATAAATAAAAATGTGCCCAACTCTGCAAGGTAGGAGCCATTACGGTGAAATGTGACCACTGTGGTGGAGCAAACCCGTGTTTGGTGTCTTTTTATACGTTTCCAACTGCCCACCCGCTCGTGGTTTTTTTTTGCCCAACTGCCAACCGGCGTCTGTTCCGTGCGTGGACAACTGCCACCAGCTTGTGGACAAGTGCCACTCCACTTACAACGTATCAACAAATTTTCCTTCTTTCCAACAGACTTGGGACTTTCTGCTTGCGCGCAGGAGTGGTTTGAAATTGGGAGGCGGTTCCCAACTGACACCCGGCTCGCGGTTTAGTGCCCAACTGACACCTGGACGCTGTTCCAGACGAGGACGGCTGACACCCAACACCTCTTTAAGTTGAGGACGACTGACACCCTATTTCATCGCTAATTTATCTTTTAGATAATGTTCATCGATCGGTTTAAATAATGTTGATCGATTTATTCATGTAATCGTCAAGACACATAGGCAGTCAATAAAGTGTAAAGTTATTCCTCGTCAAAGTGAGGGCGCAGTTTGGGCGAGATACGCTTAATGAAATCGTACACGTACGTGTAGGAAGTTCTCCGTTTTCATATTCGTCTATGTTTCTGTACCCAACATTGCTTTTTTTCTCGTACATGAACGTCTTTGATTGGTTGTAGGAAAAAAAGTCCCCCCAAAAAAAGGCGCCGGAAAAAAAAAATCCCCAGTATTTTCCGATCCCGGAATAAAAATCCCCGTAGAAGAAATAACGTTGACTGAATAGGAATGAATAGAAGATGGTATTAAATACCATCGTCTATTCAAATTCTGTTGTCGTAGGGGGTCAACACTAAGCAGTAGGTGACTGGTGTTAACAATGACTCGGTCAACGTCTAATGTTGTATTGTCCAAAAGATGAGTGGCTTCATCTCATCTTTTATCGAAACCGTGTACCTATTCAGTGTGTACTTGCGAGAAAATTAATTCTGCCAATCAATAAAATTTTGAAAAAAAAGAAATGTTTAAAAAAAAGTTTGTTTTTTTTTCATTCGGAAATTATTTGACCTCTTGGCATCCTTCAAAAATCCCGTTTGTAGCTCCATGAAAGCCCCATAGATCGCCACAGTGGAATCGGATCGTTGCGGGACCCCCAAAAAATGGATTCTACGTCCAAAAATCCTTCGAAAACGACACCTCACTCGATCCCATAGCCCCATCAAAAAACCCCTCCCGCAGCCCCATTTTACCCCCATAGCGCCCCACAGGTTTGAGCGATCGTGCTGCTTCCGGGCACAACTAGATGGTAAACCGAGTAAGTATTTTGTCAACTTTACAGATTTTTATAAAAACGCCTACTGCCCAAAAGGGTTGGTACGTCAGTACACCCAGCGAGGTGAAAGTAGGGTCACCAGTACACCCGGGCACTACCGCAGTACACCCAGAGAAGAATCGGACGTATGACGCGAGTACACCTGAACGAGTTTTAACTCGAGTACACCCAGTCCGCTCGATAGTGCCGGAAAACACGAAGTTCCTGGCACGAAGTTGACGCACTTGACGGAAAATAATAAAATTGATTAATTTAATATTTATTTAATAAAAAATTAATTAAGGATCGAGCTGGCAAATGTTAGGACCATGTAGATCCCAAATGTGGCCTTCTTACACAACCTTTTAAATTCAACTCATGGATGGTTCAAATATTGGTTGATAGGCCGCTTGATAGGCCGAGTTGAGTTTTTAAGTTAGGTACCTGATAGCGGTGTGTGTCACACCGCTATCAGGGGGCAACCTCCAAACGGGTCCCGAGGTGACGAAAAAAGTACAATCGGCTCCCGTAGAAAATTCGCGAACGGGTCCCTAATACCAAACGGGTCCCCTAGGAAAATCGCGAAGGGGTCCGCGACGTCAAACGGGTCCCCCAATTAAAAACGAAGTCACCTTGTTACTTATTACTGAGGTATACCTAATAGGTACCTTTCTCATCGTGAGATCGTCTATGTGTGCATGCGTCAAAATACCTATACCTATAGCAGGGAGGTGGGTTTTCTTGACCACGTACAGCAAGGTTCCCCCAACCTTGGTATCAAAATATATGTAGGTAATAATTACCAATAATAATAATAATAATTATTATTATTATTATAATTACCTATTATAATTATTATAAAGGCACTCATTCAGTGTTGTTCTCCGCGTCCTGCCGGTTGTTGATGTGATTGGTAGGGTACTCCCTTACGGCAATGTAACGACCCATACCAACCTATAGGTATGGCTAGGAACTCACTTTAGCCTTTGCAAGACCCGCATTTCCACGATGCTTTAATGTCACTGTAACGCTTTTTCCCGTTTTCATAATGTGAAATATTATACATATTATGTCATATTGGCACATGCTGCATGGTATGTAACAAAGATGACATTAAATGTCAAATTTTGGAACATGTGACGGGATTCGCGGACTCTTCTGATCCCAACGCATAATTGCAAGTGGGGCAGGTAATAAGATCCATATTAAACGGTGGACGAAAAAATTATCAACGACCCGAACGAAGGGGAAAAGAAATATTATATTATTAATATTACGAAAATAGCTCACAAATTACAAATTAACAGAATTTTTCTCCTAATTATTGATCGTCATTGACTCTGAGCATCATACAAGCACGTCTACTACGTTCTAATAACACTTTGGACGAGTTAGAAAGAAGCAAAAAGGAGATAATAGCTAGATTTTGTGATTTTTCCAGAAGTTGGAGAAAATTGTCAATTTTTGATGAGCTCTAGCTCGTTTGCTATCAGAGTTAGAAAAGACTCTAGGTAGTGAAAACTGTAGAGAATTTAATGCTCTTTAAAACAGTATACGGTAAAAACATCGATAGGATTATTCGTTTCTGAGATATAGCAAAAACCGAAAAAAGTCCGAAAATTTCTTGGTTTTTTGGCTGCCCACAGTTCTCCCATCAAATATTTTCGTGGGAAACCACAGATTACTCTTATTAGGACCCCAATGGACCATTTAAGACAATAAAATCAAATAGCATATTTGATGTTTGGACCAAAGTACTATTTGCTTGGGCTATAGGTATCAGGCGGCATGTTTGTGCCGGACCCGTTTGGTAAGGCTCTTCCCAGCGGTTTGTTTCTACGGGACCCAAACGCAACGGAGCCGATAACAACTTTCACACACGGGACCCGAATGTATGTTTACAATACATGCAACTATTTACAATACATGCTTTTCGTAACAACGTGTATGTGCCTGTTGTATTCGCGTTACTGCCATCGAAGGAGCAAGTCATCTACGAATGCTGTCTACAAGCCGTAAGGCAATTGTGTGTGACTGCGACGGGCAGACCTCTCCAACCCACAGTTGGCGTCACCGATTTTGAAATCGCCTACAGCAAGCCGTAACAAAAACGTGGCTAGTGGTGGAACTTCGCGGGTGCAAGTTTCATTTAGCGCAGTCATGGTGAGTTTTTGTTGAAACAGCTTGCTAGAGGAAATCTTTTAAAAAATGTAAGTGAATATCAAATCAAAACGTCAACACCTATTATTCACAGGTACAGGAAAATACAGCAGCTGGGGCTATCCACTGACTACCAGCAGAAAAATGAAATCGGAGAATGGCTCAGGATTTGTTTCGGATTGCCTTACTTGAACCCAGATGAAGTGAGCGAGGGATTTTGTGAATGGCTCGTCCACATGCCTGAAGGTAATACGTTGAAAAAGTTTAGCAAGTACGTTTATGACAACTACATCAGAGAAGGAGTACGTTGGCCACCAGAGATATGGGCTTCAAGAACAACAGCGACAAATACGACCACTAACGCTTATGAGAGTTTTCACGCTTCTTTCAGAAGAAATTTTTATTCACCTCACCCGAATATTCGTGTGTTTACGGAGGAACTAGTTTCATACCAATGTGACGTGTATGCCCGAATAAATTCCACGAATGTGCATGCTGCAGCATCGCCCTCAACAAAAAAAAAAAAAAGTGGTTAGGACAATGTATATCCCGGTTTGAAAGTGGGTCCGTCACCATGTTCCAGTTTTTGCAAATGGTGAACATCAAATTATCTCACATGTTTGATAAAGATAAGTAGGGCTAACAACATCATTTTTATATTCACGTTTTTGACGATTCTTCAATGATGATGAGATGTTGTTAACAGAAAATAAATATGGTTGACATTGAAGTTATCTTCCTCTACTGTGGGTGTACTCACGTACTGCGGGTGTACTCACGTGGTTTCTGTCTGGGTGTACTGAAGTCATGCGGGTGTACTCACGTAGTTTTTGTATGGGTGTACTCACGTACTGCCTTTCACCGCTCGGGTGTACTCGTGCGTTTTCCGGTCCAAAACGGCGTACGGCGGACGGACATTTCGTTTTTGGAATCTAGACTCGTGAAACGAATATTGTCACATTTTGAGGCTGATCAGAATTTTCGACCCTCTTCTTGATTACAAAGGTGTATTATTCCAAGAATAATAAACCAAACGAAGAGTTTCCCTAACTTTCTATTAGTTTTGTTCAAGATTTTTTCAATTTTTAAAATTTTTCTCTTCGATTTATTGTCCGCCCTTGAGTATTCTTAGGGGATTCTTTTTCCGCCCTGCAGGATTTTTTTCCGGGGAGTTTTTTTTCGAATATCTTTGATGTACACTCGAATGTACAATTCATTAACACAGAATTAAATTTCTGCACAAGTAACGTATATCAAAGAATAATAAACCCTTGAGTAAAATTTGCAGCGTTTTTCGTTATTTCTCCTATGATGATTTTCTTTTCGTTGGTATTGGATGCTGTGCAAGTTACTTTTTAGCCATATTATTGAACCGTAAGGAGGAATTCCAAATCTAAAAAAAAAAAAAAAATGCAAATCCCACTGAATTGCTTTGGAGTGCAAATCCTCACTCCGGTGTGGAAACGCTTCGAGTCGTAATGGCGGGAAACATCAAACGGTTTATCCAAATAAAAGTAGTATATCTTGATATACCGTAAAGGTAGGTTACTTTGGTCCACTTTTTGCCATTTTTTTTAGAAATTGCTCATTTCCACACCTTTACAAGGCGAAAATTCTCACTCTAATGACTATTTCCGACTAATTAGGACCTGCTGAATCGATTTCTGACCTCAAAAAAATTATATCTGCACTCTGTGTATAATTTTGTTGTTGTTCAAGTTTGGAACAAAGTTTCCATACGGGCTAGGATACTTTGGTCCAGTCACGAATTGCCTTGAAAAAACACTCACTTTCGCATTTGGACCAATGTATGAAATTCCCCTCACTTTGTTTGATCCAGGAGCAAGTGGAAAAATTAAAAAAAAAATGAGATGGTTAAAATTTGAACGAGTAAAACTTTAATTCTTTAAACTAATATAACACAGCCTTATGTCTTATTTTTGCAGGGTAAGTTGTACACATAATATGCCCAAGTGGTATATTACACCTACCCGTGACTTAGAAGAAAATTTCTGTCTTCCATTGCAAAAATCCCAAAAATTTTAAAATCAAAAATTTAATTTGATCAAATAGGTCGTAAAAAATCCTAATTTAGGAAAATCCCACAACTTTTAAAATTAAAATTTGGCTAGAAATTGACTAAATTGATGTAGAAATGAATGTTAGAAACTCCCAAAAATGGAAATTCAACCTAGAAAAAAAATATTTTCGTAATCGTGATACAGCCTGCTTCCCAACTTTCTCTTGTGTTTGTTAGGCATTTGGAATAATAAAAAGATCCAAATTACCACCAATTTATTGCACTAATAATCATAATTATGCGAAAAACGTGTTCTTATCCAACCTTACAGTTGGACCAAAGTACCCTGCCTTCCTGGTACAAAATTACCTTCCACCAATATTTTGTGAAAAATGACGACAAAAATCATTTGAATGTGAAAATCCAGTAATGAATTTTCATCTCCATTAAATTATCAACACGAGAAGTACCTACTGTAGCCAACTTCACTGCCCTTCTCAACCACCTGTAGCACCAAAAGTATCCCGGCAAAGATTATCACAAAAATCAGCTGATCGCTATCACGAATTGTTTTCACTAAGAGGTAATAAGTAGATGTTGCTGCTGTAAACGTTTCAGTTGCCAAGGATGTTGCCATGATTTTGGCTTTTTGGTTTATTATTCTTGGAATAATACACCTATGTTTTCGCGACAAGGGTCGACGACTCCGATCGGGCTCAAAATTTGACATTATCCGTTTCAAGTGGTCTACATTCTAAATCCGAAATGTCCGTCCGCCGTACGCCGTACGCCGTACGCCGTACGCCGTACGCCGTACGCCGTACGCCGTACGCCGTCCGCCGTCCAGGCCGTTTTGGGCAGTAGAAATTTTTTAAAAAATCTGAAATTTCGAGAAAATACTTGGTTTACCATCTAGTTGTGCCCGCAAGGTTTTCAGTCCGATCGCCCAAACCCGTGGGGCGCTATGGGGCTATAATGGGGCTACGGGAGGGGTTTTTTGAAGGCTTTTAGCTATGGGATCGAGTTAGGTGTCGTTTTCGAAGTATTTTTGGACGTAGAATCCATTTTTTGGGGTCCCGGAACGATCCGATTTCACTGGGGCGATGTTTATGGCATTCGCGGGGCTAAAAATGGGATTTTTGAAGGATCCCAGGATGTTAAATATTTTTCTAGTAAAAAATACCGAGTTTTTGAAAAAAACACATTTTTGAACAAAAAAATCCAAAAAAAAAATTTTTTTGAGATAAAAATCCAAAAAAAAATTTTTTTTTTTTAATTTTTTCATTGAAAGAATTAAATTTCTGCACAAGTAACGTATATCAAAGAATAATAAACCCTTGTGTAAAATTTGCAGCGTTTTTTTATATGGGCTCCTGCCCCTATAAACCGATTACGTCACGTTTGAAGTTTTTACGTTTTTGGACCAAAGTATACCGCCTGGAACAAAGTAACCTACCTTTACGGTACTAATATTTCGTTGTTTTTCACTATTAATCTTGGATCGGGCTTTCCGTGAGGTGATTTTTAGCTTTGGTCTAGTATTTATTTTATCGTTCGTTCGGAAAAATTTTATTTAGCGTGTCCGGAATTTTCAAGTTAATCTTGTAGGGAAACTGGATTTTATAGTTTCAGTTCTTCACAATCGACGCGGCTTCAAAGTGCGGCTATCAAAGTGAATAAATATAAGAAGTCATAAAAACGTGTCCTCTCGTAGGTATAAAACGCCGATTTTCACATTTTGAGCTAAACTTGATCTCTCAACTGACGAGGTAAGCAAACTAGGGGCTCTGTGGGGCTCCAAAGGGGCTGGGAAGGGTTTTTTGGAGGTTTTCGGCTGTGGGGTTGCGTTAGGCGTCGCTTTCAAAGTATTTTCGGACGTAAATTCCATTGTTGGGGGTCCCAGAACGATCTGATGCCACCGTGGGGATCTATGGGGCTACAAATGGGATTTTTAAAGGATCCCAGGAAGTAAAATAAGGCGTCGTTTTCTGAGTCATTTGTGACGCAAAATCTTTTTCTTTCGAGGTCCCACATCTGTCTTAACTTTGTAGGGGAGGTACACAATTCCAAAAAAATATCATCAAAAATATTTTCACAGAATTAATTTTTTTTTTTTTAGCCCAGCAGTGAGGTCAAAAAGTCTGAAATTCGGAAGTTCGCAAGTTAATGAAATTTATGTGTTGTTTTGGGATGCCTAGGGAAGCTAAATCCGAGTTGTCTGACAAAAAAGAAAAAAAGAAAAAAAAAAAGAAAAAAAGCCTGCGCTCGATTGTGGGTGGCCGAAAAACCGCGTTTTTTTCGGGCTTTTTTCGGTTTTCCGCCTATAAATCGAAAACTATGTCTCGTAGAGATATTTTTTATTTCATTTTCGGAAAGAGCATTTAAGTTCCTTCAAATTTCACTTGTCACATGTCTTTTTTTAGACCGAAAAGCTGCTAAGGTTCAGCCGTTACAAAGTGGTTCAAATTTCTCAAAATGTTCAATTTTACGGAAAAATGTATGTTTTAGCGTCTGAACTTTCATTTGTAGGTAAGAAATGAATTTAAAACAATACAAGAAACGTCCAATCTGACACCGCGTGGAGAGCGGAAGCACGTTTTTCAAAACGTATTCGGTTGTAGCTCAGAAACTATTGGTCCGATTAAATTCTCCATCGCAGCTATTCCGTGTGAAATTTTGATTTGAGCTTTGATGAGGCAGGGGCGGGCACGGCAAAGAAGTGGCAAATTTCGAACAAACCGTGTTTCTTTGCACATTTCTGCCTATAACTTGGGAACGGTTAATCCGATCTCACTTTTATTTTTTTAATCAGAAAGCTGATTAAATTTTATATAAGTAACGGCTCATTTCATATCAGATATGATTCTATTGAAACAACAAAAGTGCCATCAGTATTCGTCGGAAAGTGTGGAAACAAGAAATTTGACCATCTACGACCACGTTTTTCAGAAAACGTTCTTCTTTCCCTCCCTTATCAAAGCTCAAATCGAAATTTCAGATGGAGAAACTGCGATGGAGAATTTAATCAGCTTTCACGAGAAAAAAATAAATTTGGAATCGGACCAATAGTTTCTGAGCTACAACTGGAAAAGGTTCGAAAAACGTGCTTCCGCTTTCCGCGCGGTGTCAGATTGGACGTTTATTATATTGTTTTAAATTCGTTTCGTACGTACAAATGAATGTTCTGACGCTAAAACATGAATTTTTCCGTGAAATTGTAAATTTTGAGAAATTTGAACTACTTTGAAACGGCTGTAACTTAGCAGCTATTCGGTCTAAAATAGACATGTGACTATAAAATCACTACAAAGTTATAGTGAAATTTGAAGGAACTTTAATCCTCTTTCCTAAAATGAAATAAAAAAGATCTCTACGAGGCATAGTTTTCGAGTTATAGGCGGAAAACCGAAAAAAAGCCCAAAAAATCGCGGTTTTTCGGCCACTCACAATCGAGCACAGGCTTTTTTTGTCAGAAAACTCGGATTTAGCTTCCCTAGGCATCCCAAAACAACAACCCAAAATTTCATTAACTTTCGGATTATGTCCAGGCAAAAGTACCTCACTGCTGGACTAGTTGCACAATTTTACTATATCAAAGAATAATAAAATCTTATGTAAAATGTTTAGCGTTTTTATTTATTTTTTCTGTGCATTTGTTGTAGAAACAATGAAACTGTCATCAGTGCTTCTTGGAGCTGCAGTGGCCATGTCGATGGTGTTCTGGGCGAATGCTGAACCAGAAGAGGAAGACTGGAGTAATAGAGGGGGGTGTTGATACGAGCAGTTGTTGACACACGAGACGGTTCATACGCTCATGATATGTATGATTTCCCAATGATATAGTAAACGCTATTTCAACGATGCTTAGTGGTTTTTATCTCTCACACAGCTTCTTTTGATAGCTGTTAAACCTAGCTAGAACCAGAGTTGGGCGTAATCGTAATCATGATTACGATTATAATCATACGCATTCGAGTTAGAATACAATAATTGTAATTAATAGAATACAATAATTGTAATTGTAATTATTACAATTGTAATCATAGGCATTACAGTCAATCATAGGCTTTTTTTCTGTATTCAAATAATTGTGAGTGTGACCAATTTTTCTTGTGATTGTAATCACAAAATTTTCTATGAAAACTAGTGTAATCACACAAATAATTATGTATTATTTCTGTGATTTGAACTGTAGTACAGAAAAAATTTGTGATTTCAATCATAATCATTGATTTCACACAAAAAAAAAAAAAAAAAAGAAAAAGCGATTACACTCATAATCCACTAATCCACGGTTACTGCGGCTGTAGGCCGGAGACAGGCGGGCCTCGGTGAATGCGACCCGATACGGGACATTTTACGGGACACGATTGCGGGAACTCTGATCTGACCCTTGGTTCTTGTGCTCTTCTCTCTGAACTCTCTTTTAACTAGCAGCACATAACGCCATAAAGGCTGAGATTCCACTTGCAACATTCACGGCTGTAATTTTCATCTTTTCACAGAGACTTTAACCGCCAGTTTTACAACCCACATCCCAATATACACCCCGTTATTAAAACATTGGAAGAAGTGCAGGCCGAGTCGAGCCTCAAGATAGAGCCATCCGGAAGGGTTGTAGAAACCTACCCCGAAAACAAATCAATGACAGAGTGGGATTTCTGTTAGATTGTTGGGAAGGATATCTACAAAATGATGACCTAATGGCCTACCTCACAAATGTAACAAAATACGCCACGCCCGAACCCGAAGAGGATTACAGGAAGGATTGTAGGAAAAAAAGTCCCCCCAAAAAAAGGCGCCGGAAAAAAATCCCCGGAAAAAAAATCCCCGTAGAAGAAATAGCGTTGACTGAATGGAAATGAATAGAAGATAATACTTAAGTATTAAAATTTAATACTTAAGTATTATCTTAAGTATTATTTAATACTTCAGTATTATTTTGTTATTGTCTATTTAATACACAATAACAAATTTTGTTGTCGTAGGGGGTCAACACTAAGCAGTAGGTGACTGGTGTTAACAATGACTCGGTCAACGTCTAATATTGTATTGTCCAAAAGATGAGTGGCTTCGTCTCATCTTTTATCGGAACCGTGTACCTATTCAGTGTGTACTTGTGAGAAAATTAATTTTGTCAATCAATTAAATTTTGAAAAAAGAAATGTTTTATTAAAAAAAATTGGTTTTTTTTTTCAATTTTTTTTTTTTTTTTCATTCGGAAAATATTTTACTCCTGGGATCCTTCAAAAATCCCGTTTGTAGCTCCATGAAAGCCCTATAGATCGCCACAGTGAAATCGGATCAATCCGGGACCCCCCAAAATGGATTCTACGTCAAAAAATCCTTCGAAAACGACACCTCACTCGATCCCATAGCCCCATCAAAAAACCACTCCCGTCACCCCATTTTACCCCCATAGCGCCCCACGGGTTTTGGCGATCGGGCTGAAAACCTTGCAGGCACAACTAGAGGATAAACCGAGTATTTTGTAAACATTTCAGATTTTAAAAAAAATTCCTACTGGCCAAAACGGCCCGGACGGTGTACTGCGTACGGCGGACGGACATTTCGTTTTTGGAATCTAGACCTCTTGAAACGAATAATGTCACATTTTGAGGCTGATCAGAATTTTCGACCCCCGTCGCGATTACATAGGTGTATTATTCCAAGAATAATAAACCAAACGAAGAGGTTCCCTAACTTTCTATTGTGTTTTGTTCAAGATTTTTTTTTGTTTGTTCAAAAATGGGGCTACAGAAGGAGGTTTTTGAAGGCTTTTGGCTATGGGATCGAGTCAGGTGTCGTTTTCGAAGTATTTTTGGAAGTAGAATCCATTTTTTGGGGTCCCGCAGCGATCCGATTTCACTGTTGCGATCTATGGGGCTACAAATGGGATTTTTGAAAGATCCCAGGAGGGCAAATATTTTTCAAGTAAAAAACAAATCAAAATCAAAAAAAAAGTTTTTTGAAAAAAAAAATCAAAAAGTCTTTTTTGGAAATAAAAAAATAAACAATTTTTTTTTCATTAACAGAATTAAATTTCTGCACAAGTAACCTATATCAAAGAATGATAAACCGTTGTGTAAAATTTGCAGCGTTTTTTTTTTTTTTTTTTTTTTTCTGAAAGTACCTACTTCCTGAGAATGTAGGGGAAACAGCAGTCAGCCGCCTGAAATAACTTCCAGAAAAACGCGGGGGGGGCGGATAAGCAGGTCGAGCGATCGGGCGTCGCCCGAAGGGCCGACGGTCCTGGGGGGCCGGTCGAAACTGGAGAAAAATGTATTCCTACTCGAGACAGAAAAGAAAAACTCAGACGTAAAAGAATCTGGTTGGCTTTGTTCCTCGTAGGGTGGATTGCAAGTTCAATAAATTCGTAATTTTCGCATCAAGATTTTAAAACAGTACAACCTCATGGTCTCATCTTATGCAAGACTTTTTTTGATTTTCAACAAACTTTTGGTAACGCTTTGCACGACCCAAGTCGAGTATTAGAGGAGTTTTTCAAAATTTAAAATCATCAAAACAAGGCTGAGGCAAATCAAATCAAATCAAATCAAATCCAATCAAGGTTTTTTATTTGCAGAGGCCAATATGACACAGCAAACGTCAAAAATGAGTTGGTACAAACACGAAATATCGTTGGTATTGGAGGCTGTGCAAGTTACTTTTTAGGCATATTATTGGACTCCTACGACTTCGATTCTTTCTCCGGTAGCAACAACGAATGGATTGATCAAATATCAGCGGCAAGATTCTACGAGAGAAGGCGATCAGAGCAATTTTTCGATAGCGAGGTTGGCCTCTCTCCAAAACGAAGGCCCTGATACCGGCTCGTTTCTTTTTTAATTATTCTCAATAAATTTTTGTCTCTATTATTGGACGTTAGGGAAGAATTCCAAATCTAAAAAAAAAAAAAAAAATGCAAATCCCACTGAATCGCTTTGGAGTGCAAATCCTCACTCCGGTGTGGAAACGCTTCGTGTCGCAATGGCGGGAAACATCAAACGGTTTATTCAAATAAAATTAGTATATTTTTATATACCAATATTTCGTTGTTTTTCACTATTAATCTTGGATCGGGCTTTCCGTGAGGTGATTTTTAGCTTTGGTCTAGTATTTATTTTATCGTTCGTTCGGAAAAGTTTTATTTAGCGTGTCCGGAATTTTCAAGTTAATCTTGTAGGGAAACTGGATTTTATAGTTTCAGTTCTTCACAATCGACGCGGCTTATTAAAGTGAATAAATATAAGAAGTCATAAAAACGTGTCCTCTCGTAGGTATAAAACGCCGATTTTCTCATTTTGAGCTAAACTTGATCTCTCAACTGACGAGGTAAGCAAACTAGGGGCTCTGTGGGGCTCCAAAGGGGCTGGGAAGGCGTTTTTGCAGGTTTTCGGCTGTGGGGTTCAATCAATCAATCAATCAATCAATCAGTTTTTATTGCAAAAGCCAAACTGGCATTTTACTGGGCGTCCATCACTTCCCTCCCAAACGCACCAAAGGGGATCACGTGGACTCTATGCCCGCCCGGAGTCAGAGTACAAAGATTATCGCTAGCCTCCCCTTCAACAGTCGTCATTGTATCGACACCCTCCCACCATGCCACGGTGCAACTGTTTCATTCTCGTGTTCCGTGCAAATAGTATCACGTTTTTTAAAATTTTATTTCAGGTGCTCCCTTGACTCATAATTTGACCCTCTACAACATACATTTCGTGCAAATTCATTTGCATTACTCGTTCATTTGTTACACGGGTTGATACCTGAGCGAATCCTATTTATCAGCCAACTTGGACAAAATTGCCTATTTTTGACTCTTGATTGTGGCTAAACGGCTGAACCGATTCCAATGTGTAAGGGGTTATTCGCGCGGAATTATATCCTCTTCAACTTTGTACTTAATGGTTCTCTGCCAGTTTTTCACCTATTTATAACTGTTATAAATAGGTGAAAAACTGGAAACTGTCCGAAAAACTTGCATTTTACTATATCAAAGAATGATAAACTCTTATGTAAAATGTTTAGCGTTTTTATTTATTTTTTCTGTGCATTTGTTGTAGAAACAATGAAACTGTCATCAGTGCTTCTTGGAGCTGCAGTGGCCATGTCGATGGTGTTCTGGGCGAATGCTGAACCAGAAGAGGAAGACTGGTTTGCTTTTGGGTGTTGATACGAGCATTTGTTGACAAACGAGACGGTTCATACGCTCACGATATGTATGATTTCCCAATGATATAGTAAACGCTATTTCAACGATGCTTAGTGGTTTTTATCTCTCACACAGCTTCTTTTGATAGCTGTTAAACCTAGCTAGAACCAGAGTTGGGCGTAATCGTAATCATGATTACGATTGTAATCATACGTATTCGAGTTAGAATACAATTACAATAATGTTAGAAAAAAATTGTGATTTCTATCATAATCATAGAAGATTTCACAAAAAAAAAAAAAAAAAGAAAAAGCGATTACAATCATAATCCACGGTTACTGCCTAGAGTCTTTGGCTAAAATTCAAGAAACGTGGAACATGCTTGACCTAGTAACGCTGCCAAGTAGAAGGAAATCAACGATTGGCAATTGTTTGACGAAAAATCCGGAAGCTAAGATACGTTTTCCTGAATGTAGGAAAAATAAAATGCCTGGTTTTCTCGCTCGGGGTGAGATGTATACATAATCAGCTTACAGACTCGTCTGCAACCACAGGAGACCATTTTCATGTCTTCGTATTATTATTATGAAAAGTGCGGGAGTTACAAATTTCGTGACATGACCGCGTCACCCAAAAAAACGGGACACTTTTTGACAGTTAGCTCAAGGCTAAAACATGTTCCATGCTAAAAAAATGTGTTTAACAAAAAAAAAAAATCTTTTCTTTAAATAAGTCCCCAAAAAAATTTTTTTCTAAAATTTTTCTGTTTGACACAGAAATAAATTTCTGCACAAGTAACCTATATCAGAGAATAATAGAGGATAGAGGTTTTGGGATCAAGGCGTTGGGGAGGGGGCTGACGAGGCGACGGGTTTGGGATCATCGAAGATTGAGATCGATCACTGGTTTGGGATCAAAGCGCAAGGGCCAAGTAAAATATTTTAGTCTCCCGGCTCAGATAGGGCATTCACTGTATCTGTGTAGGGACCGTCTGTTTGCCTAAGAAGGCCACCAGAGACATGCTCGAATATTTGAATGAAGCTTGGAAAAAATATGACAACGACAACGACGTGCTCGATTACATACCTCCTCAGCGTGGTTCTTAGGAATGAGAAATTTCCGGCGCTTTACCGTTGGGTCCCGCCCGTGATGTAGAGTGTAGCGTTGGGTCCCACTTTTTCACTCGGACCCAACGAAAAGTTACTGTTGGGTCCGGCCCGAAAAACGAGAGGTTACTGTTGGGTCCGGTTGAGAAAAACGAGAGGTTACTGTTGGGTCCGGCGTGATTCCCGAAACAACAACATTAAATGATGCTTCGGACCATCTCCTTGACATCATTAGGTGCAAGACTTGCACCTAATGCGCACTTAGTGCACTAGAGGGTGCCCTACAGGAGGCTGCAGCTGCAAAAAAGCAGGACTCCTCTGTTCAGCTGTGTGCAAAAACTGCTGAGAAATTTGAACTACTTTGGAACGGATGTAACATAGCAGCTATTCGGTCAAAAAAAAAAAAAAGAAAAGTGACTAGTGACATTTGAAGGAAATTTAATGCTCTTTCCGTAAATGAAATAAAAAAGCTCTCTACGAGGCATAGCTTTCGAGTTATAGGCGGAAAACCGAAAAAATCGCGGTTTTTCGGCCACCCACAATCGAGCACAGGCTTTTTTTTTTTTTTTTTTCAGAAAACTCGGATTTAGCGTCCCTAGACACCCCAAAACAACACCTCACTGCTGGACTATTATAGTTGTATAATACAACGAACTAGAACTCTCATGGAAACTTCGGCCTCAGGGTGCTCCTTTTTCAATTGTTCCCATCTGGATACCCCACTGAGCGACGGGACCCAACGATAACGCTTCCAAAACTACCGGCGGGACCCAACGGCACAACTCCACTTTTCTCGCATTCGCAGCAGGCATTACCGTTGGGTCCCATACTTCCCGGGCGACGGGACCCAACGATCATACGCCCGAAATTTCAAATGAAAGACATGTGATGGGCAACACAACAAAGACGACGAATTAATCATTCCGACTTGTAGCAGGTACCTACCCAAAATCGAGTAAATGCACGCAGTTCAAGATGTTGACATTTTATGTCTTTGCTTTGGCACATAGACAAAAAAAATCGTCACGAAAACTGTTGACGAAAATTGTCCCAAGCCGTTTCTAGGGAAATGGAACTTGTTTAGACATAAAATGTCCCAATGTGTTGCAGACTCGTATGCAAGCGTTTTTTCTCATGATCCCAAACCCGTTGGTCTGCATAAACCGAATGATCCCAAACCCGTAGCGTTTTTGTCCCAAACCCGTTGAATTTCCGCCCCATGATCCCAAACCCGGATCCCCCGAATAATAAACCCTAGTGTAAAATTTGCAGCGTTTTTTTTTTTTTTTTTTTTTTTTTCAATGAACTTGGACACGTTTGGGCAGTTATGGCCTATTCTGAGTCATGTAGGCGGCTGAACCTTATATCCGTGAGACATCTAAGCGTCCACTGTAATTTTAATTGTTTATTGTGGCTCGGTATTGTGGTTGCGTGGACAACTCCCTTCACCTGAAGGCAGATTTAGCGCTAGGGTTGGCTTTCATTACCTGGATTCACATGGGGGGAACTTTCACCAGTGTCGATCGGTACAAGGCACATCCTTGAGCGGCTAATGACCACTCGGGATCCCTCAATCGGATTTATGACAGTACGTTATCGTGCTGTCAACTACCGCTATTGTGCACGAGGGTGGTTCAAAAGGTTTATTTTCGAATATTTGATTGTAACGCCTCACGTTGAGCACCTGTGGGGTCAACATTCTAGGCCTGCTGCCTTTGAAGGAAAGGAACTCCGTTTGGGGAAATCCTTGAAACATTTCTCACGCTACGCGCTCCTTCGTGTGATCTGGCCATAGAACTACTTACTGTATAGTTCTATGGATCTGGCGTAATAAAAAAAAACCATCTAGTTGTGCCCGCAAGGTTTTCAGCCCGATCGCCCAAACCCTTGGGGCGCTATGGGGCTACGGGAGGTTTTTTTAAAAGGCTTTTAGCTATAAGATCGAGTTAGGTGTCGCTTTCGAAGTATTGTTGGACGTAGAATTTATTTTTGGGGGTCCCGAAAATTCTTATCGGCCTCAAAATTTGACATTATCCGTTTCAAGAGGTCTACATTCTAAAATTCGTCCGATCCCGAGAAGATGACGAATCGTCAACGAATTGTCAAGTTACGAATTCTTAGTTATGGTTTTGGTTTCAACCAAATATTTCGTAGTAACAGAAAGGTTGCGCTCATCTATTCAATTCAATTGATTTTTTTTTTTTTTTTTTTTTTGCCACAAGCGACAAATGCAAGGCGATACCATTAAACAACTAGTATCTAGGTTAAACAAAATTATAGCTAGTTTATCAGTAGGTTCCATGAAGGTTCTATGAAGCAAGGTTCCATACACCTACAACAATGGACCTAATATGTCCATCCATGATCTATTGTTTTTCCCTCTAAGGGAGAAATTTGGAATCCAGACCTCTTAAAACGGTTTCTTACCATACTTTTTCTCAGCGTGTGGAGAAAGGGGATTTTTTATTCGGTCGAAATCCCTTCTTACACATCCTAGCGGGCGACTGCAATATCAGAATAGTCTTTGGAAATTCGCTAAAAAAAAAAATGAAAATGAAGCGGCGAGGGGAAAATCTAGGTCTAGTAACGCAAACCACTCTGCCCAATCCAAAGGAGTCATTACGAAGACGCCTGGAAAAACTTTCAGAAATATAACCACCACAAAAAAGAAAAAAGAAAAAAAACGCAACATCGCCTTCGGGCATTTTCCCTTCTTCCTCTTCATCTTTTCGCTCTCGACTTCTGACACCTGTTGGCGTTTTTCACCCCGCGGTTTCCTATTTCATTACCAGTTTCCCGCGGGGGTTTTCCGCCTCACTCCGTATTGATTTCCGCTCGACGAAAGTTCAAACTCTTTTAACCCCCCCCCCGAGTGGCCCAAACAAGCCATCAAGACAATTTTCCGGTTGGCGTTGTTTTCTTTCGATCCGACATCGTTCTTTTTGAAGGCCGCCATTTAAGCGGCTTTTGTTCTTTTTTCGGTTGGAAGTTGGAGTTGAATGAGTTTTTTGTCCGTTTAGGTTTAATACTATCTGAATAGTCGTCTTTTGTTTTCTAATATTGGTTTCATCTGAACATTTGACGGAATAGTAAGTTTTGGTTTATTATTCTTGGAATTATAAACTAATATAATCGAAACTGAGGTCGTCAATTCTGATCGGCCTCAAAATTTGACATTAAATGTCAAATTTTGGAAAATTTATTGTATAAATACGTTTCAAAATATCAAGACTCCAAAAACGAAATGTCCGTCCGCTGTCCGCAGTGGGAGCCGTTCTGGGGAGTAGGTTTTTTGTAAATCTGACATTTTGACAAGATAATCGGTTTACCATCTAGTTGTGCCCGCAAGGTTTTCAGCCCGATCGCCCAAATCTGTGGGGCTAAAAAGGAGATGTGGGAGGGGTTTTCGAAGGGATTCGGCTATGGGGTCGAATGGGTTGTCGTTTTCGTGGTTGTGTTCGTTTTGGTTTGTCGTTTCGGTTGACGTTTCAGTTGTCGTTGTTGTATTAGTTTTCGGGTTGTCGTTTTCGGTTTGTGTTCGTTTGCGTTTGTGTTTCGTTTTCGGGTTGTCGTTTTCGTGTTGTCGTTTCAGTTGTGGTTTTCGTGTTGTCGTTTCGGTCGTGGTTTTCGTGTTGTCGTTTCGGTTGAAGTCGTTGTGTTAGTTTTGGGTTGTCGTTTTCGTTGTTGTGTTCGTTTTCGGTTTGTCGTTTTCGTGTTGTCGTTTCAGTTGTGGTTTTCGTGGTCGTTTTGGTTGTGGTTTCGGTTGTCGTTTTCTTTGTTGTGTTCGTTTTCGTTTGTGTTTCGATTTCAGGTTGTCGTTTTCGTGTAGTCGTTTCGGTTGTCGTTGTTGTGTTCGTTTTGGGTTGTCGTTTTCGTTGTTGTGTTCATTTTCGGGTTGTCGTTTTCGGAGTAGGACGTATAATCCATTTTCGGGAGTCCCAGAACGATCCGCTGTCACTGCAAGGATTTAAGGGGCTTTCATGGGGCTAAAAAGTTTGTGGAATTTGTGGGATTTTTGAACGATCCCAGAAGGTCAAATAAGGTGTCGTTTTCCGAGTAATTTTTGACACATAATTCATTTTTCGAGGTCCCACATCTGTCCAAATTTGCCCTACAAAGTAATTCAACTTGTCCTACAAAGTAATTCAGTCAACAGAAAATTATTAAAGAAAAAAATTCTATGCCTACAATGTTTGGACTGGTGTGGGACCTAGAGAAAACGGATTTTGCGACCAAAATTATTCGAAAAACAACACCTTATTTGAGCTCCTGGGATCCTTCAAAAATCTCATTTGTAGCTCCATGAAAGCCCCATAGATTCTCACAGTGAGATGGAATCGTTCTGGGACCCACAAAAATGGATTCTACGTCCAAAAATACTTCGAAAACGACACCTAACTCGATCCTATAGCCAAAACCCTTAAAAAACCTCTCCCGTAGCCCCATTTAGCCCCATAGCGCCCCACGGGTTGGGCTGAAAAGTGGCGGGCACAACTACATGGTGGACTGAGTATGCCGAAAGAAAGATACTTACCCCTGACCCCGAATGTAACATTTTTAGCGATGGAGGCGCCATTTGACGTGAGTTGCTGAGCATGGTGGCCTGTGCCTCCTCCATTCCTACGGCATCGACTGACGACGACAGTCCTTTGCTCAGTCCTGCCGTCTGCTATTTCCTCACCGTGTGAAGAGGATCGTTCGTACGGTTAAAACCCCTTCTAACAAGCACTTACTTGAAATCCATCGTACGTCCACGAGGCCCACTTCATGTGGCAGCTTTGGATGTCAAAAGGGAAATACTGCACGTCTATGTGACAACTGCTTTTGTATATCCCGTGACTCAACCAGGTCACTTCCCCGTTGCTCCTCAGGATGATGTTGCTGTTGATGACGGCCGAATTGTACTGCGGGTCTGCGCTAGAAATCGAACGGGATACAAAGTCAATGGCAGACCCGAGACTACCGCTGAGCAATGCAGTAGAAAAAGCTTACTTGTTGTAGAGGATGAGATCCGGTTTCCAGACGGCCGTCCAGGGCAGCCGTATGACTTCCAGGCCGTTGTAATCGGACGCGTTCCACCTCAAGTGGTGATCCAGCCAAATTTGCGTCAACCAGCAATTGGTCGTGAGAATTTGATTCTTCTCGTCCTAAACAAACAAACAAAAAACCTAATTGCAACATAACAGGCAAGAGAAGTTGTAACAGCAGTGACAACATTGTAAGTGCTCCTGAGCTAGAACCGCTTACAGGCGACCTCACATGAGCTTGAAGGCAGGAAAAATGAGAAGCACTAGTTGAATATGCAACCAAACTGTAAAGTTTTGCTCGATTCAAGTGGCTGGATGAGCTGGTAGAGTCCCGCGTCTTTGACCTTCTCAGTGATGGCAGGATGGAGGGGTACTAGCAAGGGGGATTTGGAGCAGCCAAAGACCGTCCAACCAGCGCCAACAGCCTGCTATCAGAGTCCTGTCTTCGAGTTCTTCCCGTCTGTGGCTCAACGCTTGCAAGTCCCTGATCGTAAGAGCTCCCAGTTGAGGGGCAACAGAGACTTTCCGGCTAACCTACACTGACTGGCAATGGCAACGTTTTCAGGTCAGGTCAGCGGGCAAAAAAAAAAAAAAAAAAACTGCAAATTTTACAAGGGTTTATTATTCTTTGATATACGTTACTTGTGCAGAAATTTAATTCTGTCAATGAAGAAATTAAAAAAAAATTTTTTTTTGGATTTTTATCTCAAAAATTTTTTTTTTTTGGATTTTTTGTTCAAAAATGTGTTTTTTCAAAAATTCTGTATTTTTTACTCGAAAAATATTTAACATCCTGGAATCCTTCAAAAATCCCATTTTTAGCCCCACGAATGCCCTAAAGATCGCCCCAGTGAAATCGGATCGTTCCGGGACCCCAAAAAATGGATTCTACGTCCAAAAATACTTCGAAAACGACACCTAACTCGATCCGATAGCTAAAAGCTTTCAAAAAACCCCTCCCGTAGCCCCATTATAGCCCCATAGCGCCCCACTGGTTTGGGCGATCGGACTGAAAACCTTGCGGGCACAACTAGATGGTAAACCAAGTATTTTGCCGAAATTTCAGATTTTTAAAAACATTCCTACTGCCCAAAACGGCCTGGACGGCGGACGGCTTTCAAGTAGACAAGATTAGCTACCATTTGAGCGCAACGGCAGCTTTGTAGGTCCAATAGGTCCCGAGATTAACCCTCTTCAAACATTGGCCATTTTTTCTCAAATGTTAGAAATCGTGGTTTTATCCTTCTTCCGTACGGAATTATCGGCTATAATATTCATCCCACGAGGAAAGTAATGAGGAATGAAATTGTAGAGCAGTGATTCAGCTTCAATTTAAGCACAATCGGAACACGTAGGACCATCCCACTGACCTCCGTAGAAGCTGAGAGGGCCTTTTGAGCAGCAGGACTATTTTCGACAAAGCTAAGAAGCAAATTGGCTGATCCAACTTTGAGTGCTTTCTAAGATCCAACATTATGCTTTTCAAAAGCACATTTTTTGAGTACATAAGTAAAATTTTCCCTTCATGAGAGAAGTAATATTTTATATAATTTGCAATTATTGTAAATAAACAAGTTTCTCGTCGTTTTAATCTATTTTTTCATTTTCAAACGAAAATCCTCAATCCCGGGATCCCAGGATTCAGAAAATCATTCGGGATCGCAATCCCTAGTGGAAACCAGAAAATTGATCACCGTTTTTCGGAACATTTCCTTCTCTCCCTCTCCAACAAATCCACCGATCTTAATTTCAGTTCCCACGTAAAAGCTGATTAAATTTCCTTTCAGGGCAGATAATATTATTATTAGGATTTTCCTAAAGCTGATAGTCGTGGTAGGAGCTATTTGCAGCCAACGTGATCACATATTGGCGAAACGGCAGCTGATCCTCAAACTAAGATGGTCACCTAGAGTAAAATTTCACGATCTACAACTTCCGGTCTTTCGGTATGACTAACCATTTCAAAGTAATAACTGCTGGAAGAGCACTTTTAAAATGTTGCGGGGAATTTGCAAATTACCCGCTGAATACCTACTTTGGGAGACATTTTACGGGATTTTTCTGAAGGCTGAAGTTGTTCGTAGCCTGGTGTGCCCCAGTGGCTGTACGTAATGATTTCAGCTTAATGGAATGATTTCACCAATTACAAATTATAAGGCAATGACACGAGTAGGTTGGAACAAATAAGGCAGTCAACCCGGTAGACGTTGCGTTACTCCAAAAGCCACAAATCAGAAACCTCCACAACACAATTCCACAGTCCTGACAGGAGGTCTTCCAGACAAAAGCCTCGAAATCTACCAACGCAGTTTTCTCGCAAATATTTTCCATTTTCGCATAAAAGAAGGTTTAACTTTAATATACAAAAAACAGTTTTGATTTTTCCACCGCAGGCAGAGCGAGTTATAATTCATTAATGTTAGCCAGTGAGGGAAACTTTTTTTTTTCCTTCTCAACAAAAGCAGGGCGAACAAAAGCCATTCCCTGGGGGTTCCTTCGCGGTTTGGTAAGAGACGAGTCTTTCGGCTTATTATTCTTGGAATAATACACCTATATAATCGCGACGGAGGTCGAAAATTCTTATCGGCCGGATGTCCGTCCGCCGTCCGCTGTCCGGGCCGTTTTGGGCAGTAGGAATTTTTTTTTTTAATCTGAAATTTTGACAAAATACTCGGTTTACCATCCGTTGTGCCCGCAAGGTTTTCAGTCCGATCGCCCAAACCCGTGGGGCGCTATGGGGCTAAAATGGGGCTACGGGAGGCGTTTTTGGAGGGCTTCCGGCTATGGGATCGAGTTAGGTGTCGTTTTCGAAGTATTTTTGGACGTAGAATCCATTTTTGGGGGTCCCGGAACGATGCGATTTCACTGTGGCGATCAATTGGGCTTTCATGGGACTACAAATGGGATTTTTGAAGGATCCCAGGAGGTAAAATTTTTTTCTGAGTGGGGGAAAAAAAAACGCTGCAAATTTTACACCTAGTATTATTCGTTAATATAGTTTACTTGTCCAAAAACTAATTCTGTGCCAATTAAAAAAAAAATTTTTAAAATTGTTTTTGAACATTTTTTCAAACTTTTTTTTGAAAAACTTTCTACTCGGAAAATATTTAACCTCCGGGGATCCTTCAAAAATCCCATTTGTAGCCCCATTAAAGCCCTATAGATCGCCACAGTGAAATCTGATCGTTCCGGGACCCCCAAAAATGGATTCTACGTCCAAAAATACCTCGAAAACGACGACTAACTCGATCCCATAGCCAAAAGCCTTTAAAAAAAAAACCCTCCCATAGCCCCATTTTAGCCCCATAGCGCCCCACGGGTTTTGGCGATCGGACTGAAAACCTTGCGGGCACAACTAGATGGTAAACCAAGTATTTTGTCAATATTTTCAGATTTTTACAAAAATTCCTACTGCCCAAAACGGCCCGGACGGCGGACGGGCATTTTGGTTTTGGAATCTGACCTCTTGAAACGGACAATGTCAAATTTTGAGGCCGATCCGAGTCGTCGAAAACATAGGTGTATTATTCTAAGAATAATAAAAAAATCAAAATTTAAAAAAATTTTTTTTTTTCAAAATTAGGAATAGAAATACGACGCTCGTTTAGGCTTTATGCACCCCTGGAGTAACATGAGTAAAGAAAAACACATCAAAATTTGCCTCACCACGTCGATAATTTGATGGACGGACACCCCGAAGACGATCTCCAGCGGGTAGGAGTAATTCGCCGCAGGTCGTACTGCGGGGTTGTACGTCGTCAGGAGGTCCTGAGTCAGCCTGTACTGCACGTCATCAGCCACCACTGCAAAAAAAAAAAAAAAAGAAAACAAGTCTTAATTCAAAATTTCAATTGATCAAATTGAATTCTACACGGACCTGAACAACCAACTCCCAGTCACGGCTTGAAATTAATTTTTTCCGCCGCTTTTTATTACATCCGACTTTCTCTTCCTCGTTTCTCAGAAGAAAAAAAACGACGAGTTTTGATACAACACGAACAATCAGCAGGAAACCGCCCACCGCCTCCTAAACCCGAAACGACTGAATGAAATACGTGACCCTCCAGGGAGGCCAACCCCCCCTCGTTGGCGAGATAAAAGAGGGTAAATTCAGATCGCTGCCAAGGGAAAACTTAAAACAGGAAACCGTTGGTTAAAACGGCACTCAGTCAAAAGCGGTCTTAAATAATGAGAAGGGGCGGTTTTATTTTAATAAGAGGAGAAAATTGAGTTCAACGGAACGAGATATTATTGTAAATAAATTATTTCGAGGAAAATGAAACAACTTTCTTTTTAAAAACGCTACGTTTTTCCCCCCGCTTTGGATTATTCGCTGAATAATCAAACTGTTCTCGAAGGGTTTGCGCCAAGAGGCCGAGTGAGGTGTCGTTTTTGTACGGGGAATCGAAGTAAGACGGTATCATTTATACTATGTACATTGCATTGCTCGTAGGTTTTTTTCAGATCTTGTCATTTTCCGACTAAATACATAAGGTCAAAACACTGGGGCGGTATCGACTCGGTGAGAAGCATTCGAAGCACGTCCGTATGAAAAGTTAATGAAGTACGAGGTATAATACGTTTTTGTTGTTTTTACGCCCGTCGGAGTTTTCCGAGTTATTTTTATATGTGATGGTATCCGTGCTGGTAGGTCTACGAGGGGGGGTGGGGAGGGCGGGATTCTCGCATTGATAGGTGTAATTGCTATTAGGTAGGTATATTCTCCCGTTGCCTGCTGTCTAGGTCAGTAGGTCAGTGACCTTCCTAATTAGAGGTGGAAGTTATCGCTATTTTCAGGTAGGTAGCGTTATCAATATTTTGTCAGGGAAACATTTATAAGCCCATAAAAAATCCTTTGAATTTTTCCTGGATTCCAGAGGATTTTTAGCGATTTTTTGTGGAGGTAAAGTGGTAAACTTTTTTTTTTCTTTTCTTTTTCAAATTGCGTGTTAGAACATTCTAGAATGTTCAGCGAGCTACCTACCTCGACTAGCCTAGTCGAGTTAGATAGCTTGCTAAATCTTAGAAGAAACTTTTTCATCCTATCACTCTCTTCCTCTCTCTTCTTCATTCAATGATGAATATTATATTATCAATATAATATATTGATAATATAATATAATTATATCTACATTGCAAAGACTTCGGAAATGGACGTCGGAACAGTGAGAAGGCCCAACGTCGGCAGCGGGTCGGCAAAATCACGTTAGAAATTGGCGCCTGCTGCCCAAAGAGTACCGTCGGGCGGAGGTCATGTATTTACCCAATTAAGTACGTCCGAAAAGTTGGGTGGCCCGACGTCGGCGGAGAGTCGGCAAAATCGAGTTCGAAATGGGCGCCTGCCGCCCAAAAAAGTACCGGAGGGCCGACGTCGGATAGCTGTCGTCCTTCGACCGACCATCACCCGACGATGCTGACCAAAGCCCGACGTTGGCCCGACGACCTGTGTTACATGGGCAGTTGGTAATCTATACTTATACATCACCATAGCCTCGGTTTTTGAGGGGTTGATGGCAATTCCATTACTGAGTGCCCAATTGGCCACCTGCACCAACTCCCTATTCAGTCCATGCACTGAATTCACCAATGACTTCCCCAAACAGCTGGGCAAGTAAACTTGAAAGTCATCAGCAAAGAGCTGATAGCTGCAAAGCCTGAGAACTCTCAGCAGATCATTTATGAACATTGGGGACCAAGCACTGTGCCCTGAGAAACGCCAACCAATACCGGAAGAACACCAGATTCCTCAACGTAGGCAATAACATGCCGACGCACAGTGGGCCATTTCCCGAAAAACCCGATCAAAATTGAAAAAAAAAAGAAGTTCAAAATCGTCGCCTTTTCTGGTGTGGTTCGTTTCCTAACATCCTAAAGAGTTCATGTGTGCAAAGGAACGGGTCCAGGAGTCAGCCGTTTAGATGCACTCCATGCAAAATCCTGACTCTCTCTTATCGCCGATATTTTCTCATCGAACAAAGGGGCATTCAATCGCGTCTCAGTGCTCGAGGAGTGAAGTTATCGATCTCCTTCTGTGATGAGCTCATTGCCTGGAGGTATGTTAACTTAAAAATTATTTTTTCTAGTTTTTAAAACGATTTCTTAAATTCCATACAAGGGTGGCTCTCAGACCCAATTTCAGCACTCGAAATCTCAATACAATAGAAAAAACGCGCATGAGTTCCAACGAGTTCAGCTAAATCTCTGGCAAGGCGTTGTTCAGGAAGGTCTGAGGGTTGAGAAAATGCAAAAAAATCCTGCCAATACCTCCCAATCTCTGAATGGTGCTCACTTTTGTCAAAAAAAAAAAAAAATAGAGAAAATCACAGAAATGATTCCATAATAACGCACAGGACTCCTTAAAGATTATGAAGGGTATCATTTTCAATGTATTTTTCCACGCTGAATCGATTGGTAGCATCCCCGTTTTCGCAGCTTGCTCCTGAGCCGAGCTAGAACCAGAAACGTACAACAAATTACCGTTTTTTCGTGCCGAAAACACGTTTTTCGACCTATAGCGTGCTCCAGACCGGCCGCTATTGCACCTAGAGTGCTCTTCTTCATGTTCAGTCTGAATGAGCTCCTTTAATGATTTTTGAAAATGTTTTTCCTGCAAAGGTCGTGCTTCAAAAGTTACGAAAACGGGTCCATATAGCAGAAACCCCGTTTCAATTATTTATAGGGCATTAGGAAAAATATAATATTTGAATTCCGAGGTCTGGAGAGGGTACATGACGTGGGCTGCTTCGTCGTCTTTTGATTGGCCGGGAGATCCCTCTCTCTCTCATCTAGGCAAGTCAGCCAACTTTGCTACGCGAAAAGTGGGCCCCAAAAATCGAAAATCGGGTTAATCATTATAGAAGGTCATTCAAAAATTGAGCATCGAGGTTATTATCAAAGAAGGTTATTCAAAAATGGACCTGGGCCGAGTGTTTTTATTCCGATTCTGTTCAGATTTGTTATTTAGCGCTCTGGCGGCTCAGTGCCCAACTACTCGACGCCCAGCCTGGCGAGGTGTGACGTCAAACTTGCCCGGCGTTCATTTCAAAATCTCTAACATTTCGAAAACAGCTCAGCACGTACCTATACGGATTTTCGAACTAAAAATTGGGGTTTATGGGCTTTAAAGGGTGCTGAATCCGAATATGTTGTCAGAAATGCTGAATTCAGACCTTTTCAAGAAGCCCATTAGCCCCATAGGAGTCTGCTGTAAAAATTTCAGCTTTCTAGAGTAAAATATGCTAACTGTAATAGCGCGGATTCGCACATTTTGTGCAGGACAGTTTTCACCGGTAGTTTTGTAAACAGAACGAGCGCAATAATAATGGAATAATTTTCAAAAAATTAAATAATTTTCAATTCGGAAATTCACTAAAAAGCAAAAAGTACCCACACTTGCTTAGAGAATGAGTGATAATCCTTGAATAGCTTGTAAACTGAGAAAAATAAAAACAAATAGATATAAAGTAAATAACCAATCGAACTGAAAGTGAACTGATTCTTACAGGGTCGTCTGACTCGTCTATAATAATAACACGACAACAACTATGCGAGTGGTTATGGGAGGCTCCTGAAGTGGATATTAAGCAGAAGTTTATTTACCTGAGCGAGAAGGTTGAATCAGGAGTTGGAGGCTCGAATGGCGATATCGAAATAAGACTGAAAAATTCAAACATGAATTCCATTCAAGATGGCACAAATGTTCGCGCTGGAAAAGCATCTTCCTATCGAAAAACCGTGACTGGTTGGACGGCAGCTTACATTTTTCTGTTCCAAAAAGGGTCAATCCGAATGCCGGGCGACCTCCTGTATCTTTCAGTGGATTGAGTGTGGTGAGCAAACGAAGAAGGATCAGCGGTTTTATGAAGAAACCAGTGTTTTGTAACGTTTTACATGTTTTCCGGCACGCCGAATCGAATAGAACTACTCTTAGCGAGACCTGAGACTTTTTAATCATACAATACTCATATACAATGCCTAACCAATACTTTCCAAGCCCTAAATAATTTTGATCGGGTTTTTCGGGAAATGGCCCACTGTGCGACGTCGAAAATAGTAGAGTAAACTAAGTTTGTTAATAAGCAATGGGTGGGAGATAGACCCAAAAGCGTTCCTAAAATCGAGTAGGACAGCCACGGTGCACATGTTATGCTCCATATTATTCCTCACGTCTTCAACCATCCTCAACAAGGCATATACCCCTGAAGAGGAAATATAAATAATTCGAAACGTCGGCCTGAAAATTATGTCCATTAATTGACCAACCCTCAAGAACCCAAAAAGACGTTATACGCTACTGGTCGAGAAATCCCATCCTTAATAAACTTTAAGCCCGACGCGCGAAGGGGCTTGCAGTGGACGACCCCTGCCGCTCTTTGCCGCTTGTTCTGTCGCCTCTTCTGCTGCGCAAAGCACCTCGCCTCTCGAATACGCTTCAGTGGACGATAAACCATTCCAATGGCCCACAACGCCTCCGTAAGCCTTCTCCACGTCAACACTGTCCATGACAAACCCTCAAATCCTCTGATCGTCCCCCCCCCGGGTAATCTTCCTTATCGTCATCATGTTCCAGACTCCCATTCCACCCAAAGGACTGTCCCCGATGGCCAAAACGCTCCATTTGGAATTCGACCGGCTTATCACCGGTTGGAAAGGGATCTGAGAGGCTGCCGTTAAGTAGGATTTCAAATATTGAGCTCATTCTTCGCTCTAAACTCACCTCGATGACCGCTCGTGTTCACCAAATCAGAATTCGTTACATAGCTTCGCATTGCACCTAAACAATGTTTAGTAAAGACGTGACGAATTTAAACACATGAGGTAAACACATCATAATGTTGCTATTTTTTGAAGGTTATGATGTGATTCACATCATAACCTTCAAAAAATAGCAACAGGTAGGGATGCTCAAAAAATATCGATATATCGAAATATCGATATTTTTCCGCCGATATATCGATATTTTTGAGCGATATTTTTTCCACCGATATATCGATATATCGATATTATTTTTAAAATATCGGGAACCGATATTTTTGAGAGAGATCCGACATAAATCCGAACACCAGCTATAATATATCATATTTCTATATTATAGAAATAGGATCAAAGAACGTGTAGGTAACTGTATGGAAGGTATTTCAAATCAAATAGGTAAGATCAACGAGTTGCATTGGCAGAAAAATTTTCTGCCATTTATTTAATATTAATCATGTACTGAATGTTTTGTCAGAACAATATAAACTAAGCAAATAAATCGTTTCCTTGATTTTACAAATAATTACCTACTCATTACAGATTATTCGAAGAATTTATAACCTTAATTTATTTACTAGTAATCAAAAGTCGTGAAAGGCATGGATTTTTAAAGTGAAACTTTTATTACATCGTCCCAAATTTTTTGGTCTGTGTGTCGTTTCTTGTCCCGTCACGCTACTGTTGATTTTCGCTTACAACCGATTCGTTGCTACGGAACTTCATCTTCGCCAGTTATAATCGTACAAAAATCGTTCACCATTCGTTGGAAAGCTCTCGATTTATCACGCATTTCTTTCGTACTTGTTCTTTGTCATTATGTCCCCATTTTATATTTATTGATGTTATTAATGGATGCAGTAAACAATGCCGCTTGTTTTGTTGTTATCAGTTGCCACGTTAGAAATCACTTTGAGAAACCGCCAAAATGAAGCCGTGGGTAGGGGTGAATGAGTAGGAAATGGGGGGGGGGGGGGGGGGGACTAGACATAAAAAACGTGTCCATCGATGCTACGTACCCCACTAGGGGAGCGAGCGAAGCGAGCCGGAGAGACTAGTGGGAAAAAAGTTTCACTTTTACCGTGGTTTCATAAAACCACACCCCAGTTTTTTTTTTTGGATATATCCGATATATCGATACTTTGTAATCGATATATCGAATATCGATATTTTCCTACGATATATCGAATATCGATATTTTTCTTCAGAGTGGACATCCCTAGCAACAGGTGGTAGGTAATACTGCGGCGAGATTACCAAAATGCGGAGAGTTGCCAAATTAAAGCTTCAAGAGCGAAGTTCAGAAGCTGAAAAAGTTCACTGCTCACCTCATAATAGTTCAAAGGTGCAAAAATAGCCAAACTGAGGCGTTTGCAATCAAAACTAGCTCATCCCATTTTTTGGAAATTTTACAGGAGAAACGAAAAACGTCTCAAGTGCACAATTTTGAACATCGCCAAAATTTGCAATTGCTTTGCCATGGCTGCCCCCCTCTTGCGGAAGCTCAAATCAGTATGTGCGATAAAATTTTCGCACAGACTAGCTGCGATAGGAAATTTAATCTGCTTTCATAAGAATAAAAGAAATTTGGACACGGACAAATAGTTTCCGCGCTACGTAGCTGTTCTCTCCCGCTTTTTGCCTATTGGGAGGTAGGTAAGGAGGCAATTACCTCACTAGGATTATTCAGACAACTTGTATACAACTGTTCAACTTATAAGTTGTACATAAACACTGAAATTTCCTAAACAACAACTTATTTTGTTACACATAAACACTGAAATGTCCTAAAATTGTTTCATTTTATTCATCCATTTTGGTTTAGGTATTATTCTTGGACGACTCCGATCGGCCTCAAAATTTGACATTATCCATTTTAAGAGGTCTAGAACCGAACATTCCAAAACCGAAATGTCCGTCCGCCGAACGCCGTCCGCAGTCCTGATCGTTTTGGGCAGTAGGATTTTTTTTTTTTTTTTTTTTAATCTGAAATCTTGACAAAATACTCGGTTTACCATCTAGTTGTGCCCGCAAGGTTTCAGCCCGATCACCCAAACCCGTGGGGCGCTATGGGGCTACGGGAGGGTTTTTTTAAAGGCTTTTTCGCCGTTCTTGGAAACAGTGATGGAAACTTAAAATTGGCTATGGGATCAAGTTAGGTGTCATTTTCGAAGTATTTTTGGACGGGGGGGATCTATGGGGCTTTCATGGGGCTACAAATGGGATTTTTTAAGGATCACAGGAGGTTAAATAAGTATTTTTCGAATAAAAACAACGAATTTTTTTTATCGACACGGAATTAAATGTTTGCACATGTACCTATAGCAAAGAGTAATAAACCCTTGAGTAAATTTTGCCGCGTTTTTTAAAGGTTTTTTTTTGTGGAAAGAATAACGGCATTTTACGGCAATCCATGGAGGAATAGAATACTCTATTCCTCCATGACGGCAATCATGGTGGGTTCAGCGTCACTCTGAAGCTCCTGCTACTGGAGGAAATGTCGAGCACAAAGAGTTCAAAAATAATTTTTGGCAGTGCATGCATAAATATGTGGAATTTCCTATCTTCATCGTTTTCAACAATTTGTTTTTGCTGTTTTCACTTAGTTCAATATAGTTTATTCATATAAAAGATGCCTGCCAATAATATTTTCATGAAGTTGATATAAGTAATAACTTCATGAAAATATTATTAACCTTTATAATCATAATCTAATAATAATAAATACATTTGTGGGGACAGCTACCAACCAGGGGAGAGACCTCACCTTGAACTTACGCCCAGACGACACATTATTCACGGATAATATCCATATTATGGTATCGATGACTCTGTTACTACGAAGACTTATCACTACGACTGTAGGTCCGTCAACAAGCTGGGTCAGCGGCCCCCAGCTCTCCCCCCTCAACCGTAGATTGCTGTGGCTAGTTTAACGTTCTCAGCAAACGAAGACAATGTTTTTCTACCGGTCCACCAGAAATTTTTGCCCTGCCAGAGGACTCCCAAGAGAGGTTCCTTCATTCGATCCCTCGTTCTTGTGTGTTGAAGTGTTGAATACGGATCCCACCTTCGCCATGGGAGCCCCCCAATCATAATCTATATATGTACACATCGTGCTGGGCGTCCTGTTTTTTTATTTTCAGAAGTTGGTCGCCTTAAAATTATCCCCCCCCCCCCCAAAAAAAATTAGACCTAATAATTAATTCAATGATCAATATTTAGTATTGGATAATTTAATTATTAGGTCTAATTCTGTATAATATATATTTTTGAAAAATATTATTTTTAAATTAAAAACGCGGCAAATTTTACACAAGGGTTTATTATTCTTTTATATAGGTTAATTGTGCAAAAATTAATTCTGTATCATTAAGAACAATTTTCTTAATGACAATTAGGTAAAAAAAAAAATTCCAAAATACCTACTTATTTATTTGGTACCCCTATTTTTGAAAAAAAAAAATATAAAAAAAATATTCGTTTTTCTGTACAAGTTGGACAGATGTGGGACCTCGTAAAACCGGATTTTGCGTTAAAAATTACTCGGAATACGACACCTTATTAAATAAGGAATTTTTGAAGGACCCCAGGAGTTCAAATTTTGAACTCCTGGGGTCCTTCAAAAATTCCATTTGTATCCCCTTGAAAGCCCTATAGATCTCCACAGTGAAATCGGATGGATCTGGGGCTCCCAAAAATGGATTCGACGTCTGAAAATACTTCGAAAATGAAGCCTAACTTGACCCCATAAACCGTCGTGTTGGAATGTGTGTTGTCAAATTTCGAGGCCGATCCAAATTTTCGACTTCCAATAAACCAAAAGTAGAGGGCCACCTTCGCCTGTTCCGCACTGAACACCTGCAAACAAACTAGGTACCTGTTGCTTGAGGACCTCCGCCGATCAGTGACTGGCCACACTGATTGATCTAGAAGTCACGCGAGAATTTCATCATCGTGCCACCGATTTTCTCGCATTGTAGAGTCTACCGAATAGGGATGGGAAATTGGTAAGAAGTATCGATTTTTTGAATCGATTCAGAATCGGATGCTCCAAATCGATTTCCCCAAAAAATTGCCATAAAAGTATCGATTTTTTGGAAAATCGATTCAAAAATCGGTCTTACAAAAAATAATGTTTTTTTAATGAGGGATAACGGTAGATATATTTAATGTAGGTAGGATTCAAGAAAAAATCGTTAAAAAAATTTATTGAAAATTAAAATTGCATTCGTTTTGAAAAATTTTGATAATAAACATTAAATGTTTATTATCAAAATTTTAAAATTAAATTTTAATCAGTCGAGTAATCAGTTTCGCTGTCTGGAAAAGCCATGGTGGACGTCGCTGGTAACTAGTGAGTTTTGTTGTTATTAGCTATTATCATAATTTTTAATCGACCTAAGACTCGAAATTTGCTTGAATCACTTGAAATAATAAACTAATTTTCATAAATGACGAAAATCGATTCAAGATTTTTTTAAAAATCAGTAGTAAAAAATCGATTCACGATTTTTACAAAAATCGGAAGTAAAAAATCGATTCACCTAAAAAATCGGAACCTGAACATCGATTCAAAAAATCGAAAAATCGGAACAAAAAATCGATTTTTCCAAAAAATCGGAAATCGATTCCCATCTCTATTATTCGTTCGTTCCTTTCAAAATACATTTCCTCCTTCCAGTCAAGTGGTCTCTCAAACCGCAGTTTCCTCCTCATTCACGTATTCGACGACAGCCGTGATGGATGCAAGTTTTTCCCAACACTCAACCCTTTGATCCTCCGAACCCGACGTGGGAGTCTTGAAGGTCGATCCACTCAATCGTTTCTCGTGTTAACCGAATGCCACCACCGACGTAAGTTCGCATTTTCAGATGGAAGTGAAAATTTCACTTATATTTAATATGTACCCAAAAGGCTCCCGTTGGGAACACTCGTGTGATGCAACCAACCTCGGGCTCAACAATTTGGTCCGATATTGGTTCATTATTTTTCGTGGAATAATACACCAAGTGGATCATGTCCAAGTAATAATACACAAGTGCAAGTCTTGGGTATGATTTATCGGCACGCAATGAAAAGGCTAAAATCACGCAAAAATTAGGTTAAGTTTAGTCGTAAGTGGATTGCACAGAAATCGGGAAAATGAGTACCTAACGAAAATACGTGAAAATAGTACTACTGCTGTTCCAGGTCGATCGTAGGTTGACAGCAGTTGGACGGAAACCGAGTATGTGCGGTCGGGTTCGGTCGACAGCTGTCCAACTTCTGTCGACAGACGAAGTCGGACCTGGAACAAACCTACTTAGGCCCAATTTACACAGAACGGACATCAGGCGGCGTCGCACAGTGGTTGAAAACGCTATTCTATGAGCCCAAAAAGGGACAATATAAAAATGCTTGAATCTAATCGCTGAATAAGCGGGGGGCAACGTTAATACCTACATAACGATGGACAAAGGCTCTTTTCATCATATCGATAGACTGTAATCTTGGCTGAGTCGACAAAGATCAAGGTGCGATATCGCTTAAGAAAATGAAGAGCGACGAGCCCAGTGTTATATTTGAAATGAGTTGTGTGCCACAAGTCCTGGAGGCTAAAGCGGTTTCCCCTCGTTCGATATGTCCAGGATAGGTAAGTTAATTCAATAATTATAATTTTACTTGTTGAAATAGCTGCGGAAACATGAAACGAATTGCGGACTCATGGTAAGTAATAACCACTTCGGTTTCTCTGGACTGCCAAAAACGATATTGACCTTTATTGACCCTGAAATGGACGTATATTTTTTCCTGAACAGTAGCACTAAATGTCGAATCCAAAATGAGCTGCATCTACCTGCCCTTAACTTAGTTTTATGCAAATTTGGTATACAAGGAATTAAAATTTCCATTTTTTTTTTTTTACTTCACCTACTTTTAAGCTTGAATATTTCCTAAACAGTTGCAGATAGGCAAAAAATGAAGATGAACACTTTTGTAGCAAATGTTGTCAGTTTCATTTTTTATTTGACAGTTTTTTTTGTGAGGCCTACCGTTTCCGAGTTAAGAGCGAAAAACTAGCAAGGAAATAAATTAACGGTAAGATTATAATTCCTGTTTCAACTATTCAGGGTGTATCTCTTAGCCGCGGGTCTCTGTTTCAGATTTACGAAGTGGATGCCCGCGATCAAGGCTGTTTCGCGTTTGGCAAGAAGAAAGCCTTGTCACGTCCAAAACAAAGGCAGTTTGTGGGTTTTTGAAAGAAGCCAGTAATTTGAACAATTTCAGCGGTGAAGAACAACGAAAGGTATTGCAAATAATCACGAACTTGTGCGCCCAGTTCCAAGCCAAATGGTATCGGAGAAAAATTCGGAGAAAATCGGAGAAAAATCGGAGAAAATAGGAAAAAATCGGGAAAAAATCGGAGAAAATCGGAGAATTCATTTTCAAACCTAGCGAGAAAGTAACCATTCATTTGTGTCTATTGAGTTATTTTGAGTTTATTGTGTTATTTAGTTTAATTTCCTTTGTCAAAATAATATTGGTGATAGATACTATCTACAAATGATGTGTCAAACTTTTTGAAATTACCCACTGTTATATCGTGATATTATCTACCTACTTTGTGGTAAAATTTAAGTATCAGAGGACATAAGTACATTACCTACGAGTTTCTACATTCTACATATGAGTTTGATTTATATTTCCTCGGATAACCTTTTCTATTCTACCGCGAAGCCCCTTTCAATGCTAATAATATTAGGTCTGGCAAAACTCGGTACTCAGCTTTCTCAATAATGCGTTTAACGGCATTTCTGGAAACAATTTCAACAAACGAACTTCAGATTCGGGTTCTATGCACGGAAAAACCTCAGTATACCAAATTTCACGAGTTTACGAACCCTTTTGAGTTTTGGGCTCATAGAGTAGCGTTTTCAACCACTGTGCGTCGTGGCGCTGACCTGGCACGGACGTGACCCGTGCAATGTACACAGAAGCGGTGGGTCACTGGCGAGAAAGGACGTCAGTAAGTAAGCTGGTTTTGTCACGTAAAACATGAAATTTTCAAGCAGTGACGAAGATGAAGTGGTGCAGGATTTGCAAAATGGGCTATGGGATCGAGTCAGGGGTCGTTTTCGAAGTATTTTGGGACGTTGAATCCATTTTTTGGGGTCCCGGAACGATCCGATTTCACTGTCACGATCTATAGGGCTTTCACGGGGCTAAAATGGGATTTTTTAAGGATTCCAGGAGGTCAAATGGCTGCCCGTGGGGGGGGGGGGGGGGGGGGGGGGAGGTAAGTACAAAAAATGGAATTTTACGGGAGAGCATTTTAAAGTTTCAAATTTTATTCCTAATTCAGGAATCCACAATAATTGATACTTAACCTTGCCATTTTTTCACGAAAGTATCCCAAAACCGAAATGATAGCTCGAACTGCCCCTCAAATTACGTGTTAATGGTAAATTCAATGGTTGTTTTTTTTTTTAAATTCTCGAGTTACCTGGTTACGTGCAGTATTTTTTTTAAATTCTCCAGTTACCTGGTTCCATATATGGAAATTAGACTGCACGTAACCAGGTAATTCGACAATGAAGTAAGTATACTTACTTGGTTACGAGCAACCAAATTTTCAGACTTACTTGGCTCACCCACCATAAGAATACCTACTTGACTGGTTAAGCACAATTTATTACACTGGGGAAAAGCAGGTAAACTCAGTTACCGGTCTGTTCTCTAAACAGAAATTTCGGGAATGAGAGAATAATAATCACTAACGCCCCAGCGAATAGGAAGCATGGTAGACTTACGCTGATACTCGCAAACGAAAGCTGACACAAAATAACGCCTACAGTGAAGATATCTCGATTTTCACCAAAAAACGACTTACCTGGTCCCCCCCCCCCCCCCCCAGCCAAATATCTTTCAGGAAAAAACGAACAATAATTGTTGAAAAAAATTTTTTGAAAAACTTTTTTTCATTGACAGAATTAAATTTCTGCACAAATGACCTATATCAAAGAATAATAAACCCTTTTGTATGTAAAATTTGCAGCAATTTTCAAAAATATTTGTGAAAATTTTTGCTCATATCCTCTGCATTTTCTTTCCAGTAAGTTATCTGTGTTATGTTTCAGCTGCTACGAGGGGTTGTGTAGGCGACTATTCTGAATGATGAAGCGGCCTCCCACAACCTTCACGCCACTCCGCCATTCAACCCAGCGGCACTTCGAACTGTAAATTTCATGCTCCGGGATCCTTGAACAGCGCCGAATCCCAATTTCATATTTTACAGGAAATTAGTACAACCCTGGATATTATGAAGTGGCATGATTGGAGGGAAAATAGTGGTTTTTGAGGTAAGTATCTTTTAATCAATTTGCGTCTTATTTAAAGATTCTATGAAGACGTAGCTATCTCAAGACGACATGGGAACTTTTCTGATGGTGCAGAGGTGCTCCATCCAGGAAAGGGTTTGGCATTAAAGTGACCCCTACATACATAAGTTGAAAGAAGAGGCAGAGGTCGCTTTAACGCCAAATCGTATGAAACGTTCCAGCCGCTCCTTATCGCTTTTTTTTTTTTTCAATTTGAAGATGACGAAGAGATCGAGATCGCCCCTCATTTCGAGCCAGGTAAGGGCATCACCGTTCTCAGTTCCAAGTCACTTGTCTCGGATCCCTCTCAGTCTGAGCGCCTTTATTAAGGCAATTTGTGACTACAAGATCATCTTGCGTCTTCTGCTGTCCCGTTTGGAGTGTTTACTGTAGTTTCAGCTGTCTATGGCCAGTCCTGTGACAGATGGGCAGTCGCCAGAGGGTTTGACTCGTGCAAGAAATGGTGTAGAACAGAGCAGAACATTTTCTTCTCTCCAATCGGAATTTCATTGTCCCCACACGATGGGGAATGTAATCAGCTTTCACGAGAAAAAAAGAAGTAAATTTGGAATCGGGCCAATAGTTTACAGCCGACGTTCTGATTAACGTGGTTTTCCGCTTAGCGGTGTCAGATTGGGCGTTTCTTGTTTTGGTTGAAATTAATTTTCTCGGTTGGTAGTAGTGTCTTTTTGAATTTCAGGTGCTCCCTTAACTCGTAATTTGATGTTCTACAACATGAATTTTCAGCCAAGTTTGAAAAAGCTGCCTATTTTTGACGCTTGAATGTGGCTAAACGACTGAACCGAATCTCATGTGTAAGGAGGTCATTCGTCGCAGAATTTCATGCTCTTCAACTTTGTATTTGAAACATTTCCTCTGCGGTGCTTACTTTACGAGTTATAGGTGAATAACTGGAAAATGTCTGAAAAAAAAAAAACGCTGCAAATTTTACACAAGGGTTTATTATTCTTTGATATACGTTACTTGGACAGAAATTTAATTCTGTCAATGAAGAAATTGAAAAAAAAAAAAAAAAATTTTGGATTTTTCTCAAAAAAAAATTTTGTTTTTTGTTTTTTTTTTTGTTCAAAAATGTGTTTTTTCAAAAACTCTGTATTTTTTACTCGAAAAATATTTAACATCCTGGGATCCTTCAAAAATCCCATTTTTAGCCCCACGAATGCCCTAAACATCGCCCCAGTGAAATCGGATCGTTCCGGGACCCCAAAAAATGGATTCTACGTCCAAAAATACTTCGAAAACGACACCTAACTCGATCCCATAGCTAAAAGCCTTCAATAAACCCCTCCCGTAGCCCCACTATAGCCCCATAGCGCCCCACGGGTTTGGGCGATCGGACTGAAAACCTTGCGGGCACAACTAGATGGTAAACCAAGTATTTTGCCGAAATTTCAGATTTTTAAAAAAATTCCTACTGCCCAAAACGGCCTGGACGGCGGACGTCGGACGGCGTACGGCGGACGGCGGACGGACATTTCGGATTTAGAATGTAGACCTCTTGAAACGGATAATGTAAAATTTTGAGCCCGATCGGAGTCGTCGACCCCCGTCGCGAAAACATAGGTGTATTATTCCAAGAATAATAAACCAAAAAATCGATGTTTTTTGACCGCCAAAAGTTCTCACAAATTTTGCTACCATTTTGGTTTATTATTCTTGGAATAATACACCTATGTTATCGTGACAGAGGTCGACAATTTGACCTCCTGGGATCCTTCATAAATACCATTTGTCCAAAAATACTTCGAAAACGACACCAAACTCGATCCCATAGCCAAAAGCCTTAAAAAAAACCTTCCCGTAGCCCCATTTTAGCCCCATAGCGCCCCACGGGTTTGGGCGATCGCATTGAAAACCTTGCGGGCACAACTAGATGGTAAACCAAGTATTTTGCCAAAATTTCAGATTAAAAAAAATTCATACTGCCCGGCCCGGAAGGCTTACGGCGGACGGACATTTCGGTTTTGGAATGTTTACCTCTTGAAACAGATAATGTCAAATTTTGAGGCCGATCGGAGTCGTCGACCTCTGTCGCGAAAACATAGGTGTATTATTCCAAGAATAAATAAACCAAAATTAAAGCTTCTACACCATTTCTTGCACGAGCCCCCCCCCCCCCCCCCCCCCCCCCATTCAATCCTTGTCGACTGGCCTAAGAGCGTTAAATTATAAATTTCATCTTGTTTGCTAGTCAATGCGTAGCCAAAATTTAGCCAACTATCACATGTTGTTACAACTCTGCCTGCCATTCGTACGCTTTTCGACAAGAATTGGGTGCCCATCCTATAGGAAATTTCACGCTCTACAACTTTCATCATGCATTATTTTTCGATAGGACCGGCCGTCTTGAATGTACAGTGCGTAAAAGGGATTTTCCGAAAAAACGTGAAAAAATCTCCCTTTTTCAAGGCGCTCTAGCTCCTCTTCTACTGGGTTTACAATCAATTGTGACTAGTGAAATTTATAGGACATGTTATTTTCTTATTTTCTTATTTCTTTATTTCACGAGACAAGCCCAATTACATTCTATAAAATCAGTACGTCATTCTAACCAGGGGAAAAATGATTATGAAAATGAATATAAAGTGAAAATATAAAAATGATAAAGGAAATTACAAAATAAAAAGAAGCTATATAAAGGGGGAAAAAAAAAGCGAAAAAAAAACAAAAAAAAAAAAAAAAACAGGGAAAACTGTCTCTATGTATAAATGATAGGGGACGAGGAAAGTTTTGATTTTAACGTGGCTAGGGAGGAGTGAAAAAAGTCGAAATCGGGGTTTACAGCCAGGAAGAGGTTCGCACTGCGAGGAATTCTGCGTAGGGGTCGGCTTCTCTGGTAGTTTGCAGGAGAAAAAGGGATGTAAAAAAGCACTTGCGAGCGGGTAGAGGTTCGCTGTGCAACAAGGCTGATCTTCGACAGAAGCGTAGGGCAGTCGATTTGATTATTCAATATCTTGAACAGCAACGTGAGATCAGCTGAGCCACGACGCCTCTCCAGGGACTCCAGGCAGCACCGCTCACGAATATAATCGTACTCAACATCGGCTGAGGGGATACCCAGCTTGAAAGCAACAAATCGTAAGAATTTGTTCTGGACTCGCTCAAGCCGGTACTTGTGCACAGCGTATGACGGGCACCAGACAGAAGATGCATACTCCAAGATTGGAAGAACCAGGGCTTTGTAGACCGTCACGATAGCAGGTATACTTGTGAATTCCCTTGTGTTCCTTTTCAGGAAACCAAGAGTACGCATAGCTCGGTTTGCAAGCCCCTCTATATGACGCGAAAAACACATCTGCTCGTCGAAAAGCACGCCCAGATCAACCATCTCACTCGACCTTCGTAGGGGAGCATCGCCGAGAATGTAGTCAAAAATGAATGGCTGGGCCTTGCGGTTAAAAGTAACCACCGAACATAATGCCGAACGTTATGCTCTTTCACTTCGATCATAGTGACTTTTACTGTAGAACGCATGGTTTCGGAGTTATAAGCAAAATACTGAAAAAAGTGCTAAAATGTTGGAGTTTTTTTGTGAATATCTCAACACAATGGGGAGTTCGCATTGATTTTAGATTTGGAAATCTTCCCTACCATTCAATAATATCGCTAAAAAGTAACGTGCACAGACTCCAATACCAACGAAAAAAAATCATTGTAGGAGATATAACGAAAAAACGAAACGCACAGTTTGAATCGGCCGGCGTTTCCCACCAGTCACTGTTTGAGGACATGACGTCACAGTTCCAGTGAATCTCTCACCATGAGCGCTAGTGTCGTCAACTTATATGATGAATTTATAGCAATTATAACTTGATACGACGGAAAACATAATTAACTTTTAATTATAATACATGATACTTGAAGTTTAAAGCCTTATCAGAAGGATTTACGGCTCACTTGAATTTTATTAAGTGATTAGCAGTGGAATAGCAACACTGGGCGGAACAATCCCCTCACCTGTCAAGAACAAAACACTATCGACGACGCTCTTCAGCTGTATTGAGGACGTGACGTCACGCTCCCTCCATGGCCCCGGTTTTTCAAACGCCGTAATTTTCGTTAAATTATTTAAATTTTCTGGAAACGATTTCAGGCGGCTGACTACTGTTTTCCCTACATTCTCAGGGAGTACTTTCAGAAAAAAAATATAAAAAAAACAATGCCAACTCCCCATTTGGCTGAATTTAGTGGATCTCTTCAAATTGGTATTCAGCGCCCCATAACATAGAACAAGACTTAAAACTCCAACCAAATAATTAGTCCAGTCAACGCGTAGTTGGACGTGTGACAAAATATTATTTATTTACGCTTTGACTGGACTAATGCTGTTGTTTCTCTCCCCCACTTCACTTAATGCAGTTGTTACAACCTTCCCTCTTTTTCGGGGTTATTCGCAGTTTTTCACTCAGCAGTTTGTATCTCAACGCCGTCTTTAATGCGTTTAAAATGAATTCTTGCGCCTATTCATAAATATTTATGAAATCATCACTAACTGAAAGCCTTCCGAGTCATTTGGTTGGCAAATGAGACGGTAGCTGATAGTTGTGGAAGCCTCGTTGGAAAGTGAAGTTTGAGGAGAAGATTACTCTCCAAAGGCTTACGGGACGTCTCTCCCTCTAATTGACGCCTTGATCTCTCCCGTCAATAATTTGCTACGCTAATTATCAAATTCAAATGGTTTCCTTCCCCCCCGCGAGAGGATTTCCCACCGTTGGAACGTTTTCCCGCCTCGGGGGCGAAACGCGTCGATTCGATTTTCCGGTGGATGATCACCTTTCCACCTCGAAGTACACAAGGCGGAACAAGGTGGAGGTTGTTTTTGGGGGGGGGAGGCGGAGAAAACGTACGGCGGCGTCATTTTTGATGAGGTTGAACGGAAGTTATTGGGATACATCGTACATTATTTACGTACCCAGTGAGATAGATAGATAGATAGATATGGTTTTTTATTGCAACAGCCATAATGGTAATACAACCGTCATATTATTACAAGCAGAGATAAATTCAGCACGATTACCTACTTTTATAAAAATTCATCGGCAATACAACAAATTATTAGGTTAGGAAGGTATATAACTTGAAATAGAAGAAAAAAGTCTTCGACAGAATACAATTCTGCGTTAATCAATGCATTTTTTACTTTACGTTCGAATTCCTTATCCGACATCTGCCGAAGCAGTTACCAAAATCGTAACCTATTCTAGAAGCGGATACCATTCTGTAGCGGGCTGCTTTTCAAGGATGTGGTCAATCGCACGCTGGAAGGACGCAACTCGTCACATGTCCGTGTGCTGTAACTGTGAAAGTCGGAGCCCTTAGGAACCAGAGATTCATATTTCCTAACCCGTCTCTAACAGTTGAAGATGAACAATGAGGGAACAGTCATACAACCTAATTTTCTTATAAAGCCACGGCAGCTCTCCCGCTTAGACCGAAAATGACTCTAATAGCGGCTTTTTGTAGCTTGAAAATATCTGCGTAAGATGAGACCCAAAAAACAATCCTATATGATGCACGGCTCATGAAGAGAGCGAAAATCACGTCCCGCAGAACTGGGAAGGAGACGATGCCAGCAAGACGACGAAGGACAAAGTTCACAGATGCCAGCCTAGCACCGAGCTTTTCAATGTGACAGCGCCACGAAATCCTGCTGTCAATCCGCAGCCCCAGGAAGTTGACCGCGTTGTCCAGCCGACCGTTGAGAAAGAACTCGAGGTCTTGGGTCTTCTCCTCATTGAGCCGGAGCGAATTTGATGTGCACCAGGATTTCACCACCACATCCGCCGCCAGCATATCACTCGACAACTCCAAGCGCGTTCGACCAGACGCCAAGACAGTCATATCATTGGCAAACAAGTAAATTTGATTCTTTTGTAGATTGAACTCATAGGCCGAATCATTGACATAAAGGAGGAACAACGACGGACCCAAAATGGAGCCCTGCTTAACCCCACAAGGTATGGGCGACTCTTCTGAAGCGATGCCATTGCAGAAGACAATTTGACTCGACCCCACCAAAAACGAACTGAAGAAGGCAACAGCCCCATCATCAAAACCAAAACGCGAGTTTCGTCAGCAATCTGTCGTGAGGGACCAAATCAAAGGCCTTGCTCTGATCGTAGAGACAGTTGGCGGTGTGCTCCCTCTTTTCAAGGCGCTCCAAAACAGTTGAGATTAATGCGTAAGCAGCCGTGGATGTTCCCTGCCTGGAAGCCAAACTGGTGGTCATGAAGGATACAGTTCTCCGACAAATACTCCCTGATCTGAAGCATGACAAGGCTCTCCATCACCTTCACCGGGAGTGGCAGTTTCGCTATAGAGCGGTGATGATCGTAGCTATCACATTTTACTTTTTTGGGATAGGACTAATTGCAGTGAACTTGAGGCAGTCTGGAAAGCTCCCCGTTGTGAAGTACAAATTAAACATAAAGGTAAGGGGCTCCACCAGAAATGCTGCCTCTCACTTCAACAGGCTCTATTTGTATGTAACTTGATTTGGGCGTTTGTCTGTCCGTACTGGTGGCAAAACTATCAAGCTTATTCGGTGGTAGTACTTGTGGGACGCCTCCTACTGTGGGTGTTGGGAGTGTACCTGCATGCACGAAATGTGTTCCTAATTGATCGCTAGGTTCATCATTATTTGTGTTGTGAGGGTGGCGGAATGCCTCGAGCGTCATATCTAGGATTACGCCGCCATTGTCTTTGGAGGAAGAGGAAGGTAGTACGTGAATATCCCTATTTAGGACATAACGCAAAGTGTCGCGATCTGCGGACCTGGAAGGTGATATCGATGCATAATTGGAGGATTGGGGAGCCCCAGATTGGCACAAACTGTCTTGTTGGTCTGGGGCGCGTAGATCTTCGAAAGGGTGCTGAGTCCCCTCAGTGAGGGGAATCTGATAACAAAACTTAAGTGTCAGTTCGCCCTGAGCCCGCAGTTTTACTTGAAATCGACTGGCTGGCTTCCACAAACTGTCACCGACGGAGGCCTGGCCAGCTGACCTAGTCTTACAAAGGTCCGATCGCCTGGCTACTACAGTCGAAGTGTTGCCAATAGCGGCCAGGGCAACAGACCCGCGCGTAATAAATGGTCCCGCTGACCTGGCTTCCTCAAGACTATCGCCAAAGGATGCCCGGTCATAGGGGCCAACCAAAAATGCACTGCGATGAATCATATTGATCAATTAAACGGTCAGTGAATGATAATCGGCGGCGAGATTGTGGACTGGTCGGATCCTGAGCGGTGAGGCCCCTCGCGGTATAAGCAGGACCGCCAATTCTTGCCGTCGACTGCAGCGTTTACCAGCGTTTACCCCCTACCCCACCCTGGGATCGGAAGCTCTGTTTCAGGTTGTCCACGTTCCCCAAAATTGAATTTTAATTGAATTTCTCGTATTTTACTTTTCAGGGCCTCCTGAGCAAATTTGGTTTCGTGCCCATCTGCCTATCTATCTGAGGACTCTGGACATTGTGAACTGAGGGGTTTGTCGTTACACTTGGAAAAATCTAAGATGATGACTTTCCATCGTGGAAGGAACAGTGTACGAAGGTATTTATTTACTCAATTACTTGTAAATGGCAAAATTTAATGCGTATGTGAAATAGAGGGATGTTGTAGCGGGTAACTGGCTGGATTTAGTTGAGTTGTGGGAAGAGAGAGCCAGTGATCTGTTGTAGTTTTTTATTGCATAGCAAGGTTTCGATTAAAAAAAAAAAATCTTAAATGTTGACAAAATACTCGGTTTACCATCTAATTGTCCCTATGTATAGGCATACATCATCATGTATACATCTAAAGTCGAGAAAGCCGCCTATAATGTTAGTGTAGGAGTCGTTTGGTTACCAGACTCACTCTCAGATCGTTCCAACCGGATTGTGCCCAGTGCAAACAGAACGCCGTTTTCACGAGTCTCACCTGCCGAGGGCCCCAAAGCGTTTCCAAAGTCCAATTAGACAACAGCGCGGTTTTCCCACTTGGGAGAGGTCGAAACCGCAAAAAGAAAAACAACCGATAGAGCCAAAAGGAGGGTAACCGCTGTATACCCTGGTGGGGAAAAGGGGAAGCTATCAGAGTGAAATGGGAGTGCGGGGCTCCGTTTTGTGGTCGCTCGTACCCCCAAATGGCGCACAATTTCAACCCTTCGCTCTCAACCGGGCTCATCCGTTCTAGATGGCGTCATCACCCGTTTCAGATGACTTTTTCCCCTAATCTAACTTCCGACCTCCTTCCCGCCCCCAAATGTACCAAAACTCCGGGTTTCTAAACGGCGACGATAATTTTCTCCCACTTCGGACTTATCAAAGCTGTTGGTCGTCTCACACGCTCTTGTTTTTCCTTCTTTTTCAAGCCTCAAGGATACAAAAAAATCTCATGAACAACCTGACAGGACAAATTGACGACTCGGGTTTGGTTTCTGTATGGAATGTTTTCAGGCGGGCTGGTATCGTGGACTGTATTCCACCATCAAGAGGAGAAAGGTGGCCTACCTCGGCCATTTACTTCGAGGCCCTAGCTATGATATTCTTTATTAATTTATTCTTATTCTTCTTCAATTATTAATATGATTATTAAGAAAAATAGATAATTAAGGCTGTCACGCAGCATCAACACCTCCACTAATAATGTTTGTAAGGGTGCGCACCAGTTCACCCCGTGACACTATAAAGATGTCAACATCCCCCAGGTATAAGTTTGCCAACCTCATTATTCGGGGGGCAGGAGAATGGAGAATGGATGGTTCGTACGTTGGAAGGGCACTAGGAAGAGATCTTCACATCCGGTCGTGCGGTATCCGGAAAGAGAGTGCAGACAGAAAAGACGGGGAGTCCACCGTGTTCCGCAAGACATTGAAGAGGACGATGATGTCGTTAAGTGTTCTTCTTGCGGACAACGTCAGAAGGTTGAGGAAGGTCGTCAAATCGCCATGAGGGATGGTGTAATCTTCAGATGGGAACAAGGAATCAAAGGCCAAACTTGAAGTACACCATTCGCATGAATCTTCTCTGAGTCCTTTCGATGGTCCCAACATGCTCAGCGAGGGGACCAAATCACCTTTGAAAACTCCAACAATGGGCGAACCAGAGATATACAGGGTGTTTACATTTAACGTTGCCGAAAAAAGTTCCATGGATTCTGGAGCCCATTTCCGATCGAAAATGCCTCCTAGAGTTTTTTCGAAAACCGCTTCGTTTTCTCGTTATTTGCATTTTTGGTTTTTTCAACAACATGCATTGTTACTTCAGAAATGTGGCCATAACTTCCTTTAGAAGCATCATATTGAAAATCCAAGGACACCGTTGGAAAGGGCGTTAAATTTCCTATAAGATACATCTCCCTTTAGGGCCAGAAAGGTGGCTCAAGTGCTTGATTTGAAGGGATAAACATGAAAGTAGCGAACTTTTCCAAGTTTCCTGACATTTTCAAAGCAAAAATACACCGTTAAATGCCTCATCAGCAATATGGCGCAAAACGGTAAAAACATCCTTAGAACCTCAGCTATCCAACGGTATATCACTTTTTTTTAAAATTTACACCTTTATTCGCCGAGAAATCGGCATTTGAGTGACTAGAAATGTGGTTTTCCGGAGGGAAATCGCTGGTTTCCGCGCGAGGAGTCCTGCTGGCCGGCTACTCCCCTCGTTCATTCTTGGTGTGGGTTCGATATTCCTTCAATATCAGTATTTAAAAAAAAAAAGTATTGTAGTGTAGGTTAGGCATTGTATTTTCACCATAGGATCGATAACTGTATCAATATCATTACAGGAACAGCGAAAACGAAGAATTATTCTGAGTCGGTTAAAAATTAGCAGGCATTACTTTCTTGAGAGAAGAAGGGAAAAATTTTGGATAACGAAACGAAGGTCATTTCTACGACGAACGAAGACATTTCATCGACGAACGAAGACATTTCGTTAGACGAGGTCATTTCAATATCTGTTCGAAATCCCAGCCGCTATTTTCTAAGCAAATTCGGTTCGGGCGGAAACCAGCGATTCCCCTCCGGAAAGCCACATTTCTAGTCCTTCAAATGCCGATTTCTCGGCGAATAAAAGTGCAAATTAAAAAAAGTGATATACCGTTGGAAAGCTGAGGTTCTGAGGATGTTTTTACCGTTTTGCGCCATATTGCTGATGAGGCATTTAATGGTGTATTTTTGCTTTGAAAATGTCAGGAAACTTGGAAAAGTTCGCTACTTTCATGTTTATCCCTCCAGATCAAGCACTTGAGCCACCTTTCTGGCTCTAAAGGGAGGTGTATCTTATAGGAAATTTAACGCCCTTTCCAACGGTGTCCTTAGATTTTCAATATGATGCTTCTAAAGGAAGTTATGGCCACATTTCTGAAGTAACAATGCATGTTGTTGTAAAAACAAAAAATGCAAATAACGAGAAAACGAAGCGGTTTTCGAAAAAACTCTAGGAGGTATTTTCGATCGTAAATGGGCTCCAGAATCCATGGAATTTTTTTTGGCAACGTTAAATGTAACACCCTGTATAGAGCATCCTCGCCGTCTGAATGTCTCTGAAGTCACGAGAAGCCCTCCAAACAAATCCAAGGACTCTATGGGCCCTGATTGAGATGGATTCGAAGTGTTCAACGAATAAGAGGGTCTGATCCAGCTGAACTCCAAGATCCCTCACAACAGGCACCTTCTTAAGCGGCTGGCCCATCAAGGAATATTATGGTGAAGAAGAGAACCCTCGTATCTCCAATATCTGTAGTTGACGAATTCGCCACTTTAAGCTCTAAAATCGGTGGAACCCTCGTATCTCTAAAGTACTTGTAGTTTACGAATTCGCCACTGTAAGCTCCAAAATCGGTGGAATCCCTCCTGGTAGGTAGGTACCTAGCCTTCAAAAACCAGATCAAGGTAGGTAGCCTTCAAAATTGGAGATAAGAGGGTTCTCTTCTTCACCGTTAAGCCTTAATAAGTTATTAAGCGAATGAGACTGGTTGAGTCCTTCTGGTGAACGTTATGACTGTGCATTCGTCAACTTCGAGGAACATATTGTCCAGGCACCACTGAGAGAGGCCTACAACAGAAGACTGGAGATCATTGGAGTCGCTCAAACACCGAACCATCCGAAAAACCTGAGGTCGTCGACAAAGAAAAGTCTCGGTGAGCAGCCCAAGGCTGAAGGTCGTCAATAAACAGGTTGAAAAGTATTGGCCACAGATGGGAACCCTGCAGCACTTCTGACGACTGATGAAACCCATCAGACAATGACGGACCTACGACGACAAACTGGCGACGATCTCGCAGATAACTCCCGAACCAAGCATATGGCCCCTCACACTGAAGGCCCTGAGCTTCGACAGCAGAAGGCCATGGTCGACTTTGTCAAATGCCTTACTAAAGTCTGTATATACCACGTCGAGCTGAGCCCCCATGTCCATAGCCCCAAACGCCACCGGAGTCAGCTCCAGTAGATTGGTGGTCCCTGTTCTTCGAGGCCGGAACCCATGCTGGCTGACATGAATTACGTGATTAACTAGAGGCGAAAAGACATCACAAACAAGCTTTCCTGGTTACGCAACATCAGGGCTTGGTCAGGCGTTGCAAGTTTTAGGGAACTTTGTCGGGCGGAGCGGACCCTGCACGTCGTTTTAGGTGTCGTCTACGCATCCTCACGTGCACGGCACTAGAAGAAGAAGAAGAAGAAGAAGAATATTATTCCTTCTTATTAAGAAGGATTTGAAGCCTTTTTCCACAAAAACGAAACACCAAAATGAACACGTTGGAAACCCCATTTCCTGTCGTGACGTTTTCAACTTTTCCACAACCTCCTGAGTGAAATGTACGGCCCAACTGGACGTTTCTGAAGCGGATTAAAAATTAAAAAATACAACCCCACCCCCTTCTTTAATATTTCGGACTTGGAAGGCCGGAGTTGAATTAAAACCTCGTAAAGCCTTTTATTCTCCATCAACCTATTAATTTCCTGAAGCTCTTTTTTTTTGGGAGAGGAAAACATTTTGGCGATTTTCACTAAGCGTAACGGAGTTAAGTGAAAATCGTCCTGTCGACCTGTTGAATGGAAAAACAATATTCGTTGAACACAAGTCGAATTGTGCTTCTAAATAAGGGGAGGAGAGTTTACGGTAGATGGAAAATGAATAATGCAAAAGCTTTGAAGGAATATTGGATTTGAATGGAGCTTTTCACGGGGCGCGTCATTTGTTTCCAAAACGGGACTCGGGAGAGTCAATCGGCAGGTTTATTTTTTCGAAGGGGATTCCACCAGAGGCGTCAATTTGTTTTGTCGGGTTGTCTTGAAAAAGGCCCGTTTATTATTCTCGAGAGGCGTTTGAAAGTGAGAGAAAAGCTAAGGAGAGTGCGGCAAAACAGCAGATTTGATAACTTCCGAGAGGGAGAAAGTGATCGCCGCGGTCGTGAAAAAAAAAAAAAGAAAAAAAATTTTGTAACATTGGGACAGGAAAAAGAATATTCAAATGCCACAAAAGGGGAAAAAACGCTGCAAATTTTACACTAGGGTTGTTGGCAGAAATTGATGTACCTAATATATATTATATATTATATTCTGCGATTTTAAGCCACAAAGATTCGGATAAATGGGTGGATTATGAAAGCGCCGAGCCCCTCTGGAAAGCGCCAAATTTTTTGGAACGATTGCGCCGGTTATTAGAGAAATATCATAACGAAAGCGCCGAGTATGAGAACTACCTTTCTACTAGTACAAAAGCGCCGAGCCAAAAATTAGGTACCCTGGTTGAAAAAATAAATAAATTAAAACTATTCCCGCACTGTGTTTGGATTATCGATGTAGTAAACTAACTGGATTGCTCTTGCCGGGAAGGCTGGCGGTCCGATGTTTCGGAGGCCTCCCCCCTCCACTGAGGGGCAAGAAGGCTGAGGGGCCCGCGCTCACACCAAGGATTCCCTTCATTTTTAAGGGAATCGTTGGTGAATGAATACTAAAATTTAGTATTTAGGATATTTAATATCATTCGAAGGCTGAATGCTGATCACCCTCTTGATCTGATAGTCCACATTTCCAAGGAGGGACTTTCGTATAATGATAATGCATCAATGAAACCCTACAGAATAAATAAAGAGGACAGGTAATTTGGGGTAGAAACAATATTAACCGTTTTCTGTTTTGAGTTTGTAAAAATAATTTATTTCAACGAGGGCATATTTCCATTGGAAGTTACTTACAGACTAGCGTAGGTAGGTACACTTAATAATATAATAGGTAGTTAAAAAGAAATTGTTAATTTTTTACCACCGATTATTGAACAAAATTACTTTCCCCATAATCTCGAGTGATTATTGGGAACGAAACCGACTCGTCTCATGGCGATGATCTATCTCTTCAGGATTTCTTAATCTCGCAGGAAAGAATAATTAGAAGATATTTGTAATTATTACAGAATATCTAGGTAGGCACTCAGTTAACGGTCGATGTACATTTGGACGAACCCCATGAAGCCAAAACGAATTTTTTTAAATCTGAAATTTAGACAAAATACTTAATGGGTACTTGGCCAAGTAAATGGTAGATGGTAAACCAGTTCACCATCTAGTTGTGCCCGCTATGGGACTAAAATGTGGCTATGGGAGTGGTTTTCAAAGGGTTTCGGCTATAGGTTCGAGTTAGGTGTAGTTTACGAAGTTTTTTGGGAGTAAAATCCATTTTTGGGGGTCCCAGAACGATCCGATTTCACAGTGGGGATCTATGGGGCTTTCATGGGGATACAAATGGGATTTTTGAAGGATCCCAGGAGGTCTAATAAGGTGTCTAAAAAGACGATTTTTAATAAGGTGTCGTTTTCAGAGTAATTTGGTCGCAAAATGCATTTTTCGAGGTCCCGCATCCTTTCATACATTGTACAAAAAAAAAAGTATTTTTATTCATTCAAAAGTATTTTCTTGATGACACAGAATTAATTTTTGCACAATTAGTAACCTATATCAAAGAATAATTTTGTAAATAGTCTTGTGTAAATTTTGCTGCGTTTTCATCATACAAACAGTTCAAAATTAAATAGGAACATAAAAGTTGAGGAACTCAGAGCAAAAATTAGGAAACTTCGGAGCTTATCACACTGAGTAACTAGAAAAATAAGGAAAAGACGCATCTTCCCCTCAGGTAGTTGCCCCTCAGTGGTGGGGGATGAGTGACAGAGAACGGCTCGGGTCTCGAACCGTCCCGGGATAGGCACGAAGCAATCCAGTACATCGATGGTTTGGATAGATGAGGGACCCCGTAATACGTCAGAAAATGCTTCAAAAACGACTCCCTGGCCAAAAGCCACCAAAAACCCCTCCCTGAGAACCGAGTATTTTGTGAACATTTAAAATTAAAAAGAAACCGTGAAAATTCTGTAAAATGTAGTAAAACGCTTGCCTACGAGTCTGCAACACATTGGGGCATTTTATGTCTTTAGCCCCCCCCCCCCCCCCATTTCCTACTCATTCACCTACCCTTGTATCTCTTCATTTTGGCGTTTTCATTTTGGCGTTTTCTTGATTTCTAACGTGGCAACTGATAACAACAAAACAAGCGGCATTGTTTACTGCATCCATTAATAACATCAATAAATATAAAATGGGGACATATTGAAGAACAAGTAGGTACGAAAGAAATGCGTGATAAATCGAGAGCTTTCCAACGAGTGGTGAACGATTTTTGTACGATGATAACTGGCGAAGATGAAGTTCCGTAGCAACGAATCGGTTGTAAGCGAAAATCATCAGAAATTTAGGTAACGCTTTTTTCGTTACGGGTTTGTATTTTAATGTGCCAAAGTAAAGACATAAATACAAGCACTGCGGCAGGCCCTGTTCTTTTTCTGTAAGTTCGCTGTTGGTAATTGAGAAAGTTGCTTATGAAAGAGTAGGAGATTTTGAGGTTTATCGTGGGGATTTCAGAGATGAGCGAAGGCGATGAAGTGGGAGGGGGAACCCAATTGTGTGCTTGCCCAGCCTGCCAGCTCAGGATTCGCCCCTGCTCTCGAAATTTAAACTCCTCGATCCCTACGTCGAAGGAAACGCTTGCAGAGGAGTCTGCAACGCATTGGGACATTTTATGTCTTTAGAATCAATACAGTGTACGAATTAAATTTGAGGATGAACATTATGGTATCAACACGTTTATTGAAATATTGTTAACGGCTTTACCAGTTCATGTAACGATTGGTAGGAACGAGGAAAAAGGAAAGACATGAAAATGTCAAAATTGGCAGGTGGAAACTAAAAATGAGCCTTTAGTTTCAAAAATGAGCCTTCCATTTGGCCATAAGCTGTTCCCTGCCCTGTTCAGCAATGCCGGGGGGGTTTGAGGGTCGCTGGTTCCTCTTTATCCTTCCTTCCCCTGACAAGCGTTTTTTGAGGCTAATTGCGATTAAACTTCCTATCACCCAATGCGGTATGACCTCAGAGATCTCTTGTGCATCAGTCGATCGTTGGTGCATTGATATAATATTATTTCACCAGATAGGCGGTCCAATGCGTTAGTTCACCGGAGCGTCGTGCCTCGGTCCAATGAGTTAGGCTAAGGCTCTTCTTTCCCTGCTAAGATGTTCGCAGGCTCGGGCAATGTTGACCTGGTGCAGGGAAATCATTTTGATTGCATTTTGGTGTTGTGCCTCCAAATGAGAAATTGTTGAGGTGACAAGTGAAGAGTTGACAAGCTGTAAACCGGAAACGTCATTAAAATGTATTTGTGTTCGATGGGTTAAATATTAATAGTTGTTGTTACTGGACATGCTTACAATGTGATTATGATAGTGATACTTCCAAGAAAATACTTACCTTTTTATTAACCCATGTCGAGGAGCCTGTGGCATCTATGAAGAGTTTGTCGTCCTCTTCGTCAAAGTAAAGGATGTTTGGCGATGGTTGGTGAGTAGTGTTGGAAGTTGCAGACTCAGAATGGTGGTTGTCTACGTGCACGTTCTTACGAGGGGGTACGTTAGATGTGATGGAGTGCGGCATTCGCTTGATTGTCATGGATGGTGTGATCAGCGGATGAAGTGTCATTGAGAAAGCTTTGATCTATCGTAATACCATACTCTTTATATAATGGCGTGTTGATGAGAAATCTTAACCACGCCTTTACTGTACTTTTCTTGACAAACCCGCTGTATGCGGACGATTTGTGTATTAAATACACAATTAAATTTTGATGTTTCTTTATAAGCACATTAAATGAATAATTGTCATCAAGCTGGCGGGGTAAAGCGCAGATCATGGTGTTCACTTCAACCGGTACGTTAATGACTTGACCTACAATCGCTTTGGAACCTTGTACGAAACGTAGGTAGCCGACGAATCTGCATAAACGGTAGCCGAGGAGAGGATCGAGTGGAGGAAGGTGCGTCGGCATCGGTGGATATCGAAAGCCATTCGATCGCGACAAACGAGGAATTTTTCTATCGCATAAACTGCGGTAACAGTTATCACACACTCGGAATTTTGATATGTTCTCGTCGGGGAACTCGGTGACCAATAAATGAGATGCCGCCGTGGGAGAAGGACGCAAATCCCCCTCAAACCATAATCGGTCACACACCGAAAACGAGAAACCAAACCGATTTACGGTAAATCGTTTATAGAATTCGACGTCGGCGGACAGCTTCAGGTGATGGTGCATATACATGACTAAGTCTGGAGCTTTCTTGATATCTATATGATGGTATCCTCACTCGCTGCAAGTTTCTTGCGACGTCGATACTCGCACTGTCTATCGGCGTATGATTTTTTTCGGATGGTATCCGTGTTGTCGATGGTATCCTGACTCGCTGCGTGTCTCTTGCGAATTGGGTCAATGTTCAACCCATCTTTTGCATCATTCGTATATCTTTCATATAGTTCTTCCTTATTTGTATGTGACGAAGAAGGAGTATTGATTTTGTGAATGGCATCCGTCTTGTCCATGGTATTCATACTTGCTGCGAGTTTCTTGCGAAGTCGATACTCGCGCTGTCTATCGGTGTTATGCATGAATTTGCGTTTTGTTCCTTTGCGAATTGGGTCAATGTTCAACCGATCTTTTGCATCATTCGTGTATCTTTCATTTAGTTCTTCCTTACTTGTATGTGACGAAGAAGGAGTATGGATACAAACTCTTTTGTTTACCGGTAGGTATCGTATAACGGTTTCGTATAACGCTTTTCGGGTCCATGTGCCAAAGTAAAAGACATAAAATGTCAAAATGTCAAAAAAAATCTGCTTCTGGGATCGATGTAGTATTCCGCGAGGTATAGGATGAAGTCTCCAACTTTATCATTTGCTGGAACATCCTCAAGAAGATCCAAAAAGGCTTCCTCCACGTCTTCCGGAGGCAGATACTATCTGCATATTATGACAGTCCAAAAATAACTTTAGATAGTTCCCGATACCATCGTCGGCGTCTTCATGAATGTTTTCCCCCCTCTCCCTCTTTTCGTTAATTTCTTGTTCCTTGTTTCTTGTTTCTTGCTCGTTATGTTTTCTTGTTCTTGTTGCTATTGGGGACCGTCCCCGGGTGCCGTAGGTTGATGCGAGTGTGCTACGGCTCACTGGCGGACTCGGCTCTATGACCCTCATGTCCACCCCTGTAACGTTCAGGCTGACATCTCGGGTAACGCCGGGGTGTTGGGGGCATGTAAAGCGGTAGAGAGCCTTCGGTCTCTCGGGCCTCCGACTGAAGGGGCCTTAATGGGGAGGAGTTGCTCCCACTAACGCAACTAACAACCGGCTTAGAGCAACTCCTTCTCTCCGGTACCTCGGGCGAGGGGGAGCCCGCGGTCTTCGATCGGTGGGGTCATCCCTCGGTCCCTGGCCGCCCCCCTCGGACTGGTGTCGGACTTGAGGGGGTCGTAGGGCCCGCTGGGAGGTGGAGCCCACGCAAGGTTAAGAAGTTGGGTGGGGTCCCCTTCGGGGGACCTGCTGATAGGCCTTTCGGTCTCTAGTGCAGTTTCCATATGTACACAACTGTTCTTGTTGCTTATAAGCAACAATATAATATATTATAAATTATAATATTATATAAATACTTACATTATAATATAATATAAATATTGTTCGTGGCTTTCGTTGTCCTTCCGTTTATTATTCTTACCCTGCCCATACTGTACGGCTGTAACAGCTCTTTCAGTCCAAGAGCTGTTATCTTTCTGAAGAAGGATTGGCCGAGATGAAATGAACACCCGCTGATAGTGGAGGCTGGAAATGTTTTCATGAATGCATTATGTTAAGTTTTGCTGACTTCGGTCGTGTTCGGGGAGCCAGCGCATCGGTACCTTTTCCAGCGGCGCTTTCGTACCTTTTTCAGTGGCGCTTTCGAACCTTAAAAACTGACAAGAAATTGGAAGGACCGGCGCATTCGTAATTCACCTGTTATAAGTAGTATATTTTGGGATATGTCCTTCACTATGCTGTTTGACTGTTACGCTATAACGTCTTTTATTACATGTTACGCTGACAATTGTCTATACATTAATGTGTTTTTGGACAAATAAAATGTTGAGTTGAGTTGGATTCCAGCCCACATCCGCACTTGCACTCATATGGGGCAAGTTCGATTTGACTCTTTCTTGGCCCATAGATCCCCACGGTGAAATAGGATCGTTCTGAAACCCCCAAACATGGGTTCTACGTCCAAAAATACTTCGAAAACGACACCTAACTCCACCCTATAGCTGAATAGCGATCGAGCTGAAAACCTTTCGGGCACAACTAGATGGTAAACTGAGCATTTTGTCAAAATTTCAAATTTAACAAAAAATCAAGAAATACAAGAAATGTACCTAAATATTTTTAGTTGAAACAAACGTCGATGTAACGTTGCCATCCCTACACACAGCGCAAGCAGCGTTGCAGCGACATCATTCCATACGGCGACCTTTAAACCGTCTACAAGAGATTATTTTTATTTCCGCTCACATTGAGTAGTCTTGGAGGGACGCTAACGTCTGAGATACGTCCAAGCATAAAAGCAACCTCTTCTAAACGTCTTTTCTTCCCACACGGTAAATATTGACCCTCTTTATCGCGAGGGCTCTCCCTACAGGGCTCCCATCTATTTAACATGTGCATTTTCATTCGCCCACTATATCACGTCGCCGTTCCTTTACCTTTTTTTTATCCCTCATAAGGGTTCTTACCCTCACTTTCAGAACCTTGATTATTATTATTTATGAGCCTTCAACACCTTTTTTTTCTATTCTCTCGAGTAAAATTCAAATTCCTCCGAGAAAGGGCTAAAAGATTTCCGGGAGACCATCCTTTTTAAGTAAATTTCAAATCCCGTTTTTTTTTTTTTAAGGTTCTGGTTCAGAAAAGGAATCTAATAAACGTCTCTCAGCTCGAGGGTAATAGAGTGTTTGCATTAGGGCCTTTGCCCTCCGGGTGGATCCTGAGAATGTATGCAAATGGTCAAAATGGAAAGGATGGGAAACGAAGTTGAAACAATGGATTCTACGGTAATGGGAATTGTAGCCAATTGGGGGAAAAGTTAAAAGACTGTACGGATGCCAGCGGCACTCTCGACGAAGGTGCGGGACGCTGGAAAGGATGGAAATTGACCTGATAACCTACTGTTTCAGTTTTTAGCGTTAAATGGGGCGAGCTCGGGTTGGTGTAACTGCTTTGGAGAAACAAAATGGCGGCGTGGGGCCAGGTTAGGTTAGGAACCAGGGACTATTAAGAGGATGCTGTCTTGAAGTTATGTTCCTGTGGAAAGTTTTCATCGTCATCTTCCCACAGTGGACAATTTTCCTGGCCCAGGTGAACAGGTTGAATGAGGCGTCGTTTTCGGAGTATTTGTGAACGCATAATCCTGCGAGGTGGCCACACTGGCAATTCAAATTTACCCTTCTGCATTATAATGGCGTCGTTTTTAATGCACTTTCGAGCTCGCAAATAATTTATGGGGGTTCTCACTTTTCAGACTACACTTTGGCGCTTTATCAGGCTTTTGCAGTGGCAACACTGGTCAATGGTACAGATTTTAAAACGCCGCCTCATTGGATGTCGCATGACGAGATAACTTTTTCGAAGATTTCCGATCTTCTCGACTTTTTTTTTTCTCTCCCGAACTCAATAAAACTTTTAGCAGTTTCTAATTACTGACAACTTCGTCTGCCGAAATTGCCTCCATCTCCTAACGACCCATCTTTGACGAACTTTTAATCGGGTTTTTATCGTTTCAGATTCACCGTTAAATCGGAATTCGTCGCCATCTTGTCCATTTGAGAAGGATCTTTGAAACTTGTCGGTTGGTAGCTCGTAGTTGTCCTGGTGTGACGGCTGTGATGGATGACCAGAAAGGATTTAACCTGCAAAAAGCATGCTTGCAAGTAAGTTATTCTACTCCTAAGGTTTTCAAAAGGCCCTATGAGCCGCTTTGATTTCCCCAGTGAAGTCGGATTGGTATGAGTCACATAAATGGATCCTACGTTCGAAATTAATATGAAAACGACACCTCATTAAATGAGGCCAAGTGTTGTCTCCTTAGCAAAGTCCTTCAAAAGCCCCGTTTGTACTACGAAAGGACCCCCATGGATTTTGAATCCTTCAAAGGCTCCTAGGAGCCTACGGGAGCTCCCGTAGCCCTTTTATAGCCCCACTTAGCCCTGAACGATAACTAAATGTGTATGAAGCCTTACGGGCTCACCTAGATAGATTGTATCGATCACGTTAGATACTCCAATACGAGAGCAGCGATCATTTTCATGTAGTACAACATTAAGGGCCGGTTTATCAAACACATTTAACGTATCAACAAAGTAGCTATAACGCTAAACTCGAAAAGTGGTGGTGATCAATGTCCGCTTTTGGTCCTAAACCCCATATTGGTCGTTTATCGATCCTATAAAATTATCAGGGCCGGCTTATCAAACACATTTAACGGATCAATAAAGTAGCTATAAGCCTATACAACCGATAACTCGAAAAGTTGAGTTTAGTCAATGCCCGTTATGGGTTCATAGCCCTATAGGTAGTTTAACGTTCCTACAATGTTATCGCACCTTGAGGGATTCTGATAAGGCTTATCGATCCTTTAGGCAGCCTCATTCCTTACAGTTTCCGACTGTCATTCGTCATCGTCTTCACGATTGTTTTTCCATTTTTCTATGCTATTATTTTATATCTGATCATGACCAGTGACGAATCAGATCTGTCGGACAGTGAGTGAGCAGAGTTAGTTTACAGTTTGTTTGTGTAGGTACAGTAACTGTATTTTTTTCAACTGTTGAAAACGCTGCAAATTTTACACAAGGGTTTATTATTCTTTGATATAGGTTACTTGCGCGAAAATTAAATCTGTGTCAATAAGACAAATTTTGGGGGACATTTTTTTTTTTTTTCATTTTGGTTTATTATTCTGGGAATAATACACCTATGTTTTCGCGAAGGGGTCAACGACTCGGATCGGCCTTAAAATTTGACATTATCCGTTTCAAGGTACATTCTACAAGAGGTACATTCTAAATCCGAAATGTCAGCTGTCCGGGCCGTTTTGGGCAGTAGGAATTTTTTTTTAATCTGAAATTTTGACATAATACTTGGTTTACCATCTAGTTGTGCCCGCAAGGTTTTCAGTCCGATCGCCCAAACCCGTGGGGCGCTATGGGGCTAAAATGGGGCTACAGGAGGGGGTTTGGAAGGCTTGAGCTATCGGATCGAGTTAGGTGTCGTTTTCGAAGTATTTTTGGACGTAGAATCCATTTTTGGGGGTCCCGGAACGATCCGATTTCACTGTGGCGATCTATAGGGCTTTCATGGGGCTACAAATGGGATTTTTGAAGGATCCCAGGAGGTTAAATATTTTCGAGTAAAAAAATAAAGAATTTTTGAAAAAAAAAATTTTTTTTTAAACAAAAATAAAAAATAAAAATTATTTTTAAATTTTTTTTTCATTGACAGAATTAAATTTCTGTTACAAGTAACCTATTTCAAAGAATAATAAACCCTTGTGTAAAATTTGCAGCGTTTTTTCACAAAATGTTTTTTACTCGGAAAATATTTGACCTCCTGGGATTCTTCAAAAATCCCATTCGTAACCCCATGAAAGCCCTATAGATCGCAACAGTGAAGTCGGATCGTTGCGAGACCCCAAAAATGGATTCTACGTCCAAAAATACTTCGAAAACGACACCCAACTCGATCCCATAGCCAAAAGCCTTAAAAAAAAACCCTCCCGTAGCCCCATTTTAGCCCCATAGTGCCCCACGGGTTTGGGCGATCGGCCTGAAAACCTTTCCGGAAAAACTAGATGGAGAACCGACTATTTTGTCAAAATTTCAGATTAAAAAATTCCTACTGTCTAATACGACCCGGACGGCGGACGGACATTTCGATTTTGGAATCTACGTGTCATGACACGGATAATGTCTCATTTTGAGGCCGATCCAAATTGTTGACCCTCATCGTGAATACATGGGTGCGCGGTGGATAAACCATGAGTATAAAACATTATAGGTCAGATGAGTGACCCCCATGAGTGGGGAGCTAATACGGTGAATGGTGGGGGGGGGGGGGGGGGGGGGGGAGCTGATGGCGCGTGAAAGGGCATCGTCATCAACCATCATCCAGTATTTATTTAAGGAAACAATCATTTATGCTTGCAATGAACATGGGAAAGCGACTTGCTGGGTTTGAAGTCATTAGGGATACTGTCGGGGGTTGGCTGGCTTTAGGAGTAGGGTGCAGATGCGTACATCCCACTTGCGTACGGGCAGTAATTAGTCTCTTTTGCGTACAAGGAATAAATGATACTAAAAATTGTGCGTACGCAAGTGGGACGTACGCATCTGCACCAACCCCGGCTTTAGCCAGCAGGGAGTCCCCCCCCCCCCCCCCCCAGTGCCCCATTAGAGCCTGGTGTAGTCGCTCACGTACAAGTCCCACGTCCAGGTAGTAGCCTGGGGAGACATTGATGGTTGCATACCTATTTAATCTAATAAGGGGGGGGGGGGGGGTTGTTGGAGGGTATACATACGACGTGTGGTATACGTAGATACGATGAACACTCGATTAATGATGATTAATGTATTTTATGGGTGCGGAAACGCCTTTTTTCCACTATAATCCGCATTTTGAAAAATTTGGTATTTTTCAAAATGCCATATCATGGTACCTATTGGGCCAAAATAAAAATGTAGGTAGTGCAATCGAAAGGAAATTTAATGTACTTTTTAATGGTATATCGGAAAAATTTCCCTGCGAGCAATAGTTTTCGAGATATTCACAAAAAAACGGAAAAATGGTAAAAAATCGCGGTTTTCCCCCTCCCCAAGTTAGCACAGGGTCTACGAGGTCGAAAACTTAGCATTGACATCCCAGAGGACCCCTGAGTGACCTGTCAAAATTTCAAAAACTTCAAAATACTTTCCACCTCAAACTACTTGGCTCCTGGACTATTCATATTGTTGGCAACACTGTCTCATCTTAACGACACATTCAACTCACGATTTCGTTACAACCAGCCCCCAATAGTTCCGAACCGCCGGGCCAGAAATGATCCCCCGAATTTGGGTAAATTGCCCAGAGCCGCACAATGGGTCTCGGGACAGTGTTGACTTCGCATGATAGGTTTCAACGGCAACCCTCACGTCAACTCCCCGGCAGACCTCCGTTCGAGTTGGGCCCATCGGATTAGACCCCTCGTAAGTTGGTCAGGCGGGGATTGTGAGCGGAAAAACGGTCAGAGGGGAAAAGGACGAAGAAAAATCGAGGTGGAAAAAATACTACGCGATTCTCGTCACGAAACAGGAAATGAAATTATCGAAGAAAAAAATTTCAGTGAGAATTTTCACGTAGTTTTTCACCTCGAACCACCGAAGACTGCGAACTGTGTAGCAAATTTTTTATCGTAGTGAAATATTTTCAGTCACGTTCCTGAACGAGACTTTTTTCCGATTGATACGTTTTTAAAACAACAATTTGTTGTGTCGATTTGCTGTGGCGGTCACTTGATGTGCACCCTGATGGAGTCGGAAAGTCCTCACGTGCAATCGGGAAAAAGATCAGGGTCAATGTTTTTTCGATAATCCGATTCCGATGTGCTCATCGTAAAAATTGGTCAGCGTGTACCAACTTGACCGGCTATTTTTTGTTGACTGAACGTTGCAACTTGGAAAGACTTTATCTCAATATTGTTGTGAGTCTTCATTTGATTGTAAAACCTTACAAGAGCAATAAAGGAGGGACAAGTCAAACACACAGACCTGACGGATTATTTTTACGAGCATCCAAACGGAGGGGCTTTACTTTGCTCGGACGGCGATAGTAAATAATGTTTATTACTTGCCGGTGTTTTCAAATCCGATATTTTGACAATAATGTACAGAATGCCGACTTTAGTAGTTTTGGTTTATTATTCCAGGAATAATTCAGTATTTTCGACCTCTGTCGTGATTATAAAGGTCTGTGTGATTGCGGCAGGGGTCAAAAACTCTGATCGGCCTCAAAATTTGCCATTGTACGTTTCAAGATGTGAAGATTCCTAAAACCAAATGTTCGTCCGCCGTCCGAGCCGTTTTAGTCCAGTAAAATAGACCAAAAACCCTGCAAATTTTACAGAAGGGTTTATTATTCCTTTATATAGGTTACTTGTGCATAAATTTAATTCTGTCAATGAAAAAAAAGGGGGGGGGGTGGTTTTTTTGGATTTTGTTTTTCAAGACACCACCAAAGGATTATTTTGGAGAGGAGAAAACGACCGCCCAAGATATTGGCTGTGAAAGATGAAAGTAGCAAGATAGTTTTTCCCTGAATGGGAAAAACATAGGATCATAGATATGTCTTTTAATGTCAAATCAAATCAAATCAAACTGGTTTTTATTTTCAAAATCCATTTATATGACAATGCAAATGTCAAGATTACAAAATTACATAAATGAAAAAAAACACAAAGCATCAAAACAGCAACAATTTGGGCCCCATAGTACAGTCCACAAACAAACTCTGACAACATGAGAATGGAGCAACCCAGGCGAACTTATGGGCTTGATATATGATATGCATATGACAATGCAAACGTCAAGATTACAAGATTACATCGGTAATGAAAAAAAAAGCATCAAAACAGCAACAATTTGGGCCCCATCGTACAGTTCACAAACCCTGACAACATGAGAATGGAGCTACCCAGGCGAACTTATGGGCTTGAGGCGAATGAGATATTATAAAACTCATCAACACTGTACAATTCCGCCTCGATCAGAATATCTTTCAGGGCTCGCTTGAAAGCGGGGATGGGCAAGCTCTGCAGCCTCTCTGGTAGCCGATTAAACAGACGAGAGCCGTTCTGAGTTGGGTCTGTCCACAGCGAGGCTGTCAGACGGACCGTGGGAATGATGGCGCATTGCCTTGTGGAGTAATGATGGCAGTTACTGCCCCTCTGCAACGTGTGCCTCGCACAAACATCAAAACTGAGTGAATGTACAGACTCGGCAAGGTGAGGATTCCCAAGCTCCTGAAATGCCCTCGGCAACTCTCATTCCATCCAAGGCGCTTCAGTATTCGGAGAGCGTATGTTCATCTCGGTATAGTTCAGATGGCCCGAAGAAGCTACAAATGAAATATCAGATTGTAGGACAACGGTTTTTTTCAACTCCACGGTTCTTCTATAGCGGTAACCATCTTAACAACAATGACAACAACAACTATAATTTTCTGCCATTGTTGTTAAGATGGTTACCGCTATTTTCATATTAACTTATTAGACTCAAACTACCCTCAAACTACCCCGAATAGTGATCCTATCTCAAAATGATGGATTCTCAGCCAACTAGATTCCCAACGGAGCCTTCATTCCAAATTTCAAGTCTCTACCACCACGGGAAGTGTCTCAAAAACGCTGCAAATTTTACAAAAGGGTTTATTATTCTTTGATATAGTTTACTTGTACAGACATTTAATTCTGTCAAGGGAAAAAATTTAAAAACATTTAAAACCATTTTTTGGATTTAGGTATATTTCAAAAAAAGTTTTTTTTGGGGATATTTTTCTTCAAAAATGTGTTTTTTCAAAAATTCTTTAATTTTTACTTGAAAAATATTCAACCTCTTGGGATCCATCAAAAATCCAATTTTTAGCCCCATGAAAGCCCTATAGATCGCCACAGTGAAATCGGATCGTTCCGGGATCCCAAAAAATAGATTCTACGTCCAAAAATACTTCGAAAACGACACCTAACTTGATCCCATACCTAGCTAAAATCCTTCAAAAAACCCCTCCTGTAGTCCCATTTTAGCCCCATAGCGCCCCACGGGTTTGGACGATCGGACTGAAAACCTTGCGGGCACAACTAGATGGTAAACCAAGTATTTTGTCAAAATTTCAGATTTATTAAAAAATTCCTACTGCCCAAAACGGCCCGGACGGCGGACGGACATTTCGGATTTAGAATGTAGACCTCTTGAAACGGATAATGTCAAATTTTGAGGCCGATCGGAGTCGTCGACCCCCGTCGCCATTACATAGTTGTATTATTCCAAGAATAATAAACCAAAAGTGTGACATTTTTTGGTGTTCCAAACAGCGTGGCATTTTTTGGTGTTCCCAACAGCGTGAAATTTTTCTTCTGATACCCCAGATTCTGGACTGACCCCCTCCCCTAAAGACATATCTATGTCAAAAAATTTTTCTTGGATTTTTTTTTTTTCAAAAATGTTTTGTTTTTTCACTCGAAAAATATTTGACCTCCTGGGATCCACCAAAAATCCCATTTTTTGCCCCATGAAAGCCTTATAGATCGCAACAGTGAAGCGCCACTGCACAAACTACTCTTATTCATCTATTGGAACACACGACCAAAGGAAGGACCCAGCGAAACATTTTCCCCATATGAACAAGTAATTAATTTAACTCACAAAAAGAAAATTAATTAATTCCGTCGAAAAGGGCCGTCGGATGGGATGCGGGCGGGAATTAAACCGAAAGCCCTCCCCAAACCAGGATCCTCTTGAAAAACCCCCGTTCATGATTTCCTCCCCTCCCCCCCAAGTCATCTGAAATATTCATCATAGGGGTTGGAAGCCGGATCGTCGACTTTTCGCCTGTTTTTGCTCCCCGTAGACTCGGAAATGGCGAATTGTGACCGCCCTGGTTGTGTCTGGAAATTGAATTGACCTTTTTCGAGAGGCCAGCGTCGGAACGCTAGCGAATTTGAAACCTTCCCCGTGTCAGGTTAGTGGGTTCCCTCTGTCAACCTGTCAAGTTGTACTGGTTAATATTTTCGGCACTGGTTAGTTTTTGGTTTATTATTCTTGGAATAATACACCGTTGTTTTCGCGACGGGGGTCGACGACTCCGATCGGCCTCAAAATTTGACAGTATCCGTTTCAAGAGGTCTACATTCTAAATCCGAAATGTCCGTCCGCCGTCCGGGCCGTTTTGGGCAGTAGGATTTTTTTTTTTTTTAATCTGAAATTTTGACAAAATACTCGGTTTACCATCTAGTTGTGCCCGCAAGGTTTTCAGCCCGATCGCTCAACCCCGTGGGGCGCTATGGGGCTAAAATGGGGCTACAAATGGGATTTTTGAAGGATCCCAGGAGGACAAATATTTATCGAGTAAAAAGAAAAAATTAAAAAAAAATTCTTGAAATTTGTTTTTAATTTTTTTCAATGACAGAATTAAATTTCTGCACAAGTAACCTATATCAAAGGATAATAAACCCTAGTGTAAAATTTGCAGCGTTTTTTTCTTTTCTTTTCCTCTCAAAAGGAAAGAAACAAGTGTGCAGAGTCTACAATACCCAAAGTGCCAATTTGGTGACTGCTCTGAAATGCCTCCAGCAAGTAAGGGGTATTAAGTTTCCTGGCAATTTGAGCACAAAGATCCTTGAAGGTCTTTTGATGGTCTCTTCGATAAACCGTTTAAGTTATCGAGCTATAATAAAAATAAAAATAAAAACAGTGCAAAAAATCCAAATGGGGTTTTTAGGCTACCACGCCGCTTCCACACGTTTTTCGTACTCGCCGAATCTGGATTCTTACTCCCAGCAGAGGTCCTAACCACATATTACAAAATTTGTGTAAGCTATTTAATAGCTACAGCCTCAATTAATGGTCCAGGTCGACCTTCATTGTGTGCGGTACTGCTACGAGGGTCATCCAGAAATTAAGTTTACAACGGCTACTTTGGCGAGGGGGATTTTTTTTTTTTTAAGTTTGTGCACCTGGCTTCGACCGTCGACCGTCGACCATTTTGTTCAGTCACAGTGAGTTTTTTAAATGGAGAGGTCGACGACAGTTCCCTCCACCTCTCGCCCGTGTGAGATCCGAGTGGTCATCCGTGTTTTGGGATCGGAAGGGTGTCCATTTGGTCGAATTTATGCCGAAAAGGAAGACTATTAATGCCGACGCTTACTGCAATACCCTTAAAAAACTCAAAAGGGCGATTCAGAACCGTAGAAGGGGTATGCTAACCAAGGGGATCTGCCTCCTCCACGACAACGCCACGCCCCGCACTGCTCGAGTCACCCAAGAACGTTTGACTTCGTTTGGGTCGGACATTATCAACCACCCTCCCTATTCACCCGACTTCCATCTGTTCAATAAATTGGAGGAGTTTTTGGGTGGAAAAAGATTTGCAGACGATGAAAAGGTCCAGGAAGCTGTTCAGAAGTGGTTAGAACAGGTGGCGGCGGCGATCTATGACACTGGCACAAAAAAACTGGTGCCCAGGCTATGGAAACGTGTCGAACTCCACGGGGACTAGTTTATCATATTTGTGAAGTATTCTGTGAATTTCATTGGATTACAAGCATTTTTCGATTTTAAAAAAATGGACGACCCTCGTATGATTTCTGGATGAGGCTCGTATATGACTGGACCCGCAGCCGCTCGCTCAGGAGTGTTTCCGAACATTTTTTCACTTTCAAAGTTACGTTTGACCAAAAGTGATATTATTTGTGCTCTCTGAACGCAGAATTCGATGCTTTTCAACTTCCATTCAATGATGTTTTACGAGAGAGTTATTTTTAGCAGCAGGCATCCAAAGTTGCATTATCTTTATTTTTGGCAAAGTTTAAAAATCGACATTTTTTGGCGGCTCGTCGCGCCCTTACGGCTGGGTCAATTTCAACTTTAAGGTAGCTCATTAGACGCAGAATTTTGTGCTCTTTAATTCACTATATGGAGCATCTTCACCTATAACGCACCCTTTCAAAGTTATCCGTCAAAAACCAAAACAAGGTGCCGAAATTTCCAGGTTTTTTGCGATTTTGACGATGAGCGTCCCAGAAATGTTGTTGGGAAGCTTTGGATTCGTGTTCAGCACCCCGAAAAAATATAAAACCGTTTAGAAAAATTCTACACCACGCTTTGCATCGAAAAATCACCTGGCGAGTGGACTAATAGATTCTGCTCCTGATTATTGAATCCGTTTTCAAATAATGGCGACAGCTTTCCCCCAGAGTGACATTTATCACCGGTAAAGTGACGTTTCTCCTACCCGGCAAGTGTGCTTCACAACCACAAAGGTTGAGTTGGGAGTATGAGGCGGGCCTTCAGAGCTCCTTGTCTGCTATGCAAATTCCAAAGGCAGTGAACGCGATGTCCTTTGCTTTCATGGTAACCTCCTCGCCCCTTTAGTGAACCGCCAAGTCCTCATCTGCATCTCGCCATCTTACTCGGGTTGTCAGCGAACATGCCGAGAGCGGTTTTCACGAGTGGAAACACATTCGAAAGTTAAGGCCGATTAGCAAGAACCAGATTGACGTTCTGATGCGTTGAAAGTGAAAAATATTGTAAGAATTTTCAAGTTTTAAAACAAGATTCATATTGCTGTTTTAATTACCGACTCATTTCGACAGGTCTCAGCTCTCAGTTCTCGAATATTGGGGAGAAGTTGAGACTGCAACTATGCAGCAGCTGGCAAGATTCATTGGAAAACATACCCAACCCCGAGTACTGCGGTAATAGTGCTGGCCAGGCCCGCGGGCCCATCGGCCCGCCATTTGGAAAATACTACCCTGCGCCCTTAATTCGAAAACCACCATAATAAAAACAACTTTTATAAGTTAAAAACCGAACTCGTGATTATGTCAAAATAAATACATTGAGCAATGGTGCGCCGTGCACCAGGCAGGTTTAGGTGGTTCTTGGCGACAACGTGACGCACAGTGGGGCAAAATTGTTGAGATTGTTTGCCGTCAATGCCAATGCCAAACGGCTAAGCGATGAGTAAAGCTCGATCCACACATCTCAGTGACATCAGCGTAGTCTATCCGTGGCCATCAGTGCTCCACGCGTTCAGTGGCATCAATGATAAATTGCTCACGGTTGTCCTCTCCGTGAATCGTGGCCATCAGTGCTCCCTGCCCTTCAATAGCATCAATGATAATTGTCCACACACCAGCGTTACATGCCGCACGGAGCACTGATGCCCACCTATCATCAGTGGCGGATCCAGAGGCCCCCCCCCCTTAAGGAGAAAATATATGAGCTTTAAAATTTTATAATCGCCTAAATTTGAAGAGAAGTACTCAACATAAATTTGATTAAATGTTTGTGTGTTGTGTGGTGGCTGCGCTGCGTTCATAATTGTGCCGAGAAGGTGTCAGGACGACAAGCGACAGGAGTATAGTGAATCTATGGACTATAGAATATTGGGTGGTCGGAGGGGGGATGGCAGTTGGCAGCGCGCGGCAGCTGGATGCGGACACGTATGAGGGAAGGCCGCCTGACTGCTCTAGCGCTGCTGAATGTCCATAGAGACATGGACATAAAAATCGAACAAGTGATCACCAGATTTGCAAAGAAAAAAAACCCGAAAAATGGACTTAAAAATGTAAGTTAGAGCCTTAATGTGACAATAATTGTCTCAACCGAGTTTTAATGAGATAATGAGCTCCTTGAATGATTTTTTACAAATTATTTACTGGAAAGTTCATGCTTCAGAAGTTACGAAAATGGGTCAACATTGCTGAAAACGCGTCTCTATAATTTATAGCGCCTTTGGAAAAATATAATATTTGAATTCTGAGGTCTGGAGGAGGTACATGACGTGGGATGCTTGATCATCTTTTGATTGGCTGAGAAATCTCCCTCTCTCTCACATCTATGCATGTTAGCCAACTTTGCTATGCAAAAAGCCGACCCCGAAAGTCAAAAATCAGGGTAATCATCAGAGAAGGTCATTCAAAAATCGAGCATCGAGGTTATTATCAAAGAAGGTTATCCAAAATCGACCCGGGTCGAGTGTTTTTATTCAGATTCCGTTCAGATTTATTATTCAGCGCTCTGGTGTCTCTGTGCCCAACTACTTGGTGAGGTCACATGCCGTCCGCTTTCATTTCAAAATCCTCAACATTTCTAAAACAGTTCTGCGCGTAATTATACAAATCTTCGAACTAAAAATTTGTGTAGGGGGGGGGGGGGTTTAAAGGGTGCTGAATCCGAATATGTTGTTAGAAATAATTTCTAACAACATATTATGATAATTATTATGAATTCCGACCTTTTCAAGGAGCCCATTGTTCACACAAATGTGTGAACAATTAACTCATTAAAACTCAGGTTTTTTAATGTAAAATAAATACATACTACAACCTTGTATCGCCGGAAGGCTTGTACAATTAAACCTTCTCATTCTCATTCTCATTCATTCTCAATACATACTACAGAATACATGTTAATAATTAGGTCTACTTTCCTGGCTACCGTGGATAAGCGTCAATACCTTTTTTCCTGTTTTTAATGATCATGCAAAAGCGCCACGTCCTCTCTCAGAGCTCATTTCGCGGGAGTTGTAGAAGCGCCAGGTCCCTCCTCAGGGGTCTTTCATTGCACTTTAGCCAGCTGTACACCATACATGCTCTCGCGAACAATTGTTATGTCCCACTAGCATTCACCTTCCTACCGTCCAAATCTGCTGACTGCTACGCTGCACTATGGCCATTTCTGGTAGAATTATGTGCTCAACATGGACTTTTACTGCTGGGGAGGGGTCTCATTGTCTGTTTGATTTTGACTATAACGAGCATAAAGAGGTTGGCAGATTCCTGAAACTTTTCTTTGGTCTAGCCTTTTTGCCACCAAATGATGTAGAAGCTTTTAGGTACTGGAGGTGGCGGTTTTACAAATGACAGTTGTAGGGAATTCGGACTTGAGGTGGCGCTTCTACAACTACTAGTTAGGGGAGGCTGAAAACGAGGGTGGCGCTTTTACACGTTTTTCCCCTAGCACTGGCGCTTATACATGTTTGCGACTTTCCTACATACCGGGTGGCCTAAAATGTAATTTGAGTCAGAGTGGTAAAAAAACATACATTTACCTCGGAAAATGTGAAGGTGAGGTGAGATAAGCGAAGTTAAAATGTAATGTACTAAAATCTACTAATCTTGTCTTGAGATGTAATGTACTAAAATCTACTAATGAAAACAGATGAGTCTTGAAAACGGATGATTCCGAAAATTTGACCCCTGAGGTATGTCCCGAATTTAATAATTAAATTAACAACTTAATAATTAATAATTAAATTAACAATTATTGTTCTAAATCTTCAAAAATCTAATAATACGTGGGGATAAATATAGCCCAAATGCAACTATCCAAGCCCAAGGCTCAATCTTTGAAAATTTTCCGGGGGGTGGGGGGGGGGGGGGGGGGGGTTGCCCGGAACACTTTTTTGGTTTGGGGGTATCTATCATCAATCATTTTCTGCCCCTCCTCAGAAAAATCCTGGATCCGCCCTTGCCTATCATAATATGATTTCCCTGATATTATCAGGGAAATGTGTGGATCGACCTACGTGCCGCGTCAGCGTTTTCCGTCATCAGAGGTTTCAGCGCGATTGGCAGTTCCATTAAAATTTTTGTGAATTGCTCATGCTCGTGAAATATGGATTTCAGTGTCGAATTTTTGGTATTAAATAGCAATTAATAATAACTAATAGGTATTGGGGGGGGGCTTCCTAGTTTTCTCAATTTTTGAGGAATACCTACCTAATTATGGGGAAAATATGAAACATTCTACAAGGGTCCAATTAATACCTATCCAACATCATCGATTTGCAATAAATCGCATTATTCTCCAACATCATGATGAAAAAAAACGAAACAAGGGAATTTCACCCTGAATTTTCGTCCGACTGGCTGCTGCCGTCGCGGACGTCGTCAGCCGTCCTCTCAAGGAGGATCGGAACTTGTCTGACGATTGCGCTCATGGCTCCCCATTGCCTCGTTCCCCTGGGTTGAGAGGAGTTCGCCGTCCGATTGAACGCAGAAAATGCTTGTATCGGAGACCCCGCTCCTCACGCGGTCACCCATCCAAGTACTACCCACGCCCGACGTTGCTTAACTTCGCTGATCGAGGGAAACGGTAGTTTACCCAACGTCATCTCATGATGATGATGATGTCTTGGTCATTTTTACTTTAGTTACAAAATTTGTTCCTAATTAAATTAAATTTTAATGCCGTTTCTATAACAAAGGAACACTTAACTTGACACACTTAGTTTTATTTCATGATTCCCTCTATTATTTTCTAGATATTTTTTTCTTTTTCTTTTTATTTCTGAAGTTTTTATTTTTTTTTCATTTTTGGTTTATTATTCTTGGAATAATACACCTTTGTTTTCGCGACGGGGGTCGACGACTCCGATCGGGCTCAAAATTTGACATTATCCGTTTCAAGAGGTCTACATTCTAAATCCGAAATGTCCGTCCGCCGTCCGCCGTCCAGGCCGTTTTGGGCAGTAGGAATTTTTTAAAAAACCTGAAATTTTGAGAAAATACTTGGTTTACCATCTAGTTGTGCCCGCAAGGTTTTCAGTCCGATCGCCAAAACCCGTGGGGCGCTATGGTGCTATAATGGGGCTACGGGAGGGGTTTTTTGAAGGCTTTTAGCTATGGGATCGAGTTAGGTGTCGTTTTCGAAGTATTTTTGGACGTAGAATCCATTTTTTGGGGTCCCAGAACGATCCGATTTCACTTTGGCGATCTATAGGGCTTTCATGGGGCTAAAAATGGGATTTTTGAAGGATCCCAGGATGTTAAATATTTTTCGAGTAAAAAATACAGAATTTTTGAAAAAACACATTTTTGAACAAGAAAAAAAAAATTTTTTTTCGAGATAAAAATCCAAAAAAAAATTTTTGTTTTTAATTTTTTCATTGACAGAATTAAATTTCTGTACAAGTAACGTATATCAAAGAATAATAAACCCTTGTGTAAAATTGGCAGCGTTTTTTTAGTTAAAAATAGAAAAAGGATAAATTTATTTCTAGCTTCCTATCTGATGCTTTCTTGAAAATAAATCGGCTACTAAAAGAAGAGAAGAAAAGAGAACACTGGGTGCATCCCATATGGATGATCCAAGAAACAGAAGGAGAATTTGTGACGTAATTAAACTTGTCAATGGAATTAAAGTTAAATGTACGTAAATTAAAAGAAAACAATTAAATTAAATTAAATCAATTGTCGCAACGGTTCTCGCAAAAAGAGTGAATAGAGTCTGATCACGTCAGAGAAAAATGGAGAAATATCGGCAGCGAGCGATTTGAGTAATTCAAATTTTCCAATTATTGTTAAAACTGATGCAACTGACGTGAACTGAGAGTTTTGGAGCCTCAGTGCGTCGGACAAGTGTGATCACAGGCCGTCTTTCCCATTTTGTATGCGGAAAAACTTCCACATCAGATTTTTTTTTTTTTCCACTGAAGGTCACAGTGCTGAACGGAAACGTCACTGATATGTGTGGATCGACCTTAAACCGTTGAGATTTTTGTTCAATCCGAGCACTACTCAACGGGTGTATTTTTACAACTGTTGTAAAAATGTCGATGAATTGTAAAATAGAAATCAATTCGTGTTTTTTTTTTGCGATGATCCAACTACATTTTTTTAGCTTACATACTATGGTAGAAGTACAAATAACCGTTTTGCCGTGTCGGAATAATTGTTTTTCTCAAGTTTGGAACTTTACAAAAAGAAGTGAATAGTTGTGCATTTTGTCACTTCACTGAACAGTTTTTACGCATCCTTGCGCACCTTAATTTCAACGATTAACAGAAGCCTACCTATCTAGAAACACCTCCAACAATAGTTTGCTGCTACCACTTGCAACTCTGTGCTCCAGAACCGTATTTTTCTTGAAAGAGTTAGCCACGTCATTTTTTGTCGATAAACAAACGGTGTTGGAAGGCACTGCGATAACAATAACGAATTTGAATTTAATTAAATTCGTTTCACGAATTTAATACTGAAATTTTATTCGTTTAGTGATTCTTAAACAATGTTTGAATTTTCAATCACTTGCAAAAGAAGCAAACTTCCAATAGTTGTTACAATTATTTCTGGCAACATGGCAAACAAGTAAATAACTTTGCTTGGAAACATTTCTCGATATTGCCCTAATTTTTGAATATTAAACCCAAAGAAGACGTCGAAACGCTTCAAAAATGATTCCATTGGATTCAGCGTGGAAAAATACTTGTAATAACTCGAGTTTTTTCAGATATCGTTTAAGACATTTGATTCTGAATTATAAGCGCGGTTTTGCGTTTTCACCCCATTATTATGAATGACATTAAAAAATTACAAGTATTTCGATTTTCCCATTAATTCTGCTCTGCAAGATAAAATGAAATCGGCAACGTACGATTAAGGATTGAAGATTATGAAACCATTTCGGAAGAGTTCTAAAACGACGCGGAAAGCGTGTCGGGCTGAAATGCAGTTTTAAGGATTAAAGAATTCAATCGAAGAATGCAAATTTTGCTATTTGTACACCAATAATAAAACAGATTTTTGCGTTAGGCTAGTAATACATTTTTGGCCGAGATACCATAAGATGAAAAATGATGATGATGAAAATACGATGAATTATGTAAAATATAATACAGTGGGTACCGCTTAATATGATCACGTATAATATGATCAACCGCCTAATGTGATCAAAATCACTATCCCCAATCCATTTCCTACGTTAAAATGACTGGGTATTGTAATCACGAATATTGCGTAATGTGATAGTCGAGAGATGTTCTTTCAGCTTATTTTACCCAAGTTCTGTTTGAAAATCTTCTTTCCGTCAACGTTCACAAATGCCGTACAACCCAAACGTGTGGGAAAAGCTGGTGATGCTCTCCTCAGATGGTTCAAGCAGGCAAGATCACTGAACGTACCTATCGACAATACAATGCTAATGGACAAGGCTACGAAATTCGCTGAAGATCCGGGTGTTACCAACCTCACTCCATTCCCCAAATTTTCCCCTTGACAACACTGCAAACTCCAACGCCTGAATGACCAGCTCCATTTTCACGGATTTCATAACAAAATGGGAGAGGAAACTTCAACGAAAAATCGCCGTAGTGACGGACAAAGTTCTAATCCCAGTTGCTCTGCTCACCCGCCCCTCGAATTAAAAAATATCAAGTGCGTCTTTTCGACAGCCAACACCACGAGTAGCCAACACCTATCATTCAACCTCTTGATCATGGCATCATTTGAGCAGTTAAAGCCCACTATGTAAAGAAAATGCGCTTTTTAATGTCTGAGGGAGTGGACAACGGAATCAAAGCCGGCGATATCGCAAAAAAAAAAAAAAAAACCAAAAAAAACCACAGGTTACTGCTTTGAGCCTTTGGCTAAAATTCAAGAAACATGGAACATGCTTTGCTAAGCAAAATTAAACCATATTAAAACATAGTATGTTTTAATATTATTTTAATTTAATATGTTTTAATACAATTTTTTAATTTAATTATTAATTAATTTAATTAATTAAAACATATTAATTTAATATGTTTTAATACAATTTTCATCATATTATGATGAAAGTTGATCGTCATCAGGAGTGTCTGGAGGGTGCCCTCGGGGGATCCGTGGGGCGCATGCGCGAGGTCTTGATCGAATCGCCGCTATTTTCCAGTTAGCATCTCCGTAACGTGCCCGTAGAGGTGGGTTCATGCAGTGAGTCCTGACATTTTTCCGCTCCTATGTGAACTGGCCATCGACCAATATAACTTCAAGAGTGGTCCTTCTCTCTGAACTGGCTAACTTTCAGAATCACATTTTTTATCTTGGGATTATACTTGGCCAACTGGACCCCAAATGTGGAGCCTGTGTACGAAATTTGGGGTTTTTTCAATCAATTTAAAGGCCTTTTAAAGGCCCGGACGGCGGACGGACATATAAAAAAAAGTGCAAATTTGGATTCTACGCATCTTGAAACGTATACATACTGACAAAGTTTGAGGGAGGGGGGCCCAAAAAATTGGTTTTTATGCGATCACAAAGGCTTATTATTAAAAATCAACACAATCCTTTGGCAAGACGCCTAACCGAAAATTTTGTTACCCAGTCAGTCCGTAGATGTACGCACTGGATTGTGCGCTCCCTACTCCGGCCACGTACGAAACCCGAGCCGAATAATAAGTTTGCATTATTATTTGCAAATGGTACAATATAAAATATTATAAAACAAATTATTATAAAACTTGAAATTTCTTACAATATTCTTCCCTTTCAATGCATCAGAACGTCAATCTGGTTCTTGCTAATCGACCTTAAATTTCGAATGTGTTTCCACTCGTGAAAACCGCTCTCGGCATGTTCGCTGACAACCCGAGTAAGATGGCGAGATGCAGATGAGGACTTGGCGGTTCACTAAAGGGGCGATGAGGTTACCGTGAAAGCAAAGGACATCGCGTTCACTGCCTTTGGAATTTGGATAGGATGTATAAAGCAGCAATAAAACTCAATATGTGTTATATGTGTTTTATAACAACATCATACGTTGATCATTAAATGATATATTATGTAATTTAATGATCAACAACGAACCCAGCGGTCTAATGGCTCAGGCTCCGCATACGCCCCGAACACCATCGCCATCGCCATAGCAGCAGCAAAAACGACCGTTGATACTTTCATAGTAAGTAGAACTTGTTACTAGAAACAAAAACATTGTTAATTAGGTTAGTTACATCTATGGAGGAGCCGAAGTTCACTGAAACATCTAAACGGAGTATTTGTATAACAGTGTATACAAATACCTGCTTTCCGGGCGACTGGATGACTGGAGTTTTTGTTACAAGTCGACCCAATAGCTGGGCCTATAAAGCTATATATATGTGTGTGTGTTTTATATGCAACTGAAATTATCTATGTGGAGCACCCCACGCAACGGGTGTTGGGTGTGTTCCTACATGTGTTTGTGTTTCTAAATTTGAATTTAAATTCATTAGTTTATGTGTTGTGTGATTGTCGGAAAGCCTGAGGCGATGATCCACGATTACGCCGCCATTGTTTTTTGAGGAACAGGAAGGGAGTATGGGAATATCCCCATCCTGGGCTTAACACGAATTATTCTCGTGATTTACAAACCAGGTGGGTGATACAGCCACAGGAAAGGAAAACTGGCTTGCTCCAGGCTTACTTCAAGTGTCAAGATACTCTGGAGAGGCGTCGAGGGGAACACAATACCCTGCTTGTGGTACCACGCTGGCTATTGTCTTGCCCTGGGTTCGCAGTTTTACCAAAGCCCGTTGGTTCAGCTGCCTCAGTCGGTTTGTCGGCAAAAGTGGCCTGGCCAGCAGACCCAGTCTTAACAGGGCACGCCTCCTCGGCTTCCATAGACGAAATGTCATCAAAAGAGGCGCGAGGGCTGATGGCATTCCCATGCGTTGGGTTCTCAAGCAGGGTTCACCCGCTCATTCAGCTGCCCCGGATGAGATGTCGTCAGGGGAAGCCTGGTCAGTGGGCATGATCCCGAAAACGTTACTGCGTAAATGAGACTTATAATAATGTTTACAGTGACACACAGAGACCGGCAATTTTAATATGAATAATTCATATTAAAGTATTTACCTCCCGTCTACAGACGGGCGGGCTGCTGTACCAGCTGGAGAAGGGGGTTTACTGCACAGTCGAGTCACGACTGGCGCTCCCCACCCTTCCCGACGGTACCAGATCTGGCGGTCTGAGAGCTGATTGAGAAAGTGGGTTGAAATCCCCACAATCTCGTTTTAAGCTGTAAGAACTTGTTAATGGAAGTAGATTTTTCTTAGAATAAGTAATACACCACCTTATTCACGAAGGGGGTCGCAAATATTTATTGGTCTCAAAATTTGACGTTAAGACATAACACATTGTGTTTCAAGATGCCCATATTCGAAAAACAAAATGTCCATCCGCCGTCTGGGCTGTTTTGGGCAGTAAGAATTTTTTTAAAGAATTTTGACAAAATACTTGGTTAACCATCTGCCCGCACCCCGATCGTCCGAACCCGTGGGGCGCTATGGGCCTTAAAATGGGGCTACGGGAGGGGTCTTTGTTCGTTTAGATAATATAATTATTGGAAATCCCTGCGAATTAGGATTTTCAAAATGAATTCAGAATTTTCCAAGGTGAGAACTATCCATTCAATTGGAGAATCATGTTTCAATTTCTTGAGAAAAATCTCGAACTGAAATGGAAAGTTCTCCATGCAGTTTGAAAAATTCTCAATTAATTTTGGGACATTTTCAGTTAGGTTTGGGAAATCCTCAATCCTCAATTAGTTTTGGTAAATTCTAAAATAGGTTTGGGAAATTCACTATTGAGCTTTGAAAACCTACAGATAGATTCGATAATAAACGAAACTAATACAAAAATATAAAATCTATTTGCATTTAATGCAACATACCGTTTCGTTTCAGAAGTTCAAATCGGATTGCGTTCTTTGGAAGAAAAGTGATGTTTTATATTAGACACTTGGGCAACACTTTCCCTCGTCTTATTAGGGATTTTATTGATATCCTTCACATATTGTTTAGAAGAAAGCGGTAATAAAACCCAGCTCAGCATCACAACAAAGATAAAGACATATTCGCACCAATGGTTTGATGTTTACCCAAAACATTTAAATGATCCTCTTACATTGAAGCCACAAAACGATGAGAGGAGCGTCATCTATTTTCGGTCATCTTTATTTTTAGATAGGTACATACTTCGAGCGGTCGGATGTGAAAGAAAAACAAAAACGCCGCAAATTTTACACAAGAGTTTTGATTATTCTTTGATATTTTATTTAATTCAGTCAATATGAAAAATTTTGGAAAACAAATTCTTTGGATTTTTTTTTTCAAAAAAACATTTTTTTTTTGAAAATTCTGTTTTCACTCGAAAAATATTTAACCTCCTGGGATCCTTCAATAATCCCATTTTTAGCCCCATGAAAGCCTTATAGCTCGCCACAGTGAAATCGGATCGTTCCGGGACCCCCAAAAATGGAATCTACGTCCAAAAATACTTCGAAAACGACACCTGACTCGATCCCATAGCCGAAAGCCTGCAAACACGCCTTACGTAGCCCCATTTTAGCCTCATAGCGACCCACGGGTTTGGGCGATCGGGCTGAAAACCTTGCGGGCACAACTAATTAGTAAATCGAGTATTTTGTCAAAATTTCAGATTTAAAAATAAATTCCTACTGTCCAAAACGGCCCGGACGGCGGACGGACATTTCGGATTTAGAATGTAGACCTCTTGAAACGGATAATGTCACATTTTGAGGCCGATCGGAGTCGTCGACCTCCGTCGCGGAATCATAGGTGTATTATTCCAAGAATAATAAACCAAAAGGAGTACCATTTCTTCCTTATCGTATGCCCAAAAATGTGAGCGGACCCGAATGCGAAAAGTAGTAAGTATTTATCAACACAGGTAGTAAAATATTTGCTGGGAGAACTTTTCGCTGCCATGAGAAACCTCGATTTTTTCAGACCTTTTTCCAGTTTTTCACCTACAACTCGGAAACGAGGCACCGCAGAGAAAACGCTTCTGACACAAAGTTAAAGAGCATTGAATACTGCGTCGAATGACCTCCTTACACGTTAGAATCGATTCAGCCGTTTAGCCACAAGGCGTCGAAAATGAGACTTTTTTTTTTTAACTTGGCTGAAGAATAGGATTCCCCCTTGTTTCAACCACTGTAACTTATGAACGGCTACTGAATAGGCACCAAATTTATGTCGTAGAGCATCAAATTACAAGTTCAGCGAGCACCTGAAATTTAAAAAAATACTGCCAACTTAGAAAACGAATTTAAACCAAAAACCGTAAAATGTCTCCTCAAATGGGTATTCAGATGGAAAATTAATAGTCGGTTAGTCCGATCTTAATTCTCTTTTGGTTTATTATTCAAGGAACAAAACACCCATTTAACCGCGACGGAGGTCGACAATTCTGATCAGCCTCAAAATTTGACATTATCCGTTTCAAGAGGTCTAGATTCCAAAACCGAAATTTCGCATATCCGTCCGGGCCGTTTTGGGCAGTAGGAATGTTTTAAACAAATTTAAATGAAATATGCAAATATTAAAATTTCATATTTAATATGAAATTTTGTCAAAATACTTGGTTTACCATCTAGTTGTGCCCGCAAGGTTTTCAGCCCGATCGCCCAAACCTGTGGGGCGCTACGGAGCTAAAAATTGGACTACGGGAGGGGTTTCTGAAGGCTTTTGGCCATGGGATCGAGTTAGGTGTCGTTTTCGAAGTATTTTGGACGTAGAATCCATTTTTTGGGTCATAGACTGATCCGTTTCCACCGTGGCGATCTATGGGGCTTTTATGGGGGTTCAAATGGGATTTTTGAAGGATCCCTGGAGGTCAAATAAGGTGTCGTTTTCCGAGTAATTTTGAGCGCAAAATCCATTTGTTTGAGGTTCTCCATCTGTCCAAACGTTGTACAGAAAAATTTGTTTCTTAACTTTTTCAAAAATCTTTTCCCTTATTATTGACCCGTTAAATAATTTCCCTTGAAATATTAACCCAGAATTAATTGTTGCAGTAATATCAAAATTATCCCTGTGTAAAATTAGCGGACGAATTCGTCTTTATTCAACGTGTAAATATTCATTTTTCAGTTTTTTTCTTCTTTCACATCCGACCGCTCGAAGTATGTACCTATCTAAAAATAGAGATGATAGAACATAGATGACGCTCCTCTCATCGTTTTGTGGCTTCAATGTAAGAGGATTATTTAAATATTTTGGGTAAACATCAAACCATCGGTGCGAATATGTCTTTATCTTTGTTGTGATGCTGAGCTGGGTTTTATTACCGCTTTATTCTAAACAATACCTACGTAAAAGATATCAATAAAATTCCTAATAAGACGAGGGAAAGTGTTGCCCAAGTGTCTAATATAAAACATCACTTTTCTTCCAAAGAACGCAATCCGATTTGAACTTCTGAAACGAAACGGTATGTTGCATTAAATCCTAATAGTTCATTATTGAATCTATCTATTGGTTTTCAAAACTCAATTGTATTAGAAATTAGTTTTAGGAGCCACTCAGCTGATTCCGATCTTATGCTGGAGTGTAATTCCTAAGGAGGCTACATGCCAAATTACAGCTTCATTGAGCGAATAGCTAAGAAATTAGCTTTAGGAGCTATTCAGCTGATCCCAGCCCTATGCTGCTCACAACCACAGCACCCCCACCCTAACTGACCATTTAGGACTTGAAACTCGACCCACACACCAAGTTTCATCAAAGTCTTTCGACAGGAAGTAACGTTAATCGCAATGTTCCTCTTACCCCCACCATCGTGAAATGTAGGTACCTATGTCAAAAGATAATGTGTACCATCGTGATATGCATCTATGTCAAAAAATACTCTTGCAAAAACACATCTGTGGGTTTTCGTGGGTGGGGGGGGGGGTGGGGGGGCTGGGAGACTGGTAGGACGGTGAAAGTTGCGGGGGGGGGGGGGGGGGGGGGCAGCCCAGCCGTCGGTCCTCCTGGCCTTCACGGTCTGCATTCCACGCCCGTTCAAATAAAAGGTTTGTTCCAACAGAAGGAAGGAGATGGAAGGAAGTGGAAGAAACCAACTGGCGCATGCGCAGTAACTAAACGGTAACTGAACGGCTGTTCCATCACGTCAAACCTTCCGAAAGTTGACGTCGACGGCTGTTCCATCAGAGGAAGGGAAGTCAACCGCAGTTGGAAGGAAGTCAACCTCGATGAGAGGCAAGGTTCGAATACCGTTCAAATGGAAACCTCATCGAATTGAAACCTTTCACGTAACCTGCTCAGTCTGAGAAAGTCGCAGCGAGCGTCACTTCGGAAAAGGCCGGTTTTTTTTTCATCATTAAGTTGTGCGATCTTAAATGATGTGCGATATTTTCGCCATGACGAAATTTTCGTCTCGTCATGGCGAAAATATCGCACCTCCGGACCGTTTTGGGCAGTAGGAATTTTTTTAAAAATCTGAAATTTTGGCAAAATACTTGGTTTACCATCTAGTTGTTCCCGCAAGGTTTTCAGTCCGATCGCTCAAACCCGTGGGGCGCTATAGGGCTAAAATGGGGCTACAGGAGGGGTGTTTTGAAGGCTTTTAGCTATGGGATCGATTTAGGTGTCGTTTTCGAAGTATTTTTGGACGTAGAATCCATTTTTGGGGGTCCCCGAACGATCCGATTTCACTGTGGCGATCTATAGGGCTTTCATGGGGCTAAAAATGGGATTTTTGAAGGATCCCAAGAAGTTAAATATTTTTCGAGTAAAAATTAAAGAATTTTTGAAAAAACAAATTTTTGAAAAAAAAAAAATCCCCCCCAAAAAATGTTTTTTGCAATATAAAAATCCAAAAAAAAAAAATTTTTTTTAAATTTTTTTATTGACAGAATTAAATGTCTGTACAAGTTACCTATATCACAGAATAATAAACCCTTGTGTAAAATTTGCAGCGTTTTTTTCTGATTGACCCGGGAAGCCCCGGGCTCCTGGTTGTAGAGTCTACAATTTAGACGATGATGAGTTGGAGGACTGGTGAGCTTGGAAGAAAATGAGGAAAACTGCAGGTAAAGAATGTTTATCGGACTCGTAGCTAGGAAACTTCCTGTTTGGATTGTTGAATCTAGGAATCTAGATCGGCCTTCTCTCATCGCAGGCCGAAATGTTCTAGTCGGCCCAAAAAATAAAGATACTTTGCCATAGAGTGGTGGCGGGTTTGACCGCCCGTTTCGGGGCACTTCGAAATTAAAGTGACAGTAGTGACGCGAAATGAAAGTCGAACGGAGAAGCGTTCCAACCGCAGTTAACAGCTGTTAACAGATTTCGGAAGGTGATTGAGAAGGCACTGGAATGCAGTTGAACGTTAACGAACGGCAGGCCCTTCTGTTGGAACAAACCTAAAACTCGCCTGCTGAATTCGCTCAATTTCGGAATGAGTTGTTTCTGGGTTTCTTATTAAAATTCGGATCTCTAGGTAGGGTAACGTGAAAACGGCAATTTGCGCAAGCCAAAAAATTCGCGCAACGTGCTTATTGGACGTAAAATTGGGCGAGGAATCCGAATTCGAGAAAAATTAGGGGTTCCCATTTAAAATAAGAAAGTTGAGCTCAAATTCGCCTACTTGCGCGCATCTCAAGTGAAGCTCGACCCCCCTAAACGGTCCACCAAACCAATAGAAAAAATCGCCTTATTTTTATCGGTTACCGTTTTGGAGGAGAAGAGGACAGTAGAACGGCGAAGGGTTTATGGGGGACTTCACTCTCGCATTCCAATCCAGATCACGCCCGTAAAAACATGTACCATGTTAAAAATACACTTGCAAAAACACCTGTTCGTCAAATGTTTTCAAGTAGACGGAAAACAGGAAGAATAAAAATACAGTTTGGTAAAGATGTTAACCACCTCCTCCTAATCGTCAACTTCAGATCAAACAATGTACCTACATTCTGCCGTCCTAACTTAAAACGTCCTATCTCAATTTTTTGAGTTTTGAGAAAAACGCGGCTAAGTGAGATTCTTAACGCCATCCACGTTTTTCATCCTAGCGACTTGAAATTTTCACTACAGCTCCTTAATATCAACCACCAACTTTGCCAATTGTCACCAAACCTCAATAATTAACCAACAGGTAGCAGTTATCACTTGAATTGCGAGAAGTCGAAGATAGGACTTTTTAACCTAGTAACCCCTCTTAATGTCTAGGACATAGGACTATTTAATCTAGTACCTTCATGGATACTAGATTAAAAAGTCCTATGTCCTATTTGATGGTCCCCCTATCTCGCTGCATCTACCTTACGTTATGATCATCTGCATTCATGAAATCACCTGCACCCACCAGAAGGAGAGAGCTTTTGGTTAGGGTAGGTAGTTGGGTCAAAAATCTGTGGACTTAAAACATCGAGTGATGCTGAACAACGAAGTTGAAATATAAAACCGCCCTTTTTCAGGGAACTCGTAAACGGGTTCCGCCATCTAATTTACAAGCAGATACCATGTTATACAAGACTTGTATTATGATTATCCCCAATCAAAGACTTGTATTATTATTATGATTATCCCCAATCAAAGACATGAGTATACTTAGTATACTCATGTCTTTGATTGGGGATAATCATAATAATGGATGATAATAACGATTCTCCTCGAGAGTTGTAAACAAACCCTTTTGTTTAGAGATTTAGCTCCGTTGCAACGATAGGTTGTTGCAACAGTTTCCTAACATCAACTTATGCATTTTGAAAATAGTTGGTGTACCCCCAGAGCATAATAGGTACGTCAAAATGTTCTTACCTGTGTGGTTTATTTCGTTTGTTGTGGCAACTAAGTTAGATATAAATTTCAAGGGACACAAACCCCAGAAACGGATGGTAGAGACCCACATTGGGCACCAGTTCTTGCCTAGAATGGAACTTTTCTTGGGAGCTTTACATCGTCCAAAAGCTCCCAAGAAAATTTCCACCACTGGGATCGCGCGAATGAACGGAAAATATCCCACAGAACTGAAGATACTAGCTGAAAACAGCGTTCTCCCCTTATAAAAGTTAGAAAACGGGTACAACTCCAATGGCCGCCGTGATACGAGTTCCCCCTCCACTTTGGAACCACTGATAAGGGGCCAGGGCTTCTCCATTCTTCTTCTAAGCTCCTTGGGTAGATGAGACAATGTGAGCTTATTCCAAGTTATGTATCTTGACCACATCCATGACGGACAAAGGTTCTGAACGTGGAGGTAGTGTAAATAAACGCTATTCACTAGGAAAGAAAGTCCTAACTCCATTATATTCAACCACTTAGGACGATTTAATCTAGCACAAGTTACTGAATTTTCTATGACATACAAGGTTAAAGTGCCCTAACTACAGTTTTTCTGCGACTTAGGACTTTTTAACCTAGGACTACCCAGTTAGGACATTCTAGCTTTGTATGGTGGCAGAAATTGACAGAACTGAGATAGGACAAAGTCATTTTTCAGTCCTTTCCAATAAAGATAGGACTTTTTAACCAGGCCCGTTAGACGCGTCACGTCAAGATCTATACGACCATGTCCTTAACTGAAAAAGCGAAAAAAGTGAGATAGGACGTTTTAACTTAGGACGGCAGCATTATAGACGCTACCTCGCAGAAGGCGAATTTCCAAATGAATCTCCTCTGCTACCTAAAAGCCAAGAATATATCCAAAAATTAGCGGAGATTAAAATCGTCTCTCGAATCGGCTGAGCGAAGTAAGACCCCCCTGTCAAAGTGCTAGTGAATTCAAATTTAAAAGTCCACCATCAATCCCTGAAAATTTCATCAAAATCGAATCAATATTGGCTGAACCTGCTGGGAGAAGGTTAGGCCAGTGTCGAATCATGAATTCCAGTTGTAGGTATATAAATACAACAGATAATATAATATATTATATGTTGTATTTGTTGTGTAATATATGTTGTATTTGTTGTGTAATATTATGTTGTATTTATACAACAATATATATTATTGTCACTGTTATACAAATTCCTACGTTTAGATGATTCAGTGAACTTCGGCTCCTCCATAAATGAAACTAACCTAATGAACAATGTTTTTGTTTCTAGGAACAAGTTCTACTTACTATGAAAGTATCAACGGTCGTTTTTGCTGCTGCTATGGCGATGGCGATGGTGTTCGGGGCGTATGCGGAGCCTGAGCCATTGAGAAGCCTTGAAAAGTGTTGATCATTAAATTACATAATATATCATTTAATGATCAACGTATGATTTTGTAATAAAACACATATAAAACATTGATTTTTATTGCTGGCCTGTCATAATATTCAATAATATGGGGGGCAAATATGAGAGGTTTTATAGGCAAAATACTTTCGGTGGTAATACCATTTCCTTCCGAAAGGTGATTATCAGTATAAGGAATATGTTCAGCGGCTGCTGGGATCGAACCAGCAACCTTTGACTCGGCAGTCCAGCGCTCTAACCACTGAGCCACTGATACGAAATACGAAAGAGTTTATTGACATAAATCAGGCACAAAATACAATGAAACATAATGGTGAATAGTGCAGTACCGGAATAGCGAAGGAGAGGGGGTTGAAGGAGGAGAAAACGTAAAAAATCCTTGAGGGCGCTCAATCTATCTCAGAATGTAGATCATTTTTTAATTTCTCGAGATTTTCAAGAAACTATATATATTCTACTTATGTGGGTGGCCGAGCAAAGCGAGCCCCCCTCTGGCGAGAAAATGAACAGCCGAGCGAAGCAACCCCCCCCCCCCTCTCTGTCTAATCAAATTTGAAAAGTTTTCCCTCAATAATTTTTTCCCATGGATGGCCGAGCCAAGCGAGCCCCCTGGCCGATAAAATGATTAGCTGAGCGAAGTAAGGCCCCCGTCAGAGTGCTAGTGAAATCACTTGTATACTCGGCCGACCAGTTTCCCCGCCTCTCCATCTATGAAAGGTCCCTGGACCCACCGTTTTCTAAGATCCCTGGCCCCGCGCGAATTAAAAGGATCCAATTGTCTTCTCACCGTGAAATCGCCCCCTCCCCCTCGGTTTTTTTAAAATCCGACTTCGGAATCGGATTGGCCATATTTTGGCGCGCATTTGGCTCGCGGATACCATACCCAAAAAATGGCTCCTTACTGGGTATTTTTGAACCCGAAAAAACGTGGGACAAACGCGAGAAAGACGATTTTTCGACGAATTTCCGGCGAATTTCCCGGGCGAATTTCCGAATTACGATTTGACCGACGTCTTCCTCCAGGTCTGATCTATACGGCTCGTATTTTTTCGTAATTTTTTCGACCCCCTAAACGGCCAGCGAGCGGAAAGTGAAAAAACTCACTCGGGAACGCGTTATCCCGTACCAACAAACCACACGGCGACCAACACGATTTTATATTATTGTATGATATGATATGATTCCCAGAATCATACCAGTAATACCAGATTACCAACATCAAATCGTCTTGCCATCGCCCCGAATTTCCAACCCTTTGGTACCGTCTTCTACAATCGGACCTCGTCGGCGACCATCGTTCTACCACCAGATAAGACCCAACTAGGGAAATTCAATTAAATTTTGTTCACGAAATAACAATAATTTATTTTTCGATAAGTTAATATAATTTCCACAACGAAAGGGCCCATAGGTAGGACAATCTCGCATTTTCACAAATTAAAACCGATTATTGTTACACTTGAAGTTCAGGATTTTGCTTCCGAGTCTGCGAAGCCTTGTGTTCACTTTCGGGAGAAAAAAAATTTTGTTGTCCGAATTCAAAATTTCCACTCGCATTTTGCGTTTCATAGCCTACTGAACAAATGGGCCACGGAACTAGGTCAGAGAAATGGGAAAATTCGGCCGAACATAGTTGAACTAGTAATGAACAAAGTACTCAGTACAGTTAGCACTGAGAAATTAGGTGTCTGAGCAGAGGAAATCACTAGTGAATATTTGGCGTTTTGAATTTTCCCGCGGTGGCACTATAACTAATCCGCCAGAGTGCGCTAGCATAAGAAGGGACCGAAGGGCATCTGCCGGACGTGACGGCGGAAATGGCGGCCGTGAGCAGCCAATGAGAGAGTGGCGCCACTTTTCCCTCCAGATTCAAAGTTGAAATTTTCGACAGTGCTCTGGAAATTTGTATTACACCGTAGGAGCCCAAAACTCACTGCTATGCCTTCAAATTATGAATTATTATTCGACAGTCGGTTCCGGGGCCCATTTGGTTCCGTGTCTGTCGGTCTGTCGGTCTATCCGCATTTCCTGTGAATGAATTTAGCTCAAATTTTGAGGGATTATGCGGATCAGGCTCCTTGAGGTTCCATACGAATTTCATCACAATTGAATCAGCGGTACGCTCTGCGCATGCGCTAACGTGAAATTCTTGAAACAGGCATAACTTTCTCAATTTCGATCGGATTTCAATCAAATTTTCAGGAATTGTGTGCGTATAGCTCTAGATGGTCCCCTATCAGTTCCACGCGATTGAATCAGCGGTACGCTCAGCGCATGCGCGAACGTAATTTTCTTGTTACCGTTGTTACGTTCATTTTGAACTTGGCACGCGGAAGCTCATGTGCCATTGCCTTGGCAGTGTATTTTTTTTTTAACTTGGCTGAAAAATAGGATTCCCCCTTGTTTCAACCCCTTTAACTTATGAACGGCTACTGCAAATGAATAGGCACCAAATTTATGTCGTAGAGCATCAAATTACGAGTTCAGCGAGCACCTGAAATTAAAAAAAATACTGCCAACTTAGAAGACGAATTTAAACCAAAACCGTAAAATGTCTCCTCAAATGGGTATTCAGATGGAAAATTAATAGTCGGTTAGTCCGATCTTAATTCTCTTTTGGTTTATTATTCAAGGAACAAAACACCCATGTAATTGCGACGGAGGTCGACAATTCTGATCAGTCTCAAAATTTGACATTATCCGTTTCAAGAGGTCTACATCCAAAACCGAAATTTCGCATATCCGTCCGGGCCGTTTTGGGCAGTAGGAATTTTCTTTAAAATCTGACATTTTGACAAAATACTTGGTTTACCATCTAGTTGTGCCCGCAAGGTTTTCAGCCCGATCGCTCAAATCCGTGGGGCGCTAAGGAGCTAAAAATGGGGCTACGGGAGGTTTTTTTGAAGACTTTTGGCCATGGGGTCGAGTTAGGTGTCGTTTTCGAAGTATTTTTGGACGTAGAATCCATTTTTTGGGTCATATAGCGATCCGTTTCCACCGCGGCGATCTATGGGGCTTTTATGGGGCTACAAATGGGATTTTTGAAGGATCCCAGGAGGTCAAATAAGGTGTCGTTTTCCGAGTAATTTTGAGCGCAAAATCCATTTGTTTGAGGTCCTCCATCTGTCCAAACGTTGTAAAGAAAAATTTGTTTCTTAACTTTTTCAAAAATATTTTCCCTTATTATTGACCCGTTAAATAATTTCCCTTGAAATATTAACCCAGAATTAATTGTTGCACTAATATCAAAATGTACCCTTTGTAAAATTAGTGAACGAATTCGTCTGTATTCAACGTGTAAATATTCATTTTTCACTTTTGCTTCCGAGACTGCATGGCAGCGGAAGCTTTGTTTTCACTTTCGAAATGAAAAATTTTTTTTGCTCCAAAATCAAAATTTCCACTCGCATTTTGCGTTTCAGGGACTCCTGAACAAATTTCGTTTCGTGTCCATCTTTTTGTCTGTCCGTCTGTCTGTCTGTCCACATTTCCTTGCAACAGCCATAACTTCCACAATTTTGATCGGATTTCAATCAAATTTTCAGGAATTGTGTGGGTTTGCTCTAGATGGTCCCCTGTCAGTTTCATCACGATTGCATCAGCGCTACTCCCTGCGAATGCGTTCTTGTTACAGTCAACACTACATTCATTTTGAACCTGGCACGAGGAAGCTCATGTGCCATTGCATTGGCAGTGTATTTTTCTTCTTTCACATCCGACCGCTCGAAGTATGTACCTATCTAAAAATAAAGATGACCGAACATAGATGACGCTCCTCTCATCGTTTTGTGGCTTCAATGTAAGAGGATTATTTAAATATTTTGGGTAAACATCAAACCATCGGTGCGAATATGTCTTTATCTTTGTTGTGATGCTGAGCTGGGTTTTATTACCACTTTCTTCTAAACAATATGTGAAGGATATCAATAAAATCCCAAATAAGACGAGGGAAAGTGTTGCCCAAGTGTCTAATATAAAACATCACTTTTCTTCCAAAGAACGCAATCCGATTTGAACTTCTGAAACGAAACGGTATGTTGCATTAAATCCTAATAGTTCATTATTGAATCTATCTATAGGTTTTCAGAACTCAATTGTGAATTTCCCAAACCTAACTGAAAATTTCCCAAAATTAATTGAGGATTTCACAAAACCAAATTGAGAATTTCCCTAACGGAATTGAGAATTTTTCAAACTGATTGGACAACTTTCCAATATATATTACAACTTTACAATATATCCCAAATTAGCGGAGATTTTAATCGTCTCTAGAATCGTCAAATATTATCTGACCTACATCACGAATTTCATTTAAATCTGTTAATCGCTATTTTCCTCTTACCCCCACCCTCATAACCCCTCCCTTTTGGTCGTAAAAACTCGAAACCTTGAAAAAGCTCTTCCACACATTAAATCTGTCTTGCGTCACTAATTTCATTGAAATCGGGCTATCCATAACGAAGCCTTCCTCCCCCCTCACAACCACAGCACCCCCACCCTACTTGGTCATTCAGAACTTGAAAAGACACTTCCACACACCAAACCTGACTTAATTATCAAATTTTATTGAAATCGGGCTATCCTTAGCATATCCCTGCTCCCCCCCACCCCACCTGAACATTTAGGACTAGAAACTCGACCCACACACCAAGTTTCATCAAAATCTGTCGACAGGAAGTAACGATAATCGCAATGTTCCTCTTACCCCCACCATCGTGAAATGTAGGTACCTGTCAAAAGATAATGTGTACCATCGTGATATGCATCTATGTCAAAAAATACTCTTGCAAAAACACATCTGTGGGTTTTCGGTAGTCGTGGGGGGGGGGGGGGGGGGCTGGGAGAATGGTAGGACGGTGAAAGTTGAGGGGGGGCAGCCCAGCCATCCGTCCTCCTGGCCTTCACGGTCTGCATTCCACGCCCGTTCAAATAAAACTCGCTGGCTGAATTCGCTCAATTTCGGAATGAGTTGTTTCTGGGTTTCTTATTAAAATTCGGATCTCTAGGTAGAATAACGTGAAAACGGCAATTTGCGCACGCCAAAAAATTCGCGCAACGTGCTTATTAGACGTAAAATTGGGCGAGGAATCCGAATTCGAGAAAAATTAGGGGTTCCCATTTAAAATAAGAAATTTGAGCGCAAATTCGCCTACTTGCGCGCATCTCAAGGGAAGCATGACCCCCCCCCCCCCCCCTAAGCAGACTTAAAAGGTCCACCAAACCAATAGAAAAAATTGTCGTATTTTTATCGCTTACCGTTTAGGAGGAGAAGAGGACAGTAGATCGGCGAAGGGTTTACGGGGGGGGGGGGGGGGGGTTTGGGGGACTTCACTCTCGCATTCCAATCCAGAGCACGCCCGTAAAAACATGTACCATGTTGAAAATACACTTGCTTAAACACCTGTTCGTCAAATGTTTTCAAGTAGACGGAAAACAGGAAGAATAAAAATACAGTTTGGTAAAGATGTTAACCACCTCCTCCTAATCGTCAACTTCAGATCGAACAATGTACCTACATTATAGACGCTACCTCGCAGAAGGCGAATTTCCAAATGAATCTCCTCTGCTACCTAAAAGCCAAAAATATATCCAAAAATTAGCGGAGATTAAAATCGTCTCTCGAATCGGCCGAGCGAAGTAAGACCCCCCCTAGACTGTCAAAGTGCTAGTGAAATCAAATTTAAAAGTCCACCATCAATCCCTGAAAATTTCATCAAAATCGAATCAATATTGGCTGAACCTGCTGGGAGAAGGTTAGGCCAGTGTCGAATCATAAATTCCGGTTGTAGGTATAGGTATAAATACAACATAATATGTCTTATATTATGAGATATGTTGTATTTATACAACAGTATATTATATGGTCACTGTTATACAATTCCTACGTTTAGATGTTTCAGTGAACTTCGGCTCCTCCATAAATGAAACTAACCTAATGAACAATGTTTTTGTTTCTAGGAACAAGTTCTACTAAGTCTTACAATGAAAGTATCAACGGTCGTTTTTGCTGCTGCTATGGCGATGGCGATGGTGGTCGGGACGTATGCGGCGCCTAAGCCATTGAACTCCATCTTTAGTTGTTGATCATTAAATTACATAATATATCATTTAATGATCAACGTATGATTTTGTAATAAAACACATATAAAACATTGATTTTTATTGCTGGCCTGTCATAATATTCAATAATATGGGGGGCAAATATGAGAGAGAGGTTTTATAGGCAAAATACTTTCGGTGGGTTGCCATTTCCTTCCGAAAGGTGATTATCGGTATAAGGAATATGTTCAGCGGCTGCTGGGATCGAACCAGCAACCTTTGACTCAGCAGTCCAGCGCTCTAACCACTGAGCCATTGATAGGAAATACGAAAGAGTTTATTGACATAAATCAGGCACAAAATACAATGAAACATAATGGTGAATAGTGCAGTACCGGAATATGATTGCCTTAGGTGACATGTCTTAACGGTATGGGGTCATTCTACGCCAATTCCGATTTTTCATGTCACAAAGCGTTTTCCAGCCCCATAAAACAGTTGAATAAAAATTGAAGCATTCATTAACTAATAAACCCAGGCTATGTGGTTAACCATGTTTCAGTAATTTAAAACATTAATTATAATTATATTCCCTATAGGGGTAGTGTTCGGGACCGAACAACATTCTTTCCTTTTTCCACATCTTCTACTCTGACCTCTCGATCTTCGCCCAACTTATCAGAACATTCTATTCCGTGTTGTGATCCTGCCGGCCGGTGTCTGACGTCAGTGCCACGTCGTTTGTCACGCCATAGAGACCTCAGCATTTCTATTTTCAAACGACAAAGATCGACGGCAACATTTTTCAGAGAATATTCGCTAAAATTCGACGGAATCGTCTTCTCCATACCGGCCGCTCCAGGGAACGATTTCCCTCAGGATTTCTCGTCCTCTCTATCATCACGAAATTTGGTGAGTGTCCAAATCCTTTGTGGCGAGGTGGGGGTATTCGTCCATTTCCTTTTCGTTCAGAAATAAATGGATTTTCCTCCTCTGCGCAGGTGCGAAGACGGCAGAATACTATATCAATATTCCCAGAATCATACCAGTAATACCAGATTACCAACATCAAATCGTCTTGCCATCGCCCCGAATTTCAAACCCTTCGGTACCGTCTTCTACAATCGGACCTCGTCGGCGACCATCGTTCTACCACCAGATAAGACCCAACTAGGGTAATTCAATTAAATTTTGTTCACGAAATAACAATAATTTATTTTTCGATAAGTTAATATAATTTCCACAACGAAAGGGCCCATAGGTAGGACAATCTCGCATTTTCAAAAATTAAAACCGATTATTGTTACACTTGAAGTTAAGGATTTTGCTTCCGAGTCTGCGAAGCAGCGGAAGCCTTGTGTTCACTTTCGAGAGAAAAAAAATTTTTGTTGTCCGAATTCAAAATTTCCACTCGCATTTTGCGTTTCATAGCCTACTGAACAAATGGGCCACGGAACTAGGTCAGAGAAATGGGAAAATTCGGCCGAACATAGTTGAACTAGTAATGAACAAAGTACTCAGTACAGTTAGCACTGAGAAATTAGGTGTCTGAGCAGAGGAAATCACTAGTGAATATTTGGCGTTTTGAATTTTCCCGCGGTGGCACTATAACTAATCCGCCAGAGTGCGCTAGCATAAGAAGGGACCGACGGGCATCTGCCGGACGTGACGGCGGAAATGGCGGCCGTGAGCAGCCAATGAGAGAGTGGCGCCACTTTTCCCTCCAGATTCAAAGTTGAAATTTTCGACAGTGCTCTGGAAATTTGTATTACACCGTAGGAGCCCAAAACTCACTGCTATGCCTTCAAATTATGAAGTTCTTTCAGAAAAAAGTATTATTCGACAGTCGGTTCCGGGGCCCATTTGGTTCCGTGTCTGTCGGTCTGTCGGTCTGTGGGTCTGTCGGTCTATCCGCATTTCCTGTGAATGAATTTAGCTCAAATTTTGAGGGATTATGCGGATCAGGCTCCTTGAGGTCCCATACGAATTTCATCACAATTGAATCAGCGGTACGCTCTGCGCATGCGCTAACGTGAAATTCTTGAAACAGGCATAACTTTCTCAATTTCGATCGGATTTCAATCAAATTTTCAGGAATTGTGTGCGTATAGCTCTAGATGGTTCCCTATCAGTTTCATCGCGATTGAATCAGCGGTACGCTCAGCGCATGCGCGAACGTAATTTCCTTGCCAGAGCCATAACTCCAACAATTTGGATCGGATTTCAATCAAATTTTCAGGAATTGTGTGGGTATAGCCCTAGATGGTTCCCTATCAGTTTCATCACGATTGAATCAGTGGTACTCCCTGCGCATGCGCGAACGTAATTTTCTTGTTACCGTTGTTACGTTCATTTTGAACTTGGTACGAGGAAGCTCATGTGCCATTGCCTTCGCAGGGTATTTTTGGTTTATTATTCTTGGAATAATACACCTATGTTTTCGCGACGGGGGTCGACGACTCCGATCGGCATCAAAATTTGACATTATCCGTTTCAAGAGGTCTACATTCAAAATCCGAAATGTCCGTCCGCCGTCCGCCGTCCGGGCCGTTTTGGGCAGTAGGAATTTTTTTAAAAATCTGAAATTTTGACAAAATATTCGGTTTACCATCTAGTTGTGCCCGCAAGGTTTTCAGTCCGATCGCCCAAACCCGTGGGTCGCTATGGGGCTATAATGGGGCTACGGGTGGGGTTTTTTGAAGGCTTTGGGGTATGGGATCGAGTTAGGTGTCGTTTTCAAAGTATTTTTGGACGTAGAATCCATTTTTGGGGGTCCCGGAACGATCCGATTTCACTGTCGCGATCTATAGGGCTTTCATGGGGCTAAAAATGGGATTTTAGAAGAATCCCAGGAGGTTAAATGTTTTTCGAGTAAAAAATACATAATTTTTGAAAAAAAAAGTTTTTGAAAAAATTTGAAACAATTTTTTTTCATTGACAGAATTAAATTTCTGTACAAGTAACCTATATCAAAGAATAATAAACCCTTGTGTAAAATTTGCAGCGTTTTTCAGGATCTAATCTGTCTCAAATCATGGAAAAAATAGGGGCTTACTTTTGAAATATTTTGAAAACTTTTTGGTGTTGCTATATTACTTTGTACGGTATGAAATCATAAAATTTCGATCGACCAAGGTTTCTGATTTTTTCAGTTTTCCCACAAAGGTATTTTTTACCAGAAGCAGCTTCTGAGGGGATGGCATCAGGGGTTTAGTGTGCTTCCATGTTTTCTGGGAAGTGTTTTCTGAACTTGGTGATCTGCGTTTGTCTCATTTATAAGTTTTTTATTCGTTCGTTTCATTCGATCGTTTCATTGTTCATTTCATAAAGCGTTTGTTGGATAACTCTATTGATTTCATCTTGAGGGAGTTTTCCCGTTTAGGCGTGAGTGATAAGTGTGACATTCGCGACATGGGACGGCCAACCTCACCTTTACCAGGTTTGCAGCGTGTACCCAGGAAATGAAAGGAAACAGTTAACAGGAAAGGTAATAGTTAATTGGAATTTTTAAACAAACAAATAAATAATGAACTATAGCAAATCTTGATAGTAGGTACTTTTTATCTGTGTTGGGTGCAATAATATTTTCATAAAATATTATCACGAATCCGTGACTGCACCCCCTTGTTCTGCCATCACCAGTCGCGCCTGATGAACGATCCAATCACAGAATCCCTCACTTACTTCACCTGGGTCTAAATGTGGCCATCCAAATCACCGCTATAACCATTATCCGACGACCATTTGTTCATTGTACTTGGAAGCCAGGCATTTGAAGAAACCAAACTTGGCAGGAGGAGTAGAACACTCAACATCCGCTTTCCTTTTAACGGCCGTTTACAGCTTGCATAGCTCTTGATATCGAGAGGATTCTTCGTGATTATGGTCGTCCACGGCAAAAATAACTCCCTTCCGGATCGTCCGTAGGTACGCCTTACACTTAAGTTTGGTTTATTATTCTTGGAATAATACACCTATGTTTTCGCGACGGGGGTCGACGACTCCGCTCAGCCTCCAAATTTGACATTATCTGTTTCAAGAGGTCTAGATTCCAAAACCGAAATGTCCGTCCGCCGTACGCCGTCCGGGCCGTTTTGGGCAGTAGGAATGTTTTTTTAAATCTGAAATTTTGAAAAAATATTCGGGTTACCATCTAGTTGTGCCCACAACGTTTTCAGCCCGATCGCCCAAACCCGTGGGGCGCTATGGGCTAAACTGGGGCTACGGGAGGGTTTTTTTTAAGGCTTTTGGCTATGGGATCGAGGCATCGTTTCGAAGTATTTTTGGACGTAGAGCCCATTTTGGTTTATTATTCTTGAAATAATACACCTATGTTTTCGCGACGGGGGTCGACGACTCCGATCGGCCTCAAAATTTGACATTATCCGTTTCAAGAGGTCTACATTCTAAATCCGAAATGTCCGTCCGCCGTCCAGGCCGTAGGAATTTTTTTAAAATCTGAAATTTTGACAAAATACTCGGTTTCCATCTAGTTGTGCCCGCAAGGTTTTCAGTCCGATCGCCCAAACCCGTGGGTCGCTATGGGGCTATAATGGGGCTACGGGTGGGGTTTTTTGAAGGCTTTGGGGTATGGGATCGAGTTAGGTGTCGTTTTCAAAGTATTTTTGGACGTAGAATCCATTTTTGGGGGTCCCGGAACGATCCGATTTCACTGTCGCGATCTATAGGGCTTTCATGGGGCTAAAAATGGGATTTTTGAAGAATCCCAGGAGGTTAAATGTTTTTCGAGTAAAAAATACATAATTTTTGAAAAAAAAAGTTTTTGAAAAAATTTGAAACAATTTTTTTTCATTGACAGAATTAAATTTCTGTACAAGTAACCTATATCAAAGAATAATAAACCCTTGTGTAAAATTTGCAGCGTTTTTCAGGATCTAATCTGTCTCAAATCATGGAAAAAATAGGGGCTTACTTTTGAAATATTTTGAAAACTTTTTGGTGTTTTTTTGGGCGTAGAATCCATTTTCGGGGGTCCCGGAACGATCCGATTTCACTGTCGCGATCTATAGGGCTTTCAAGGGGCTACAAATGGGATTTTTGAAGGATACCAGGAGGTTAAATATTTTTCGAGTAAAAATAAAGAATTTTTGAAAAAAAAAAATTTTTTAAAGAAATAAAAAATCCAAAAAAATTATTTGAAAAAAAAATCAAAAAAAAAAATTTTTTCAAAATTTTTTCATCGACACAGGAATTATTTTTGCACAAGTAGGTAACCTATATTAAAGAATAATAAACCCTTGTGTAAAATTTGCAGCGTTTTTTTTTTTTAACTTGGCTGAAAAATAGGATTCCCCCTTGTTTCAACCCCTTTAACTTATGAACGGCTACTGCAAAAGAATAGGCACCAAATTTATGTCGTAGAGCATCAAATTACGAGTTCAGCGAGCACCTGAAATTAAAAAAAATACTGCCAACTTAGAAAACGAAATTAAACCAAAAACCGTAAAATGTCTCCTCAAATGGGTATTCAGATGGAAAATTAATAGTCGGTTAGTCCGATCTTAATTCTCTTTTGGTTTATTATTCAAGGAACAAAACACCCATGTAACCGCGACGGAGGTAGACAATTCTGATCAGTCTCAAAATTTGACATTATCCGTTTCAAGAGGTCTACATTCCAAAACCGAAATTTCGCTTATCCGTCCGGGCCGTTTTGGGCAGTAGGAATTTTTTTAAAAATCTGAAATTTTGACAAAATACTTGGTTTACCATCTAGTTGTTCCCGCAAGGTTTTCAGCCCGATCGCCCAAATCCGTGGGGCGCTAAGGAGCTAAAAATGGGGCTACGGGAGGGGTTTTTGAAGGCTTTTGGCCATGGGATCGAGTTAGGTGTCGTTTTCGAAGTATTTTGGACGTAGAATCCATTTTTTTTTTGGTTCATAGAGCGATCCGTTTCCACCGCGGTGATCTATCGGGCTTTTATGGGGCTACAAATGGGATTTTTGAAGGATCCCAGGTGGTCAAATAAGGTGTCGTTTTCCGAGTCATTTTGAGCGCAAAATCCATTTGTTTGAGGTCCTCCATCTGTCCAAACGTTGTAAAGAAAAATTTGTTTCTTAACTTTTTCAAAAATATTTTCCCTTATTATTGACCCGTTAAATAATTTCCCTTGAAATGTTAACCCAGAATTAATTGTTGCACTAATATCAAAATGTACCCTCTGTAAAATTAGCGAACGAATTCGTCTGTATTCAACGTGTAAATATTCATTTTTCACTTTTGCTTCCGAGACTGCATGGCAGCGGAAGCTTTGTTTTCACTTTCGAAATGAAAAATTTTTTTTGCTCCAAAATCAAAATTTCCACTCGCATTTTGCGTTTCAGGGACTCCTGAACAAATTTCGTTTCGTGTCCATCTTTTTGTCTGTCCGTCTGTCTGTCTCTCCACATTTCCTTGCAACAGCCATAACTTCCACAATTTTGATCGGATTTCAATCAAATTTTCAGGAATTGTGTGGGTTTGCCCTAGATGGTCCCCTGTCAGTTTCATCACGATTGCATCAGCGCTACTCCCTGCGAATGCGTGAACGTAATTTTCTTGTTACAGTCAACACTACGTTCATTTTGAACCTGGCACGAGGAAGCTCATGTGCCATTGCATTGGCAGTGTATTTTTCTTCTTTCACATCCGACCGCTCGAAGTATGTACCTATCTAAAAATAAAGATGACCGAACATAGATGACGCTCCTCTCATCGTTTTGTGGCTTCAATGTAAGAGGATTATTTAAATATTTTGGGTAAACATCAAACCATCGGTGCGAATATGTCTTTATCTTTATTGTGATGCTGAGCTGGGTTTTATTACCACTTTCTTCTAAACAATATGTGAAGGATATCAATAAAATCCCTAATAAGACGTGTGCAAGTGTTGCCCAAGTGTCTAATATAAAACATCACTTTTCTTCCAAAGAACGCAATCCGATTTGAACTTCTGAAACGAAACGGTATGTTGCATTAAATCCTAATAGTTCATTATTGAATCTATCTATAGGTTTTCAAAACTCAATTGTGAATTTCCCAAACCTAACTGAAAAGTTCCCAAAATTAATTGAGGATTTCACAAAACTGAATTGAGAATTTTTCAAATTGATTGGACAACTTTCCATTTCAGTTAGAGATTTTCTCAAGAAATTGAAACATAATTCTCCAATTGAAATGGATAGTTCTCACCTTGGAAAATTCTAAATCCTATTTCGCAGGGATTTCCAAGAATTATATTATCTAAACGAACCAAAAACCCCTCCCGTAGCCCCATTTTAGCCCCATAGCGCCCCACGGGTTTGGGCGGTCGGGCTGAAAACCTTGCGGGCACAACTAAATGGTTGACCGAGTGCCTATTAGGTACGTCAAAATTTCAGATTAAAAAAACGCTGCAAATTTTACACAAGGGTTTATTATTCAACTAGCAGGAAAGCCCGTTGTTTAGAATACAACGGGCGCTAGAATGAGGACACAGATGCCATTGATGTAAAAGGATGAAATTGCTAAATAAAAGTGAACAAAATGAGAAGTTCATTTTTCGTTCTTCATCCATATATCCAACGTTTGGGACACTATCTCAATTTTTATCTTTAGCGTCATCAAGGGATATAACAAATATAGCGTCATCGCGGGATATAACAAATCAAGATGGAGAAAGCCGCATCTTCTATCTGTATATCTTCTAACGGTTGAAGATATATGGGACACTTGGGACGATCTGGAACACGGTATTAAACCCATTTTGTCCTAGATGTATCTCTAATCTGGGACACTGTTGAGACAATGATACACAGTTGGGCAAGCTCCAAACAGATAAATCTCTCCCCCGTCTTTTTCTGGGGACTTCACACTCTCGGGACAATTTTCAGGACACTATCTGAACTCACTCCAGAGTCATCACTATTATATGGGACTCAGTTGGGACAGCTGGACAGTTGGAAACGGCACACAGTGGGGCGAATACGTAGAAAACCCGCGACATTGGCCGAAAAACCAAGATGTTCGGACCGATGAAAAACCTGTTACATCCTATCCCTAATACCCCAAAGAACATGGAAAACCAATTGCCGAGACAGAAAAATCACATTTGGGGAACGTACGGTAGAATGAACTTGAGTGGTTTGGGGAAATCAGCGTTATTCAGGCAGCTGGTATGGGATTTTTTTAAAATTCACGGTGTGTTCGCATGCGTTCGTGGAATCAATTTTTTCCCCCATTCCATTCTGTTCATGTATTAAGTAGTAATGTTTTGTAGTAGCAACTGACCGCAAATAAATTGTTTTGGGGTATTTGTGGACTTATTTCGTTGAAAAAAGGGAGTTTTTGACCGGTTTCTGACACAAATTGGTCATTTCCGAAAGAGGTTAAAAATGGTTCAATAAACGGCTTATATCCCCGTGTTCCTGACGTATTTCTGAAGGGAATCTCGTTGATTTTACCACCTACTTTTTCCTACCTTGCGAGAACGGTGATAATTTGTTAGCTCAACCACTGTAAATGTCATGTTGTCGGTTTTGTGTGATACCAACTATCATATGCATTCGTTAGGAAATTACAATTGGGACTGGTAGCAATCGATTCAACGACCCAAAAAAAACATGTAAAATTACACCTCACTTGCCTTTTTGTAAAATAAGCTCCAAATAACTCCAAAATACGTATTCGAGGACACCCCAGATGCCAATGTTGGTTTAGGATGATTTTTTTGGGATTATATGGAGCACAATTTTGGAAATTGGACCACCCCCCACATTCCAATTGGGCTGGCTAACGAACTCATACTTAGTCTTAAAGGCGATTTTTCACCGCAATTATTGCCTTGTGTTGCGTACAACTTTTCTAGTGCAATCTTTTCGAATTTATGCAATTATTGCAGGGAAAAATTGCTCGTGTAAAGGCCCCTTAAGTGAGAAGGTTTTTTCTGCGAAGGAACGGATTTTTTATCGCGTAAATTAAAAGAGAGTTACGCATATAGGGTATCTCACGAGTCCCCCCCCCCCCCCCCCCCCTCCTAAAATTTCCAAAATGGGGGAAGGAATTTCCGCTTTTTTTTTTTTTTTTGGTCGTGTGAAATTTCTGAACGAGACAAATAGCTGAATTTTCTTAGAAAATTCGCTTTAAAAAAGTGGGTTATTTGCCCATTTCCATGTCATAGGATTATTTGAGACCCATCATGGGTGGCATATTCGTGTTCAACGTTAAATTTCATGTAAGAATGGTGCACTTAATTGGGCGGAATCGAAGGTTGAAAATTTCGCACGTTTTCACCATTTTACGGGGCTGTATCTCCAAAACGTGATTCTCTAGCGACAAACTGACTTCAGATTCGGATTCAGCACACCAAAAAACATGAAAGACCCAGGTTACGTGTCAAAAGAAAATTTTTAAGGGTCTGAAAGTGGGATGTCCGCGGAATCGGGTCACTCGCCCCACTGTGCGGCATTTCATTGTATATAGGTAACCCAAGAATATGGGTGGATGTTGAAAAGTACAGGTACCTAGGTCTAGGTACCTACCTAAAAGCCAAGAATATATCCCAAATTAGTGGAGATTGAAATCGTCTCGAATCGTCAAATATTATCTGGCCTACTTCACAGATTTCATTTAAATCTGTTAATCGATATTTTCCTCTTACCCCCACCCTCATAACCCCTCCCTTTTGGTCGTAAAAACTCGAAACCCTGAAAAAGCACTTCCACATATTAAATCTGTCTTGCGTCACTAATTTCATTGAAATCGGGCTATCCATAACGAAGCCTTCCTCCCCCCCCTCACAACCACAGCACCCCCACCCTACTTGGTCATTCAGAACTTGAAAAGACACTTCCACTCACCAAACCTGACTTACTTATCAAATTTTATTGAAATCGGGCTATCCGTAGCATATCCCTGCTCCCCCCACCCTAACTGAACATTCAGGACTTGAAACTCGACCCACACACCAAGTTTAATCAAAATCTGTCGACAGGAAATAACGTTAATCGCAATGTTCCTCTTACCCCCACCATCGTGAAATGTAGGTACCTATGTCAAAAGATAATGTGTACCATCGTGATATCCATCTATGTCAAAAAATACTCTTGCAAAAACACATCTGTGGGTTTTCGGTCGTCGGGGGGGGGGGGGGGGGGGGGCTGGGAGAATGGTAGGATGGTGAAAGTTGAGGGGGGGCAGCCCAGCCGTCTGTCCTCCTGGCCTTCACGGTCTGCATTCCACACCCGTTCAAATAAAACTCGCCGGCTGAATTCGCTCAATTTCGGAATGAGTTGTTTCTGGGTTTCTTATTAAAATTCGGATCTCTAGGTAGGATAAAGTGAAAACGGCAATTTGCGCACGCCAAAAAATTCGCGCAACGCGCTTATTGGACGTAAAATTGGGCGAGGAATCCGAATTCGAGAAAAATTAGGGGTTCCCATTTAAAATAAGAAATTTGGTTTGGAATAAAGGTTTGGGGGACTTCACTCTCGCATTCCAATCCAGAGCACGCCCGTAAAAACATGTACCATGTTAAAAATACACTTGCAAAAACACCTGTTCGTCAAATGTTTTCAAGTAGACGGAAAACAGGAAGAATAAAAATACAGTTTGGTAAAGATGTTAACCACCTCCTCCTAATCGTCAACTTCAGATCAAACAATGTACCTACATTATAGACGCTACCTCGCAGAAGGCGAATTTCCAAATGAATCTCCTCTGCTACCTAAAAGCCAAGAATATATCCAAAAATTAGCGGAGATTAAAATCGTCTCTCGAATCGGCCGAGCGAAGTAAGACCCCCCTGTCAAAGTGCTAGTGAAATCAAAATTAAAAGTCCACCATCAATCCCTGAAAATTTCATCAAAATCGAATCAATATTGGCTGAACCTGCTGGGAGATGGTTAGGCCAGTGTCGAATCATGAATTCCAGTTGTAGGTATATAAATACATTATAGTAATATTATACATTATAATAATATTATACATTATAACATATTATGTTAGTGTGACAATAATATATATTATTGTTGTATAAATACAACATATATTATATTCTGATATACCTATGTTGTATTTATACAACAATATATATTATTGTCACTGTTATACAAATTCCTACGTTTAGGGGCCGGTTTTTGAAACCATAGTCAAATCACCGCAAACGAGTGGTTTGGTGACCACCGTCAAACGCGATTTTACAGCCGCTATTTTGTCGGCGTTTTTAGAACCATAGTCAGCGTTCCGACAGCTGACCACGCCGCTAAAATTTTGGCGCCTTGAATATTTTCCCTAGGTGAAATTTTTTCGTCATTGCGGGTTTTGACAACTCATTTGTGAGGAAGGAGTTCACATTTCCCGCTTCTTCTGCCTTCAACATGTCATTATTTTGAGCGTTATTTGAGAGAAAAAAGTAAACAATTATCTCCATCTCTTTCTACCACTCCGCACCCTCCGCACCCTCCGCGCCGCGGAGTCCGCGGCGGGCCGTCTCGTCAGTCAGTTGTTCCTCGTCAACCAATGAAAGCGGTGGTCACGGCTCCGTAAAAATTTGACCCTAGGGTCCTGCTGTGGTTACCGTTTCGTAAAAATAGCGGCCCGTAAAACGGAAACTAAGGTTCAAAAAACGCTTTTTCCGTTTTACAGCCGTCAGAGTCGTCTTTTACGGCCGTCAGAGTTAACTATGGTTTCAAAAACCGGCCCTAGATGTTTCAGTGAACTTCGGCTCCTCCGTAAATGAAACTAACCTAATTAACAATGTTTTTGTTTCTAGGAACAAGCTCTACTCACGATGAAAGTATCAACGGTCGTTTTTGCTGCTGCTATGGCGATGGCAATGGTGGTCGGGACGTATGCGGCGCCTGAGCCATTGAACTGGGCCATTAGTTGTTGATCATTAAATTACATAATATATCATTCAATGATGAACGTATGATTTTGCAATAAAACACATATAAAACATTGATTTTTATTGCTGGCCTGTCATAATATTCAAGTATTGCGATCTGGCAGGCTGGGAGATGGTGAGTTGGCGCAGGTTTTGCCCTGAGGGGCAGTCGTGGTGGCCCGGTTGGGGGGGGGGCAAATATGAGAGGTTTTATAGACAAAATACTTTCGGTGGGTTGCCATTTCCTTCCAAAAGGTTATTATCAGTATAAGGAAGATGTTCAGCGGCTGCTGGGATCGAACCAGCAACCTTTGACTCAGCAAAGTGGTTGTTTGCCGATGGTGCAGAGGTCTAATCCAATGAGTTTGGTTAGGGAGAGAGAACGACTCCTCTGCTGAATACTAAATTGTTTATTCAGGTAAACAATTATAGCGTGGGGACCGGTTTCGAGCAACTAAGCTCATCTACAGCCCAGAGTGACTTGAGGTGGTTGAACGTACAATTAGTTCTGAACCAACCACCTCGTTCAACCACCTCAAGTCACTCTGGGCTGTAGATGAGCTTAGTTGCTCGAAACCGGTCCCCACGCTATAATTGTTTACCTGAATAAACAATTTAATATTCAGCAGAGGAGTCGTTCTCTCTCCCTAACCAAACTCATTTGACTCAGCAGTCCAGCGCTCTAACCACTGAGCCATTGATAGGAAATACGAAAGAGTTTATTGACATAAATCAGGCACAAAATACAATGAAACATAATGGTGAATAGTGCAGTACCGGAATATGATTGCCTTAGGTGACATGTCTTAACGGTATGGGGTCATTCGCTAATTCCGATTTTTCATGTCACAAAGCGTTTCCCAGCCCCATAAAACAGTTGAATAAAAATTGAAGCATTCATTAACTAATAAACCCATGCTATGTGGTTAGCCATGTTTCAGTAATTTAAAACATTAATTATAATTATATACCCTATAGGGGTAGTAATTAATGATTTAATAGCCTAAATGTCACTTTCCTGGAGTGTCACAGACCTGAGTTGGAATGTTCATAAATACCAGGTAGAGAATGTGTTACCATTTTCATCCCAAAACAACGGAATTACATGACAATAGTTGTTATGATGTAGTTTACGTTCTTAATTGGTAGTTTCAATTGGTCAAATACTTTGGAATCAGCATGAGAGAATGTGTTTGTCACATGGATTAGTGTCACTATCCTGTCTGGTTACAAAAGGAGCTCCCTTCTCTTTCCTGTCGAGGGGGAAAATCGGGAAAAAATCAAGTGGGCAACAGTGTTTCGCAGGAGCTGGCTTGCTGGATCGTTCTCCTCTTTGAGTGTGATGTGTGCCCATGAGCTGCGTGTTTGTATACAAGAACAGGGAGTTCGCCTCGAGAAGGCACAGCGTGCAGATCGGCTCTGTGAAAGTTCTTTTCTACTGTGCGTTAATCTTCGAATCTCGGACCAATCTTGGGCTGAGTGCTGGCGACTACATAGCTTGGGAGATTGGCAGCGGTTTTGGTGCGTTCCCGAGCCAGATTCGTCCGTACCAATTGTCGAGTTTTGAATTTGTTTTGTGGAAAAAGTGTTCATAATCAAGATCGGAAGGTGTGTCGGTTGGCTCCTGTGTTTGGTGGGAGGTGATTGACGCATGCGCTCGTGTTTAGTGGAAGGTGACACATACCTCTTATCCGCCCCCTCTCCCGGATCCACTGACTATCGCTATCGTCCTGACGCCTGACCTTGACCGAGGCAGCTACAATCATCTGTCTTCCCCCCTGTCCCTCGCCCCCCGCGTTGCTCGGCAGTATGGACCCCAACGAAAAGCTCGACTTAATTTTGTCAAAATTAGAAAATATCGAGCAAAGCCTCGAAGGAGTCGACTTACAAGCCGTGTCAAAAAAAGTGGACTCTCATGAGCGCCTGATAAATGCGTTGGAGAAGAAAGTTCGGAGAAAGAACCTCCTATTCATGGGGATTCCTGAGTCTGGAGACGAGCCTCTCCCCAAAGTTCTGGAAATTGTGAACTCTCTGGGAAATTTTGTCTGCACTGAAGACGATTTTGAGGCTTGCTACCGTCGGGGGAATAAGGCCAAGCTTCTTCCCGGGCGCTCCCGGCCAATTGTCGCGGAGTTTTTGTCCCTGAAAATGAAAGAAAAAATTTATGCTGCTCGCGCAGGAGTGCCTGAGCCTATGTTCGTGAAGCTGGATTTTCCTCCTCGCGTTCAGAAGCCGGATGACAAGGATACCTCCGTCCCCGGGAGGCCGCAAGGACCAAACTCCAATAAGCGTAAGGAGACCTCGCCGCTCATCAAGAAGGACACCAAAAAAACCCCAAAAAACGACTAGACCCTTTGGAAGGTGAAGCCGCAGAAGGAACTCCGTCTGCATCAAGAAGTAGTAATGTTCTGTTTTGGAATTGTAATGGTTTTGGTAACTTTGTTTTAGAGCAAAATTCTTTATTAAAACTTGACTTAGACTTTATTTTTCTGGTGGAAACCTGGTTGGAGGATGGTGTTTCATTTATAGTCGATGGTTATAAGTCTCTGGGCGTTAGCGCAGTTAGATGCAGTGTCAGAGGAAGAGCTAGCGGGGGTATTGTATTGTTCTCTCGAAATAATATCAAATGTTCTACTATTTTAGAGTCAAGATTCTATTTATTTGTTCTTGTTGAGTATACAAGAAATGATTCCCTCGTTTTGGGGGCGGTCTATTTCAATGAGGGGTGTACGGACAGCGTCATCCACGAATTAAACACGGCCTTAGATTTCATACAAGCTTCCTTTGAGGGCATTCGTATAATTTTGGGGGGTGACTGGAATAGTAGGATAGGCAACCTTAATGCTGGGGATCCTGACCTCTTTGAGGGTAGCTCTCTATCCCCTGCACGCTCGTCGCTGGACACAACCGCGGATTCAAAAGGAAAAAAACTCGTCTGTTCGCTTGAGGCTTTTGGCTTATTTGCTCTCAACGGGCGCTCTGTTGGTGACACTCCAGGTATTTTTACCAGCTTTTCCTACAACGGAGCTAGCACGGTTGACCTGGTCTGGGTCAGTGCGGATACCGTGTGGGATGTGAAGGACTTCCGGGTTCTCGCGCCGGACCTCTCTTCGGATCATGCGCCGTGCTTGGTGAGGTTGGAGGTGCAGGCGTGCGAGCCCTCGTTTGATCGGGCCACTTCGTCGAACTGGTTGGATGCTAAGCTCAAATGGGATCCAGTCAGATGTGCCGAGTACCGGCAGCTAATTTCAAAAAAACTGCCAGTGGTTCAGTCTGAGTCGGTTGACTCCATTTATAATGAGCTTAAAGCCCTCATACTCGAATGTGCCAAAGAGTTGAGCATGTTTCTCCCTCCTAAACCACGCAGTCACAACGTTCATCACAACCCATGGTTCGACTCTGATTGTGTCTCAGCGAAATACGAGATGAGGGCCAGTTTCAGAAGGCTGCGGCGGAAAGGTTTCGTCCAGCCCTTCGTGGGGGAGTACTTGGATAGGAAAAAGGCTTACAGGGGTCTGATCGGGGCCAAGAAGAAGAATTTCTTTTCTGACCTGAGAGGTCTCCTGTCGTCTTGTCGCAATCCCAAAGCCTTTTGGGGCGCGGTCCGGAAGCTTAGAGGCCGCGGAGCACGTACTTGTGAGCTTAAAATGGAGCAAATAGAAGCCTTTTACGACGCGCTCTACCCCAGTCGCGAAGCCGTGGAGAGAGATATTTTTCAAGGAACTTATGACCCGATCCTGGATGCAGTTATTGAAAGAGATGAACTCTCCAAGGCTATCTCCTCCTTCAAGGATAATAAGGCGCCTGGCGACGATCTAATTTCATATGAATTCTTCAAAAACATGCCGGAGGAAGGGCTCCCATACATTCTCTCTCTTTTCAATTTGATTCTCTCTAGTGGAACCATTCCTGCCGGCTGGGCGTCGATCCGGGTCTTCCTGTTGTTCAAGAAGGGTGATGCCGCAGACGTTGGTAACTATCGTGGAATCTCGCTCATCAACGCCCTGGCGAAAATCTTCTCTCAAATTCTCCTCAATAGGCTGCTTGCTTTTGCCTCCAACAGGTGCCTCCTGCCAGAAAACCAGAATGGGTTTAGAAAGGGAAGAGGAACCATTGACTCGATCTTCACTTTGGCCAGCATAGTGCAAATTTCTACTAGGCTAAAAAATCAAAAGCTTTACTGCGCCTTCATTGACTACAAGCGGGCGTTCGACAGCATTTCCCATGGCCTGTTATGGAGTAAGCTGCATGCAATGGGAGTAAGCGCTCGCTTCATCAACGTTGTTAGAGGCTGGTACGAACGAGCCATATTCTCCGTTAAGCTGGGTACCGAGGCTTCGAAGCATTACGACATAACCTCAGGTATTTTGCAGGGCGATATTCTGTCCCCCATTCTCTTTGCTCTATTTGTCGCGGATTTCGACTCTTTCCTACTTTCAAGAGGGATTGAAGGGGTCGCCATTGACGGAATGGTTTCTCTCAACTCTCTATTTTATGCTGACGACCAGGTCTTGCTTGCGTACTCGCCCCATAATATGAACCGCGTGTTAGCAGCTTTAAATGATTATTGCCTCCTGAACAAACTGACTGTAAACGCGGCAAAGTCGAAGGTAATGGTATTCCAGAGGAGGGGGAAACAAGCTCAGCACAGGTTTTGGTGTGGCGCAGAGGAATTAGAAAGGGTGTCCTCATACACATACTTGGGCGTTGTGTTCTCCAGGTCAGGCGTCTTTGCCGAGCAGGCGCGGCACGCCGTCTCCAGAGGAACTGCCGCATACAAGAATATCTGGCCAGTTATCTTCAAGTCTCAGGCGGCGGCTCCGGAGACTTGGTGCGGGTTGTTTTCGGGTGCTGTGGCCAGTACCTCTCTCTATGGTGCTGAGATCTGGGGCTTCTCTTATGCTGAGTGCTTGGAACGTGTCCAGGTACGATCTTTCAAGTCTCTTTTGGGACTGGCGTCTAATACCCCGGATTACGTAGTCAGATCGGAGCTGGGCCTCTGTCATATCAAGTTTTCGATTATAAAAGCCATGTTTGGATGGTGGTTCAAGCTGCTGGGCATGCCTCGGGAGAGGCTGCCAAGGGTGTGCTTCGAGAGACTTGTGGACATCTCACTGAGCTTCCGATTATAAAAGCCATGTTTGGATGGTGGTTCAAGCTGCTGGGCATGCCTCGGGAGAGGCTGCCAAGGGTGTGCTTCGAGAGACTTGTGGACATCTCACTGAGCTTCCCGGACACAAAATACAACTGGGCCTTGCAGTTGAGGACCTCTCTTGGGGAGGCTGGCAGGGAGGATTTGTGGACCGAGCGAGGTGCTGCGGCTCTGAGGAAGGCAAAACCGGAAGTCCTGGATTGCTTGCGTTCAAAATTACTCAGGGCGGATCTGGAGAAAGCGGCAGCCTCCTCTTTCTACTATTGCCCAAGAGGCTCTTCCCGCCGCCTGGGTCAATGTGCGCCCTACCTCTCGGGTGACCTGCCGTTGTTCGCCAAAAGACTCTTATGTCAAGTAAGATGTGCAAACCCTAGGTACAGCAGGATAATACTCCACCGCATTACAAATCGCTTCGACAGCTCCGCAACGTGCTCCATATGCAACTCGAACAGCCCAGACTCTCTTTTCCATCTCATCGCTGCCTGTCCAGTGTACACGTATGAGCGTTTTAAATTCTTTGGTTTCCCTTCTTTTGATGAGAGCTACTTCTTCTCTTTGCTTCTCTTTGAGGACAGAGGCCTGGTCCGCAAGGTTGTTGGGTTTCTTCAAACGGTACTGCGTCAAAGAGCTTTCACTATTAATGAGGGGTTCTTGGTCATCTAATCGTAGCCAATGTAGGCTTATACGTGCTTTGTTTTGCGCCACCACCTCCTCCACCGCCACTACTCGGTGTATTAACTTCCGTTGTTTTCATTTTCTCCTATTCTGTGCCCTTCAGACTGCATTTTCTCATTTATTTTCTCTGATTATGTTCCTAGAAGTTGTACTTTAATTTCCTTTTCTCCACTATGCGAACTCCTTGTGAAAAACTACTGTTTAACACAATAAAGCATCTATCTATCTATCTATCTATCTATCTATCTATCTACAAGAACAGGTGTACGTTTTTCAAATTCATCACCTCCCCGTGCTCTGCATTGTTCTGTTTATTTCACTTTTCTCTTTTCCCCTTCCATCATAGCATGGGTTTACTGAACAAGTACCTACTTATGTATTGTATTGCAATCGTGTGCTACTAATGGACTGGAAGATATCTGCAAAACGACACAAGAAAGTCACTTCCTTTGTAGACAGGGTTGTGACATGAATTCACTTAATAATTGCATAATATGCATTTTATTCAAGCCTAATTTTGAAGTTATTTTTGCAATTAGTGGGTCTGCTGATCAGGTAACTTTCTCTGGTGCAGGAGTTTGGGCAGCTTGCGCTTGGAGGTGAAGAGGATAGCCTCAGTCTCGGCTGCGTTGATCTTAATTTTCCAGCGTTCACGCTGTTGAATGACGAGGTGGGCTGCAGTCTGCACGCGGTTCGATGCATTTGCAGGCGAGACACTGTATGAGTTAAGCGCTAGATCATCCGCGAAGCCAGCAATGTGAACTTGTGCCGGCATGTTGGTAAATACTTCGGCGATATATAAAATGAAGAGGACGGGGGACAGGACAGAGCCACGGGGGACCCCAGCAGGCACGACCAGCTTCGAGGAAAGAGAACCCTTAACTGGGACTTGAATGAAACGGTAGGTGAGGTAGGATTGGATGAGCCTGAACATGGAAATGCGGAAGTTGTGAAGACGGTGCACCAGCCCATTCACCCAAACCGAGTCAAAAGCCTTCTCAGAATCCAAGGAGGAGTGCTGTGGAGTCAGCTTGAGCCATCCGGCCTTTAATGTGGTCGATCACCCTGGAAAGCTGGTGGGTGGTAGCATGGCGGAGTTTGAACCCCATTTGGGGTTATATCGAGGGAGGAAATGTCATTATGTGAGGACCAGTTTTTCGAAATGTTTTGACTAAGTCGGGAGGAGACTAATTGGGCGATAGCTAGCCGGGTCAGAAGGCTTTATATTTTGTTTGGGGAGGGGGATTACAGTCGCTAATTTCCAGACCGAAGGAAAGTAGGCGAGGCGGAAACACGCATTGAATATGTTGACGAGTAGGGTAGCTTTGCGTGGTAGATTCTTGAGAGCAATGTTTTGGATGTAGCAATGTAGCTTTTAGAAATGTAGCCTAGAAATGAGGGCGGTCACCTCCCGGGGGGGAGTAGAAATGAAGAGGTTGAGCAATGGGGGTACTGATGACGTCACTTGTCTCCTTATCAATTTGCTGCTGGAACGAACTTTTCCCCCTGGCCTCCGCGTCTGAGTGGACCTTCTTAAATTGGCTGACCAAAACCTCCGGCTTTTCACTATCGAAACGTCCTACAGCCTCCCCGGCTCGGAGCGTGGGAATACCCTGGGACGAAGAGGAGTTGACAAATTTCGCCAGTTTCCAGAAGCCACTGATAACCCACTGTACAGAGCTTCTTAGGTTGTGTCTAAGGCCATATCTGGCCCATTACAACCTTTCTCGTACCTTCTGCTCTTTCTTCCCGCACCTTCTGCACTTATCGTTGCTTAAATCTTCTTTCTTCTACCTTAATCTTCAGCACTTCCCTAGGGGGAGTACAGCAGGCCCTCCTGTCCCCTCCGGCGTTAGCCACACCAGTCTGGTGTGCCCTGGATGGACCAACGTGGAGGTGCCGGGTTTTAATGGGGGTCTTGTTCAATTTTCATCTGCTCGAAATTCTTTGGGACAGGAGTCATCGCAGCGGACCTACCTACTATTCCACCTCTTCTTGTAGCATGTATCAGGGTGTGCAGCGGAGCCTGAATGGTGGGGGCCAAAAACAGTTCCAATCTTTGTTCTACGTTGAGCAATCACGAATAACGTGTACCGCCGTTTCCTCGGCAGCGCCACAGGGGTCCACAGGGCTTTCTCTTCTCCTGAAGAAATGCAGCTTAGCACTGAAGTTACTGTGCCCTGTCATGATCAGGGTTGTCTCGTACCCTGGCTCGATGTAAGGCATTGCTCTTCTCACCCTGACATCAGGTAGGTATTGATGGGTTAGGCGCCCTTGCGGTCCTTCATCCCACCGAGTCTGCCACTGCTCTTCCACCCACTGATTATTGCCAGCATCTTCGCCTCCTGGGTCTCATGCTGCCGTAGGATCTGCTCCAGCTCTGGCCTCATCCGCGAGCTTGCTCTCTCTGGCAATTGGACTGCTACACAGGCCACCCTCGCATCAAGGACCAGGCCCAAAGGTTCGCAGTCCACTATCACTTGCAGTGCCAATGTGGACGCAGTGCGTAAGGGCCTTGTGATTGCCACCAGCACTGCCCTTTGGTTTGTCAGTACCTTTTGGCGAATAGCTTTAGTTGGTCTGTCCCTCCATGTGGCTGCCGCATACAATACGGTAGGGAGGAACACCACCTTGTAATATCTCAGCCTCTGGCGAAAAGTCGTCCCCCAGCCAGCACCCGCCAGACCCCTCAAAGATGACGCCATTCAGATCACTCGCTCTGCCAGGGATGCAACATGATACGCCGGGGAAAGCCTGCTGCTAATGTTGACCCTCAAATACTTAACCTGGCCACCAGCTGTCACCCTGGTCGAGCCTGCCAGAAATCTAGTTGGGTGCCGGTGATCGCCTCCACCCTTGAATACAATGGCCTGGGTCTTCTCAGTTGCGAGTTCCAGCTTGGCCTCCCTGCACCACTCCCCAACCAGGGCGTAGCAGTTGGTCGCTGCTTCCGTCAGGGCCGCTCGGGTGCGAGCCTGGATCACGACCGCGAGATCATCCACAAAAGCAAAGGCCTCCAGGTCTTCCAGGTCCAGCTTCCTCAAGAGATCCGAGAACACAAGGTTCGACATCTCGGCCCCGATCACTGAACCATGCGGGCACCCCCTTGTAATCTCCATTTCCGACGTGCTGGTGTAGCCACTGAAGACCACACTGATAACTGGGCGGACCGGGTTTGGGCCCCCTCATTTGAAATTACGACTGGTTTGGGCCCCCAGCGCAACGGTTTTGGGCCTGATGGGTTTTGAAGATGCAACTGGCTTTGGCCCCTCGGAAAATAATACTTTTCTTGCATCATAAGCGTTTATTTTGTCAATACTTATGATAAATATAAGTTGTTGATACATGTATATATCATAGTCGTATGTAATATCCCTGCAAATAAGAAATTTCATTACTATTCATGTTGGCAAGAGAGTCTGTATGTGTGTGCTGTACTTTCTGAAGCACGTTAATTGGCCTTAAAATTTTAAGATACCTGTTTTGGTCCGAAAAATCCTCAATTTGACTGTCAATATTGACTTAGGGCCTAGGGGACGATTGCAATAAATGAAAGTTGCATCCCTGTAGCTGACAATCGGGGGAAAGTTTGTTTGATAGCAACATGTGCTGATTTTTCAAAATCTACGCGCATGACAGAGAATTGCAAGTCCTCTTGCGCTAGAGATATGCTCAGCATCTTCAGCTCCATCCAAAACCGCACATACCTATTCCTCCTTGGTTTTCGAGCGCAAGAACGCGTACACTACTGGAATGGAGCCCAAAGCCGAGACGGTTCATGGGCCGAAACCCGTTGCCATTTCGAGGGCCTTTCACCCTCTGCGGGCCCAAACCCGCGACGCCCTGATAATCACAAGTGACCACTGAGAGTATTGTACGGATAATCGATAGGTAGCTTAGCTCGACCACCCACATAGTTAGTTATATAATTATATAACAGGCCTGCAAAAAAAAAAAAATTGCTGAAAACTTTTTTGATCTTTTTAGGTAATCTTATAATTTTGAAGGGCGCTGAATCCGAAAATGACATCGGTTTTTCTCTATCACCCACCGTTCTTCCGCATTTTGACCCAATATTTGGAAATTAATAGGCTAAAATGACTATTATGGAATATAGAAATAAATATTTCAAAAATGTTTAAAAAGGTTTTATTTAACCAAATTCCTTTTACTTGTCACCTGCTTGTTTGAAGTAGTCAATAAACTCACGATCTCGAAGTCTGTATTGATGAAAAGATGACTCAAGGGGCAATGTCCAACTCCCCATGTGGGTAAGGATTGTAACACAAAGTCCAACATCCCCAGCGAGGCTCTAATGGTCCTAATGCTCTAATTTTGTACTCATTGAAGTGTTCCAAAATTTCCAATTTCATTAAGTCCATATTGATACACTTACAGAAAAAAATATATGAAAATAAGGAATGAGGCTGCTTTTGACTAAAAATGCCATCTCGACAGCCCAAAAAAATTGAATATGCGATGAAACGGAGGGTGATGGAATTTTTTCATTATTTTTCCCGGATTGAGCACCCAAAAATCTATAAAGTTCACCTATTAGTTTCAAAAAATTTTTTTGGTCGCAGGCCTGTAGTAGATCTACCCTAAGCTTATAATTATCGAGGGTAGACTTTTCAACTTTGATTTCACTAGCACATTGACAGGGGGGGGGGGGGGGGGGCCTTACTTCGCTCAGCTAATCATTTTATCGGCCAGGGGATTCTACGTCCAAAAATACTTGGACAACGACACTTAACTCTACCCCCTCGCCATTTTAGCCCCATGCATGGGTTTTTTCCTCTGAGTTTTCAAATTTGATTTCACTAGCACTTGGACAGGGGGGGGGGAGCTTTTCTCGCTCAGTCGATCATTTTACCGGCCAGGGGAGGCTTGCTTAGCTCGGCCACCCACATAGGTAGGAGGAGCCCCCCCCCCCCCCCCCAGCTGGGTGCGGAGGCGAGCAAAGCGAGCCGGAGCATCTAGTGTTTTCCTAAATTCGTAGACCTTAGCATCTTGTCAAAGTCAACTTGAGCCGGCGAGGTAACGTCCGGGGTGTGACGTCACAGACTGGAATACTCAGAGCTCAGGTTCGTATCAATTTTCCATCACGTTACGCAGTTAGACGGGCCGTGAATACCCTGCAGGTTGGCAGACGTCGTCGAGGGTCAAAAGGTCAACTCTTTGGAACGAACGTGGCCAGGGGGGGAAATTAGCCAGACAGGGGTCGTCCAATTAGCTGATCGGGTGGAGCTCTGAATCTGACGGAATCCGCTCGACTTAACGGCGGACCGTTTGAAAAGGAACGCGATATTGTTGCTACTAAAAGCCGCAAGTGCCTAATAAAAGTTTCATTTCATGTCTATGGGAAACTTTTTCATTTAAAAGTATTAAACCCCGACGAGAGGGGGGGGAAAAACGAATTCAAAAGAGGCTGTGATGAAAAAATAGGAGAAAGACGATAACGCGGTTTTGGAAGGCCAAGTAATACTGGAGTAATATTGTTTCTTGAGGTAGAAGACGGTCAACCCAACAAGTGGCACTCTCCAAAGCAAACATGTACCTTTGTACCATCCTTTTTTTCCCCTCCTCCATTGAAAAGTCTCGTGATTAAATGTATACAGAGACAACTGCGGATATGGCGAACGAAGCGAGCCCCATTCGGGACGTTGTTTATCGCTCCCGCGGGAGTTAAGGAGGTTCCGCTGATGAGGCACCTGAGATTTGACCGGACGAAGTTGATTTTAGAGGGAATTCCCATCAAGGTAGTGGGGGTGGTTTATCTCCGTTGATTGTGTGGAGGTGAATCAAGAGCGGGTCGAACCTTCGGATCGGAAAGTGGCCGGGAGGGGCGAGCGGGAAAACCGGGTGAATTATATCGATGAAAAGGCCAACTTCGAGGGTTTCCTACCGAGGACCTCGTTAACCTCGAAACTACCCGAAAATTCGACTTTTGAGGTTATTCAATGTTGGGACACAAAGTCCAACTAACAAACAATATTATAATTTGCAAAATGTACTTGAGGAAGGGAGCCCGACGAACCAACCGAAATCCCACTCGCACGCTCGGCACTGCCGAGTCGGCAGCCTGAGGAAATCTTTTGCGAACCTCAGCGTTCCATTAAGTTCCTTGATTCAACTACCAGCAAGGCACATACTCTAGTCCCACTGGTATGCCACAATCCATTCCTGGCATGCCGCTCGTCTGCGGAGGATTGAAGGGCTCGGTTAGCTTTCTCAGATTCTATGGCTAGGTGCACACGTTGAGGATTTACTCATTGAGGAAATCCTCAAAGGTTTGCCGGAGCCGGAAGGAGCCTCCACACAGCACCTGCAAGCCTGTGAGGAAAACTGCACAGTAGTAAGAACGTCCCATCCACACGGCACCCGCAAACCTGCGAGGAAAACTGTAGTAAACCTTCCTACTGTCCTACCCTTCCGAGTAAACAGAAGTATAGAATCGTCACTGCGGCCTTGAGGCCAAACGCGCAAACCCCTCCACACGTGAGAAAAGGGGTTCAGTTAAGGCGGACATTTCAGGCGGCCTTTCCAAAATTCAAGGCCTCAACTGAAGGAATAATTTGGTACACACGCTCCGGCCGGCCGGAGAGGATGGACTGAACAGGTAATCCTCTGTCGAAATCCTCACCGTGTGTACCTTGCCCTACATTGATCTGTTGAGGATTTCCTCTGGGTCTGCTCTGCAGGTTGTGATGGTTGAGGTAGTCCAGAATACACCTTTTGTCCCTACCTGGATGCCACCATCTCTCAGATCTTCCCAATTAGTATCACCCAAGGGTCCTGACTGCAGTGATGTCCTAGATTCAGTCCTGATTCTCCAGGATCCAGGATCCTTCTCAAGGACGCCTAAAGGTCGAATGTAGATTCGTTTTCCAAGTTATTATCGTTGTTAAATCCCTTCGACGGGTACCCAAAACTATCCAAACACTGGCCAGGAAATAACAACCGGACGGGGAGCTATCGCCGAACCCCACTCTGTGATCAAATCAAATCAAATCATCAACAGGCCCAGACGAGCAAACGAGCCTCTACAGCTTCCGTTCCATGGAACTGCCGTTTAGGAAAATCCGTCCCTGGACGAAGTCTCTATTGTTCTCAATTCATCCTCGCGGCCAGATCGGTAGAAAGTGCGAAGCAAATGAAACTACTCGTAGAAACGTCTTAAATGTAATAACTAAGAGGCCATCCCGTGGTGGGTGTAGCCAGCCAACCCCCGACTCTGGCCGCAGACCCCTTCTACTTGTTGAGAGGAGCTCAGCGGACCTCAGGTCACATCACTCGACCGAATTCAATGGAATTTGTTTCGTAAGTCAGGTTTCACGCGTGAAAGTGCCTTTTGGGGGTTTCCAATTTTTACGATCAAATGGGATGTGGTTATGAGGTCGGGCTTAAGTGAAAAACAGCAGTTTCAAGTCCTGATTGACCAATTAGGGTGGTGACGCTTTGGTTGAGGGGGGGGACTTTCTGTGATGCTCCGATTTCAATGAAATTCGTCGTGTAAGTCAGGTGTGTAGGAGCCTTTTGGACGTTTCAATTTCTAAGAGCGGGTAAATGAAAAACAGCAATCACGTCCCGTCAATAGATTTAGTTGAAACTTGATATGTGGGTGGTTTCAAGTTCTGATTGACCAATTAGGGTGACGGTGCTGAGGTTGTGTGGGTGGGATTTATTACGGCTGCTCCAATTTAAATAAAATTCGGTATGCGAGTCGGGTTCGATATGAAGAAGAGGTTCATTTTCAGGGATTCGTATCTCTATCAATTCTGAAAGGATAGGAATAATTCCAAATTGAGTGATACCTTCCAAACAATTGAATTTCATATTGTTTTGCGGCAGTTGGGGTGAAAATTTCCGAACAAGAATCACTAGGACGACCGAGCGAAGCGAGGCCCCATCCACATTGAACGGCCGAGCGAAACGAAGCCCCCTTCTTCTTGTCCCCATGCTAAATACGCTTCATGTTAAATACGTTTCACGAGGCATCATCACCTAGGTTTCGACTTAGGCTGAACAAAAGTACTAATATCCCCCTCAAAAAAAAAAAAAAACGCTGCAAATTTTACACAAGGGTTTATTATTCTTTGATATACGTTACTTGTGCAGAAATTTAATTCTGTAGATTAAAAAATGTAAAAAAAATTTTTTTTGGATTTTTATCTCAAAAAGTTTTTTTTTTGGATTTTTTTGTTCAAAAATGTGTTTTTTTTTTCAAATATTCTGCATTTGTTACTCGAAAAATATTTAACATCCTGGGATCCTTCAAAAATCCCATTCTTAGCCCCATGAAAGCTCTAAAGATCGCCCCAGTGAAATCGGATCGTTCCGGGACCCCAAAAAATGGATTCTACGTCCAAAAATACTTCGAAAACGACACCTAACTTGATCCCATAGCTAAAAGCCTTCAAAAAACCCCTCCCGTAGCCCCATTATAGCCCCATAGCGCCCCACGGGTTTGTGCGATCGGACTGAAAACCTTGCGGGCACAACTAGATGGTAAACCAAGTATTTTGTCAAAATTTCAGATAAAAAAAAAAAATTCCTACTGCCCAAAACGGCCTGGACGGCTGACGGCGGACGGACATTTCGGATTTTGAATGTAGACCTCTTGAAACGGATAATGTCAAATTTTGAGCCGGATCGGAGTCGTCGACCCCCGTCGCGAAAACATAGGTGTATTATTCCAAGAATAATAAACCAAAAAACAAAACAAAAAAACTGCAAATTTTACACAAGGGTTTATGATTCTTTGATTTAGGTTACTAGTTCAAACATTTAATTCCGTGTCTGTAGAAAAATTACAAATTTTTTTTCTTCAAAAACTCGACTCCATAGCCCAAACCCTTCAAAAACCCCTCCCGTAGCCCAATTTTAACCCCATAGCGCCCCACGGGTTTGGGCGATCGGGCTGAAAACCTTGCGGGTTCAAGTAGATGGTAAACCAAATATTTTGTCAAAATTTCAGATAAAAAAAAAAGAAGCCCTCTGCCCAAAACGGCCCGGACGGCGGACGGACATCTCGGTTTTGGAATCTAGACCTCTTGAAACGGATAATGTCACATTTTGAGGCCGATCGGAGTCGTCGACCTCCGTCGCGATAATATTGGTGTATTATTCCAAGAATAATAACCCAAAAACACCCCACCAGATGCCAAGCAACACGGACGTTTCGGTTCTTTTGTTTAATTCATGAAGATGAAACCAAAACGGAAACAGAGAACTATTATTTTGAAACGGTTTCGCTTAACCGTTGAAGTTAGCAGGACATACTGTGGAGCCCTTTGCCTGGAGGCGATGAACCCGATTGGTTCACTTAACCCCCCCCCCTCTAGATTGTCGCGTGGTGGACGGGGCATGGGAAGTTATTTGAGGCGAGAACGTACGGCTGCGTACGAGTTGAGTCCCAGAATTTTCTGTAAGGTTGTCCCGGAGGTGAGTTGGGTCCCTTGATTGAGTGTGGTAACGTAGGTATTAGTTGAGTCCCGATGTTATGAAATGTTGTTGGAAACTTGTTGAGGGTCAGTCAAATAAGACGAGATTTTTTGCCGACGTTTCAAGAGATATATTCTCCTATCATCAGGGCCTAATGAAATGAACAAAACACGAATTTAGACTTGAATTTAACAATTGATGAAACTATATGATACGATACAAAGTGTATTAGATACGAAATAGAACAAATGAATATATTCCAAATTATTTATATCATATTCATTTGTTCTATGTACACTTTTCACTGTTTCGTATCTAATACACTTTGTATCGTATCATATAGTTTCATCAATTGTTAAATTCAAGTCTAAATTCGTGTTTTGTTCATTTCATTAGGCCCTGATGATAGGAGAATATATCTCTTGAGACGTCGGCAAAAAATCTTGTCTTATTTGACTGACCCTCAACAAGTTTCCAACAACATTAATTGAAACGGTCAACATCACCATCAACTATTAGTTATGAAATGTTATCTCCTGGTTTGTTGTATAGGGTGAAAGGTTCAAGAAGGTGAATCACATCATCATCTTTTAGTTGAGCTAGTTGACCTGTGTAGCTATTTCGTTCCGTTTTCACGTGATGGAGTACAGGACGAGTGAAAAATCGAAGCAGTTGATGGTAATTGACGGTTATTAATTTCGGTTCCACAAGAATTTGTGACTGTGCTGTGGTCGTCAGCAGCAACACGGGAGCGATGCTGGTGGCGCGCCTGCAGGGCCTGACAGCGCTCCTGGAGGACTGGAGCCGAGAGTCCAAGCTGGAATTCTCGGCTGCTAAGAGCGAGCGGATGCTGCTCAAGGGCTCCTTGGTGAGGCCACCAGCATTTCAGTTGGGGGGCCAGATGGTCCCCTATAGGCGGTCAGTCCGCTACCTGGGGGTTACGTTTCAGGTGCGATTCGGTCTGGCCGAGCATATTGCGGAGGACACTGCCAAGGCCACACTGTGTCGCGCGAGTGTCCAGGCTCGCGGAGGCTGGATGGGGGCTACCTTATGAGGGCCTCTTGGCCGTGTACAGGGGGCTCTTTCTAGGAATCCTCCTGTATGCGGTCGGTGCCTGGTGGGACCTCCTGCGCGCCCCCCATCGGAGGAAGTTGGCCTCTGTGCAGAGGGGAGCCCTCCTAGTACACCTAGCAGTAGTTTGCGTCGCATAGGTGTCACCTACTAAAGGTGTCGCTCCTGTCTGTTCATTTTCTTTCCCTCTCCCCTAGGTGAGTCCTTCTGTCGTAGGTACTTCTGTTATTTTCCCGACTACTGCTCAATAATATTGGCTTCAATTTCAAGCCCGTTGTTTTCATATTGGGATTTTGAAAGGGCATTGCTTTCGAACGATTTCGTTTGTTGCTGAAAACCCCTTTCCCTTACTGTCGGAATCTCTGGTCTCTTTCACTCTGTGGTCGAGTTCACAATAGCCGAAACCGGACATCACAGTTTTGACAAGCGCTGACTAGAAACAACGTAAAACCTTCCATCGAGCTTTTAAAAAATCATGGTACGACACCTTCTTGTTTTGTGGGAGTGAATACAAATTCATTTTTCCAATAACATGAATCGCCTCACGGCAGACCACCCGGAGCCGCTACGTGCCCCCACCCCTACCTTTTCTGCTTGGCCGGGGAGGTCATACATATGAAATTTATGTGACATTTGTGTTCGAAAGTTGGTAGAATGGATGTTGGTTTTGATGATGACCGGTTTACACCACCAAATGCCAACCCTGTCCACTTCATGTCTCATTAGGTGCAAAGTGCACTAACCAGCGAAAATTCGCGCAAACGGGCGCAAACAGGCGCAAATTAGGCGCTATAGCGCCTGACTATAGTCAGCCCGTTTGCATGCACAGAAAACTCGATTCCACCATTTGATGAGGGTTCACTCGTAAAAGCCTCTGAAACGGTATTTTTCAGCAAATTGAGGGTAATTTGGCTCCTCTCGCAATAAGAGTGAGAACAGTGATGGAAGACTTGTGAGGCGCCGAAGGAAGTAATGGGATTACCCGACAAGACCTTATTAAACTCAAACGTGAACAGGTACTTACTCATCTAGTAATAAATTCCGCTCGAGTTAATTGAGCTTAAACGAAAAAAGTCGTCTCAATTTGAGCGGTTGATTGGAGCGAAAAAAAAAAAACTCCAAATTTTGACAAATCTACAATAACCCGAAAATAACGATGAAAAATGAAATCACGCGAGAGCCATCGACGGAAAAAGGAAAACCGAGAGCGTTATTAGGTGTGACGGTGCGTGACAACTCGGGGCGGAAAACCCTCTCCGATATCTGAAAACGTTGACGGAGACTGTAATTGTAGGGTTGTTGAAAGGCTTCGTTGAAGAGAATCCGTCAAAAGCACTTGAAAACGCTTTCAGAACCTGTTGTTTGGAAATGATTTGAGCACTCGAGCTCTGCTGAGTTGAGCTTCTTTCATTATCTTCTCGATATTGGAAAAACAAGGGAAAACCCGAAAGTGGCAGACACCGGAGCGGAGGCGGATCTTCGTTTTGAACGCCTCTTCGAATATCACCCATTTCAGAAGCCGCAGGAAAATCCTGGTTACCTGACAATACATTGAAAAAAGCTGTGTGGGTGGTGTACTGGTTTGCTTTTTGGCTTATTAGGAATGTTTTTTTTAAATCCGAAAAATTTTGGCAAAATACTCGGTTTACCATCTAGTTGTGCCTGCAAGGTTTTCAGCCCGATCGCTCAACCCCGTGGGGCGCTATGGGGCTAACATGGGGCTACGGGAAGGGATTTTTGAAGGCTTTTGGCTATGGGATCGAGTTAGGTGTCGTTTTCGAAGTATTTTTGGACGTAGAATCCATTTTTTGGGGTCCCGGATTGATCCCATTTCACTGTGGCTATCTATAGGGCTTTCATATAGAGCTAAAAATGGGATTTTTGAAGGATCCGAGGAGGTTAAATATTTTTCGAGTAAAAAATATGAATTTTTGAAACATAAAAAACATCCAAAAATTTTTTTTTTCCAAAATGTTTTTCATCGACAGAATTAAATTTTTGCACAAGTAATCTATATCAAAAATAATAAACCCTTGTGTAAAATTTTCAGCATTTTTTACTGGGTAGGTACAACTCCTAAGGAAGGAAATTGAAAGAGTGGAGTTGGCAAGCCTGATTCCTTCCCTCTCCAGTCCCGCCATTTTTTTGCAAGCTCAGTGCATGTCAAATGGCCCTTGTGTGAGAAAAGTGATTGAAAACAAGATGTATTTTTATTTCTTGTAACAACCCTGCAGTCTCATTGTGTCTTTTCCTTTAGTGCTGTATTTTTCCTTCTTCAGTTTTCTGTTACCACCTCTGGTCGACGCCACTAATCAAACGTTTTTATATACACTGAAAGAGGAGTGGAAAAACTATCAAAATTTAACTCCCCTGTCAGTAACTCCCCTGGGGTTTGCCGTTTTCTAATTGACAGGGGAGTTACAGGAGTGACAGGGGAAGCAACATCCGAAAATTGAACTGTAATTTTACAGTTTCTTTCGCCTCTATGGCCTCAGTAGGGGTCACTATTTCAACATCCTACAGTGGGCTTACACTTAATCAAGTATGATGATGATTATCGAATTTCCCTGGCTGTTGCAGGGTGAATTTTCCATTAACCACATGGCCTCATAGTCCAGTAAAATAAGGCCGAAAATGGGAAAGAAAACGGAATAATTCGGACCGAAGCGGAAATCGTTTTAATACCTTCTAATGATCCTAAATACACGGAATCTGAGTTAGCACCATCGCAGGTGGTGAGCTTAACTTTTGGCAGCCGAATAACCGCGAAATGTTTGCACATTTTTGAGTTTTTCGCCTCTAACTCGGAAACTATCCATCCTACAGAAAAAGGTATACCATACGAAATGAAAGAGCATTAAATTCGCTATTCAAAATACTACATAATCATCAAAATCGGTTCAGCGGTTTAGCCACAATCGTTCGCCAAAGATAGGCTATTTTCACCAACTTTCGTCAATACCACACGTTGCGCGAATTTTTTGGAGCGCATGAATTCACGAAACTAATTTTTTTTTTCGAATTCTTCAGTAACTGAATTACAACTGTTGTTAAATGTCCGATTGAAATGGGATTTCGTCTGTATCCTACCTAGAGATCCGAATTTTAATACGAGATACCGAAAAAACTCATTCCGACGATGAGCGAATTTAGATGGCGAATTTAATTTGAACGATTTCTTGAAATTGCGCGTAAATTTGTGGGCTGGTGGGAACCTGGACGGGCCACGCCTTCACTTCGCCCTCCCTCCTGGTTCGGTCTCAGACCGGCGTTCCCTCTGTCACCTAGCAGAGGAGATTCATTAAATGAATTCTAAATTTTAGAAATAAGCCTTCAGCGAGTTTGGATCAATAATGTTGGTATAATTATTAGTAGATAACTAGGAATTCGTAATTGAAAAACATGATTGAATAATAGTAATAATAGTAATGTTTTCCATCTGGGTACAACGTGTATTTGATGAGTGCACGCAAATTTTGGGAAATGGTTCATTCAACGCTAATTTCGGATATATTCTGGTGGGGGGGGGGGGGGGGGGAGGAGTCTCGCTTCGCTTGACCACACGGTGTGAGGTAGCCGGGATTGACGGTCTTGTTTTGTCAAGATTTGCTTTTGTCAACCCGGCGCCCACGGTAAAAATTTGGCAGCTAAATATGGTCTTGTGTCGTGACCGGGAGGATCTTCCTTACGTGCTGCCGATCCTCCTTTTACCCTGCCCCCAGGTCCTCCTCAAACTCCCTTGATGGAATCAGGCCAAAGAGAACAACAAAGATTCAATGTATGACTTCTATATTGGTGTTGAACTATTCAGCCTAATCTCTCCAACAAATTGGTGAATTGCCCTACCCGTGACCCGGACGCGATGCGCGAACCTTTCGGAGGCAATTCGGGATTAACGAAATGTTCGGTAGGATCTGACCTGTGTTTTGAGACGAGGGTGGCCTGTACCAAAGGTCCTTGGCTGTGGAACCTCGGGGACCGTCGTTGGCGACTTGCTTCACATCCCGGTCCTGGACGACTGACCGCGAGTTCTGTTTCTGTGTCTCCCTCCTGCCTTAACTCCAACTGCTGAATCAGCGTCTCCCGCCGTTTTTGATTTTCAGTGTGAAGTGGTTTTTCAGTTGGTTTAAAAACCACTTCTAACATCTCCCCCGGCTTCGGAAAAGGAGCGTCTCCGGCGCTTGATCTGTGATGGTTGAGGTTCTTCTTGGAGTGAGCGTCTCTTGGAGTTGATTGCAGTGGAGTTTATTTCATTGCCGCTATGGTTGTTTGAGTTTTGGAGGTCGACTTTCCTTTCTGTTGATGTATTTGCTTTTGTTGTTTGAAGTAGCTTCTGTCGTGTTGCTAGTCGCTTCGATTTTTCTGATTGCTGATGGTCAGTTTCTTCTTCTTTTGGTTTTGTGGATTTCTGGTTTTCACTTTTGTGGGTCTCTGGGTTTTTCTTTTCACTTTGAGTGTCCATTCACTTTGGTTTGCGCGTTCACGCGATGAGTTGAAATCCTACCTAATAAGTTGTGGAGAGTTTATTTTTAATACATAATTTCCTATGTGGAGAGTCCCTAGTGCTTGTTCAAGTTTTGCAAATTGAAATGTTTTTTACGCAATTAGTTTCATTGAGTCTATCTTTTAGTTACATGTTATTTCAATTTATCCTTACTATTAGGTATACAGTGTTCTTGTTTGAGCTGTCTTTTGACTTTCTTACTTAATACATTATCATTAAAATGTTGCAATATCTTAAAATGTTTCAATAATTACTTTTCTTATGTATATATATATATTTTTCTTCTTCTTTTCTCTACCTTGGAAAATTTTTCTTGTCACTTAATTATTACTCTTACAATGCTAAATAATTTCACCCTTTTTGTGTATTGAATGTTCATTTGTTGAACATTATTCATCTGTGTTAAATTTCAACCTTTGTTTTGTTCAACCTAAGTTTGTTGACGTGTTTGAATATGCTTGTTTTAGTGATATTCATGTAAGTGAGTGAGTTGTGAGTGTTTGTAAATTGCCATTAGAGGTTGGACGTAACTCATTAATGGTCGAGTTTATTGGATTAGCGCGCATTAATCCGACAAATCAATCCATAATGTCAAAGGTCTTTCCATGTATGGACTTTGTTGTGAGCTGTATGTGCTATTCTGTTCTGAATGTATTCTAGTATTAATTGCTGTTTTTACTGTTGGTGACATTGTTTGAATGATGGGTGTGATGATTTTCAATTGTTCCTATGATCTATCGAACAATAATTGTACTATTTAAGTAATTAGTAATTATTACTATTTAAGTTCAAATTTCCAATTTAATGAGCTAAATTTGCCTAGACTTATGCTTCATCAATTTTATCATGATGATTTACTATTATTATTTTTTATTTATTTTATTTGTTTTTTATTTTTATTTGTCCTTATCCCATATCTTATTTTATTAATATTAACATTGCTATTGTTATGTTTATTTTTCATTCATTCATTTCTTTTCGTTTTTCCTCAACTTATTTACTACGTTTTATTCTCTTAGTTTGCTCTTACTTTAGTTGCTTATTATTAGTGTTCTCTTTTCAAGTTAATTAATTTAACTCATTCTCTTTTCAACCTACCTAATTAATTTACATATTCTTGATTTTCTTTATTTCTACTCATCATTTTCAGTTCTTGTAATTTTTATTTAACTATTTATTAACTTATACATGACCACTTTTTCTATCTTTCCATTTATGCCTTTTATTTCTTATTTATTTATTTTCCATTCACCCATTTGTTTATTTTTTTATTTATTTTTATTTTTTCATTTCCTTATTCTTATCCTTATAAGTTGTTACAGTTTATTGATTTACTCCTATCTATGAATAGTCTCTTAATATGAAAGGAAATTTATTTTCTTCCTTGTCAATGCCCTTTTCTTTTTTTCATTACCTTTGTTTTTCTTCTCTTTATTTTTCCTTCAATTTGACTTCAATAATCATTTTTCTTCATATTTTCCTCATTATTCTCTTTCCTTTCAATATGTCTTCAATTTTATCATTTCTTAATTTATTCATTTTTCTTTCTGTGCTTATTCCTTCATTGTCATCTTTTCTTCTTTTTTCTTCTATAATTTATTCCATGTTTTCATTCTTTTTTTTTTTTTTTTTTTCTATTTCTTCGTTTCTTTCCTTCTTTTATATTTTCTTCACTGTGCTCATTTCTTGATATTTCCTCAGATACTTCTTCAATGTTTACTCTTCTTTCTTTAATATTTCTTCTACATTCTCTTTTCTTTCTTTTTCCTTTTTTTTCATACATATTGTTTCTTCTATGTCTTAGCAGTTTCTTTCTTTATTTATTTTTTATTACTAACTATTAATTCTTTTCGTTTATTTCATTGTTTAGAAGCCTTTATTTATTTCATTTTCGTCGTTGACAGAATCTGCTGCGCGTTTGTGTTGTTTCACTTCTTTAATTTTTATTTTTTCTGTCGGTGTGCACAGTTTAATTTGAGTGTCCTATTGAGTCTAGCTGATGGTTCTACGGTCCAGCCGTTGCGCTACTTGAGGCCTACTTTCACACAAACGTTCCATCAGTCAGATCAATACTGTTTTGTACGTCTTGCCAAAATGTAGTCTGTTTTTTCACTGGTTCTCAAATTCTGTCTGCTCTCATTTGTCTTCTGTCATAGTATGGCTTCATTTCTGACACGTGAACTGCTATATCTTGTTGTCTTCCTGCGTGTATCTTTTTTACCTTATAAGTATCATTTCCTATTACTTTAATTATACGAAGAGGTCCTATCCAAATATTTTGAAATTTCTCAGGAATTCCTTTCTTGTATTGATGCTTTTTTATCATCACTTTATCGCCTTCTTTAAACTTTAATTCCCTTCGTTTTTTATCGAATTGCTTCTTACTTGCTTCATGGGCATTTTTGTGGGTTTGTTGCAACTGTTTCCACATCTTCTGTAATTGTGATATTCTTCTTGATTCGTCTTGTGGTGATTGAATTCCGATTCCATCTAGTGTCCTGTTCTGTCTTCCGAACATGAGGTAAAATGCTGTGTGGTTGGTCGTTTTTGAAATGATATTGTTTAGTGCTGTTTGCGCTTCTGGGAGTAGTGATTCCCAATCTCCTTCATTTTCTTCAATGTACTGTCTGATGTATTTAATTACTTCAGCATTTTTTCTTTCTACTAATCCGTTTGATGCGGGATGATAAAAGCTGCTCTTTTTATGTTTTATTTGCATATCATTCATAAATGTTGAGAATGCTTCTGATTTAAATGCTGGGCCGTTGTCACTGCTAATTTCTTTTGGAATACCCATAAATGAGAAATAGTTTCTTAATGCTTTTATTGTTTCTTCTGTGGATGCACTATCTGTTGGGTACAGTGCTACATACCTTGTCGTGAGGTCTGCTATTACGAGGATGTGTTTTCTTCTTTGGTTCCCTGCTGGGTATGGTCCCAAATAATCTATTTCTAACCATTCGCATGGCGATAGTGGTGGTTCCATTCTGTTCAATTTCCCCGGTACTTTAGTAGTGGATCTTTTGTTCTTTTGGCAATTCTCACATGATTTTACATACATTTCCGCGTCTTTGGATAAACTTTCCCAGTGGTATTTTTCTTTTAGTTGTTTTATAGTGATATATGTTCCTGGATGTCCCGCTATTGATGAGCCATGTGTGGCTTTCAGTATTCCTTCTCTCCTGACATGAGGGATGTATAAGAGCTGTTTCTTTCCTTTAGGTGATAAGAATTTGTACCAAAGTATTTGTTGGTCATCCAATAAATATCTTCTTGACTGCCTTGTAATTAATCGAGATGTAGATTGTCCTTTTAGGGCTTTGCACATTTCTTGATAGTATGGATCATTCTTGAGGTCTTCCATAAATTTCATATCTGTGTGTTCTGTTGTAGAATTATTTACTGTCACGGCGTTTATTAGATCATCTCTCTGTAGGCTTGAGTATATTGGTTCTAATTCATTTTCATTCAATTCCATACCTGTTGGACATCTGCTTATTAGATCTGCTAAATTGTTCTTTTTTCCACTTATATGTTTAATGTTTAGTTGAAAATCTTCAAGTTTGACTAGCCATCTGAGAAGTCTGGCATTCTTGTCTCGAAATGTTTTTAAATCTGTTAATGAAAGGTGATCTGTTATCACTGTGATTGGCTTTAGGTGTATGTATGGTCGCCATTCATTTATAGCTGCAACGAGTCCCATCAGTTCGAGTTCTGATGCACTATAACAAGATTGAGTCTTGCTCAACTTGCGAGAGAAGTATTCGATGACGTGGAGTCGGTTATCTTCTTGTTTTTGGCATAAAATTGCTCCACTTCCTTTTGTGGATGTGTCAACGATTAAAATTGTCTCTCTGTCTTCCCTGAATGGTACTAGTATTGGGGCAGATGTGAGGAGCTGTTTTAGTCTCTCGAAACTTTTCTGATGTTCTGGTCCCCATTTGATGTTGCTGTATTTTCCTCGTTTGGCACCTTTTGTGAGATCTGTCAGTGGTGAGATTTCGTTTGCAAATTGCCTAATGTGTCTTCTGAAGAATTGGAATGCGCCGATAACTGATCTAAGTTCTTTTAGATTTTTAGGTGTTTCTAAGGCAGTTATGGCTGATAGTTTGGATTCGTCAATCCTGATTCCATGTTTCCCAACTTTTCTTCCTAGTAGCGGGATTTCGTCATATAGGAATTTGCATTTTTCTATTTTCAGTTTGAATTGATGTTTACGAAATCTTAATAGTGCCTGTTCTAAATTATTGCATGCGTCTGCAAAAGTGTCTGCGAAAGATGTTATGTCGTCGGCGTATACTGTTACTGATTTGTCTATCATTCCTCTCATTGCGTATTCGGTTGCTCGTGCAAATGCTGCTGGGCTGCATTTCAGTCCCTGGCTGAGTGTTTTAAACTCCCACAGAGTGTTGTAAGGTCCTTCGAATGCTGTGTATTTCTGACTTTCTTTGGTTATTGGGATTTGATGGAATGCATTTTTGAGATCGAAACTTGTGAGGTACTGTTTTCCTGCTAGTGTTCTGTGGATCTCGTCCGCACTAGTGAGTGCTATTGCTGGAACCTCTATTAACTGATTAACTTTTCTGTAGTCAATCAATAGTCTCATTTCTTCGGTGTTCTTTTTTCTTATAAGAAATGCTGGTGCTCTATATTCACTGTTTGATTCCACTACGATACCTGCTTCTTTTAATTTCATAATTTCGTCATGGAGCCTTTCTTTTTCTTTGTTAGACCTTCTGTAATTTCTTGCAACTTGTGGCACATCTTTCGTTATTGAAATTTTGAATTTTGGTACCTGAGCGATACTTATGTCTGATTCATGTTGAGCGAACACATCTTGATATCTCTTCAATATCTCTACGATTTTGTTATGTTGTTCTGTTGTGAGCTTTGGATTGATGTCTACTGGGGTTGATTTAGGAGTCAGCAATCTCTCTTTTCCCGAGTCGTTATCCGGATTGATTTTGTCTTGGTGGGTCTTGCTCACTTGATCCATTCTACTTTCTTGTTTGTTTACATAACTTCGTTGTTGTTGTTGTTTTTGCTTCCATTGCTTTCCTGTTGTCATAGCCTTTAGTGCTTGTTGTGGGTTTACTTTCTTGATTGTTATTCCGTTAACTAATCTTTGATTTCCGTAAATTTTGGTCGTAAATATTGATAGTGTCCTGTAGTCGAGTTTCCTTCGTATAACAAATGAATGGTCTTTCTGGTTTGCCTGTTTTTGAATTTGTAGAAATATGCGTAGTTTTTATCTTCATGAAATATTATCAAATTTACTCCTGCTTGTTGAGCAACTGCTGCGATTGCATCGTCAACCCAATGTGTTCCTGGGCTAATGTTATCAAATGTAAGCTTTCTTAAAATTTTATCCATGTCTACTTTTATTTGTTCATGTTCCAATCCTTTCTTTAGAGCCAATATGCCACAATGGCCGTTTCTTTTCACGTCAATTTTATCGTAGGCTGGTATTCTTATGGTTTCTTTTGAATTCGATCTGAGTGCCATTGGTAGCGTCAACGTGTTTTCATTCATATGATTTTTAGATGCCATGTAGATTTTAAATTTTGTTTTCTCATTTGGTTTTTGCATTATTAGCTCCTGTGTTTTGTAGCATAAAATTGCTTCTCTTTTTATCATGAAATCTGATCCCAAAATTGCATATTTACTGTCTTTAATGTTGACTACATAAAATTCATGTTCTTGAGTTATTTTTGAACCTTCTATGTTGAAATTTAAAGTAATTGTTCCTAAAACATCGACTGAGTTTTCTCCAAATGCTTGGAGGTCTGATTTTGTTGATTTATACGTTCCATTGATTTCTTTAATAAACCAATAAGAGATTACGCTTACTGATGCTCCTGAGTCCAAAAGACATTCTATTTTTGTGTTTTTTATTATTAGATTGACACATGGTTGATTAATTCCTATCTTGTAAACGACTGATGATCCTTTTGTCTTTGATATTTCTTCAGATAACAATTCCGATTGTTCCTTTTGATCATTTTGTCTACTTGCTTCAACTGTTGGTAACCTTGGGGCTTCCATACTGAGGCTGGTTTGCTGGTTGTACTCAATGCATGGGTTTCCGTTGTCTTGTTGATTGTAGCTGTAGTTACTGTTGTAGTACACTTGATGTCCATTAAACGGCTTTGCAAATTTTGTGAATTCATTGTAGCGGTTGTCATAGCGATAGTTGTTCCTAAATCTGTAGCTACCTCTGAAGCTATTTTGGTATCCTCTTGTATTTCTTTGATATGTTCTGTAGCTATTTTGATATCCTCTCGTATTTCTTTGATATGTTCTGTAGTTATTTTGATATCCTCTCGTATTTCTTTGATATGTTCTGTAGTGTTTGTAATTCTTTGTATCTGATTTGAACCTATATTGCTTTTCATTTCTCTGATATCCGTAGTTTTGAGGGCTTGACTGATCTGTCTTGGATTGCAATTCTTCCATCTTCTCTCTTAGAGTTTTTAATTGTTCTTCTTGCTGTGCTTTTTCTTCCTTTTTTCTTTCTTCTTCCTCGCGTTTCTTGATGATGTACCTACTCACTTCTACACGGTCTAGAACTTTCGTAAGGTCTTGGAAATTGCTCTGGTACGCCTGAGCTCCCATCATTTCTAAATATTCTGGCGTTACGGAACTAAGAATCAAGTGTCTTATTTCTGCTTCTGATGTGATTTCAACTTGGTGGCATTTCTCAAGCTGTCTGTGTACAAATTCATGTGCACTATCCTGTTCTGTCATTTTACAGGAGTATAGTTCGGTTATTTTTCTCACCTTAGCTACTGGGTCTGTGAATCGATGAATAAATCTGTTTTTCAGTTCTGTCCAACTTTGTGGCTTATCTTCTTTGCTGTCTATCATTTCGAAAAAATTGAGTGCAGTGGAACGTAGATATAAAGGTAAATAATTGAGCTTTGTTTCCGATGACCATTGTAAAACTTTTCCTACTCGATCGAAGTGTTGCAAATATTCTGTCACGTTTTCTTCAGGGTTTCCATGAAATTCTCTAGGAGTAAGTTTTGGGATTATCCCACGGGATTCTGTGAGTTTTGTTTGTAGTTCCTCTATTTTATTTTTTAAAGCTATTATTTCATTTTCTTTTTCTCTTAACTCAACATCATTGTTCATTGAGGTTGGTTTTGAGGCTTGTTCTTGCTCTTCCTCGGTCTGTGGTTCTTTCTTCAATGCTAAAATAGTATTTTCCAAATTACGTTTTTCTCTTTGAACCTGAATCAGCTGTTCTTGAACGGAGTGTAAAGTTTTCAATTGTATTAATAGTTTCGAGCATCTTGAGTTTGAGGATGATAGTTTCTGTTGTAATTCCTGCTCTTTGGCTTCAGCCAATCTATCCTGCTCTCCTATGCACTCTTGCAACTGTTCATAGAGGCTTTCCGTTCTGTTCGATTTTTCTTTGAGTTGGATGATCTCCTGTTCCAGGTGTTTATTCTTTTCCTCATTGTGCACCAATTGTGCCTGTGTGTGATTCCATAGTTGCAATGTTCTGCAACAGCTGTTTATGAGACCTGTCGCACTGGCCGGTGTAACCAGTCGGCAAACATTCTCTAGTTCGATTTTTAATTCTAGGGCTTGATCTGCTATCTCACTTTCCAACATTTGGTCGAGAAGGCTTTCCATTGTTTTGGTTATTGAATTATTCAATTCTCAAGTTATTTTTATTTTATTTTATTTATTTTATTATTATAACTATTTATTTATATTTTATTTTGTTTTTATTTATTTATTTATTGTTTTTAATTCATTAATATAAATACCTGTATTAATACTTGTTTTAATTCACTGATTGGCTTTTAAATTTATCAAGCCATTCCATTGGGTCACAAACTTTTGATTTCATTGATTCTCCTATTTATTACTTTTATTTCGCCCATTTAACTTACTGCAAACTTCAAATGCCTTATTTGTTTGAATTCACTGATTTTCCTTTAAATTCATCAATTCACTCCATTTGTTCACTAACTTTCAATTTCATTGATTTACTTATTTATTACTCCTATCCATTTATTCATTGGAATTTATCAATTCACTCCATTTGTTCGCTAACTTTTATTTTATTTCGATCTTTTACTTTAAACTTATTATTTTTTATTATAATAACTATTGCTATTTTTTACTTTGTTTACGTAAGAATGTAGAGCCTAACGATCTCTGTCGCTGATGGAATTCACTATACCTAACGTGAGGATGAAGTTCCATTTGTGAGCGTTTTCTTTGACAATCGAGCTCTAAAGTCCTACGTAATGTTGGTCAACATTTTTATCAATAAAATTATTGTGGTTGTGTTGTTATGGATGTAGAAATACTAGGGTGGTAGAATATACTATATAGGATAATACATTTACATACGCATAAAATAAACATACAAATAAATCAAATAATGGTACATGCACAATTTTATGGATCAATGATAAGTTGCACTACGCTTTATTAATTTTTTGAATCAACGTCTCGGAATGTTCGTATTTTTCTTTCGCTCGAAAGGAGGACGGTACCGCTTAATTTCCTCAAGGACGAGCTGGCTAAGCGTTTTGAATTTCCTTCCCATCAAGGAACTTGGAGGGACGGACCGAGCGACTGACGGAGTGCTCTTAGTTGGATTTACTTACGATTTTATTAATTACGAGAACACAAATGAATCTACGGTTTTTTATTTATTTATGTATTGATTCTAAATTGTTGAAAAGAAGAGAATTTATTACTTTTATGTTAGATTATAAACGTTATAGGGCATGCAAAGTGATTTATAATATTTTCTTATTCGGTGAATTTATTTTAATATTTACTTTTATGGATGATTTTAGGGTTAGGGGCGGCACCAATATTTGGGAACCGAAGCCTCCACCAGGTGTGAGGTAGCCGGGATTGACGGTCTTGTTTTGTCAAGATTTGCTTTTGTCAACCCGGCGCCCACGGTAAAAATTTGGCAGCTAAATATGGTCTTGTGTCGTGACCGGGAGGATCTTCCTTACGTGCTGCCGATCCTCCTTTTACCCTGCCCCCAGGTCCTCCTCAAACTCCCTTGATGGAATCAGGCCAAAGAGAACAACAAAGATTCAATGTATGACTTCTATATTGGTGTTGAACTATTCAGCCTAATCTCTCCAACAAATTGGTGAATTGCCCTACCCGTGACCCGGACGCGATGCGCGAACCTTTCGGAGGCAATTCGGGATTAACGAAATGTTCGGTAGGATCTGACCTGTGTTTTGAGACGAGGGTGGCCTGTACCAAAGGTCCTTGGCTGTGGAACCTCGGGGACCGTCGTTGGCGACTTGCTTCACATCCCGGTCCTGGACGACTGACCGCGAGTTCTGTTTCTGTGTCTCCCTCCTGCCTTAACTCCAACTGCTGAATCAGCGTCTCCCGCCGTTTTTGATTTTCAGTGTGAAGTGGTTTTTCAGTTGGTTTAAAAACCACTTCTAACAACTGGTAGGTAGTTCTATTATTATTGAGGGTGGAATTTTAAATTAAATTTAAACTTACTTCGCTCAGCTAATCTTTTATCGGCTAGGGGGCTCACTTCGCTCGGCCGCCCACATTGGTAGCTCCATTATTATTGAAGGTGGACTTTTCAAATTATTTGAAAGTGACAGGGGGGCCTTACTGATGAGTTGAGGGTGGACTTTTAAATTTGATTTCACTAGCACTTTGACAGGTAGGCCTTACTTCGCTCAGCTAATCATTTTATCGGCTAGGGGGCTCGCTTCGCTCGGCCGCCCACATAGGTAGTTCTATAATAATTATAATCAATAATTATTATTGAAGATGGACTACTCAAATTTGATTTCACTAGCACTTTTACAGGGGGGCCTTGCTTCGCTCGATCATTGTATCAGCCAAGGGGGTGATGTTGAAGGAGAAGTTAACCTTGATGTAGGGGTTCGAACGTGTCCATCGATGCTACTCACCCCACTAGGGGGGGGGGGGGGGCCCAAGCCGGGTGCGTATGCGAGCAAAGCGAGCCGGAGCATCTAGTTTTAATTAAATATTGAACCAATGAACTTGTAGCGCCCTCCGAGTTACAGCATAGGGAACGTCTTAGAAGAGAATCGTGGGGGGATAAGTTGCAAAATTTGCACATTTAATGTTCACCTTTCAGAATTGGGAAATGCAACTGGCCAAAAGAGACACTTTAACTGAGAATGACCCGTATGAGACCGGAGAAGTTCATCAGACTCAGCGTTCAGCTCCTGGAGACTCAAAACTCGGTGTTTGCAGGTCCTTCGTGGGTTGACTTGCCGCTTTGTGATGGGGGGGAAACACTTCAGCGTCGAGGTCGAAACCTTCCCGCGAGAGAGAATATATATGAAAATACGTCGAACAAACTTCGGAGTTGTATAGATGGGGGATCAGCCCTCAACAGAAGGGGAAGTTTAATAATGGCAAAGAAAAAGGCAGAGAAGAAAAAAAGAGAGAATTTTATCCCGAGACCATATCGAAACTTGTTTGGGGACTTGTTATTCGCTCTGATGCCCTTTCATGGACCGTGTAGTCCAATTTCTTCGACAATACATCATATCAGGAGCTCTTTTCCGCGGGCATTGTTGATGTTTCTGGTTCTTTTCGGGGGCAGCAGGTGCGGCTGACACAAAACTTTCTAGGGTTCAACAAATTGTCGGACCCATGACAGTATATTACGATTAAATCTAGATTATTATCAATAATTGATCGATAATTATTATCGAAATGGTTCATTTACAACCAGGAGTAAACTCTCGCCAACCTGTTCCCCTTATCGGTTTTGGTTTATCATCTATCTATTCTATTTCTTCTATCTAAATCACTAATTCTCACCGTGTCTGTGGCTGACTATGTGGCTGGCTGAGTATGTCAATCGCCTACTCTGACTAAACGGTAAGTCGTAAAAATACGCCGATTTTTCCTATCGTCTCGGGCGACCGTTTAAGAGTCACTAGGGGGGTCGAGATTTTTCTAAAATGCGCTCAAATCCGCGCAATTGACATCAACTTTCTTATTTCAAATGGGAACCCCTATTTTTTTCACCGGATTCGGATTCCTCGACCAATTTTACGTCCGATAAGCGAATTTTTTGGCGCGCGCGAATTCGCTCAATTTATTTTTTCGATTTATTCCGTCCTTAATAGACGGATTTTTTCCGCGTTTCGTCCTACGCCTACCTAGAGATCCGAATTTTAATAGGAGATATCGACCAAATTCATTCCGACAATGAGCCAATTACGACGGCGATTTCAGTTTTGGAGATTCCTTTAATTTACGTCAGAAAACTGGGTGGCCGTCACCGGCGGGTGGATCCCGCTCGGTTTACTCCCAGCCTCACAACACCCTCTATCCCCCCGCCCTCACTCTTCACTCCGAGCGGGTGGGACATCAGCCTTTAAGGGGTGCTCCCTAGGTCTATGCGCAAGGTCACCCAGAAGGAAATGGATGTAAATTAAATGAATCGATTTAAATTGAATCGATTATCGAGAAAAGTAGAATCGATTTAAACTGAATCGATTATCGAAAAATGTAATTTAATTAAATTTAAAAAATAAAAATAAAAAAATTAAAATAAAAATAAAATAAAAATTAAAATAAAATAAAAATTCAAAAATGCCCCCCTGTCCGAATAAGCGCTCTTATGTCTGAGTAGGGGATTGAACCCACCCCCTCTGGCTCGGCTTACCAAATGCCGATACCCCCCCCCCCCCCCCCCCCGCCATCACTCATCACTCTGAGCGGGTGGGACATCAGCCTTTAAGGGGCGCTAGCAAGGTCTATGCGCAAGGTCTCCCAGACGGATGTAAATTAAATGAATCGATTTAAATTGAATCGATTATCGAGAAAAGTAGTATCGATTTAAACTGAATCGATTATCTCATAAAATGAATTTAATTGAATTTAAAAAATAAAAATAAAAAAATTAAATACTAATTCTCACCGTGTCTGTGGCTGACTATGTGGGTATGTCAATCGCCTACTCTGACTAAACGGTAAGTCGTAAAAATACGCCGATTTTTCCTATCGTCTCGGGCGACCGTTTAAGAGTCAATAGGGGGGTCGAGATTTTTCTAAAATGCGCTCAAATCCGCGCAATTGACATCAACTTTCTTATTTCAAATGGGAACCCCTATTTTTTTCATCGGATTCGGATTCCTCGACCAATTTTACGTCCGATAAGCGAGTTGGGCGAATTTTATGACGCGCGCGAATTCGCTGAATTAATTTTTTCGATTTATTCCTTCGTTAATAGACGGATTTTTTCCGCGTTTCGTCCGTAGCCTACCTAGAGATCCGAATTTTAATACTTGATATCGACCAAATTCATTTCGAAATCGAGTGAATTTTGAGCGCGAGTTGAGTTTTGAAAAAACTGGGCCGTCGCCACCGACCCGTCCCGTCGGGTGAATTCTGGCTCGGCTTCACTCCCATCCTCTCAACACCCTCTATCCCCCCGCCCTCACTCTTCACTCTGAGCGGGTGGGACATCAGCCTTTAAGGGGCGCTCGGAAGGTCTATGCGCAACGTCACCCAGACGGAAATGGATGTAAATTAAATGAATCGATTTAAATTGAATCGATTATCGAGAAAAGTATCGAAAAGTTGAATTGAATCGGAAAAAAAAATTATTAACAAATTTTAGCCCCATTTTTTTCCTGTGTTTTCAAATTTGATTTTATTTCACTAGCACTATGACAGCGAGGGGAGGGGGGGGGGGGGGGTTACTTCACTCGGCCGATCATTTTACTGGCCAGGGGAGGCTCGCTTTCCTGGGCTGCCCACATTGGTAGGTAGTTCTATTGTTATTGAAGGTTATATTGTTATTTTAACGGCCAGGAGGCTCTCTTTGCTCGGCCATTTGACATTGGTACATTTCACGATAAAAAAATTTATATATATTCTTGAAAATCTCGAGAAATACAAAAATGATCTACATTCTGAGATAGGTTGAGCGCCCTCAAGGATTTTTTCCGTTTTCCCCTCCTTCAACTAAATAATAATAATAATAATAAATAAATAAATTTATTTATCGCTTACTCTGCCACCCACATAGGTAGTTCTATTATTATTGATGGTGGAGTTTTCAAATTTGATTTCTACACTCTTCACTCCAAGCGGGTGGGACATCAGCCTTTAAGGGGAGCTCGCAAGGTCTACGAGATCTCTCCCAGTCATCCCCTTGCAGTGCAGCCAAATCAGGGTTTTTCCCCCAGATTGCGGGGGTTTTTTCTTCTCCGGGGGGGATTTTGGGGGGTCGATATCTCCCGGCCATCCCTGCAAAGTCGTCCGAGGGATGTCCGATTCTCAAATATGAATCGATTTAAATCAAATCGATTTAGAAAGTATTATTATTATAAAATATTATTATTAGTATTTATTATTATTATTATTAGAATCGATTCTTTTTCCAAATTATTGACAGGGTGGCCTTACTTTGCTCAGCTAATCATTTTATCCACCAGGGGATTCTACGTCCAAAAATACTTGGAAAACGACAATAACTCTACCCCCTCACCATTTTAGCCCCATACTTTTACTGTGTTTTCCTGGGGGGTGGGGGGCATACTTCACTCGGCCGATCATTTTAACGGCCTGGGGACTCGCTTTGCTCGGCCACTGACATAGGTAGTTCTATTATTATCAAGGGAAGGCTTTTCAAATTTGATTTCACTAGCACTTGACAGGGGGGCCTTAATTTCCCCAAAAATACTTCCCCTTTCCCCAAAAATACTTGGAAAACGACACTTAACTCTACCCCTCGCCATTTTAGCCCCATATTTTTCCTGTGAGTTTTCAACTTTGATTTGATTTCACTAGCACTATGACAGGGTGGGAGGGGGGGGGGGCATACTTCACTCGGCCTATCATTTTAACGGCCAGGGGACTCGCGTTGCTCGGCCACCGACATAGGTAGTTCTATTATTATCGAGGGAAGACTTTTGAAATTTGATTTCACTAGCACTATGACAGGGGGGCCTTACTTAGCTTGGTCCACCATTATAACGGCCAGGGGACTCGCTTTGCTCGGCCACCGACATAGGTAGTTCTATTATTATCAAGGGAAGGCATTTCAAATTTGATTTCACTAGCACTTGACAGGGGGGCCTTAATTTCCCCAAAAATACTTCCTCTTTCCCCAAAAATACTTGGAAAACGACACTTAACTCTACCACCTCGCCATTTTAGCCCCATATTTTTCCTGTGAGTTTTCAACTTTGATTTGATTTCACTAGCACTATGACATGGCGGGAGGGGGGGCATACTTTACTCGGCCGATCATTTTAACGGCCAGGGGACTCGCTTTGCTCGGCCACCCACATAGGTAGTTCTATTATTATTGATTTCACTAGCACGTTGACAGGGGGTCTAATTTCGTATAGCCCCCATGAAAGCTCCATAGGTCGTCCCCAAAAATACTTGGAAAACGACACTTAACTCTACCCCCTCGGCATTTTAGTCCCATAGCGCCCCACCTGGTTTTTTACTGTGAGTTTTGATTTGATTTCACTAGCACTTTGACAGGGGAGGGGGGGGGGGCTTACTTCGCTCTACCGATCAGAGGGGGCTCGCTTTGCTCAGCCACCCACATAGGTAGTTCTATTCTATTATTATGATGGTGGAGTATTCAAAATTGAGTTCACTAGCACTTTGACAGGAGGGGCGTCTTATTTCGCTCAGCTGATCATCTTCTCGGCCTTTTTAGCCCCATATCGCCCCATGGGTTTTTTCCCTATGAGTTTTCAAATTTGATTTGATTTCACTAGCACTATGGCAGGGAGATGGGGGGGGGGGGGGGGGTTCCTCGCTCGGGCGGTAGAGGGTAGACTTTTGAAAATTGATTTCACTAGCACTTTGACTTACTTCGCTCAGCTAATAGACTAGCACTTTGACAAGGGGGCCTTACTTCGCTCGGCTAATCATTTTCGTACCATGATTCACCCAAATCACAGGCGGCAATATACAACCACAGTGGGCAATACACCCACTAGGGGGGGTCTGGGGGGCGGCAATTCACCCACAGGCGGCAATATACACTCACAGGCGGCAATACACCCACAGGTGGCAATACACCCACAAGCGGCAATTCACCCACATGTCTGCTTAAGCGATCGGCCTCGCGAAGCGAGGCGCCGGCCTCGCGAAGCGAGGCCCACGGGGGGTCTGGGGGGCGGAGCCCCCCAGCTGGGTGCGTAGGCGAGCAAAGCGAGCCGGAGCATCTAGTCTAAATCACTAATTCTCAACGTGTCTGTATGTGGGTATGTCAATCGCCTACTCTGACTAAACTATAAGCCCTAAAAATACGCCGATTTTTCCTATCGTCTCGGGCGACCGTTTAAGAGTCAATAGGGGGGTCGAGATTTTTCTAAAATGCGCTCAAATGGGCGCAATTGACATCAACTTTCTTATTTCAAATGGGAACCCCTATTTTTTTCACCGGATTCGGATTCCTCGACCAATTTTACGTCCGATAAGCGAGTTGGGCGAATTTTATGACGCGCGCGAATTCGCTGAATTAATTTTTTCGATTTATTCCTTCGTTAATAGACGGATTTTTTCCGCGTTTCGTCCGTAGCCTACCTAGAGATCCGAATTTTAATACTTGATATCGACCAAATTCATTTCGAAATCGAGTGAATTTTGAGCGCGAGTTGAGTTTTGAAAAAACTGGGCCGTCGCCACCGACCCGTCCCGTCGGGTGAATTCTGGCTCGGCTTCACTCCCATCCTCTCAACACCCTCTATCCCCCCGCCCTCACTCTTCACTCTGAGCGGGTGGGACATCAGCCTTTAAGGGGCGCTCGGAAGGTCTATGCGCAACGTCACCCAGACGGAAATGGATGTAAATTAAATGAATCGATTTAAATTGAATCGATTATCGAGAAAAGTATCGAAAAGTTGAATTGAATCGGAAAAAAAAATTATTAACAAATTTTAGCCCCATTTTTTTCCTGTGTTTTCAAATTTGATTTTATTTCACTAGCACTATGACAGCGAGGGGAGGGGGGGGGGGGGGGGTTACTTCACTCGGCCGATCATTTTACTGGCCAGGGGAGGCTCGCTTTCCTGGGCTGCCCACATTGGTAGGTAGTTCTATTGTTATTGAAGGTTATATTGTTATTTTAACGGCCAGGAGGCTCTCTTTGCTCGGCCATTTGACATTGGTACATTTCACGATAAAAAAATTTATATATATTCTTGAAAATCTCGAGAAATACAAAAATGATCTACATTCTGAGATAGGTTGAGCGCCCTCAAGGATTTTTTCCGTTTTCCCCTCCTTCAACTAAATAATAATAATAATAATAAATAAATAAATTTATTTATCGCTTACTCTGCCACCCACATAGGTAGTTCTATTATTATTGATGGTGGAGTTTTCAAATTTGATTTCTACACTCTTCACTCCAAGCGGGTGGGACATCAGCCTTTAAGGGGAGCTCGCAAGGTCTACGAGATCTCTCCCAGTCATCCCCTTGCAGTGCAGCCAAATCAGGGTTTTTCCCCCAGATTGCGGGGGTTTTTTCTTCTCCGGGGGGGATTTTTGGGGGTCGATATCTCCCGGCCATCCCTGCAAAGTCGTCCGAGGGATGTCCGATTCTCAAATATGAATCGATTTAAATCAAATCGATTTAGAAAGTATTATTATTATAAAATATTATTATTAGTATTTATTATTATTATTATTAGAATCGATTCTTTTTCCAAATTATTGACAGGGTGGCCTTACTTTGCTCAGCTAATCATTTTATCCACCAGGGGATTCTACGTCCAAAAATACTTGGAAAACGACAATAACTCTACCCCCTCACCATTTTAGCCCCATACTTTTACTGTGTTTTCCTGGGGGGTGGGGGGCATACTTCACTCGGCCGATCATTTTAACGGCCTGGGGACTCGCTTTGCTCGGCCACTGACATAGGTAGTTCTATTATTATCAAGGGAAGGCTTTTCAAATTTGATTTCACTAGCACTTGACAGGGGGGCCTTAATTTCCCCAAAAATACTTCCCCTTTCCCCAAAAATACTTGGAAAACGACACTTAACTCTACCCCTCGCCATTTTAGCCCCATATTTTTCCTGTGAGTTTTCAACTTTGATTTGATTTCACTAGCACTATGACAGGGTGGGAGGGGGGGGGGGCATACTTCACTCGGCCTATCATTTTAACGGCCAGGGGACTCGCGTTGCTCGGCCACCGACATAGGTAGTTCTATTATTATCGAGGGAAGACTTTTGAAATTTGATTTCACTAGCACTATGACAGGGGGGCCTTACTTAGCTTGGTCCACCATTATAACGGCCAGGGGACTCGCTTTGCTCGGCCACCGACATAGGTAGTTCTATTATTATCAAGGGAAGGCATTTCAAATTTGATTTCACTAGCACTTGACAGGGGGGCCTTAATTTCCCCAAAAATACTTCCTCTTTCCCCAAAAATACTTGGAAAACGACACTTAACTCTACCACCTCGCCATTTTAGCCCCATATTTTTCCTGTGAGTTTTCAACTTTGATTTGATTTCACTAGCACTATGACATGGCGGGAGGGGGGGCATACTTTACTCGGCCGATCATTTTAACGGCCAGGGGACTCGCTTTGCTCGGCCACCCACATAGGTAGTTCTATTATTATTGATTTCACTAGCACGTTGACAGGGGGTCTAATTTCGTATAGCCCCATGAAAGCTCCATAGGTCGTCCCCAAAAATACTTGGAAAACGACACTTAACTCTACCCCCTCGGCATTTTAGTCCCATAGCGCCCCACCTGGTTTTTTACTGTGAGTTTTGATTTGATTTCACTAGCACTTTGACAGGGGAGGGGGGGGGGGGCTTACTTCGCTCTACCGATCAGAGGGGGCTCGCTTTGCTCAGCCACCCACATAGGTAGTTCTATTCTATTATTATGATGGTGGAGTATTCAAAATTGAGTTCACTAGCACTTTGACAGGAGGGGCGTCTTATTTCGCTCAGCTGATCATCTTCTCGGCCTTTTTAGCCCCATATCGCCCCATGGGTTTTTTCCCTATGAGTTTTCAAATTTGATTTGATTTCACTAGCACTATGGCAGGGAGGTGGGGGGGGGGGGGGGGGGGTTCCTCGCTCGGGCGGTAGAGGGTAGACTTTTGAAAATTGATTTCACTAGCACTTTGACTTACTTCGCTCAGCTAATAGACTAGCACTTTGACAAGGGGGCCTTACTTCGCTCGGCTAATCATTTTCGTACCATGATTCACCCAAATCACAGGCGGCAATATACAACCACAGTGGGCAATACACCCACTAGGGGGGGTCTGGGGGGCGGCAATTCACCCACAGGCGGCAATATACACTCACAGGCGGCAATACACCCACAGGTGGCAATACACCCACAAGCGGCAATTCACCCACATGTCTGCTTAAGCGATCGGCCTCGCGAAGCGAGGCGCCGGCCTCGCGAAGCGAGGCCCACGGGGGGTCTGGGGGGCGGAGCCCCCCAGCTGGGTGCGTAGGCGAGCAAAGCGAGCCGGAGCATCTAGTCTATACCACTAATTCTCATCGTCTCTGTCTGTCTGTATGTCAATCGCCTACTCTGACTAAACGGTAAGCCCTAAAAATACGCCGATTTTTCCTATCGTCTCGGGCGACCGTTTAAGTCTTTGTAGGGGGGTTGAGCACCCCCAAAAATGCGCGCAAATCCGCGCAATTGACATCAACTTTCTTATTTCAAATGGGAACCCCTATTTTTTTCATCGGATTCGGATTCCTCGACCAATTTTACGTCCGATAAGCGAGTTGCGCGAATTTTTTGGCGCGCGCGAATTCGCTGAATTAATTTTTTCGATTTATTCCGTCCTTAATAGACGGATTTTTTCCGCGTTTCGTCCTACGCCTACCTAGAGATCCGAATTTTAATAGGAGATATTGACCAAATTCATTCAGACGATGAGCGGATCAGGACGGCGATTTCAGTTTTGCATTTTTCTTTAAATCGCGGGGCGGGCGAGCAGTCGGGTGAATTCTGGCTCGGCTTACCGACTGCCGATACCCCCCCGTCTACACTCTTCACTCCGAGCGGGTGGGACATCAGCCTTTAAGGGGCGCTCCCTAGGTCTATGCGCAAGGTCTCCCAGAAGGAAATGGATGTAAATTAAATGAATCGATTTAAATTGAATCGATTATCGAGAAAAGTAGGATCGATTTAAACTGAATCGATTATCGAAAAATTGAATTTAATTGAATTTAAAAAATAAAAATAAAAAAATTAAAATTAAAATAAAATAAAAATTAAAATTAAATAAAAATTCAAAAATTCAGCCACTATTGATTCGATTTTGTTGAAATGATCTAAATTCTGAGATACGTTGAGCGCCCTCAAGGATTTTTTCCGTTTTCCCCTCCTTCAACTAAAGAAAAGGAGTGGGGATTTCAGCCACTATTGATTCGATTTTGATGAAATTTTCAGGGAATCATTTTATCCGCCAGGGGCTTCTACGTCCAAAAATACTGGGAAAACGACACTAACTCTACCCCCTCGCCATTTTAGCCCCATATTTTTTCTTTGTTTTCATTATACCGGCCAGGGGATTCAAATGTCCTACCTATAATATTCTTGAAAATCTCGAGAAATTCAAAAATGCTCTACGTTCTGAGATAGGTTGAGCGCCCTCAAGGATTTTTTCCGTTTTCCCCTCCTTCAACCCCCTCCCTTCCAACGACACTTAACTCTACCCCCTCGCCATTTTAGCCCCATATTTTTCCTGTGAATTTTCAACTTTGATTTGATTTCACTAGCACTATGACATGGTGGGAGGGGAGGCATACTTTACTCGGCCGATCATTTTAACGGCCAGGGGACTCGCTTTGCTCGGCCACCAACATATGTAGTTCTATTATTATCAAGGGAAGGCTTTTCAAATTTGATTTCACTAGCACTTGACAGGGGGGCCTTAATTTCACTAGCACTTGACAGGGGGGCCTTAATTTCCCCAAAAATACTTCCCCTTTCCCCAAAAATACTTGGAAAACGACACTTAACTCTACCCCCTCGCCATTTTAGCCCCATATTTTTCCTGTGAGTTTTCAACTTTGATTTGATTTGGGAGGGGGGGCATACTTCACTCAGCCATCATTTTAACGGCCAGGGGACTCGCTTTGCTCGGCCACCCACATAGGTAGTTCTATTATTATTGATGGTGGAAATTTGATTTCACTAGCACGTTGACAGGGGGTCTAATTTCGTATAGCCCCATGAAAGCTCCATAGGTCGTCCCCAAAAGAACTTGGAAAACGACACTTAACTCTACCCCCTCGGCATTTTAGTCCCATAGCGCCCCACCGGGTTTTTTACTGTGAGTTTTGATATGATTTCACTAGCACTTTGACTTACTTCGCTCAGCTAATAGACTAGCACTTTGACAAGGGGGCCTTACTTCGCTCGGCTAATCATTTTCGTACAATGATTCACCCAAATCACAGGCGGCAATATACAACCACAGTGGGCAATACATCCACAAGCGGCAATACACCCACTAGGGGGGGTCTGGGGGGCGGCAATTCACCCACAGGCGGCAGTATACACTCACAGGCGGCAATACACCCACAGGTGGCAATACACCCACAAGCGGCAATTCACCCACATGTCTGCTTAAGCGATCGGCCTCGCGAGGCGAGGCCCACGGGGGGTCTGGGGGGCGGAGCCCCCCAGCTGGGTGCGTAGGCGAGCAAAGCGAGCCGGAGCATCTAGTTCTTTGAATAATACACGTATGTAATCGCGACGGAGGTTGACGCATGGGCGTACGCAGGTCTTCCATTAGGGGGGGGGCTCAAAAATATTGCAGGTAGACATGCTGCCAGCAAGGGTACCTAAAGCATTAAAGTAAAAAACGCTGCAAATTTTACACAAGGGTGTATAATACACATATTCAGTGATAGGTATAGGTTGCTTGTGCGAAAATTAATTCTGTCTTGAAAAAAAAAAAAAAAAAAAAAAAAATAGTATAAGAATTATTATTTTTTAAATCTTTTGTTTTTACTTTTTTTTACTCGGAAAATATTGAATATTTTTTATAAAGAGATCAATATTTGATCTCTTGGTATCCTTCAAAAATCCCATTTGTAGCCCCATGAAAGCCCTATAGATCCCCACAGTGAAATCGGATCGTTCCTGGACCCCCAAAACGGGATTCTACGTCCAAAAATACTTCGAAAACGACACTAAAATCGATCCCATACCCCAAAGCCTTCAAAACACCCCACCCGTAGGCCCATTTTAACCCCATAGCGCCTCACGGGTTGGGCGATCGGGCTGAAAACCTTGCGGAGACAACTAGATGGTAAACCGAGTATTTTGTCAAAATTTCAGATTTCTAAATAAATTCCTACTGCCCACTTGGCCCGGACGGCGGATGACGAACGGTGGGGCAAAACGGGGCCATATTTGGTGGGGGGGGGGGGGGGGGGGCTCTTAAAACCCCATACCTACTCATAGTATTCGTAAATTTGACGCTGATCACGAATATAGCCCATGATCCTGTACCTTAAATGGATTCTGAGCTGTTTTTTCCCAAAATACCTTTAAAAAAAACACGTTTTCAGTACATTTTCCAGTGTGCGAGCCAAGTAAGGATTCTCCCGAAGTTTGTACATAAAGAAAAGTTGTAGAGCAATAAATTTGGCGTCGATTGAACACCCTAAAATTGAAAATTACTACAAAAATGAGGAGGTAGAAGATGATTTCGATCGAACACTCCTATGATTTCTGCTGGAACCCCGTAACATTGGTGAATTCTATTGAACACCCTAGAATTGAAAATTTCAACTTGAAGACGGAAAATTGCTGAGCCAGATTAGTTATTTTCATGACTTTGTAAGGAAAAACAATTTGGCCTTTTAAATTAAATTTTGTTTCGAAGGTTCGATCCAGAAATATCTCGCTGTAACTTATTATTTTTTATCCACTACAAAGACCCTAATAGGGTCGGTTTGTTTGTTGTTGCCTGTATGTTTTCGTAGTTTGTTTTCTCGATTTCACTAAACGAGCGCCGTAACTACCTATCACAGGTTCTCTGAAAGGTCTATCTAGGTAAGGTCGAGTTTGAAGAAACTTCAAACTCGATCTGATGAGATTTAACGTTATCCAACGGCGAGAATACATATTTTTGAAGTTGGGTACCTATTCAGCGACTTTTCGGCGAAAAAAGGAATTCTCACAATTTCACGCATTTACCTTAAAATCTGTAGAAAAAACGGACGCCATTTGTCGGAGTTGTTCAGTACATAGGGGACTACATAAGGTACCCAGGAAAAATAGTCGCATACCTACCTTAGCTAGCCCAAGCTCAACTTATGTTGAATCAAATGCACAAAAATCATGGTTTTTTGCCTCAAGTTCAGCTAAAAACGTGTTGAAACCTGTGTCTAGATTTTTTCCGCAGAAACATAAAATTACTTTCTTGTAGCTGAGTAAAAACCGAACAAATTCGATGTCTAACGAATTTTTTTAACGTGCAAAATGAGTCGGCTACGATTCTCCGTAAATCATCGTACAATAATATAAAATTGTGTTGGCCGCCGTAAGCCGTGTGGTAGACGGCCGTGTGGTTTGTTGGTACGGGATAACGCGTTCCCGAGTGAGTTTTTTCACTTTCCGCTCGCTGGCCGTTTAGGGGGTCGAAAAAATTACGAAAAAATACGAGCCGTATAGATCAGAACTGGAGGAAGACGTCGGTCAAATCGTAAATCCGAAATTCGCCCGGGAAATTCGTCGAAAATTCGTCGAAAAATCGTCTTTCTCCCGTTTGTCCTACGTTTTCCACTTTCAACTCGCGCCAAAGCCCGTTTAAGGGGTCGAAAAAATTACGAAAAAATACGAGCCGTATAGATCAGAACTGGAGGTAGACGTCGGTCAAATCGAAAATCCGAAATTCGCCCGGGAAATTCGTCGAAAATTCGTCGAAAAATCGTCTTTCTCGCGTTTGTCCCACGTTTTTTCGGGTTCAAAAATACCCAGTAAGGAGCCATTTTTTGGGTATGGTATCCGCGAACCAAATGCGCGCCAAAATATGGCCAATCCGATTCCGAAGTCGGATTTCAAAAAAACCGAGGGGGAGGGGGCGATTTCACGGTGAGAAGACAATTGGATCGTTTTAATTCGCGCGGGGCCAGGGAAAATTCGTCGAAAAATCGTCTTTCTCCCGTTTGTCCTACGTTTTCCACTTTCAACTCGCGCCAAAGCCCGTTTAAGGGGTCGAAAAAATTACGAAAAAATACCAGCCGTATAGATCAGACCTGGAGGAAGACGTCGGTCAAATCGTAATTCGGAAATTCGCCCGGGAAATTCGCCGGAAATTCGTCAAAAAATCGTCTTTCTCGCGTTTGTCCCACGTTTTTTCGGGTTCAAAAATACCCAGTAAGGAGCCATTTTTTGGGTATGGTATCCGCGAGCCAAATGCGCGCCAAAATATGGCCAATCCGATTCCGAAGTCGGATTTCAAAAAAACCGAGGGGGAGGGGGCGATTTCACGGTGAGAAGACAATTGGATCGTTTTAATTCGCGCGGGGCCAGGGATCTTAGAAAACGGAGGGTCCAGGGAACTTTGATAGATGGAGAGGCCTTTATTTAAAAAAAGTTGAATTGAATTAAAAATAATAATTTCCTAAACGGTAAGCCCTAAAAATACGCCGATTTTTTCTATCGTCTCTGCTACGAATAGGAGGGGCCGAGCGGAGCGAGGCCTTATGTCTGAGTAGGGGTTTGAACGTGTCCATCGATGCTACGCACCCCACAGGCGGCAATACTCCCCACAGGCGGCAATACACCCCACAGGCGGCAATACACCCCACTAGGGGAGCGAGCGAAGCGAGCCAGAGAGACTAGTAGGTCTAATACTGCTCCCGTAAACTCACAATTTTCCAAAATCGAGAAAGGTATACTGCACGAGTCAGGTCTACAGTACGAGTCAAGTTGATGGCTTTTTGATCCAAAAACTATTCATATCAACCCTCCAACTAATACTGAATGGAATATTGGAATAAGGAGGTACCCAGCAATGTCAAGTTGATTTTTTTCACTTTAAATTTACAACATGAGCCGCCTCGGATTCTCTGCGAATTTTTCAACCACTACTTCTTCTTTTTCATTCTTTTTATCTGCAAGTGTATATAATATATACCTACACTTGCAGATAAAAAGTGTATATATTGTAAACAAAACACTTTTTAACAAGTCCAACATACAACGTGTATTCCCTTTTTCTAACAACTCTCTCTACCTTTTACTCCAGGTGTTTTTTCGATGGGGTTCCCTAGCATCCCTGGAGTGTCCATTACACCGGTCCCTCTTTCCGAAAAAGGCCTGTCCTCAGGCCTGACTTCAGCCTTCACCAGTCGATTGGCATGTAGGACTCTTCTTTTTCCTCCTAGCTTCACCTTAAATAGCACGTCATTGATCTTTTGGGTCACCACCCATGGCCCGGTCCACTGAGGCAAAAGTTTGGCACACTTGCCTTTCCTCCTGACTGGATCATGCACCCAAACCCAATCGTCTACGGCCAAACCTGGGACCTTGGTTCGACGGTCATAAGCTTCTTTCTGGTACCTCATCTTGAGCTTCGCCTGATTGCTGGCAATTTCCCGGACCTTTTCCAGTGTTTCCCGCAGCCAAAGGGCGTATGGAACAGAGGCAGTCGGGCATTGACCTGGGGGTGCTGGATGAAGAAGCGAGCTTGGGAGTCGAAGGTCTCTCCCAAAAACCAGCTGAGCTGGGGACAAGCCGGTGGTAGTATGGGGTGCAGACCTGTAGGCCAAAAGGAACAATGGGAGCTTTTCGTCCCAATCCTTTTGATTTCCATCCACAAATATGCCCAGGTATTTGGCCAATGTCCTGTTCAGCCTCTCGACCAGTCCGGAAGACTGTGGATGCAGTGGAGTGGTTCTTGTCTTTTGAATCCCTAATAATCCGGTAACTTCCTTCACCAGCTGCGACTCGAAGTTCCTCCCTTGGTCCGTGTGCAACTCCAAGGGTATTCCATTACGGCTGAAGACATGCTCCATCAACACACCTGCCACAGTTTCAGCCTCCTGGTTGGGTACGGCTATGACTTCGGGCCACTTCGTGAAATAATCCACAGCTACCACCACGTACCTGTTTCCCTTATGAGTTACCGGAAAAGGTCCCATCAAATCAACCCCGATACGGTCAAACGGAGCTCCCACAGCATGCTGTTGTAATGGTGCTTTTGATCTTGGCATACCCTTGAACCGCTTGCATGTCTGACAGGTTCGGCACCACATTCGCACGTCGGTACTCATTCCAGGCCAGTAGAACTGCTGCCTGACTTTTCCGAGCGTCTTGAAGAATCCAAAATGCCCCCCTGCAGGGTTGTCATGGCATTGCTCCAGAACGGCTTGAATCAACGTAGGCGGAACCACCCATTGAAGCCAAGTTTTGTTTCTAGGCCCATTCCAACGGTGAAATAATTGCTGATCACACACTTCTAAAGAGTCCCATCTGTGAGCGAGCTTCCTTGCTCTAGCGTCCTTCTCCAACAATTCCATATTCGCTGGTTTGGTGCCGGCCATACTTTTTGCTTCCAGGATGAATTTTATGGCAGGGTTGTCGACCTGCTTCCCTTTCCACTCATTTGACTGCAAGGAAACTGTTTTCGCTGGCAGCACGTCAGCTTCCTCTCGTCGATGACAGTGATTGCAGTCCTCGCCACATGGTCTTCTGGACATTCCATCAGCATTACCATGCCTCCGACCTGGCCGATGGATCACACTAAAGTCATACTGCCCAAGTAACTCAATCCATCGAGCTAACTGGCCTTCAGGTCGGTGGAAGGAATGAAGCCATTGCAGAGCAGAGTGGTCCGTCCTCAGTGTAAAGTGGCGTCCATACAAGTACTGATGGAAATGCTGGATGCCCTTCACAGCAGCTAAAAGTTCCCGACGGGTAGGGCAATAGTTGCGTTCCGGTCTGGACAGAGCTTGACTGTAATAAGCAACAACACGTTCTGTACCCTCAACCATTTGCGACAGTACAGCCCCCACAGAATGTCGACTGGCATCACAATCCAGCTTAAAGGGCTGCTTCAGGTCAGGATAGCAAAGGATTGGTGCCGTAGTCATTGCCTGTTTCAACTGAGCAAAACTCTGTTGGCAGGCCATATCCCACACAAAGGGTGTTCGACTTTCTGTCAACTTATTCAAAGGCCGTGCTATTTCTGAGAAACTCCTTACAAACCTCCTATAGTACGAGCACGTACCAAGGAACGAACGGAGCTCTCCTTTGTTCTGCGGTGTAGGCCACTCCTTCATTGCACTTGTTTTTGCCGGATCAGTTTGCACACCCCTTCGGGATATAATGTGGCCTAGATACTTTGTCTCCCGGCAAAAGAAGGAACACTTTTTAGGGTTCACCTGCAAATTTGCACCGGCCAATCTATCCAAGACTTTTCCGAGCTTGTCTAAAACCGTTTCAAAATCCGGTCCGTACACAATCACATCATCAAGATACGTCAAAGCAAGCTCCGATGGAATCACGGCTTCCATGAGGCGTTGAAAAGTGGCAGGGGCATTTGTGAGACCAAAGGGCATGACCTTGAACTGCCATAGCCCTTTACGGTAGATGCTGAAGGCTGTCTTTTCTTTATCTTCCGCACTTAATGCAATTTGCCAATAACCGCTTTTCAAATCGATGGTGCAGAACCACTCTGAACCTCCAAGCGTGTCGAGCAGTTCTTGAATACAGGGCAGGGCATAGGAGTCTTTCTTTGTAATCTTATTGATCTTCCGAAAATCAACGCAGAATCTAGTGGATCCGTCCTTCTTAGGAACTAACACTACGGGCGAGGCCCAAGGGCTAGTGGAAGGTTCGATCACGTCCTGGTCTAGCATTTCCTTAATCAGCTTGTCTACATGCGCTTCTTGAGCATAAGGTATGCGCCGAGGAGCCTGCTTTATCGGAGCATGATTGCCAGTGTCAATTGAGTGTTCCACCGTGTGGGTCCTACCCAATAGGTTACCTTCTGTGGCGAAGATGCGACGGTATTCCTGAAAAAGGGCAACAACTTTCGTTCGCTCCACCGAATTAGGCGGTAAATCAGACGAACCCAAAGCTTGTCTAATCCAACCCTCTTCCTCCATTGGTCGCAGATGTCGCAGGTTGGCAACACTCTCACGGTGGGACATCAAGGGAACCACCATTCGATCCATGACAAGTTGATTTCGGCCAACATCAATACAGGCTGTGGTCCCCCGCAAGAAATCTATACCAAGGATTGCTTGGTCTTTGATGGGAGCAACTAAGAACATTTGAGACCATTTCGGGCAATTTGGCTGTTCAAACGTCACTGTGACAAAGCACTCCCCATCCACATCCATTAGACCTCCCTGTACTGTCTGCAGCACCCTATGTTGCGAAGGCTGAATCGTGAGGCCCAATTTCTTAGCCACATCTGTACGCAAAATAGAGATGCCTGCTCCTGAATCAACGAGCATACTACACTTCGACTGATTGATAACTGCTCTTACAAATATCAATTCCCCCCACGTTCGTACAATGTCTACATGTGGGGTCATCGTCGTTTGTGTAAATGCTGTTTTGCCTATAAGCTTCTGTTGACGTTCTGGACAGGGACTTGCTGCGTGCTGACGAGGGACCTGTGACATTGCTTCCAATTGCATCGCCATGGTCAGAGCTTCATGGATGGTTGCCGGATTACTAAGGACTACTAGCCTTGCCAGGTCTCTGTCGGCCAAGGCTTCCACGAAAATCTCCACTGCTCGCAAATCCCTCCGCACTCGGCTCTCAGTTGGATACGCCCCCCTTACAAGCTGCTCGATCTCTTTGGCCAAACCTGTGAGCGTTTCACCCGGTTGCTGTCTCCGCTTCTTCAAAGAAAGGCGAGAGGTTAGCTGGTGGCGAGCTCGTCCAAACTGTTCAGAGAGAGCGGTTATCAGCACCCCATAATCTAACCTTTCGTCCTGACTCAAGTCCGCCAGCAGTGTCAAGGCTGGGCCTCGTAGACAACTAGCCAGGCTCCCCCGTTTTATGGCTGTAGACCAGTGATTTAAAACTGCTGTTGCCTCTAAGTGAACTTCAAACTCCTCCCAAACTACCGAACCATCGTATGTGCTTAGTTTTGCTGGCCAGTGGCACCGAGGACTATGTACGGCAGCTGAGAGGTGCGTCTGCTCGTCTCGGGCCGGGGCAGGCGAGGGCTGTGGCAAGTGGGGCACAAGAGTTTGTGACTGGAGCGGCAAGTGGGCTGTTACCTGCGTTAGTAGCCGTTCCATCCTGTTCAAAGATTCTTCGAGGTTTGAGATACGCGCCTCGGACGACGTTGAAGGTTGAGGATCAGCCATTGACGTCGACGGCTGCAGGACAGGTAGCGGCGCATCAAGCCCCTCTCGACGACGCCGGGAAGGAGGACGCGTGGCGGACGACTGGGACGCGGCCGGAACGAGGGCCGCGGTAGGCGGAGTGACAGGAACGTCTGCAGGACGGCGCCGTGTCGAAATCGTCCGGGGTGGGCGAGACATCGCTGGCAGTTATATTAAACGGACGGGCCCCCAAATGTAAACAAAACACTTTTTTTTTTTTTTTTTTTTTTTTTTTAACAAGTCCAACATACAACGTGTATTCCCTTTTTCTAACAACTCTCTCTACCTTTTACTCCAGGTGTTTTTTCGATGGGGTTCCCTAGCATCCCTGGAGTGTCCATTACAATATTATATATAATATTAGTGCAGGCTATGCAACGCCTTCTACATCGGGAAGACCATCTCTCAGCTCAATCAGCGTGTCAACAACCATCGCTCAGCAGTAGTCCAACGTCGAGCTCGGGAGCCTCATGCTGCCCATGCCATGGAACACGGCCTAGAATACGATGCCTGCTACACCATCAGAGTATTGGCGTGTAAACCCGACTCCAATGATATCGATGTACGATTGACGGAACAGGCATACCAGTGGGTGCTGGGAGCATTCAGGCCTCCTGGCCTGAACAAGAACCGATAAGTGAGCGAGCGCCAGAGCAACCCCCTTTTTTTTTTTTTTTCTCTAAATCGATTTTTATTTATTTATTTATTTCTATTCTATTTATTTATCTTTATCTTATTTTTATTTATTTTTATTATTATTATTATTTTTTATTTTTTATTTTTTGGACAGGCTACTCCGACTCATCCTCCCTCCCCCCCCTCCCCCCACTACCAACTAATCCCCACTAATTTCCTTCCCCACCCCCTATGCCTTTCTTCAGGGAGTGATCCTCGAACACTCTTCAGTCTGTTGATAACGCGCAACGCGAAACGTCCAGAGGCAAGTTATTAGTGTCGTGTTTGTCACCCATCTCAGTATAGTTATATATAATATATATATAATATACACTTGCAGATAAAAAAGTATATTATATTTTTCGTTTGTCTAGGGGGGGGGGGGGGGGCGGGCCCCCCTAGCCCCCCCTTGCGTACGCCTATGGGTCGACGACTCATATCGGCCTCAAAATTTGACATTATCCTGTTCAAAAAGTCTAGATTCCGAAACCGAAATGTCCGTCCGCCGTCCGGGCCGTTTTGGGCAGTAGGAATTTTTTTAAAAATCTGGAATTCTGACAAAATACTCGGTTTACCATCTAGTTGTGCCCGCAAGGTTTTCAGCCCGATCGCCCAAACCCGTGGGGCGCTATGGGGCTGTCGTATCCCGCTACTCACCGGGACCATAAATTATACATATGCAACAACATTGTTTTGTGTTGCTGTTGTTAGCTTTCTTACGATTTAACTTCTCTCGATTACACACACGTTTTACATTTGTCAATCCGCCGTTTTAATCTAAATTCCTGCTCCATCGATAATTAGTTTTACCACAAATTGGCGACGAGTGACAAAAGTGATTCAAAAATGGATGCGGAACAGTTTAAGCAGTTGATGGACGTCATCACATCGAATCAAAGGATGCTACTCGCGGCGGTAAGCAAGCCGGTACCGGCGGACGGCGAACGCGGCGATATAAGTGCATTACCGATAAATCGACCTCCGAATGCTTTTCTTGTCCCGCCCTTCGAAAATTTCATCCCTTCGAAAGATAATTTCAAGTTATACCAACAACGTTTCGAAAATTACATGGTTATGAAGGGTGTGTTTGGGGATAAAACGGTGGTCAAACAATTGTTTCCCAACTCCGTGGGATCTGTCCACTACTAGTTACTGGTTTCGTTGTTTTCTCCAGACAGACCGGAGGATCAAGAATAATATTATGATGTGTTGAGCAAGAAGCTGGTTGATCATTTGTGCCCCAAGAAAAACGAGCTAGTTTCTCAGCATAAATTTCTATCCTTGTACCAGGATACGGGCCAATCAATTGCCGATTTTGTTGCGGTACTTCGTCGTGACGTGGCTGATTGCGGGTTCGTCTCACCCTGCAATTGTAAGGTCAGTACTGCTGACACGTTCCTCAGGGCCCAACTGATCCGCGGAACTTCCGACAGTTCAATAAGGGAACAACTTCTTCAAAGTGAAGTAACAAAATTCGACAAAATAGTGGAAAAAGCCCTCTCTCTCGAGGCAGCTAAACTGGATAGTCGCTTGTTAGGCACGAAGCCGGCTACCGGCCATTCCACCACTGGGTCCGCTGACCAAATCAATAAAATAAAATCATCCCGACGAGGCCGCTCAACGTCCCGCACTGACCAATCATCTTCGACGTCGCACAACAGCTCCAGACCTTCTCATCAAGCGCGATCAAAGTCGCGATCAAAAATCGATTATCAACTTTTGGGTCTTGATAACACTTGCTTGCGGTGTGACCGTGACAATCATCTGTCACGTCAGTGCCGGACGGACCCATCGAAGCTACAACGTTCTGAATGTTCTAGGACGGGATACGTGCCAAAAGTTTGTATAAAAACGCTTTTAGCTAAAAATCGAAAGTCAAAATCGACATCAAATGCAAATTCCCTACAGCCAGTTGATATTCAAAATATTCAAAGTTCTAGAACATCAAACCCCTATCAACATTCCGACTACGGCATCAATCGTGTGGTCGACATTTTCAAACATCAAACCGACGCAGATTCAAGCAAATATTTTGCAACCGTGGAGATTGACGGGAATTCCCAGACGTACGAAATCGACTCCGGAGCGGGTTACACGCTGCTACCCCGCCGATTTTTTCAAAAATTCAAATTCATCAACCAACTTGAACACTCCGACGTCGCATTCCGGTCTTACACAAATAATGTTTTTGTACTGGATGGGAAAATCAACGTTTTGGTTCGTTATAATGGGAAAACGTCAAACGAAGAGCTGTACATCGTACCAGATGAGTTCACCCCTCTGCTTGGGCGTGTATGGATCCGCCATTTGAACGTAGAACTGAAGGAGCTGGACCAATCAACTTCTGCCCCAATGCAAGTTCACTCCGTGGAAGATCTACCAGATATAATCAACCAATTTCCATCGATTTTTGAGCCCAAAGTGGGCTGCATCCCAAGCATGACGTGCTCGCTTCACCTCCGTGAGAATGCCCGGCCCATCTTCATGCGTCATCGCGACGTTCCGTATGCTCTAAGGGAGAAAGTGGAAAAGGAGTTGGACAATCTCGAAGCAGACGGCATTATAACGAAGGTTGACCATAGTGATTGGGGTTCGCCTCTGGTCATTGTGCCTAAATCAGATGGGACTGTGAGATTGTGCATTGATTTCAAATCAACAGTCAATCCCGTTTTTTTAAAAGGCTTTTAGCTATGGGATCGAGTAAGGTGTCGTTTTCGAAGTATTTTTGGACGTAGAATCCATTTTTTGGGGTCCCAGAGTGAGCCGATTCCACTGTTGCGATCTATAGGGCTTTCATGGGGCTAAAAATGGGATTTTTGAAGGATCCCAGGATTTCAAATATTTTTCAAGTAAAACGAAAAATTCTTGGAAAAAAAAAAAAAAAATCCAAAACTTTTTCATTGACCCAAAATTAAATTTCTGTACAAGTACCTAACCTATATCAAAGGATAATAAACCCTAGTGTAACATTAAATTTTGCAGCGTTTTTAATGGTGGCCAACTCTTCGACCAATACGAGGTGACTTCGGGTTTCCGCCAAAATTCAAATTGCAATTTTTTCGTAAATTTTATAAATTCGTACGAACTTGCAGTTTGTGTTTTAACCCCATTTTCAGTATTATTTGGACGCCTTCTGTCGATAAAAAAAATAATCCAGACACGTTTCCATTCCTAATTAACTGAAGAAAGTGTAGTATATGATGGCAACACTGGAAAGATGTTATATATGTTGGCAACACAGAAAACCTAAAGCCTTGATTTATCTTGATTATGGAATATGTTTAACTGTTCAATTACACGCATACGCATTAACTTTGTTGTTATTAATACTATCTTACTATCTTACATCTTACATTGGCGACGAGGAAAATGTAGGTGCGTGAGAGTCTTGTGTTGAAGATATAATATCTTCAACCGATATAATATTTACCGAAGATATAATAATTGTCAAGATCACCATGACGTCGATTGATACCAACAAGCCTCCGCCGTTCGATCCCCATTCCGAGCCGTCGTCGGTCGGTCAACGCTGGGGGAAGTGGGTGAAAAATTTCGAAAGATACGTCGTTGCGGCCGGGATCACGGACGATATCCGAAAAAAAGCGCTTTTACTAAATATTGCAGGAACAGAGGTAAGCGATATTTATGACAATCGCGGGGACGCTACAACGTCGTACGCGGACCTTCTGACTGCATTAAAGGGGATTTTCGACCCCCAGAGAAATGTGTACTTTGAGAATTTCAAATTCCGGAAGGCCCGTCAGCTTCCTAACGAGTCGTTTAACGAATTTTACGCGCGTTTACGTTCGCTCGCCTCCACGTGTGAGTTCCAGGATCCGTTCAGGCTGAATTTCGAGCTCGTTATGCAGATTTTGGTGGGCACACGCATGGAGTCCCTTCAGAAACGGATACTAGGGAAGTCGGACATTACGTTGGACGCGGTTCTTGAGTTTGGGCGTACAGAGGAAGCCGTTTCCTCTCAAACTGTCGATTTAAAGAACGGGGGTCAGGACGTTGTTGACGTTAACAAAATTCAGTCCCGTAAAGGTTCACCTCATTCTTCTCAAGCCTCTGGTCTCGTCTTATCTAACAAAATTCAGTCCCGTAAAGGTTCACCTCATTCTTCTCAAGCCTCTGGTCTTACTATCTTACATCTTACAGAAAGTAGTTAACTTAATTTTTAATTTGATTTTTTAGTTACTTTAGTATTTAACTAACTTAGTACCTACCCTGTTGAACTGAGACTCTTAGTTCGATCGCTCAAACCCGTGGGGCGCTATGGGGCTACGGGAGGGTTTTTGCAGGTTAACGGGTATGGGATCGAACAGGGTGGTCGTTTTATAGTATTTTTGGACGTAGAATCTTTTTTTCGGGGTCCCAGAACCGTCGGATTTCACCGTGCGGCTCTATGGGGCTTTCATGGGGTTACGGGAGCTTTTGACGGATGCGAGGACGTCGAATGATGTATCGTTTTCCGAGTAATCTTGGACGCAAAATCTGTTTATGTAGGTAGGTCCCACCCTCAAAAATGACCCTCTTTTGGTCTAATTTCAGTTTATTTTTTTTAAAAACCTTCATTATTATTTAAAAAAAAATTAATTAGGATTTTTTTTAACCGAAAACTGGCTTAACTGGTCTGATTTCAAGTTTTCATAGTTTAACTTGTTTTGTTTAGGTTTTTCAAGTGCCAATACGACTGATTCGTCACGAGATAAGCTATCATCAGCAATATGAATTTTTCCAGAGTGTGAACGGTCAAAAGCCGCCGCGTCACATCATCGCCCACAATCTTAACTTGCCTAAAATTTCTTCCTCATTTGCCTTCCGCTGGTTGAACAACCCTTCCGAACCTTCCCACGCGCCTAAAATAACCTTCCCACATAATTTAATAAAAGGGTTAAATGTCTGGCGTGGGTCAGGCCCTCCGGGAAATCGTTTCTAATCCTCTCGCCGACTTGTTAATCTTTTGAAGGGGCTTAATATAGTCGACCTTTCAAGTTCAGCGACCTCATATGTACAATCAACCCCGTCAATGTATCACTAATGGTTTTTGTAGATTTATTTCGGCGGTTGTTATCGGAATAAAAGGACGTGCCGGATGTTCCTCCGCATTGGAGGGGGTCCGAAAATGCCGCCAGAGGGCGAAAAGCTGACAAGCACAGACGTGTTCAACCCCCCCAAGGCCGCAATGCTTGGAAATATGACCGACCCCTGATTTGCCGGCTGGTTGTGTTTCGCGTTCTGATAACTTTGTTGGTGTCCTTCGCACGACCCGGTCCTTTTGTTAATCGCAAATTTTGCCCATACTGTCATCACTGCGAGGCTTCACTGTAGAACACTGTAGTTCACGGCCAGGTGATGACATCATCACATTGTGTATTGAGGGACAAAATTTTTGCCGCCTGTGATGTATGCTCATCATGGACATGTCTAATATGGGGCGATTGCAAAAAAACGCCAACGTAATCCCTCGATAGGGGTAAGACGGGTTGTGTGTATAAAAAGCCAACAACAACTGAGATGGACTACGTAAATAACGCCAACGGGCGAAAGCCAATCTGACGTCGTGTGTGAACCTGGAGGCTAGTAGTCCAGGCTGCAAAGGCCATCAAAAGGCTCTAGGTCTGAAATCTTGGTACATAGCTAATTCCTTCAGGAATGTCTTCATTCGAAGTAGCACATGAGCATACTAAAAGTCCCCAATTCTGGAGGTGGAGCGAGCGGAAGGGGCGGGGTTTAAAGGTCCCATTTTTCGGTTTTTCGCTTATAACTCAAAAACGGTGCGTCGTAGAACATTGTTTCTTTTACATAAATTAAAGCTAATCAAATTCTCTGCAACTTTAGTCCTATACATTTTTAACGAATTCCGAACGGTTTCGTAGATACGGACTTTTGAAAAGTTAACATTTCGTAAAAACCTGATTTCGTTTCTTTTTGTATATTCTGTATATTTTCGTATATTCTTCTTTTGTATGAACGATGATTCACGAGGATCAAATCTCTTCTTGACAATACAGACCACTTCCTTCTGTGGCTTTTCGTTTACATTACCACGACTCCTTTGGCTTTTTTTACAAGCAAGCTCCAAGCGATCTGCTAATTGGTTGGCTCATTTTACATACCCTCCACCCCTCTTAAGAGGATCTTGTTTTTTTTTTTTTTTTTTTTTTTTTGTACTCGCCCCTAATATGATCAATTCATTGTATTATAGTGACTTTTCGGGGAAACCCCCAGACCCCCGGATCATTCAGTTTGAATCAAAGCAAGGAATCGTGGATTATGTTTTTCGGATACATACCAAGGGAAAACTAGTGAGGTTCGACCCACTCACGGATATTTATATAAATAAACGTTTATCCAGACACCAGTCGATGCGTAACACATCTTTTCCTACCATATGGTGTATTTTTCAGTCTTTGTTTTTTGGGGTGCTGAATCTGAATCTGAAGAAATCCAAAATATTTAATATTTGTTATGCGTTCTGAGATATTCGAAAAAAAAAACTCGAAAATGTTTGCACTTCAGTTTTTGCTTATAACTCTGAAACTATGCGTTCTATGCCAAAAGTCACCATTATCAAAGTGAAAAAGCTCAATAGGAAGACCCAATAGTTCAGGAGCTAAAGCGATTTGAAAAAAAAATTAATTGCTGCAAAATTTAATTTTACACTAGGGTTTATTATTCTTTGATATTGGTTACTAGTGCAAAAATTTAATTCTGCGTCAATGAAAATAAAATAAAAAAAAATTTTTTTGTTTGGATTTTTAAGAAAAATGGTTTTTTTGGATTTGGTTTTTCAAAAAAAAAATTTTTTTCAAAACTTTTTTGGTTTTTACTTGAAAAATATTTGACCTCCTGGGATCCTTAAAAAATCCAATTTGTAGCCCCATGAAAGCCCTATAGATCGCAACAGTGAAATCGGATCGTTCCGGCACCCCCAAAAAATGGATTCTACGTCCAAAATACTTCGAAAACGACACCTAACTCGATCCCGTCGGCAAAAGCCTTAAAAAAAAACCCTCTCGCAGCCCCATTTTAGCCCCATAGCGCCCCACGGATTGGGCGATCGGGCTGAAAACCTTGCGGGCACAACTAGATGGCGACCCGAGTATTTTGTCAAAATTTCAGATTTTAAAAATAATTCCTACTGCCCAAAACGGCCGTGACGGCGGACGGTTTTGGAATCTAGACCTCTTGAAACGGTCAATGTCAAATTTTGAGGCCGATCCGAGTCGTCGACCTCCGTCGCGAAAACATAGGTGCATTATTCCAAGAATAATAAACCAAAATGGCTAATTTTTTAGTCGTCTTTTGACAAATCACTTTTTCGCGCTTCAAACGGCTGTACCTTCAAAACGGCCAGTTCTATCGACAAATGTTACATATTGATAGTTGTAGAGCGTTAAATTTCCTATATTTCATTAATTATCTACGTTTTTACAGGTTCGGATGCCACGTCGGATTTCAAGAAACGATGACTGAGCGCCACTTGCGCCAGGCGCAAATGCGCGCAACTGTCATCCAATCCTAACGTCTGGACTCTCGACAGAAGGGCCCCTCATCCCCCACTACCATGCCCGGAGTTACTTTAAAAGAACAACCCCTGGCTCGTTTTCTCCGCCCCGGCTGAAACACTGGAAATCACTTTTCAACTTGGGAACTTCATGAGGTAATCCGCAGCCAAAGTCTGCCTGCACGAAGTCCCCTTCGAGGTTTACCAGGCCAAAAGTTGCTCCTTTCAACTTAACTACACTTTCCCCTTTTTTTTCCAGAAGCCTGGCAGACCTCCAAATCGTCGGGGTTCTTTTAACCAGGCGGACAATCGTGAAAGTTTTGCGTCAGGTCAGCGGGTTTTTCTGTGCAGCGCAAGTTTTACAGTGGATTTTAATTTGGGAGACGTTGATGGCACGCTGGAAGACGTTTTGCACGGTAAGGAAGTCACACAAAATTGTTTAAATTATTTTAAAGCAACGTAAAATTCCTGTTCAGTACCGCCTTAAAGCCTTTCTTTAGTCCTTTGAATTGGGCTTCAGCTATTATAAGGCGGCACTATTTGCTCTACGGCTTCAGCTTATTCACGCAGCCTACTTGAATTGCTAATGCCGGATTTCACCAAGTGTAGCTTAAAGTTCGTTTTAGCTAAATCTCGGATTTAACGTTAAGTCCGACTTAGGGAAGATTCCGTTTCACCATTACACTGAAGGTGGCGCTTACCTAAGCCTCGGTTAGCTTTGGAACAGGTTGCCCCAGACTCGTGTTCCCGCGGAAAACTCGGTAATCAATGACAAAAAAGTGATAAGGCCGTGATAAATCGTCACGTTAGTGGCAACATCTGCCTCATGTTTCTCAGGTTTTGAGGAGAGCCTAAAAACTGATTTTTGAATCCCTGAACCGACTTTTATCGCAAGTCAGAAGCTTAGGACAAGGAGGTCCCCAATGATTGATTTCAACGTAAAATACGCTGCAAATTTTACACAAGGGTTTATTATTCTTTGATGTAGGTTACTTGTACAGAAATTTAATTCTGTCAATGAATAAAATTTAAAAATTTTGTATTTTTATATTACCTACAAAAAATTTTTTTGGGGGGGATTTTTTTTCAAAAATGTTTTTTTCAAAAATTCTTCATTTTTTAATCGAAAAAAAATGTAACCTCCTGGGATCCTTCAATAATCCCATTTTTAGCCCCATGAAAGCCCTGTAGATCGCCACAGTGATATCGGATCGTTCCGGGACCCCCAAAATTGGATTCTACGTCTAAAAATACTTCGAAAACGACACCTAACTCGATCCCATAGCTAAGAGCCTTCAAAAAAACCTTCCCGTAGCCCCATTTTAGCCCCATAGCGCCCCACGGGTTTGGGCGATCGGACTGAAAACCTTGCGGGCACAACTAGATGGTAAAGCGAGTATTTTGTCAAAATTTCAGAGTTAAAAAAAAATTCCTACTGCCCAAAACGACCCGGACGGCGTACAGCGGACGGACATTTCGGATTTAAAATCTAGACCTCTTGAAAAGGATAATTTCAAATTTTGAGGCCGATCCGAGTCGTCGACCTCCGTCGCGAAAACATAGGTGTACGAAAAACGAAACGAAACAAGGGAATTTCACCCTGAATTTTCGTCCGACTGGCTGCTGCCGTCGCGGACGTCGTCAGCCGGACGGTAATTCGGTGCAGGAATAATCGATATTATTTTTCGAAAAATCCAAGTAATTCGTTGTGAAATCTCAAAAAGAAGTGGGAGAAGAACACGGATTATTCTTATTTTTAAAAATTATTGAATGCGAATTTTTCGTGAATAAGTTCGCATTCGAAGGAAAAGGTTGATAAATTGAGAAAAATTAACCTTTTTCAGGTACCTAATTTAATTTATTATTCAAAAGATAGGAAGGCGAAGGCACTTAAATTACAAATGAATCTCCAAAGTGTCTGCATATTTCAGTCGATAAATGGATAAATCGATAAATGGACTAGTCATCAAAAAAATTTGACTAGGGTATATTATCTTATTGAGGACTCTTCCCAAATTTTTCCAACAGTTGACGAAAAGATAAACATAATTCAATCTGTTTGAAGACTCCCGGCCGCTTTTGCAACTGAATAATCATCTCAATTTCCTCTTCGTCATCCTCGAATGTAATTCTTCGGTATGCCATTCCCAAACACGCAGTACGAACGAAATAATTAACACTGGTCGAAAAAGCGAAAATCACACCGTTCGAGGGAAAATGATAATGAATAAATCCAATATCCGATAATATCAACGTTGATATTATCAACGAAATGGGCACTGCTGTTGTTGGTGATAATTGTAATAACAACTACAACACACGCGTAAATCTCAGATTTAACGCTTAAGACGTGGATGAGTAGGGACTAAAATCTGAGGCTTAACCTCAGACCGTAAACCGAGGATTAAGACTAAGCGGGAGTGGTGAAACGCATCTTTTTCTTATTCTTCGGCTTACCAGTAAGCCGAACCTTAAGCCGAGGTGGTGAAATCCACCATAAGAGCCTCTTCCGAACAATTAACGTAAGCTCTCTCTCTCTCTCACCACCTTTTCATTGAAAACGTCTCCCTTTCCACTGCCCCATAACCTACTGTCAGGTTATCCACCAGAACAAAAACGTCGTCTGGCCGTCGCCCGGAAATCTGCCTCAGGCAGTTCATCAATCTCGCGAGCGTCTTCATTAATTATTCAACACTTACCGGGGTTTTCCCCCCCGGAGGGAAAAATTCTTTCGGGGAAAGAAGATCCATCGGGATGCGATCCGTCATCTCGTTGCCTCACTGAAGGGAGTCGGTTTAATAGCCCTTCAACGTCTTTCGTTTCCCACACGTTGTCCCGACATTTTCTCACCCCCTGCGGGCGTCAAAGACGTCGAAACTGATGGACGTGAAGCGAAACTTTCTTCAAAACCCACGCGTCACACAGTGTTGCCACCTACTTTCCACCTGAGGCCGCCATATTGTTTATTATGTACATTTCTCGGTTGTTATGTGTATCGTGGCAGCCACTAAACTAAAAAAATGGTATTTCCCTCCAAACCTGCTCGTCCATCCTCGACATCATCTCCGTACACCTACTTACATTCCCACATGCCCACTTCCTTCAACACCCGACCAATCCTTTCGTATTTTACATCCACCTCGTCACACACTTGTCTTCTACTGTCTTCCCTTTTCGCTGATCCGGTGAGATCACCTCCGTGCACGACATTTCCTGTGATTTGCAAGAACCAACTTTGAATTTCCCTATCGGTCCGATAGTGAATGTGGGAAGTGCTCGTCTTGATGTTTCAAGTTTGGTTCATCTAGGGTTTCAGAGAAATTAAAGTGATAAAAAAGTTTATAAATCCAAAGTGATGATAATATTATCTGAAATATTATTTCAGAACGGTGGACGTTGCAGTGCCAGGGAGCTTTGGACCCCGCGGGATGTGAAGCTGTTGTAATTTCTAATGAGAATAGTATTATTTACCCGGCGATTGCAGACTGGGCCTTAATCCTCGCCCCCTATTGTAGACTGGGCCTACCCCTCTCATCACTCAATCTTTTCCTCAGAACGGAGATGTAAGCTGGGCCCACTTCTACTGATTAGCGATCTGTGAGGAGAAATGAGGAAAAAGTGAAAGCTCGGGGCCCACGAGGAAAGTGACCCCGATTCCCAAAACTGCTCACCCCCAAAGTTGCAAAGAGTTCCGCCCTGTGTGCCAGTTATCGGTGCCTTCAAAAGTCTTGGAGATTTTGCTGCGTGGCCAGATTACAGATTGTGTAGAGGAACATTCACTCATGACTCCAACGCAATCCGGCTTCCGCAAGAACTATAGCTGTACAACCGCCTTGGTCCGCATAATACACTCGCAACCAACTGCAAAAACGCTGCAAATTTTACACAAGGGTTTATTATTCTTTGATATACGTTACTTGTGCAGAAATTTAATTCTGTCAATGAAAAAATTAAAAAAAATTGTTTTTTGGATATTTATCTCAAAAAAAATTTTTTTTTAATTTTTTGTTCAAAAATGTGTTTTTTTTTCCAAAATTCCGTATTTTTTACTCGAAAAATATTTAACATCCTGGGATCCTTCAAAAATCCCATTTTTAGCCCCACGAATGTCCTAAACATCGCCCCAGTGAAATCGGATCGTTCCGGGACCCCAAAAAATGGATTCTACGTCCAAAAATACTTCGAAAACGACACCTAACTCGATCCCATAGCTAAAAGCGTTCAAAAAACCCCTCCCGTAGCCCCATTATAGCCCCAGAGCGCCCCACGGGTTTGGGCGATCGGACTGAAAACCTTGCGGGCACAACTAGATGGTAAACCAAGTATTTTGCCGAAATTTCAGATTTTTTAAAAAATTCCTACTGCCCAAAACGGCCTGGACGGCGGACGGCGGACGGCGTACGGCGTACGGCGGACGGCGGACGGCGGACGGCGGACGGCGGACGGACATTTCGGATTTAGAATGTAGACCTCTTGAAACGGATAATGTAAAATTTTGAGCCCGATCGGAGTCGTCGACCCCCGTCGCGAAAACATAGGTGTATTATTCCAAGAATAATAAACCAAAAGGGTAGTCCTGTCTCCTCACGCTCCTGGATTTTTCAAACGCCTTTCCAGTTCGATCTTCTAATCCGTAAACTCAAGATGTTGTCCCATGGGGTTCGCCACCTCTGCAACGAACTTCATGCTCTCGCACCTGACAGGATGGGAGCAGGCAGTTGTATTTAGAGGCCAAGCATCAGATTCTGATTTTCTCCCATTGGAATCTGGTACTCCTCAAGGGGCAGTCTTGACTCCCCTTATATTCAGTTTGTTTGTCAACATGAGTGATTGCAATCTTATCTTATCTATCTTGCAAGCATGCTTATCTCATGCAGCAATGTCATCAGTATGCTGATCCACTTTGATTCAGCTGATGTTGATGCAGGGGTGAACCTTCTCAACCAGGACCTAAGTGCTATTTCACAAAATTGTATCAATAATGGCCTGACAATGAACCCTTCCAAAACTCAAGTGTTACTGATTACCAATAAAAAATCACCCCCCGAGCCATCCTCTAATATTGTAATTGATAATCAAAATATTCTTCTCCTCTCAAAACGTTAAAAACCTAGGAATGGTCTTCATCTCCCAGCTTTCGTGGTCCAACTACGCCTCAACCGTCTGTAGGAAAGTACCTACACTGACATGAGCTCACTGCGGCGGATGTCAGTTTTTACCCCGGATGATCTTAAACCCAGTCTTGTCTCCAGCCTCATAATGCCGCACTTTTTGTACGGCTTGCCAGTTTTTTTCGAAATGGACGCAGCATCGTTCCATTGTTTAGGCCTGTAGCCTAAAATAGTTGCCTTCGCTATATCTTGACTTCTTCTCCTACTCTCCTACTCACCTCAAACGTACGCTCCACGAATTTTTCCTTTCTTCTTGACTTCTTTATCTGTGTTACCGATCGCCATAAAGTTCATTTCATTTACTTCCATTTATTTGTAATTTAGGTCTCCATTCATAATTATATATGCATCGATTCGGTTGTGTTTCCATTAAATAGACAAATTTTTGTCTACGATAATTAGTGATTTATGTGTTTCTGCCTTCGAGTGTATGTATTACTTTTGTATAATTTGGCTCTGCCCGTTTCTCAATAAATAAATAAATAAATAAAAATCTACAATGCGCGCAAGAGAGAGCATATTTCTCCGTTTTCCAAAAAAGTTCTTGGATCATTCCGGGAGACCTGCATACAAACGTCGCTTGTTTCATCTATAAAATCCTCAAACTTCCACCAGTTCCACCATACCTGCGCGATTTAATCAAAACTGGCACCACGAATCGATATCCCAACGCAATGATTCCATTCCACAGGTCGAAGATAATGGTTGGACCGCTCGGGATGGCGGGCTCAAAACTTTGGAATCGCCTCCCCAATGACGTTCGCTCCCTCCCCACTCTCCCCGCCTTCCGTCGTGCCTGCCTCAGGTTCTTTTCCGAAGACCGATTTTTCTCTGCACGTCTCACCACATAATATGTTTAATAAAAAATTAAGAAAATTCAAGAAATAAAATGGAATCTATTTTACGTATCAGATACGTAAAATAGATTCCATTTTATTTCTTGAATTTTCTTAATTTTTTACTTTGCTTAGCTTACCCAACCATTCCTTTTTGCATTCAATTTTCATTTACCCTCATTTAATTTCTGTACATGAGGATAATTCGGATTTAAAAAAATTTTTTTTGTTTTATAGTTTGTCTTGTTTTAGTTAGTAGTTTTTTTCTTCTCCCCAAGTGCAGACGAATGATATAAATATTGTACAATTTTTGGAGTACATCATATGTCTCTGTGTGCAATAAAAACGATTTTCTTTCTTTCTTTCTTTCGATCATATATCCGGAGGGTTAATCCCGGCAATCCCTTCCCGACTTATTGTCTTTATCGAGATAAGTCCACTCACCCTGGGGCATTCAATCCATCATGCCTTATGTTGTTTCTCCTTTTTGTAATTAATTATATGTAAGATGTGTTGTGTCATAGTCAAACCTCCCATTGCCGTGTTGTTTATTTTCTACATTTCGTTATTATTGTAGTTTTCGCAAATAAACCATTTATCTATCTATCTACCTGTCTATCAGTGAGATATTCAGGCGCTTGTCTGCTGGTGCTTTGGCTGGTAGTCTGTCAGTATTATGGATGTGTTTCTGATGTCCTTTTGGTGACCAGTGTGCTGGTTCTACCTGTCTACTGGTCCTCTGGCTATGAGTCTGCTATTCTTTGGTCATGAGACTGCTGCTCTTTAGGCTTTGAGTCTGGTGATCCTTTGGGTTCTACTCAGTGGGTTCTTAAACTACTGTGCTGGTACTTTGCTTAATTGTCTGCTGTTGCTTTGCCTCTTGAGACTGCTAACCTTTTGGTCCCTAAGTTATGAGTCTGTCGTTTCTAAAACTACCAGTCCATTTGTCCTCTGGCTTTGAGTCTGCTACTGTTTGTTTGTGAGACTCCTGGTGCTTTGGCTTCCAGTCTGCTGGTCCTTAAGCATTGAGTCTTGTGGTGCTTTGGCTATGAAATGATAAAACCTCTGGAAGAAAACCGCATGAGCTTATTTGCCCAAACACAACGTAAGAATAATCTTTAAAAAAATTGGTGGAATGCTCAGTACTGAGAGTCATGGAAACACACTAGAGAAGATCACTAGTCTGTTGGTCCTTTGGTTATGATTCTGCTTTGGCCACGCATTTGCTGGTGCCTTGCCTTCTGGTATGTAGTCCTTTGGCCACGAGTTTGTAGGTCCTGTTCTTATGAGACTGCTTGACACTTGGCAGCGAGTGTGATGGTCCTATGATTATTAGTCAGTTGTGTTTTTTGGTTATGATTCTGCTGGTGCTTTGGCCATCATCTGGTAAGTTGGTCCTTTGACTGTGAGTCTGCTGGATCTTTGACAACGTCCAGTGGTCCATCGCCTACCAGTCTGCCGTTTCTTACATTGCCAGCCTGTTGGTCTTCTGGCTGGCCCTAGGGCTGCGTACAACCTTGGCTCACCCACACCCTGCGTACTACCAGCGTCTTGGCTACCAGCGGATTGATCCATTTCCTTACAGTCTGCCGGTCCTTTGTCCTGCAGCTCATTTCTTCTTACATTACTTTTCTCTGGCCCATTCTGCCCATCTGTATGTGCACCCCCACTATTCCATTCACTATCGTTTTACCACCCTCCCAAATTCACCTGCTACAACAAAAACTCCAAACCCATCACCTCGCAAGACGTCCATGGCAACTCGTTTACAATCATGTGACTCCCAAATTGCTATTATCAATACAAATTCCTCGAGTTTTCACAATAAGAAGAAAAACTTCTGCTCCATAAATGGATTAGAACATCCTACCAAGTTGAAGGTTCTCCGCGTAACATGCTGACGGATGAGCAAGACTTCCAGCAGTTTTGGGGACCGAGCACGATTAAACCCTTGAATTTCAATTATGAGTTCCACCCGAATTTTACTGGCCAAAACATTTGGACGTTGGCTGACAACCTGTTCTTAACCAAACACCAAACCGTGCAACATGACTGGCCCAATCAAAACGACATGAAAATCATATACAGCAAGGTTGGCAACGTTGGGAGAGAAGCTCAGAAGAAGTCCTCGAGGTACAAACAGTTTCCGAGCAGAGATGAAGACACGCGTCAAAAGAGTTCTTCGGCGCAAGGCTCTTACGTCTCTCGGAAGTTGAAGGTTGTGGAGTCACCGTTGTCAGAAAATAGTCAACGCTCAACGCGAGTTCCTATGAAATCTCAGGAGAAGAAACCTGGACCGAGTCCTGGTACGAGTAAAGCAAAAGCACAAAACCCAAGTTCACCAAAGAAACTTGTGAGCAAAAAATTGTCTCCAAATCCACCAAAATTCACTCTGAAACAGCGGCCTCAACAGTCAGCTTTGACTTTGAAATTGAGCCATCAGGAAACTGAAAAGCTGTTGAAGAGTTTGGACTTCAAAGTTCGAACAGTGCGAAAACCCAAACCGAAAGATCGACCAAAAAGTGAAGCCTTTGGAAAAATCAAAGCACCAATGAAGACTTCCCAAAAACGGCAGTCCGCTGGCAAACTGGAACTGCGCAAATCTCGGTCGAGCAAGTCACCAAAGAGGACCAAGTTGGAAAATCAACTGCTCAGATCCTCCCGAATGTCGTCGTCTTCGGGGAAAAACTCCGGATCTTCGGGTTTGAACGAGCTCGTCGGGCCGTTGCCGAGAGTCGAGTGGACGCCGACGAGGGAGTCCATCCAGCAGAAAAAGAGCTCTTCGGGATCATTGAAGAACAAGTCGTCAGAGAAGTCCGCCGCGTCGGTGATGAAAGGAAGCAAGACGAGTACGTCGTCGAAAAAGCTATCGAAGAACCTGTCCGGATCGCAGGATGTATCGAGGGAGCCTTCTCGAGAGGAGAGTGACGCTCCAAGAAAGGTCAAGACGACGAAAGTTAAAATTATTCCTAAGATCACTCTCAATAATCAGTTGCTGAAATCAACTACGCCAAAAAATGAAGCTAAACCAGTGGATAAGAAACCAGTTCCAAGAGCTCCTCCAAAGAAGAAAGAGACAAAATCCACAGATAGTGTGTTGTGGACGCCGGAGAAGATAGCCTTGTTGGATCAAATAACGTCCGACAGACAGTTGAAAGCTGTGTTGATGAGTGCCGGGGATACGTACATGAAAACGAGAAAGTACTTCGCTGTCAAGTCCAACGTCAAAACCAAACCCCTCAAGCAAACGACTTCGATGGTGAAGAAAGAGCCAGACGTCAAAAAGAACACCCCTGGCACGGCAAAGACGCCTGTCGTATCGACCGCGAAGAAAACCAAGCAGAGTGGTGAGTCCGAGGACAAAACTGACGTTGACAAAAAAGAAGTGGACGCCAGCGCAAGCACAGTGACCAAGGTGAACGCCCAAAGCGTCAAAAAAGAACAAAAACAGGTGACAAACAGCCAGCTCCTCAAGACCGACGGGGTTCCCAAATTGGCCAAATCCCCCGTGAGGAAGGGCTTCGTCCAACCGAAAGACAAATTGTCCAAGAAGCGCCCCAAATATACTGGCAACTCCAAACAAGTCAGGAAAGTCGAAGAAAGGTAATGACCGGGTGCAGTATCAGTTCAAGGATAACATCTCAGCAACAATAATTTTTTTCTGATATTCCCCCAGGCTCGCCCAACTGAGCGCAGAAGTTGTCGGAAATCCCGCGAGACAGGAGAAGGCGCCACCAGCCCAAAAGACGAATCTCGACCACCTGAGGAAAATTATCGACAAGTCTTTGTCAAAACAAAAGGAAGTGGAAGAAGTCAAGAGCGATTGATAATTTCAATAAAAGCGTGGTGGCAAGTGCAAATGGTGTTTTAGGCGCTAAGCGGATAATAAGTAAAACGATCATATTGTCCGTAGGCTATTAGTGTGCTGGATTGTTTACTACAAGGGCTATGAGTCTACTGGTTCTAGGACTATGAGTCTGTGACTCTTTTTTAACAAGTCTGAAGGTGCTCTTTGGCTTCCAGTCTGTGGGTCCTTTGACTACTAGTCTGTTGGTCCTCTGTCTACGAGTCTGCTGGTCCTTTGACTACTAGTCTGTTGGTCCTCTGTCTACGAGTCTGCTGGTCCTCTGTCTACCAGTATGTTGGTCTTTTGCCCACAATTCTGCTGGTCCTTTGACTACTCGTCTGTTGGTCCTCTGTCTACCAGTCTGCTGGTCCTTTGCCTCTAGTTTTCTGGTCCTTTGCCTACTAGTCTGTTGGTACTTTGTCTACCAGTCTGCTGGTCTTTTGTCTACGAGTCTGTTATATTCTCGCCATAACAAAATAAATCCTACTATTTGTAGGATGAGCAGGTATTCACATGAACCACAAGGCTTCAGAGGAACCTGCTGGAGGTCGTGCAGCCTGTAGGTTTTATGTAGCCGTCTTGGGGGGCTTGAGCAAAGCTGCCACCCTGGGAGGAGTTCATGAACTCACACTTGGAAGGGATTCGTCAAACTCGCACCCGTTAATATAGAACTCGCACCCAGCCATGATCAAAACGTAGAGCTCGCACCCAGTTTCCAACTCGCACCCCCGTTCGTGCAAAAGTTCGCAATAGTACTCACACCCCTGCCTGAGACTGAAGGCGAGTGGGACATAAAGCCCATTGCAATGCCATCCATGCACTGTGAACAACTGTTATAGTTTCCATTCCTCACCATTCCGTTATGGTTTCGCACAGTTTACTAAAAACTTCCTCTTATGATTTAGGTACCGCTCCTACTCGCTTTCGCCTTACACAGTCAACAATTTCCTTATTGAGCTAACTCGCACCTACCACCGGTGCTCTAAATTTCTGCCCTCCCGTCCGTTCGAGTCCTTACATTGTCCTCATTTTTGCTCCAGCCCCGCTCACTTTTGGTTCAGTGGGTGTGAGCTCATGGACGCCAACCCTGGGCCTTCTCCACAGGAGGTGCTCTCCGTGCTTGTCAGCAGGTGGAGTCAGCAGGCCGCAGAGTCCACTGGGAGTCACGGTGCTCTTCCCACCATAGGATTAGCAGGACCGTGGGCAGGGCCGTGGAGAGAAAATCCGGGCCCAAGGGCAAAATTCATCGGGCCCCTTTAAAAAAAAAAAAAAAAAAGTATGAAATTTCATCGGGCCCCCTAAAAAAAAAAAAAAAAAAATATGAAAATTTTTCCTATATTGATCTGTCTCTTTTCCCATTTTGCCTCTCCTACCCCCTTTTTTTACAACAAAAAAAAAATTCTCAAGAAAATCCGGGCCCCCCCTACGAAGGCCGGGCCCAGGGGCAACGGGTCCAGTGCCCCCCCACCCCCTCTCTACGGGGCTGACCGTGGGTGGTCCCTGATCTAGGGATGTCCACACTGAAGAAAAATATCGATATTCGATATATCGATAATTTAAAAAAATATCTTTTTACTAGGTCGATATATCGTAGAAAAATATCGATATTCGATATATCGTTTAAAAAATATCGATATATCGGATATTAGTCCAAATTTTAAAAAATCCATGCCTTTCACGACTTTTGATTACAAGTAAATAAATTAAGGTTATAAATTCTTAAAAATTTGAAGAAATGGTTTAAATTTGTTTTTAAACAAAACGATTGTTTAAAGATTTGAAGATTAAAGATTTAAAGATTTTTCATTAATTGTTAAGATTTAAAGATTAATCGTTTAAAGATTTTTAAATTTGATTAAAATTGTTTGAAGATTGTTTAAATTTGAAGATTATTTAATAATTTGTAATGAGTAGGTAATTATTTGTAAAATCATAGAGTTTATAATGTTCTGACAAAACATTCTGTACATTGCACTAAAATGAATTGCGTGGATCTGCTCACCAACATTAATTAAGTACATTATTAACTCTTCACACATGTGATTGTGAACCAATTCGGTAAAGGGATTAGGAAAGGAATAATTCATTTCAATTATTGAAAGCCGAGGTCTATTAAACATAGTATTTGATTAGAAATAGGTACTTTCAGTAAAGTTACCTACACGTTCTTTGACCCTATTTCTAGCTGGTGTTCGGATTTATGTCTGGTCTCTCTCAAAAATATCGGTTCCCGATATTTCAAAAATAATATCGATATATCGGTGGGAAAAATATCGGCCAAAAATATCGATATATCGGTGGAAAAATGTCGATATTTCGATATATCGATATTTTTTGAGCATCCCTACCCTGATCACGGGATCTCTCAGCTACTGATTGAATATTTTTTTCATTTCTATTCTGATTGGTCACAGGGCTTGGCTGATACCACCATTGGAGGGCCTGGCAAGGCATGTGCTTCAAAGCTGCCCAGAATGAAAGCGAGGTGTTCCACAATGGCAGGAGGACTTGAACAGACACGTCTCCAACCCCTCTCAGGCGATTGCCGCCTTATGGGGTAATCACACTGTCGGAAACTCCCGCCGGCCGACGAGTGGCGATTTACATTGAAATCATGCGCATAGACCGGCGGGGGGGGGGGGGGGGGGGAGCCGCCGGGTAGACGACACCCTCTCCTTACCTCAGCTATGAACGCCGGGCGTCGGGCACCACGTCGTGCAGTACGAACTGCTCTCACGGCCCGACTGATCGCGAGACGTCCGGCGTTCATAGCTGAGGGAAGAAGAGGGTGTCGTCTACCAGGCGGCTCGGCCCTCCCCCCACCGGTCTTTGCCTATGATTTCAATGTAAATCGCCACTCGTCGGCCGTCGAGGAGTTTCTGACAGTGTGTTATGGGGTTATCCCCATTAAGCCCCAAAACAATGGAGTGGTGGACGACAGCTGGCAGTGACTCCAGTTCAATCCCGGTTGAGCAAGGTTGAGTTCTAAATCAGTGACCAACGATGGAAGAATACATTGTGTCACCCACGTTACATATCAGTCGGAGCGCTGATCAGCCTGGTTCGAATCCGGGGAAGAACACCAATGTTTGACCAAAAGTCAATTATGTGTTGTAATACCTGTCTTGATGGTTGACAATTCACCTCTGAACTTTGGAACGTTTATGTGAATCCTAGCAGAGGCTCCCGTGGCGAAGGCGGCCAAGACATCCGTCTTCAACACACAAGAACTGAGGACAAAGTTTACATCGTAAACAACCTCCCTTGGGACCTCGAACCGGGATAAAAATTTTCTGGTGGACCGGTTAAAAACATTTGTCTTCGTTTGCTGAGAACGTAGCTCTTGGGGGCTAAGGACGGGAGGGGGGAAGTATCAATTCCTCCAATCCCCTCCTAGCTCGGGGCGGTGTGATTGTGTCCACCCCCCTCCTCACTACCCCCCAAGAAGACGCATGCGTCTTACCTAATATACGTCTTATCACTGCAGTGATAAGACGTATATTAGGTAATTAGGAATTGGACCTCGACCACCCAGGAGGCAAATGGAGTCAAAAACGGACACTCGGGAAGTACAATAAGCAAGAAGGCTTCCGTGCTGGGGATTTCCCCAAGGAGTGCCCGCAGTGTACCGATCTCCCGACTAATTTACATTTTTACATTTACCCACGTTACATTATATAAATGGCTTACACAATGTATTCATCTACACCATAAAGCTCTATTAATAAATTACAAAGAGAACTATTGTTTTGATGGCTCCAGACGTTATGTTGATCCCACTTCTGATATTATCGAAAAACTGACGAGTTCTAAAGCCAAGCAGATTTACCAGATTAACGCTAAAGAGGGAGTGTTGGAACAATCTAGGCCTTTAAACGGTGTGCTTGGGATCAGTGAACTTCCCCTCCTCGACAACTCCTCAGTGAAGTGGCTCTCAGGAAGTTAAGAGGGTAACAGGTGGCCAAGTGAATTCCCGGAGAACTTACCCCTCCGCTCGTGACACTCCCCCTGGATCCAAATGGCCAATGTTTGGGCAACTGGATTAGCTCGGGTTTTCGCGGTATCGGCGGTGGGTAGATTTGTGTCATCCCGGCAACAATAACTAGAGATACAAGCATTAACATCAGAGGCGGCACGGGGTAAACCGATGGGGGGGGGGGGGGCAGTGTTACCACCCTCGCATTATCCCCTCCTTGTACCGATGCCAGATTATACTGCCAGATGAGGTGCTCGCACAGGTCGGTTCGTGAAATATTTCCACCCCTTATTGGGAACAGATTCACCGTTTGAGGGAGAAGTAACTTTGAAACCCGCTTTTAGTTAACTAAGCGTTTTGCTGGGCGTTAATTTTGTTCACTTGTTTTGGCTTATTAATCTAGGAATCACGACGGGAGTGGAAAATTCTGATTGGCCTCAAAATTTGACACTTTATGGGGCTAAAAAAAGGGATTTTTGAAGGCCGCCAGACGGTCAAATAAGGTGTCGTTTTCTGAGTAATTTTGGAGGCTTAAACCATTGTTTGAGGCCACATCTGTCCAAACGGAAACTTTTTTTTCCAAAATTTCTTCTAACTAGCACACTGACAGCACCACTTTCTCAGACAAGGGGGGCTTGATTCGATCGCCCATTTGAATAATGGATCAACTGATGATTTATTGAGGTAAATTTTAAATGCGTAAAAATCTCCCGTTCTTTGGAATTCTAATTCGACCCCATAGGTGATGAAAATACCTAAAGGCCAATAGTTGGAAAATGTCTCGCCTGAGTCAGGAGACCCTCACAGACTGTTACCGCCAAAAACGGTAACAACTGAATTTTATTGTTAAAAGAGTAGGAATTCATAAATTTAAAAGGGACAAAAGGTGACAGTGAAAAAATGTGCAGTGCAGTGCATAAACGGCTACCAGCCCGCCTCCTCTCCCACATTTCCTTTCTGCCTCCCTAAATTTACTCCTACTCCAATCAAATTCGACCGCAGCGAAGCCCTGCGGCCGTCTTAGAAAATACCTAGTCGGGAAATCCGAAGAACCCGGCTAGTCAGTACGTCAGATCAATCCACCACCAACACCTCGGCTCCGTGAAGAGAAATCGCCACCGCGCCCTCACGTAAAACTTACATCGGCCGATTCACACCCAAATCGGCCCGAGTCCGTTAAGAACGTCCGGTCCCAAACACCACCAAGTGAAGTTCTCCGGCTCCGTGGGAAGTAAAAGCGTACACCCGCGTACCCACGTAAAACCTTTCATAGGCCGATCTACACCCGGATCGGCCCAGCAGCAGGTCGGACACCGAGAGCAGAGTCGCGCAGCGGAAGGCGAACACCGGCGCCTCCACACGAAAGCGGTCAACCGCCGCCCCCAGTCAAGAGCCGTCGACTCATCAACCAGGTTGTAAAAGCGCTATTCCCTTACTATTCCTTCTTCCTAATTTTCCTTTCCTTTTCCGCATTAATCGCTTCGGGATCACCGTCTCCATCAACGATCTACTTCGGCACGATCACGAGACGATTTAATTCTATTCAATATAGAAATCGGCCTTCCGCCTAGAAGAGTAGCACTGTAGAGTATCATATTCTCACTCCGGGGGAAAAACCCCTTAATGTTCGTTGTCTTGTAACTTCCAATTTAACGTCGATTACAAGGCGAATTATTTTATTCACGATTTTATCTATGACCCGAAATCTTGGGAAGGGAAAAATTTCTCGCTCATCATGGTCGATCCATTTATTAATTTAAGCTGACTCGAGAAGGCTTAGTAACATTATTCTTCCACAATTTATTTCAACACTTTTAAAAGATCCACTTCAGGTCTCCTCATCAGCACCTCTGCCGACGGCCTGTCAGGCAGCAAGGTAAACGACGACGGGTTCAGAATCCCGTTCATTTATTTGATTATATTTCTTTTCATTTGGTGATCTCCTAGAGAGATCATTCCAATGTTAACTTTGTTCCCCATTTCTGTGTGGCTGGAGACCAGGATTATTCCACTGTATAACTTCGCTACCACCAATCGGACGCGCTCCCAGCGCCTGAGTCCGATTCCGATCGGCCACTTGGTAATTTAATTAAGTCAAATAATTAATTTCCAACCCACACAGTTATTGGTGGCAACATAGACCTCGCCCACCCCTGGCCAACTCCTATTTGTCTATGGTTCATGGCGCGCCAATGGACGATCACTAAGCTTTGTTTTCATTCCGTTCGCCGTCAAAACCTCCCGTCGAATTTCGTCCGCTCCAAATTTAGTATTTGGTGGGCTTCAGAGGAAACGCTGTTTCAATCAGACCGTAAACACTGAACATCGGGATAGTTGCGCGGATTTGCGCGCGTCGGAAATTGCGCTCAATGGGCTTATCAGACGTAAAATTGGCTGGTAATAAAAGCGTTCCCATTTAAAAAACGCTGCAAATTTTACACAAGGGTTTATTATTCTTTGGTATGGGTTACTTGTGCAAAAATTATTTCTGTGTCAAAATAAAAAATTTTGGAAAAAAATTTTTTTTTGGATTTTTTTTTTCAAAAAATTGTTTTTATCAAAAATGAGCTCCTTTAATGATTTTTGAAAATGTTTTTCCTGCAAAGGTCGTGCTTCAAAAGTTACGAAAACGGGTCCATATTGCAGAAAACCTGTTTCAATTATTTATAGGGCCTTAGGAAAAATATGATATTTGAATTCCGAGGTCTGGAGAGGGTACATGACGTGGGCCGCTTCGTCGTCTTTTGATTGGCCGGGAGATCCCTCTATCTCTCATCTACGCAAGTCAGCCAACTTTACTACGCGAAAAGTCGACCCCAAAAATCGAAAATCGAGTTAATCATTATAGAAGGTCATTCGAAAATTGAGCATCGAGGTTATTATCAAAGAAGGTTATTCAAAAATCGACCCGGGCCGAGTGTTTTTATTCTGATTCTGTTCAGATTTATTATTTAGCGCTCTGGCGGCTCAGTGCCCAACTACTCGACGCCCAGCCTGGCGAGGTGTGACGTCAAATATGCCCGGCGTTCATTTCAAAATCTCTAACATTTCGAAAACAGCTCAGCACGTACCTATACGGATTTTCGAACTAAAAATTGGGGTTTATGGGTTTTAAAGGGTGCTGAATCCGAATATGTTGTCAGAAATGCTGAATTCTGACCTTTTCAAGAAGCCCATTCTTTCTTTTTTACTCGAAAAATATTTAACATCCTGGGATCCTTCAAAAATCCCATTTTTAGCCCCATGAAAGCCCTATAGATCGCAACAGTGAAATCGGATCGTTCCGGGAGCCCCATAAAATGGATTCTACGTCCAAAAATACTTCGAAAACGACACCTAACTCGATCCCATAGCGCCCCACGGGTTTGGGTGATCGGACTGAAAACCTTGCGGGCACAACTAGATGGTAAACCAAGTATTTTGTCGAAATTTCAGATTTAAAAAAAAAATCCCACTGCCCAAAACGGCCCGGACGGCGGACGGCGTACGGCGGACGGACATTTCGGATTTAGAATGTAGACCTCTTGAAACGGATAATGTCAAATTTTGAGGCCGATCGGAGTCGTCGACCCCCGTCGCGAAAACAAAGGTGTATTATTCCAAGAATAATAAACCAAAGGAGAAAAACAAAAATACACTCAAGCCTACGGGAAGAGAAACAGAGAGGAAGAAAAAAACAAAACAAAACCAAGTAAATAAATAAACACCGCTATCCCGGGCCACGCCAGAGACCCGCTAGCTGAGAGTTGGATTATTTTTACTGTGTGTTACCCATTTCTCGTGTGTCGGCGCCCAAGAGTGAGTTTGTGGTATCGTGATAGGCACCCCCAAATTGGAGCAATCCATAGCGCACCCTAGCTTGAAAATATGCCATGTAAATGGATTTTAGGTGCTCTTTAGGGACGTAATCCCGAAGAAACTTCAAGCTGAAAATTTTCCTTATTCAAATTTTTCCTCGGAGAAGTAATATGATCGTTCCAGGACAGGTGGCGGTCGATTTTGAGTCCGAGGTACTTTGCTGACCCGACCTCTTCGATTTTCCTACAAACGCAAGGCTGCCCCTTGCAGCCTCTTTCGTGGATGGCAACGCTGAGTCTCTGATTCTCCTTCACACCATGCTCACTATACTTGAATACCACCATCTGGGTCTTGTTGTTACACACGCACAGACAGACAGAAACCCTATTTTATAGAAGTATAGATAGATAGATAAACCCCTGCCGGATCCGTAGGCGTAGAGGGAGAGCTGCTGATTTCATCCTGTTGCAGTCCACGATCTGAGACCAACCAGATCCCACAGACGCTCATGCAGAGAAAATTTACGTTGGCCGTGTAGATACCTACTAGTTTGGGATATGATTAACTCGAACAAGAGGCTGCTTGAAATGTAAGCGAATCAACTGGGAAAACCCAGGGGGGCGAATTAGCGAGTAGGTCTGATCTTATTACGTTCACATCGGCAGGTTGCGTCTACCATCCCACTTCTGATGACGACCTCATCCCCCCCCCCCCCCACTTCTGATGCCGTTAAAAACGAATTGGCTCATCTCAACTGGGGAAACCCCCCGTATGTGGCAGGCGGGCGATTAGCTTCACCATCGCGAGGCGGTTAAGATGATTAAAACACGAGGCGAAGATAAATTCTCAACCTGGAAGGCGGCGAGGGGGCGAGTTTTCAACCTGGTGATATTTTCCACCTTCCGAGCTTGGGAAGGTTCTCTGGCAAAACCTCAACTTGAACCCACCGTGTATATCCGAAGATATCAGAAGTGGGATTGAGCAAACATGGAACAACGTCTGGAATCTTCCAAGTCTGATTGTGGATTTACCATCCGTGGGAGGAGTCGAGGCATTTGAAAAAACCCTCCCCTCCCAGCCGAGACATGTCAAGTAATTATTTTTCAAACTTTCCTTTCAAGCTTTGCTCCCCCCCCACCCCCCGGCCCTTTTTTCGTGCCCAACTTTCACCGAGAACCTTTTCTGCTCCATTTCCTACGTTCAGGTTCGTCTGGAAGGAAAAAGACGTTTCCGGTCGGAGAACGATAGAAAGGAAGAGTGCGGAAGAGGGAGTGAAGAAAAGAATTCAACGGAGGAGGCTGCTTTAGAAATTGTTTAAAGGGTTCTTTTTTTCCATCCCCCGCAGAGGGTTGGAAGTTGTATCAGGCATTTAGACTAGTGGGAAACAACAGGAAATTCCGTGAGCGAAGCTGAAAATGGCTTTGAGCGCGCGAAATGCTGTGTTCAGGGGTTCATGCGTTCAGTGTAGTTCCAATGACATCGCCCACAGTGAGAAATTTTTGTAGGACAAGAATTGAAATTGATATCACAGAGTTGTAATGATAAATCAAGAATCAAGAATTTTTTATTTGCCAAAGCCAAATAATGACAGAGCAAAAGTCAAAAGTTAGAACATACAGAATAAGCTGACTGGTTGTAGAGCCGATTATATTGACTGTAATAATGGGAATGACAGAGAAAATAGCATCAACTCGACTGCAGATGTACAAAACAATGAATGGCCGTGCACAAGACAATTGCAAGAAAATACATGACAAGACAATGAAGACTAATTCACCACAGGCCATTTGATCTTGAAAAATTCCTCTAGAGAATATAATTCTTCTTTTACCAGGTGGGACTTCACGTACTTATAGAAGATTTAGCTGGTAAATCCCGAACATGGTGGGGTAGGGAGTTGAACAGACGGGAGCCCACCTGTATTGGGTCGTTCTGTTGGGCATTAGAGAGGCGGGTGAAAGGGATGATGACATCACCCCGGGAGCGAGTATTATGCTGGTGCGAGTCAGCAACCATGGGCAGACACAAAGAATTGGACTTTACTTGGTTTAACACAACCAATACATAAGTGCTAGGAATAGTAAGAATTCCTAAACGAGTGAAAGAGCCCCTACAACTCTGACCCCATGATAGATTGGCCATTATTCTGATGACTCGCTTTTGAAGTTTAAATATGGTTAAAGCATGATTGGAATTGCCCCAAGCGATGATACAATAGGAGGCTCTACTGGCAAAGCAAGCATGATAAACCGAAAGCAGGACCTGGTCGGACACTATTCCTTTCAATCTCCTAACCATGTAAATAACAGATGATAACTTAGGCGACAATACCTCAACATGTGAAAGCCACGAGAGACGATTATCCACCATCAAACCCAGGAAATTTACCGATTGATCCAGGCGCCTGTTTAGACCCAATTCCAGAGTCTGGGTTTTACTTTTGTTTAAAATTAATTCATTGGCCGAGCACCAACTTTCGATAATCTTTGATCTGTTTAAAGATTCATGCCTAAGCTCAGTACATGAAGCTCCCCTCGCCAAGCTAGTTATATCATCAGCAAATAAAAATATTGTCTTCGAGTCTGGAAACTGATAAGCCAAGTCATTGATAAATATAAGGAAAAAACATGGACCTAGGATACTTCCTTGTTTGACACCACAGGGTATAGCTACTTCCTGGGAAACACAACCGTTGAAGTAAACCACCTGCGACCACCCTTCAAGAAAGCTCTTGATGAACAAAACTGATTTATAAGTAAAACCATAGTGGTCGAGTTTTTTGAGAAGCAGGTCGTGCGGCACAAGATCAAAAGCCTTCGACAAATCGAAGAGGCTGAGCGAGGTGTGTTGTTTACTCTCTAATGCGGAGTATAACTGAGAAATCAGTGAGATCACAGCTGTGGAAGTACTACGGCCTTTGCGAAAGCCAAACTGCTGAGGATGGAGCACATCATGGTCAACCAAATGCCCTAAAATTCTCCGCAACATGACCCCCTCCATAACCTTCACCAAAGTGGGCAACTTAGAGACCGGTCGAAAACCCTCGTACTCATTGGAACTCCCTTTCTTAGGGATGGGAGATACAACAGTCTTCTTCAAGCAGTGGCCTACTATAGATGAAGCACTTATTAATAAGAAATGTCAGCGGCTCAATGATGAGACTCGCCACTGACTTAAGCGCGCGCGAGTTTATGCCCAAGAAGTCCGTAGCGTTGCTGTTTCTGAGAGCCATAACGGACGCGAAGACTTCCTCCACCGATGCTGGATGAAAAGCAAATTCAACAGGCATACTGGGAGCACGACTCAGAAACTCATCAAACTCCTGAGCCGACGACGGGGAAGGACGCTGCTGGAAAACGCTAGCAAAAGAGTCACTGAAGCCTGAGCTATTCAGATTAGAATTCTGATAATTTTTTCTAGATTTGTAATTCAGTACCTCATTTATCACCTCCCAGCAAACCTTGTGTTTGTTTGAAGCTGAACTTATACGACTATCATTGGACTCGCGGGAAGCTCTGATCAATACGCTCCTAAACTTATTTCGACTCTCATTCGCTAATATATTGAAGTCGGGATTTCCAGAGGAACGAGCTATGTCCCTAAAATGGTGGTAACGGTCCCGTAATTCCATGGATTCCCGAGTAAAGTGGTGGTATTTCAGCTGCCTCTTCTTTGAGGCCGGTTTAACCCGATGAGAAACCCAAGGACAGGCCACATCGAGGGCCGACAATATAATCCTCAGAAACTCCTCTGTAGACGCCTCTACGTCATTGGCCTCATAAACTGGGAACCAAGAAACCAATGACAACTGATGGTACAGAGAGAGGATGTTTTCAGGTCTCATACGTCTGAAAAGATTAATGACGGGTTTCTGAGTAGGGATACGCTTGAATAAACGAAATTCAACTCCTTGGTGGTCACTTAACCCCACAATGCTTACTGCGGCTCTGTACCAGCCGACACCAAAATTGGTTATAATCACATCCAGGCACGATGGCTCTCCGGACTGGCCCGCGTGGGGACGACGAGTGAACTCCCTCAGAGTAACCTGAAGGCCGAAACTCCCGAGGAGGTCCTCGAATACAACACGATTTCTGACAAGAGCGGAGTTCGCACATGAGGACTCGAAATGAATATTGAAGTCTCCCATTAGGAGCAGCAAACGGTTAGGGGAACATAGTATCTCAAGGACAGCCCCCATGGAAGAGATGAAATTGTCAAAGTTACTTTGGTAGGGAGGGCGGTACACACAACAAATCGAAAGGTTGAGGGGGGCCACATGCACAGCAGATACCTCACAGCAGTCTTCAATAATTGAAGACTGCTGTCTTGAGACTTGCTAGAGGTTTTGTCAATTATTGACAAACCCTCAATATTATTGAGGACAGAAAACCCTACTTCTTGTCTCATCAGAATTGCAGAACCACCACCCCTTCTTGATTTCCTAGAGAAGGAAGATGCCAAAACATACCCTGTGGGGGTGTAGTATCCAATCTCCTCAGGCCTGCACCAATGCTCCGTCACTCCCATACAGAAAATATCGTGGCGCTGCTCTAGCAAAAAATTCATTTCATTAATTTTTGAGCGAATACCTTGGGTGTTGAACAAAATAACTGTTATACCGTCATCAGTGGCGGCAGAAGCCACGTCGTTCCTACACGGTAGTTGTCAAATAGGTTGAGAAACATCAGATGGGTCAACTGAGAAAATACCAGACAAATTTTGTTCGTACTGTAAAATTGAATACTTGATTCTTTTCCCAATGATGTCTCTCGCTACATAATTATAAAAGGGGTTGGAAGGTTTCGAGAGAATCATACTTTTATCATTAAGGCTCAAGTCTACCATGCTAACAAACGAAAACTTAGTAGCTAGCCCCGATAAAAATGTATTGAGGCGACCAATCTCCACATTAACTGATGACCAAACTGGGCCAACAAGGATCTGCAGATGGAGGGTCCTGTGCTGTTGGTCCCTTGACTACTAGTCAGTTGCTCTTTGGCAATGATTCTGCTGGTCCTACCGTCCTACTATGCTACTGTGCTCCTCTTTGGCTATTAGTCCGCTCGTCCTTAGGCTATGAGTCTGATGGTCCTATGCTTCTCTCTTGCTATGCGTCTGCAGACGAACATGTTCGTCGATAGGCTATGAGTGCTGGTCTGCTCGTCCTACTCTGCTACTGTGCTTCTCTTTGGCCATGCGCCTGCTGATCCTATTCTCCTACTCTGCTACTGTGCTTCTCTTTGGCTATGAGTCTGCTGGTCTTCAGGCGATGAGTCTACTGGTCTGCTGGACAAATCTCCAATCCTGCTCCTTTATGGCTATGTGTCTGCTCGTCCTTAGACTATGATTCTGCTGGTTTGCTGGTCTTACTCTGCAAATCTGCTTCTCTTTGGCAATGAGTCTGCTCAGCTATGGTTCTGCTGGTCTGCAGATCCTAGTCTCTTACTCTCCTACTGTGCTACTCTTTGGCAATGAGAGGTCTAATTCTGCATGGAATATGTTCTGCGCAAGCCGGATATGGATCCAATAGGTCACAATTTTTGTAATTTTCACAATTTATGGGCGGCCGCCATTTTTGAAGGTCCTCACTTGGAAAGAGCAGAGATCCACTTTTCAGCCAGGAAATTTTCAGAAAAACTACCATCACAAATCATCGAATCGGTCGACCATTTTGGACCCCGGTGCCCGGGCTGTTAGTGTTGACTACTGGTAGAAATGTGGACCAGGAAAAGGACTAAAGTCGGTACCAGTGGTCGACATGACTTGTCATGAGCTGACATGTGATGGAATACTGATGAAGTGAACCAACTAAATAGAGAAACATCAAGTAATTCCTGAGTGGAACGAGTTCATGTTTTGAGGAAGTTTAAGTTAGAAGTAAGTAATACGGGTTAACAATATCACCTATGTGGGACACGATACTCTGAATTAGACTAGCCAAAAACACAGTTCACATGGTCCGATGTATCGGTATAATTGGTAATTCCTAAGAAGGGCGACCGTTCAGTTATGGGGTCTTCTTGGGGAAGATGCTTGAGAGTCTGATGCTGTCACGACCCGTGTCAGTCCTGGATTCCGTTGACTACTTCGATAAGGCGCAGCATGGTTTCAGAGGGAATCGGTCGACGGAGACAGCCCTGGCCGAACTTATCGATTTTGTGTGCTCTGGTTTAGACCAGGGACTTCATGTAGTGGGTTGTATGGCCAATCTAGCAAAAGCTTTTGATGTGGCATCACACGACGTTTTGCTCGTACGTATTGGGATCCAAGGGATTGCCAACGAATGGTTCCGTTCTTACTTCTGTGAGAGGCCTTGGTGTGTAAAGATAGATGGTACCCCTCATCCGTCCGTTTCAGCCAGCAAAACCCTCCTAAGATCGGTTCCGTCCCCCAAGGCAGCCTTCTGGCCCCGGTTCTCTTTCTGATGCTGGTCAACGACTTGCCTTCTTCGCGTACTTGTTTAGTAAATTTCGCAGATGATACAAACTTTATGGTGGCTGTCTCCTCTAAAACTGAATGTGTCCGCGTGCTTCAACTTAAGGCCCAGACTTTGAAAGAATGGTCAATGTACAATAAGCTCCTGCTCAATGAGGCCAAAACGAACCGCCTACTGTTCTGTCTTCGCAAGCTTCGGCCAGTAACTTCCGAGCAAATTGTGCTCATGACCTACCATGGCTTCTTCATGTCTAGAGCGGAGTATGGCATCCTTTAGTAGGGTTCGAGGGCCAACCCCGAAACCATCTTCCTGGCCCAGAAATGAGCAGTCCGGGTCCTGCTGGGGATATCAACGAGTTCCTCGAGCAGAGGCCGCTTCAGATCGGAGGGCCTGTTGACTCTCTCATCTGTTTGGATACTGGAGGCCGCGCTCCTCTTCTTGAGACATCGTGACGGATTCAGGACCGGTTTGATCGCACGTGCAACACAAGATCTAACCAATCACTACTCCGTGTACCATCTGGAATTTTTACCTTTACCTACTAGTTGGTCGGCTTTTTGGCTAGGAGAATATGAGTAAGCCCAACACCAGGTGCCACAAGAAAAATCCACTTCAGGAAAATTACTCTTCAAATCAAGAGCGATTGATAATTTCAATAAAAACACAACGGCTATTGCAAAAAGGTTTTTAGGTGCTAAGTGTAGAATAAGTAAAACGACCATTTTGTTTATCTTAGCCAAATGAATTCCTTTCGGAGCTCTTAGCAAGTCACTTAGCGGGCAAGTGGAGTTTTGAAAAGGTCAGGGACGGAGCTCATCTTTCACGTGGGAAGCACAATTTTGGTTATAAGATAAGAAGGGCGTTCTATCTTGGCACCTCAGGCCCAATATTCCTGGGTGACAGGGCCGTCAAACATAATCTTGACCCGTTTCTCTCCCCCGCCGCCGACTCGGTAAACATGTGAAAATCCTCCGCATTGAGCACTTTTGGGGGGTCATTTCCCAGGTCAAAGCCCCCGCAATGACGTCATCGCGAAAGGACCCACAGACGAGATGGCGGCTTTGAGCAATGGAAAAGAGCAAATAGTATCACGTTTTTCATCTGCCATGAGGCAAAACAGGAGTCTCGTGGGAGTCGACCCTTTTTTGGTTTATTATTCTTTTTTCTCTTGTGAGGGAGTTCTGCTAATGCTGCTCCAACAAGATAAAACAGAGGGTTCACTCCGGCTTACGTCAACGTTCATGTCAAAATGCTTCCACATGATTAACCGGAATAAATCCCAATATGGTAGCAATATTCTGAATGGGTTTTCAGGCCTTCGCTGTAGCTGGGTTGTTGAAGTTCGCCAGCGTGATATTGAAGGACTGGGGGTAGAGGTTGTGGGAAGATCCAATCAGTTAAAATGACACCGCAAAACTACGTATCTTCGCACGTAAATTAAACTCTGGCACAACCAATCGAATGTTTCTGACGCTGTCCCCTTCCTATTGGCCACGCTCAGATTGGCGCTGATTCATTCACTTTTCATTGCACAACCCTGTGTCATTGAGTCATTGAGGTAAATGCACCTGAATCAACACCTTCACATAAGAACAAGAAAGAATAAGAATTAGTACATGGTTTGTGCTTATCAGTGGCTGTCCTCGATCCGTCACGGTGTAAATAAATAAATAAATCTTTAATGCCATAACATCAATGTAACAAAGATAGGCTGACAAACGTCGGAAGGAAACAGATCATCGCGTGTTGTAATATTCTTTTTCAATCAAAAAGTGAAAGTGAAAATATATATATTTTTTCGACAGCTGGAAGTACCCTAGAAGAATAAAGAATAAAGATGGCCATCCTGGTAGTCCTCTTCTGGCTAGATCTTGAATATATATATGGTCTGAGGTTCTCCCAGGTGGGACCTCAGACCCCTTCTACTTGCTTTTCAATAATGAATAAGTAGTTGTTTTTTCCTTAGAGAATTGCAGGATGACAGATTCATTTGGAAGGAGAATCTATTTTCTTTGCATTTCCCCTTCTTTGGCCAACTTTGAAGATCAGTGGTTTTCCCCTCGCTAGCCCCCCTCCCTCCCCCACCACACTAGAGCACCCTTTTATTGTTGTTTGGTGAATATTTCATTTAGTGGGTGATTCACAGATAAAGGTGAAAAACGCTCCTCCATGAGGGGGATGGGGGGAAGGCAGCGAAAAGAAACAACTCCTCCCTCTTCACCCCTTGGCGGCTCCTTAAAGACCCCGCCAGACACCCCTCTTACTCAAAACTCGCCTTGTTCCTAGTTTTTGAAAAATTTTTTTTTTAATCAATTGGGCCACTTGAGCCAACTTTTGGGTGTTTTCAGACTTTTCTCGTTATCTACTCGCCGACCCGAATTCGTTGAGATTTGTTTGAAATTTGACCGACTTCTAGATGTACCTACCATAGAATAGAGAAGACCAAAAAAATATTGTTCTCCTCCTCCTCTGGCTGCAGCTCCAGTAGAGTAGAATGTTCTGCGTGAAGCACTTGATTTCCTTCAATATAATAATATATTATAATGAAGTGCTCCTACGATATTGATTCCAAAGCTTCCCCCCTTCACACACAAACACAAACACTGGAACAACCCCTATTTTTCCATTTCCACCCCCCCCCCCCCCCACTGATAACTCATATCAAATTCATTAGCCAAGTTTTCGTCAAAGTTGTCTCATCTTCAGTTAATCCCGGGCTGAATGGACCTGTTGAATGGAAATGATTCTAAAGGCCGAAACCTCCGAATATCTGGAAGCCGCAGTAACGTTAATTACCCGAACCCAATTCAGAACAAAGAATCATCGCCAAACCCCTTTCTGAAAGTCCAACCTGTTTCTCGTCTTATGCCTCTTGATTGGGAAGTTGATCAAGTTCGTTAAATTGAGGATCATTTGACAAAAGAAAAGACGCTGAGGGGTGAGAACTTTCGAGTTGAGATGGAAAAATCAGTATAATTATCTTTCTTTTTTTCTCTCTCTCTTCTTCGTCAGATTTGGCTTTTCAATTAGTAGAACTTTCCTACTGGGCTAATTGCCAACCGGTTCTGCCTCGCTCGTACATCGAAAGGTGTTGTATCTCACAGGGACGTCTCTTTCCTGCATAACTGAGTCAGCAGATCCAGGTTGACCCCGTCATTTACCAAGTCAGCTTTTCGATGTATGTAAATTGACTATTTGACGATGTTATTTAATGCATTAAATTGATTGATTACTGGATTAATCAATCAATCAACGATTTTATTTGGCCGGAGTTTAGACTTCGAAAAAATATTCATTCAAAATCTAGTTCTCCGACAGAAGGCGATTTTCCCCTTCCCCAAAAGTTGCGTTTTTGTTAAATTAACATTTGTATTAAATACAAATAATATTTGTACATACCTATTATGTTTTTCAAAAAAATCATTAAATGGGGGTTTTGGAACCCAAACTGAAGGAGTCGTTATTTTTGAATTACACCTGTTCCCCTAAGGCCTCGTGTTACTGGGTTGAATAATTTTCTAGGAGCTGGTCAACGGACCCACATATGGTACAAATTGACTTCCTAGTTCAGAGCGTTCGAGCTGAAGACGGGAATAAGTCTGCATCGAGAACTTCATTAATTACCCCACATGTGGATGAGTTGCAACTCATCCGACTGTGCGACGAGTTTGCGGCGTGTGAGTTGCGGCAAAATCGGGAAGGGAGGGGGGGGGGGGATGGGAAAGTTGACGGTCGGAAACGGTATTTAAAGTGACAAAAGCTGCGTCGGTGCTCAACATCTCTAATTCAAGTTTCCTCCTGCAGGGAGCCGCGGAAGGGGAACGTCCAAGTTTCGCCGGCTAAAGTTGTCTCTTCCGGGGTTTCGGGGGCGTTTCGAGAGAGTAAGTCAGGGCGAAGGTCGGTGGAGCAATGGACTGTAGAAAGGTGGACAGTGATTTTTTTCAACTTTTAGATTTTTCGATTATTTTGGGCAAAAAAATCGACTAAAAATCGAGGAAAAAAACGTTGCCACCTGTGGTGTGTATTGCTGCTTGTGACTATATGTGCTATAATATATATTATATTATATTATATGACTATGTAGGTATGGTTAACAATATCAGATATAGATTCTTTGCTTTAGTACTGGGCAGGGCTCGAAATATCGTTCCGCTCGGTTCCCCCACACCGTTCCATTCCCGAAAAGGACGAAAAATTAGAGTTTTTAGGATAAAGTTCCGTGAGAACGATGATATAAGGAACAGTATTATATCGTTCAGGTGAAGAACGTTCTTCTCGGGGACGTTTTTAAATTTTATTTATTTTTGTTTCGAAAAGAACCGTTTTTGACCTTAACGATAAAATAATATTTTAATTAATAATAACAATATTATTGTTTCTCAGATTTCGTTGCACTTATGTTGTTATGATCCAAATTTTATGTCCAAATTGCCTGTATCGTACATTCACGGGATTTAGGGGGACAGGGTGGCCCCGTGGACAGGCGACAGCGTTTTGCCTGTTTACAAATCAGTCGAAGCGCTGATCAGCCTGGTTCAAATCCGGGGACGAACACCAATCGCGATGGCGTCATATCTCATATTATGATAACCTCGTATCTCAATCTTTGACCTTTTTTTTTTTTTTTTTTTAAATTGCATTTTCTGAATGAAATCCTCGTATCTCACCAGCCAGTATTTGAATTTTGGCGGAAAATGCATTTCTCTGCCATCTAGCGCCCTTTTTGATAACCTCGTATTTCGGTCAAGGATAACTTCGTATCTCGATTTATTCAAAAGATACGAGGTTATTATTGTTACTGTTCGAGACAGCAGTTCCTCGTCCACCTCCCAATCATCCTGCCATCTTCTTCCAATGAGTGGGGAATTAGTCTCTGCATTGTTTATTCTGAAGCTCATAATAAGTTGGTGAATGAAAACAACCGGTTTTACGTGCCGATCTCGAGTAATAAATCCATTATTGTGTGATATGACTATTCTAAAGAAATGATAACCTCGTAACTTGTGTGCCTAGCTTGTGTGCTTTGTGGGTTTTGTTTACTCCTTTTGGTTTATCTGAAAATTTGACAAAACACTCGGTTATTCAGCATCGCCTTGAGAATCGAACGTGGGGGGGTTTTTGTTGTCTAACATTAGTAGATTCGAGGGCTGAATCGTTTTTTAATAATTGAGGCCGTGGATTCCAAAACTGTCCGATTTAGCAATTTTTCAGGAAACACGAAAAACATGCCTCAACTCAACCAATAAGCCGGGAGACGCGATTTCTTTTGCATATGACATCACAAAATGAGTGCGACAATTTTGAACTAATTCAATTAAGAAGGGAGCCAGTAAATTGATATTGAAAAATGAATGTAGACAGTTTTGACACGAACTGTCCAACGGAGAGAGTTTTGCTTCGAACTGACTCATGAAAGTAGAAAGTTTTGGAACGAATCTCAAAGTTTGGGAGCCAAAACCAGTGGAAAGGAGACTGTTTTGCTTGATTCTGAAGTCATTTTTCGATGGAGCGCGGGGAAATGCTTCAGAAACCACTGCTAACTAGATTTGGCCGAAAATGAATGTAGGCAGTTTTGGAATCCACGCCTCAATTAAAAAAAAAAAAAAATTATGATCGACACACCCGACACCAGCAACGTTTTTCCAAAAAACTATGCCAACTGACCAGGTCTACAATGTCCGAAGAAAATATTTTTGGAAAAATTGAAAAAAAAAAAAAAAAAAAAAAAAAAATTCTCTGTTGGTTTATTATTCTTGGAATAATACACCTATGTTTTCGCGACGGGGGTCGACGACTCCGATCGGCCTCAAAATTTGACATTATCCGTTTAAAGAGGTCTACATTCTAAAGCCGAAATGTCCGTCCGCCGTCCAGGCCGTTTTGGGCAGTGGGAATTTTTTTTAAAATCTTAAATTTTGACAAAATACTTGGTTTACCATCTATAGATAATTTTTAAAAAACAACTATAGTTGTGCCCCGCAAGGTTTTCAGTACGATCGCCCAAACCCGTGGGGCGCTATGGGGCTAAAATGGGGCTACGGGAGGGGTTTTTGAAGGCTTTTAGCTATGGGATCGAGTTAGGTGTCGTTTTCGAAGTATTTTTGGACGTAGAATCCATTTTTCGGGGTCCCGGAACGATCCGATTTCACTGGGGCGATCTTTAGGGCTTTCATGGGGCTAAAAATGGGATTATTGAAGGATCCCAGGATGTTAAAAATTTTCGAGTAAAAAAATAAAGAATTGTTGAAAAAAAAAATTTTGAAAAAAAAAATCCCAAAAAAAAAAATTTTTTTTTGAGATGAAGTCCAGAGTTTTTTTTTTTTTTTTTTTTTTTAATTTTTTCATTGACAGAATTAAATTTCTGCACAAGTAACGTATATCAAAGAATAATAAACCCTTGTGTAAAATTTGCAGCGTTTTTTTCTGTATGTTTGGTCAGATGTAGGACTTCGAAAAAACGGATGTTGCGTCCAAAATTACTCGGGAAACTACACCTTATTTGACCGCCTGGGATCCTTCGAAAATCCCATTTGTAGCCCCATAGGACCCCCACGGTGAAATCGGATAGGGCGATTGCAGAGTGGGCCCCCTAATCCTCACCCCCTGTTGTAGACTGGGCCCACATAATGTCATCTCACCACCTAATCCCTTCCTCAGTTTGGAGATATAGACTGGGCCCACCCATCGTTAAAGACGAAAAAGTGAAAGTATACAATGTATACTTTCACTTTTTCGTCTTTAACAGCAATGTCATTGCATACATTTATTGCGTTGTGAGAGATCACTAACGCCGGTCATATCACAACAAGCATAACTATTATAGCAGCAAGCATAACTATTATAAAAACTATATTATCCAAAATATCACATTGAGTTTGGTCGTCGGTAAAACATCGAAATTATAGGTATAAAAATTACAAAGGACTGTAGTGATTGCTGACTATACATACAAAGCCACGGCTAGATGAGCCACCAGAGAGGTATTTTTGGAGGTGTTGGTCGATGAACTGCTGTCTTTTTTTGGGTTTGTGAATTTTTAGTGGACGGTGTTGGTGCATTTGCATTACTATTGATTGTAATTAATATTTCTTTCTGAAATGCCAATAAAACTTGGGTGAACGTGAAAATATTGGGGTGCGGGCTTGAGAACTGTTGATTAAAATGGGCGTGAAATGACTCGCAGGCGTTCGTTGTCAAGTTTAATTCCGAGGATGGTGAAGCCCACGTAGATGGGGGGAATTTTGATTTTCGCGTGGCGTAATTTTCGCGTAGTTTCGCGTTCAGAGGCTTAGTCCTGCGAGGTCGTTCGGCAGCAATAATGTTAAAGCAGGGTTGGACGTGTTCAGAAACACCAATCCGAAAAACGTCTTGAGCCATTTCCCATTGTCGTTATGTTCTTTGCAGTCTGCTGCCGAAGCTAGGTTTTGCATTTTTCGCCAACAAGATTGGCATAAATGAAAGCGGCAGCGGTACCATCTAAGAAAACCGCCGATGCATTTGTGAGAGCTTTCAAATTGGTCATGCAAGAAAAAAATGAAAAGTTCATTTTCGGCGTCGTTCACGAGCACGAAGTCCTCTTCGTTAACCTTATTCAGATTTGAAGATCGAATCACGTCAAACACATCTTGGGCGGTTTTTGGTAGGGTTGGTAGGGATTTTCGCCGAACATCATACATGTTCCTTTTTATTCTTGAAAGGTCCGAGGTCTGAAACAAAAAAATTCTTCCAACAATATTGCTAGGGCAGTCATCACTTCCGCCCAAATCCTCTGACAAGCCTCATTATAACCCGGGACAGGTAAGCCCTAGGTGGGGTGAAAGTCATCACTTCCGCCCATGGCTCATTAGCCCATGGCCCACCAAAGTCATCACTTCCGCCCCCTTCACGAACTCTCTTTGGAGAGGATCCAGGAGAACACTCAGCAGTAGGCTGAAATGGGCAGTGCCCCTTAGCGCTCAAATCCCTCTGGGTCGAAGTTGTTACCACACTTCATTATGACTTGCAACCCGGACAGAATAGTCTTTTGCGCCCGTGGCTTGGGGACCATCTTGGCAAGCCTTGAAAGCTCTTATCCAGCTCGGCACCAACATTGCAAGCCTTGGACAGGTCTGGAAAGCTTAAGACCAGCTTGATAAATCTTGGAAACCCTTTTCCACCAATATTATTGGCATGTCTCTTGGCTAACGTGGAACCACCATGCTACCACTGTGTTTTGGGTGAAAACCCCTATTGATGGTCTGCACATACCTACGTCATAGATTATTGGCAAACAGTATTTGAACGTTTCCTCAAGTTTAGACTGACTGATCACAGGCCTACTTTGAGGTGGGAGATAAAGCTGTTGGAAGGGCACGACCTACGAACTTTTTTATCGACTTCAAAAAGGCTGCAAATATTGTACACTACAACTAACCTGTAAAGTTTCAGTATTCTGCGCATTCAATAAAGATCGCAATATTTTGGCTGGCCTCTCTGAATGTTGTTTCTTCAGCCTTCGCTGCACCGCTCAACACCTGTCTCTGGCGATCTCTTTCTGACAACGGTTCGTGGTTGTGAATGAAATTCGTGTCCGTGATGACGTGGTTGTCCCCGGTTGTTTTGACTGATGCAACGCACAAGTTTTTGGCATACGGACTTTTCTTCCCCGGACTTTTCTTCCCCGACATTTCGCCAGCCTAGGACTTTTCTTCCCCGAACGGGAAAACTGAAAAAAGGTAGTTCGAGGTGTTTTGGGTGAAAATGTGAATGTAATTATTGGCCTCAGATAAGAAGCGCTGTCGAAACAACGAAATAAATCCTAAATAAGTCCTCTTTGTACTTGACTGCCAGGCCAAGTTCTTGTATAAACAATTTTGTGTGTGTGTGTGTGTGTGTGTGTTATAAATTATAACATTCAGTCATTAAATGACTCTATATTTCTATAATTCTATTTTAATTTTAATTTAAATGTAATTTTAGTTTTACTTGTAGTTATCATCAATTTAATAAAATTTATAAATAAAAATTAAATATTTAATTTTTATTTATATTTATTAATTTCATTTTAATTTATTTCTTAATTCATTGTAATTTATTAATTAATTTAATTTAATTTCATTTTTATAATTTTACTTTTTATATTTACTATATAACAATGATTTGACTTTTTACGTACTTGAATTTTCCGCCATCTAGGTACTCTGACAAAGGTGGTAGAAGCATCCTTTTATATCGACCGACCCGAGGACTTCTTTCGCGGCATTCATTGCTACTTTTTCAAAGTCGATGTGGATGACTTTTGGGCAAGGGAAAATATTTCACTCATTTATTATTTTTTCGGGGAAGAAAAGTCCGGGGTTGAATGGTCCGGACTTCCGTCCTCTGGTGAACGGCAAGTGTCAAATTCGGGTTGTGCACGTTGAGTGAGCCCAAAATCAACAAAACATCTCTTTGCTGGAAGATTTTGACGTCAATAGAAGTGAGTAAACAATGAACAAGGAACTTGAACAGGAAAGTCCTCTTAAGGGAATGTGGGTGAAGGTGAATATGAAGGTTGCGTCTCGCCCAGCTTCCTACACAATTTGCAAGTAAAATACGCCATACTGGGAATTGCATATTTGATAAACGAGTAGTTTTTCATCTTGTTTGAGCGAGACATTCACCAAAAAACTTCCAGATATTTTAATAAGTAAGAACTGGTGGTATAAATCCACACCAGAGCGTATACTATAGTTGACGCTCTACACTGAGAGAAAAAAAGGGCCTATTCTAGGTTATTTTTCGATTTTTTTCTAGGTTAAATGCTGCCAACCTAGATTTTTTTTGGTTTTCATTCTAGGGTGGAACAATTTAGTCTAGGTTGAATATCATTTAACCTAGATTGAAAATACTGGTGAAGTTACCTTCCTAAAAATGCAAACAACCAAGATTTAAAATGCGCCACCCCCACACTTTAGTTCTAGGTTAAGTTCACGGTGTGTGCCGCCGCCTCCATCCATTTACAGTCTAGGTTAAAAACATTAATGTCTTGGTTGTCTCACCCTGGTATTCAATGTTTTTCACTTTCATAGACGGTTAATTTACCATAAAACGAAAACGTTCTCACCCCACCTCAAACAATTTGCAGCCATGGCGCATTAACCTAGAACCCTTTTTTCTCTAGGTTGTGCCCCTTTATTTGCGAGGTTGTTTCAATTACTATCCCTGTTGTACCAGTTAAATTTCTAGGTAGCTTCCTATTCTTTTCAGGTTGGTCCTAATAAATTACTAGGTGGTCCACTTTTCTTTCTAGGTTTGCTCCACTTCCATTGCAGGTTGGTTCTATCAACTTCAACTGTCTTTCTGGGTTGTCTCTGTTTCCAACTCAGTACAAAAATTTGAATGTGACGTCATAATATGACTGCACATAGTGACAGAAATTAGATGATTAGAATTTATTTAGATGATTATTTACCCCACCGGGTAAATAACAGGGGTGCCAAGACAATGAGAATTAACGCCCACCGCCTACAGTGGCACTCTCCGCGGCCGCTTAGCGTACCGTAGAAACAACCTGGAATTTATCGAATGAATTACAATCACTGTTGTTTAAACCTAAAACTATTTGTGATACTACGGTAGTTTTAACCGAGACTGAAAGTCTAACTTTTTCTTCTGGGTTGTTACCTAAAGTAACAATCTCGCCTTTTAAATCTCTCGGTTGTTTTCAGTTGTACAACTGAGTCTTTAATGGAGGGGAATTATATGGAAGGTCAAATCATTCAATTCTAGGTTACCCCAATTAAAAGTTAAAGGTAGGTAATATATTTTCTAGGTCTTCACAATGTCAACCTAGACCAAATGTGAAGTTCACATTTAGTCTAGGTTGACACTTTTTTATTCCAGGTTGTGGTCAGAGGGCGGGTAATAACGGATTAGGTTGTTTCTATATGGGTCTAGGTTGTATTAATATTTTTCGATGTTACTTTAACCTGGACCTATTTTTTTCTAGGTTGAATCAATTGATTCTAGGTGGTTTCAATTTCTTTTCGAGGTTATTTCGGATTTAACCTAGCCACTTAAAAAAATCTTTTCTCTCAGTGTACTTATGATGTTGACACTCCTAAATCTTGTCGGGTAGACAAAAACAAAAGAAACAATCGTTCTACCGCTGATGTGGTAGGTATATCTGGGCCAAGACATAACCCAAAACAAAAAACCATCCGTTCAAGTCGGATGTTTCAAACAGAAATTCGTGGGAGTTCAAAATATCTTTAATTAAAAGTAAACAAAAACCCTTCACAAGTCATGGAAGAAAAGTCCTAGAATCCAAGTTTTTACAGCAACTACAAAGAAAAATATCCTTCATCATTTCCTTTCTTGACCTATACAACAGAATGAATGACGAGAGAAACTCACCGCCAACCTTGTTTCTCCAGTAACCAATTCTCGATGTCTTTTATATTAAATATAAAAGACGGCTTGGCCTGTGCCATGTTGTGAACTGATTGCAGGTGCCCAGTCCGCATTGCGATTACGGAATGAGGAGGGGGCCCAACCTACACACCGCATTATCTCTCTACGTCGAAAAATACTTCGAAAACGACACCTCACTCGACCACATAGCCGAAACCCTTCAAAAACCCCTCCCGTAGCCACTTTTTAGCCCCACAAAGCCCCAAGCTGCACATACCTGAATTGTGTTCGATATTTTCCATCTTCTCTCAAGTCTGCACAAAACATGGCTCAGGTGGCTTTTTTCCTTTTCGAAGGGGAGGGCACCCCCAAAGGGAAGTATATTTTCCTTTTGATCTCCGTTCTGGCTTTATAGTGATGAGACCGAGTGGAAAGTGGCGAAAGGAGAGAAAAAACTTTTCTGTTTTTATTTCTGTCCTCGCCCGAATTTCCCTCCGTCGAATCACTGCCTGATCAGTTGGCCCCGAATTGGATTCCGAGGTTGAGCAGTGACCGCGGATTTGATTTATTCCCACCAGCCTTCCCCTCCGTTGATCCCACAATAAATCACTCACCTCAGATAAATGTCACGTCCCCGATACGGCCGTTTTATCACTTTTATACAGGAAATCCTCTTTCACACATGAAAACACTATCGGCTTCTATAGCTGACACACGCGGGGTATTCAAAGTGCCCAAACAATTGGTGAGACGGCAATTGCTCGAATGGAGGATTCTGGTGGTGGTTTTAACTCTGACGACGACCACCAGAGTGGCATACCAGCGCTGTCTGGTGGTCATTCCAACATCTTTGCAAAGATGCAAGAACTAATGTTTCAGCCCATGGAGGAAAGGAAAGGAAAACTCACTAGATTGGACCTCATGTGCCGAAATCGACGGTGGCGCTATCCCTACGAGATTTAGTGAATTAAGGTTCGATGGGTACATTAGGCCCTGTTTGAAGGCTCGAGGCCGCGGTGGCCAGGGGGTCAAACGCCTGATTCACACTATTGATTGTGACTCCCATGTGAATATCTGAGCTTTAATCAAAAAATCCATTACAAGATTTAGGGCCTTTAAGAATTTTTCTAGGCCATACTTTCATACTTAGCTGATAAAAAGTGCTAAAAGAATGACAAAAATCGGAATTTCCCCACATCTTTCGCCAATATCCCATTTTGTGCCGCATGAAAGCCCCAGAGATCCCTACAGCGAAATCGAATCGTGCTGGGACCACCAAAAATGGATTCTACGTCTAAAAATACTTCGAAAACGACACCTAACTCGTCCAGACAGCCAAAACCCTTCAAAAACCACTCACTTGGGGTTGGGCAATCAGGCTGAAATCCTTGCAGGCACAACTATATGGTATACCAAGTATTTTGACAAAATTTCAGATTTAAAAAAAAAGCCTACTGCCCAAAACGGCCCGGACGGCGGACGGACATTTCGGTTTTGGAATCTAGACCTCTTGAAACGGATAATGTCAAATTTTGAGGCTGATTGGAGTCGTCGACCCTTGTCGCGATTACATAGGTGTACCTATTATTCCAAGAATAATAAACCAAAATGGTAAAACGATGAAACTATGGGGATGAAAAAATGTAAAGAAATTCGTGAGAGGTGAGATACGAAGTACTGATAACCACCACAATAACCTGGATGCGCAGTAGTGAACAGCGCAGGTTATCGCTGTTCGTCATTGCGGCATTCCGGGAAAATATTTTTTGGATGTGTACAGCCAGCTTCGAAAGTGCTTCAGGCAAAACTAACTTCTTACCGCCAACTGGCATCGGCCAATCAGCAGATCGAACGCAATGCCTGAATGACGCAATACCGCGAGATGAGAACCCTGCTTTAGATTACACCAAAGAGTGCCATTTCTTGAGTTCTAGGTTCGCGAAAGTATGGCGTTGAAGCTTTTTTCTTTTAAATTGTTGTTATGGGTCTGAACAACAGAACTTTGAGGGTGACCAAAAAAAACTCGATTTTGGTGTGGACATTCCAGTTTTTCACCTACAACTCGAAAACTAAGCACCGCAGAGAAAACGTTTCAGATATAAAGTTGAAGAGCTTAAAATTCTGCGTCTAATGACCTCCTTACACGTTAGAATCGGTTCAGCCGTTTAGCCACAATCAAGCGTCAAAAATAGTCGATTTTTTCCAAATTGGCTGAAAAATAGGATTCGCTCATGTTTCAACCCCTGTGACTTATGTAACAAAATTTAAGTTGTTGTTTATATATTTGTGTATTTATATTCGACAGTAAATCGAGAAAACCTCGCAAGTCCCATTTTTGGTCAAAACGTTTTTTCTCTTAAGGGTTAAAGGATATGTCATGCCTATGTCGTCGTTGATCCTTTCTTACGAGTTATTTCACGTGCAGGGCGGAAGTCTGTATACCTTTCAGAAGGGTCTGTATACAAGTTTTTCCTAGGCTTTACAAGGTTTCCCAGTGAAGAGAGTCCTAACTTACAAGTATTTCGACCATAGTAGTGAAGTGATTCACGAATATTGTGAGACACTGATTATTATTGTGTTTACTAAACTTCAGTCCCTATTCGAGCTCTTATTCTATTATCATAACTCAATTTTATTCCAACATTACCAAATCACCGCAAAAAATGATTTTAAACTCATTCTCAGTTAAAACTAGGATTCTAGTATTGCTCATATATGAGCTATAGCTGTGAATTCAGTTTTTTGTGTCTCCTGTAAAATTTAGGAAAATGGACTTATGAGGTTTTCTCTACTTGCTTTACATAATATGTATGGAGAAAACCTCGTAAGTCCATTTTCCTAAATGTTACATTATGTTTTCCTAAAATATTATTATGATTGTTGTTGAAACTATGTTGAAAACACAAAATTGTGTTTTGTTCTGGAGCTAAATTCTGTTTTTAGCTCCAGAACTATTGGGTCAACAATCAACTTTGACAGGTGACTTTTAAAGAAAATTATTTTCTTTCACTTTGATAATAGTGACTTTTGCCTTAGAACGCATAGTTTCGGAGTTATACGCAAAAAACTGAAAACCGTGCAAACATTATGGGGATTTGGGTAAACGCATTCATTACCTACCGATATTTGTTGGATCTCTTCAGATTCAGATTTATTCCACGTCGATATCATTTTCGCTACAGACTATAAGAACACGTTACTGAGCGATTTCACCCAATATTCAGTTGCACGTTCATCCCCCAACTCCCACCTTGTTTGACATCTGCAGAACAGTTCATTCTAGCGGTAGGTTTAGTTTAGACGTTGACCACCACTGTCATCCACTAACACTATCTGGTGGTCACCTCACCAACTGTGCGAGAACTCTTATTTACAACCCCAGGTCAGCCGGTTATTTACTCTGCGACCATTTCCAAACGCAAACTTGCTCCGTGTTAATTAAATACCTCAATTAATATTCCGGTGTGAGTCCCCCTAATGAAAGGAGGGACCGTTTGAGACGTTAAACTTGGCAGAGAAGCCGTTACAGAGATAAATCTCAATTATTCCAAGTCCTAATCAAAGTGGATGGGACTGCGGGTGCTTATCGAAGTCGAACCCCTTTGTAAAATTCAGAGACAGAGAATATTTCGCCTCGACGGTTTATTGACTGGAGGGACCGCGAATTTCCCTCGGGCAGGTCTTGTCGCCCTCAGGAGCAACTCCATTTTTAGGTGCAGTATCCACGTTGCAAATCAAGCAACAACAAAAATTTTCATTTTAACAAGTAGCTCTTATTTGAAATGTCACGAAAAGGAGGTGGAGGGTACAGAGGGGGTGGAGGCAGTTCTCGGGGGTACAGTTCGTCGCCGCGTCGGCAGCCGCAGTATCATCCTCCGCCACGGCAGTCGGCGAAGCACACGAAAGAGACAATCATCGTGCGAGAGGCTCCACGCAGGTATGGTCAGGTTATGGCGGTGTCCGACGAGTGGGGGTCATTTTGGGGGGGCATGTCTTGGTTGAATGTCAGAGCTAAAACCCCAACAAACTCCGTATCTCCGCCTGGCACGGGCCAGACAGTGACTTCTTGGTGACTGATTGAACACTGGCTGAGTTAGGCAGGCTGACGTGGATCAGGTAGTTTGTTGTTGCTGGCATGACCTTTTCCATTAGCGATTGGAACATAGCTGGGCGTTACACAGTCCAAATAATCTTGTACGTTATAGTGGAGCCCGTAAAGACATTCAGCAAGAACCAGGGAGGCGAACTGGCTACCGCCTGGCCTCACCTCCTGCCAACCATGAAGAGTAGGGGAGGGGAGGCTTTCCATCCCGAGCGGGAGCTTCAGCAGCAGATTCTGCTCTACTGCTCCTCACGGGGAAGGAATTAAATACCTGGGAAGATAACTATTGGGAGATGTCGCTCATCCAGCTGTCATCCCCAACTAAGTCCAATGCTGCCTGCTTGTTGGCTGTTGCTGCAGGGGGCCTACAGGGCAGAAAACGCCTCTCAACGAGCAGGAGACAGTAAAATGCCCACAATAGGGACAGAACTGGCGGAACGAGATTAAAATCTCCCCTGGCGGCGTCCTATTACACTAAAATTCATGTTCAGGGTGAAAGTCAACTCTTCTGGATGTTAATGATGAGTCAACAACAGAAGAAGAAGACGTTTTTCAACACCCGCCGTTTGGGAGGTGATAACAGTGATAACGGGCTTTGTCAGTTAGTACAAAAAACATGATCGTATAAGGGGACCATCTGGTAAGTTGTCACCTGGATTTATTATTAGCCTCATAATTAACTAGAACGAAGCCGTGGTCAGATTTCAAAAAAGTGAAACTAGCTTATTTTGGCAAGTGTTTTTTCCCAAAATGGCAATTTAGGGGTGTCCAGGTTCCTCAATAGGGACATAGCTGTTTTGGCCGATTTTCGATCAAAACGTCATTTCAGCGTGTTTTAATGGGTTTATATAGACGAAATCGCGGTTTTGCCGAACGTAGTGAGCCCTCTCTTCGGACTCGTTTTGTTTTGAGTGGAAATAAGCCGGTGTTTGGGTCAATTTGCAAGTTTTCAGCCCTGCCGAATCGAATGAGGACGTCTTCGGCCGTGGACTCGCTCATCTCTCCACGATACATATGAATATAGCCACCACGTTGACGGTATTTCCCTACCTACCACCTGTAAACCGCTCACCATCATGTTTCTGTCTTTTCAGCGCCATGGCTCCGAGGCTGCGCAACCCTGAGAGCTACGATTTTGATAAGGGTCGTAAAATGTAGTTTTTTCTGGGGCAACCCTTTGTATTTATATGAAACGGTTTTTAAAAAAAAGCATAACTATGTCCCTATTGAGGATACGAAGGCTGTGGAGCGGTTTAAGCTATTAAAAAAAAAAAAAAAAAAACGCTGCAAATTTTACACAAGGGCTTATTATTCTTTGATATAGGTTACTTGTGCAAAAATTATTTCTGTGTCAATGAAAAAAAGTTTGAAAAAAAAAAATTTTTTTTTGATTTTTTTTCAAACAATTTTTTATTTTTTTATTTTTGTTTCAAAAAGATTGTTTTTTCAAAAATTCTTTATTTTTTACTCGAAAAATATTTATCCTCCGGGGACCCATCAAAAATCCCATTATTAGCCCCATGAAAGCCCGATAGATCGCCACAGTGAAATCGGATCGTTCCGGGACCCCCTCAAATGGATTCTATGTCAAAAAATACTTCGAAAACGACACCTAACTCGATCCCATAGATAAAAGCCTTCAAAAAACCCTCATGTAGCCCCATTTTAGCCCCATAGCGCCCCACGGGTTTGGGCGATCGGACTGAAAACACAACTAGATGGTAAACCAAGTATTTTGTCACAATTTCAGATTAAAAAAAAAAATCCTACTGCCCAAAACGGCCTGGACGGCGAACGGACATTTCGGATTTTGAATGTAGACCTCTTGAAACGGATAATGTCAAATTTTGAGCCCGATCGGAGTCGTCGATCCCCGTCGCGAAAACATAGGTGTATTATTCCAGGAATAATAAACCAAAAGTGTGTCCCTATTATGGCACCTGTGAACTAGAATAGGGACACTTTTCAAAAATAAAAATAAAATACAAGGAATATATGTTTACCCTTTCGCAACGTCACCCAGTCGGGAATTCTGTAAGGAATACGTACCAACCATAAAAAGTTTGAAAAACGTACTATTTCTAATGGTTAACCTGCGAAAACCTTCAAAACCGTCCCTATTGTGGACATTTTACTCCCGTACTTATTGTGGGTACTTGCTCAAGTCCTCCCTTACACTGTAAGGGAAAACCTCAACCTCCAGGACGGCCTTCCAGGACCTGTTCCTCGCAAAGGCTGGATAACTCAGAAGCACATGCTTTGCCGACACTTCAGGGCCGCCGTACTATGCTGCCAGGTTAGTTGGGAAGTCCCCATGGCCGCTCAGTGATCTTGTACTGCCACAGTCTTCAGGTCCACACAGTACCGAGCTGCACCTCCCAATGTGATGAACCCTTGGATGCATGGAAGGGTGTTAGAGTCTTCTTTAGTCTCCTTATTCAACTGCCTGTTATAAATGCAAAATCTGGTGGTGCCATAAGAGAACCAACAGAGAGATCTGCCTGTGCATATGATTTTCTTGGGAAGCACGTGGATCTACCTTTCTTGGGAACCAACAGAGATCCGCCATCTGCAGCTGCATATGCATTTCGCCATCGCCATCTCCAGATCTAGATCTGTCATTTTTCCTAGAGACCAACAGATAGATTTGTCAATTACCCCTTGATTTATCATGTCCCGTAACAGTTCGTTCACATGCTTTTGCTGCGAGTATGGGATTTGGCAAGGAGCCTACATGATAAGCTTACGCCACCAGTGTCAATTGAGTGCTGGATGATTAGGGTCCATCATAGTGTAGAGCCATATTCCTTTAGCTTCTCTGCAAGCGCATCCCACTTTCGTGAGCCTGGAGATGAATCTGTCGACTGTGTGGGCAGCAGCCAAGACTCTTCACTATTTCCTCTGTTGATCTGAAGGGCCTGCTTTGCGCAATGCAAGTCGTGTCGTGCATGCATGCCCAATGGCCCTCACAGACGGCGTGGTTCATCTTGAACCAAGCATCCAGGCCGAGCTAGCGTGGGCACTTTGGCTGTGTTGCTGTGCTGACAGCTGACCCAATTCCATCCAAATCCTATCCACACCAGCTCGGTTTAGAAAATGAATACAACTTGAATTGGAGTTAAGGTCAGTGAGGCTTCAGCTCAATTGACAAGTTTACGCTACAAACGTGTTGCTAATCCTAATTTCCCAGATCCAGCAAACCGCCAGGCCTCAATGGAGGCAACTTGAACCCCAATATTGTAATAGGTGTAGCCTTCTCATCATCAGAGATTATCCGCAGGCAACCCGGTTTGTTCGGCACGATGGCAGCAACTGCCGGCGGAGTAGCGGTCGGTTCCGCTGTAGGACACGCCGTCGGCGACGCCATAACAGGCGGTGGCGGCAGATCCGAGGCTCAAGCGCAACAACCGCCTCCACCACCAGCACAGTACGGCCCTTCCGAGCCATCGGGGCCCTGCGCCTGGGAAATCAAACAGTTCTTGCAATGCGCTCAAAACTACGACCTGTCCGCCTGCGAAGGTTTCAACGAAGCTATCAAAGCATGCAAGCAGCGAAATGGCATAAAATGACGTGGCAAGCTTCAAGTAGTCTACTGCTCACTACAATGACAAAACCCCAATAAACTTTAACCACGAGATTTGGTTTATTATTCTTAGACTCGAGACACGTAGATTCCAAAATCGAAATGTAAAACGAACTGTTCGAGCATTCGTCTACAGTCGTCGGTCAAGCCCCCGACAGCTTCAAGTCCGCCACCAAACTAAGTTACAGTCAACTTCACGACCATTTCCCTCCGCGATTGACTGCCTGGTTTCAAGTATAGGGAAAGATCCCGGAAGCTCTACAGATAATGTTGGGAGGAGAATGGGATCTGGTTAGGGTTTCAGGTCACCAGGACTGGGCTTATCGTCCGGAGAAGGAAGTAAGTATTCATCACCGATTAACTACGGCCTTTTTTTAACCCCCGGACATCTGGTGGAGCCGCACAGTGTTCCAGAATCCTACTTAAACTCGGCTGTTTCATTCGGTTCCACTTTTGTTAACCCTAAAAAAGACGATTTAAGACGAAGTAGTCTATTTCCACGATAAAAATATATAAAACTTGTAGACGCGTTTCGGTTGATTAGACCATCATCAGTACAATACAGAATGAGGAAGATGTGAGAAGTTACTTATATAAAAAAGTGAAATGTGCCTTCTGATGGGCCTGGCATTAGAAAGGTGGCATGAAAGGAGAAAGGTAATGTGAAAGGCAAATAAGTGAAAGGAAGACTCACAAGAAAATGTCAATTAACGGGGAACGCCTGATTACATCCAGGTCCTACCTTACATTTTGTTAACCCGTATCAGTATACTATAGTTGACACCCCCCCCCCCCCCCTCAAGGTGAAATATACAGCGGATTTTTTTGGGGGGGTTTTGGTCAGCTAGATTTGAATTCTGGACCACTGTGCGGCTCCACCAGATGTGGGTTAAACAAAGGTCGTAGTCTAGGGGGTGTTCGAGGGTGCTGAATCCGAAAATGATAGCCGTTTTTGTTAGTTGGTTCGAATAAGGCCTTGTTTTTGAATTTCTTTGGTTTTTTGGACCTTCCTTTACACTGAATTTTCCAGTAATCACCGATTTTTCAAGTAAAACACACACAAAATTTTGAAAAAGATTTCTTGAAAAAAAAAAAAAAAAAAAAAAAAAATTGAAATATAAAAATCAAAAAAAAAATTTAAATTTTTTTCATTGACAGAATTCAATTTCTGCCCAAGTAACCTATATCAAAGATTAATAAACCCTTGTGTAAAATTTTCAGCGTTTTTTCTTATTTGCCTTTCAGAATTGCCGTATGTCGTTAGGTAGGTGCCAAGAAATATTCGAGACCCTCCAAGGAAAAGGAAAAAGCTAATGCAGGTGTTGATAGTGATGATGATTTTGGCCTTGGAAATATGGAACTTTGATGTCTCATAAGAGATCGATTGTGATTTCCTCTTCTTAGATCACAATCGATTACACAGGAATAGTACATTACACGAATAATAAACCATAATCGGCTCCAGAAATTTCAAGAGTGAGAATACGAAAGCAGTCGAACGTCGCTGGGCGGGTTGAATTGGAACAGTTGCAAAATTTCCCAAACGGGAGAAAAACCGTCCAACCGTGAAATTGAGCGTTTGAACCTAACCGTAACAGATTTTCGGGGTGAGAGCAAACAAAAGTGTCCTACGATAATGCGAAAGCCCTTTTCATAATTAACGTCGTATAAATAACCCACGTTGAACAGTCGGAGAGGAACGGGTATTGAAACTCGAACGTCCGTGAAGTCTCCGGAGGGGTTTTTGCGGTCAAGATGAAAGGGTGGATCATCTGTTACCGTACTCTGGTCAACCGTTTGAAACCCACCCGAGTTGATTCAACCCCTTGACGGGTCACGAGGTGGGCGGATGTGATGGATGATGAGAGGGTGAGTTAACCTGAACGATAAAAAAAAAAGCTGTCACTTCGCAGAATCATAAATCTACTTCCTACCGTACAATAGATTTGGACAGGACATTGACACAATTCTGCTGAACAGAAACCTCACGCGTAAATTTGTGTTTGGAATAGAAAAAAAAAACGACGTTATTTGCCACTATAAATTGATTCTATGCTCAGTTCAAATTTACTTCAATAACGTTCGATTCACATCGCGGGGACTCTCTTAAATTTAATACTGAATTTAATTTTCATCGTTTAATGATTCGTAAAAGCCTGCCTTAAGTCCACAAAAAGTATGGGGCAAAAAGCAAGTCCCGTAAAGTGGGGCTAATTGAGAAAATTTTTGCATACTAACACAATTTTAGGTAGGTTAAAAAATTATTTTTAACCGGTTCAATTTTTTTTTTTTTTTTTTTTATAGAAGGGCGTCTGAGCTACATTTCTTCGTTTTAGAAATTGAAATCCCCCTGGAGGGGAATTTTATATATTTTAAAGTGAAACTTTTATTACATCGTCTCAAATTGTTTCGTCTGTGTGTCGTTTTCCGTCACATCACGTATGTAACGTGATGTGGAACAGCTGTGTGCAACGCAATGACAATTTGCCAGACGCTTGTGAACGCCTGACGTCAGGCGTTCGTGAATGCCGAAATCCGCTCCACTGCTGACGCGTTCACGCATTAATGGATTGCCGGATGGATGTGAACCCTAAAACGTGTCCGTCGGTTTTCGCGCGGGCGGATTGATTCTGTGAGGATCTAATAGGTAGGAAGATCTTAAAGTAATATTTATGTATCTTGCTTTTTTTTTTTTAATCAATAGGTATAGAAAACATCTAAACTCAAGAATTTCCTTCGAAATCCCGAGCACCTGGGAGAATCTTGAATGGTGATCTAAGGTAAGTTTTGGATTTCTCTACCAGAAGGTAATTCCTATAAATTAGCGAAGAAAATTAACTCTTACAAAATTTGTAAAATAACTAATAACATTTGTACAAAATGTAATCATTTAATGATGGATGGATGGCGCTAACGGAATTTTCCGGCCCCCAAACTTTGAATTAAATATTTTAAAACTAAAATTGCAATTAGATATTAGTCGTTTTGATTGAAAGAATTGGAGCAAAATAGTCAAGTATCATGTATGTTATGCCGATATAAAAATGTATGGATGAAACGAAACGAAACGAAACAAGGGAATTTCACCCTGAATTTTCGTCCGACTGGCTGCTGCCGTCGCGGATGTCGTCAGCCGTCCTCTCAATGAGGATCGAAACTTGTCTGACGATTGCGCTCATGGCTCCCCATTGCCTCGTCCCCCTGGGCTGGGAGGAGTTCGCCGTCCGATTGAACGCAGAAAATACTTGTACCGGTGAACCCCCCCCCCCCCCTCCTCCTCACGCGGTACCCATCCAAGTACTAACCACGGCCGACGTTGCTTAACTTCGCTGATCGAGGGAAACGGTAGTTTACCCAACGCCACACCGGACGACAAATTTATGTATGATTCAATCTATGATGTTGAACGAAGACTGACACGCACTCAGCTTACCAATACTGCATTACAAGACAGTCACCTGAAAAATAAAAACATAAATTAATATAACCGATTCATTACAGGAACTAAAACAACTGTTTCGTGTACATTATAATATAATGTATGGAATGAAATCATCCGCAGAAAACCACCAGTGATCTTCAACAAAAATCCATTTTAATACATTGAAAGGTTGATCAGACGAACTAAAGACGCCAATACGAAATAATGTAGAACAAGCCGCTCCAATATAAAAACAAGGTTTTTATATGGCCTATGTTGTGCCTAATCGCATCCTAGATCATTTTTTTTTTTTTAATCCTTGTCAAAATCCGTTCAGCCGTTTAGGCGCCTACAAGGCACGACACACACACCCGCACACAGAAACCAGATTTTATAGAATTACAGATTGCTCAAGAGAGAATTAGTGACCTCACGAAATTGGTTTATATGCTAGTGCGTTAACATTGGAAGCAACGATGCACCGAAGTTTCGTGGGAAGTGCAATGTTAGTGAGTTGCTTGGCAGACGAGGCTGACATAGGCAAGACGAGAGCGAGTGAAGAAGTGAGTCTGGTGATGAGAATTGCAGATGGAACAAGGGTTACTTGCATCAAAGCGATTGATCGTTCTGTGCAGCACAATACGGCAGAAGGAGGGGTTGGCACATCTTACTTGAGCCAAACGTTTCTTGCTGTACAGGGGAGCCTAACGCCCCCCGTCAAATACGGAGCACATTCGCCAATCCCAAACAGTGCGCTTCTTCTATACAAAAGCCAGTGAGGAAGTGGTATTCCTGTTTAGGTCAGCTTCTCGTAAACGCTTCTGGCTCGCCTCTAAGAAACACTCTTTCTTCTCCCTAATGGCAAGCGGATTACACAACCAGTGATCGCCTAAATCAGCCCTGTCCAGAAACTCCCTCAACTGCAAAGCCTAGTTGAACTTGACCTCGGTAAAGTGAGTGGAGAGCTCACACAGCCTTTCGAAACAGATCCTTGGGAGCCTGTCTGACGGCATGGCTACAAGCTTGAGCCACCAGCCAAACATAGCCCCGCCTACCAAGAACTTGCGAGTGCATGACATGCACATTGTGCAGCGGCAAGAACGCGACGAATCGGTCTGCAAATTTGTGGAAAATATTTTCTCACCTATGGGTATTCATATAAAATGAATATTTTTTATAAAAAATGGGTATTTATATAAAATGAATATTTTATAAAATATTCAAAAATGGTTAATTTTGGAGAACTTTTATTTTTTTAGTCAACCTCTGACGTGCCCCAAATAATTTTGTATGCAAATATTTCACGATATTTTCCTAATTTTTGAATTGTCAACCCAAAGAAGACGTCGAACCGCTCCAAAAACGATTCCATTGGATTCAGCATAGAAAAATACTTAATATCACGGCACATGGAGGAATAGAGACTCTATTCCTCCATGATCACGGCACGTTTTTTTCGGATATCGATTTAGAAAATTAAAAATGGAAACGTGTCTGGATTATTTTTTTTATCGATAGAAGGCGTCCGAATAATACTGAAAATGGTGTTAAAACACAAACTGCAAGTTCGTACAAATTTATAAAATTTGTGGAAAAATTGCAATTTGAATTTTGGCGGAAACCTGAAGTCACCTCGTATTGGTCGACGAGTTGGCCACCATTAAAAAAACTAAAAACTGAAGGATCGGTCACGTCGAATAAGTTAATTTATATCACGAATAAGTTGAGTCAATACGCAGGATCACATTCACAACAAAGCGAACACGGCCATTTTCGCGTTACTCCAGTGTCACTAGTGCCAAACACCAAGAAAATCAAGAAAAAATGTGAAAATCGACCTGCACTCTGGTGTCTTTGATTGGAAACCGGAACCGGTGTAGGTGACATCACCTACACCGGTTTTTGAATCGGCCAGAACAACTTAAGATGATTATAAACTATGTGAAAGACGTTTTGTCATAAAAATGACATTTGTTTCCCTTTTTGACTTCTAAAAACATGGTACCGTAAAACGGGGTTGGTGGGGTGGGCAGAATGATTTTTGTGTCCATATTTGTACCTATTACCTGATATTAGCGGTTGCTGCGGCTGATAACTACACTAACGGCTTCCAGAGGTGTTGCCTACCACAGAGTACAGACAATAATATCAATTTCGAGTGCTGTTGTGGTTTAACCTCAGATAGTGTTATAAGTGTGTATTACCAAAACGCCCAAAACCCGTAAACTTCCAGTTGTGCTGTTTATTGTGGATTCGCCAACCCAAAGTGAGTATTTTTTGCTGATTATTTGACCATCTGGCTTTAATTTCTCGTTGGAATTTTTTCCAATATCTCCATTCTAGCATTTGCAACGAATTTTTTAAGATTTCATGGGCTAATCAGTAGGTAACATTGTGACAGGATCTGGTAATTGGTGGGTAACTTTGTGACACCCTATTAACGGTTGGACTTTAGTTTCTGACTAGTTTTATGCGGTCTTTGAATGAATGTCAAACATTTTAACGGGGAATTTTGCTTTTTCAGGATGCCACGATTATTTAACCCGAAATTCGGGTGCATTTCCACTCCTAATTGATTTTGATTTATAAGCGCGTTTTTTCCGTTTTCTCCCCACTGGTGCGAACTAGATCGTCGCGGCTGCTGAACATTCATCTTTCAGCTCGCACAAAGAGACCGTTTTGTTGAAGCGGTCGCCAGCCTTTGGAGACGGCACTTGTCGAAGAAGTTTAAACTTGCGAAGTTATTACAATACGTTTTCACTAGAAGAAAATAGCTGCCGAGTTTCCTTACAATATTTTTCAAAGTTGAGAACTCATCAAACTTTGTCTCGACATTATCGCTAAACGAGTCCAATTTAAAAGGAAATTGGATCTACTTGAAAGATTCATTTTAAATATGAATTCCTATTAAGATTGTAATGAATTCCTCATCTTAATAGGGTCGCTAGAACTTCATAAACCAGGTTTCACGATTGAAAAGTGTCTCTAAAAATTGTTTTAATGGGTGTTTCTCTCTCTCTCTCTCAACAAACAAAAAAAAAAAAAAAAAAAAAAAAAAAAGCATAAGATGAAGACTTTTCCATAAAATGAAGACTTTTGGGACCTCTCTACTTCTGTGGGTGCCATAGACGTGAACCATCCGTTGGCGACCAATCCTTCTTCTTCTTCTATACAGCCCGCAGTGTTTTCTCAATCGCTCCAGTCTTCAGAGAGGCGAAGCCGTGGGTCCTTCTCTGGACGTCCCGAAGCCACGAGAGTTGTTTGCGGACAATACCACTTCTTCCTTCAATCTTCCCTTCCAGAACCAACCGCTGGAGTAATCTCCTCTGAATACGTGGCTGAGGTATCCTACCCGCTGTACAGAGCTTCTTAGGTTGTGTCCGAGGCCATTTCTGGCCCATAACAACCTTTCTCGTACCTTCTGCTCTCTTTCATACCCTAGGGGAAGTGCACTCATGTTTCTTCAATCTTCCCTAGGAGGAGTACAGCAGGCCCTCCTGTCCCACCGTTCTGGTGTGCCCAGGATGGACCAACGTGGAGGTGCCGGGTTTTAAATGAGGACTTATCATTATAAAGTGGCTCGAAATTCTTTGGGACAGGAGTCATCGCAGACCTACCTTCTATCCCTCCTCTTCTTGTAACTAGCAGTTTTCGGATCATGTCTGGTGGAGGGCGAGTACTTCTACAAAATTTCCTCCCCTCCCTAAAACTAACTCGACTAGCCTAGACAAAAATAACAATCTGAACATACATACAATTAGGGTTGAACATCGATGTTCGATGTTATCGAAACATCGATGTTTTGGCTCCGATGTTCGATGTTTTTACCATCGATGTTTAGCTAGTCGATATTATCGGACATCGATGTTTTGGAGCCAACATCGATGTTTTAGTTCGTGGTTAGGTTTTCTGTCTTCAAATTTAGTTTTCATTGAAAGACAAAAACTAAAGGAAAAATGCTATACATGGCACATGTGCGAGCCCATAGAGGCGCTTGGAATTTTCAAAATGAGAACATCACACGATGGAATTTTGGTCGCTCTTCATGCGGCAAACACCAAGACCAGGTCCAGGACAAGTAAAACGGAAAAAGAACAAGAAGGAAGGATCGATGTCGCATACATGTCTTTGTTGTTGTTTTGTAAGTTGTTGTGTGTCGTCCTGCTTTCTGCTGTCAATGTTTTTTGTTATTTTTAGTGTTCAATTGCTTTGAGTCATGGGAATGAAAAGTGTGTGGTGGAAATATTTTATTCCGGTTGTCAAAGGATCTGCAAAGTGCAATTTGTGTAACGCCTCAGTAAAAACTTCGGGAAATACGAGCAATTTAAAATGCCACCAAAATAATGAAATAAAATGCCGCAAAAGTAATGAAAAAATCTCGTTAACGAGCTTGGTTCGTCTAAGATCAATAATTTTACCCTTAGGTCCTCATGGTAAACAATAAGAATCGAGACTATAAAAATAATTCCGGCTATTTAAATAATTATACTTAGGAGATCGAAAAAAAATCATTTATTGAACATCGATGTTATATCGGTTTTATCGATGTTTTTGGGCCGATGTTTTTCTCACATCGATGTTGAACGTCCGATGTTGACATCGATGTACATATCGATGTTTTGCTCTCGATGTAATAACCCTACATACAATGATGCACACCAAACTTGAGGGGACCCGTAGGGTAGTCGAAAAAGAAGGCGAAAACAGGGTAACTTTAGGAACCTGCCCTGCCCTTAATACTGGTCCAATCTGGCTCAAATTTTTACCACATTATCAGAACATAGTCTACTCAAAACGCATGGCTTAGTTTTTTTTTCTAAATACAATTCCCAATTTAGCGCGGAGTTTTCAAAATTTGGTCACTTTTACCCAATGAGTTATGGTCGACACGGCCGCCCCACGAACGTTTTTTTCCAAATGTTGAGCCTTGGAAATGTTCCTTCCTTCATGCTGAAAATTCTAAAAAAAAAAAAAAAAAAAAAATCGAGTCAATATCTCAAACACAGCCCGAGAAACAGGTTCCGAAAGAGCGGAAAACATAACTTTCGGGAAACGCGAAAAAACCAAAACCACCTACGCGACGGGCGCTCGCTTGATTTGATAAGTGTTTTTTCACTATATTTTCTCTCATGTCGAATTTGTGGCCTCCATTAGAATATTTTTGAGACAAATAAATTTTACTACAACATTGACAAGAAGTTTACAACTTTGATAGGAATGAAAAGAAAAAAATAGACACATTTGATAACAATGTTGTCATAACATTCTCCGTATTTTCGCTGTTCATTTGAAGTTTTGTCGTTCGCGTGGCCCAGTTTGTTGTCGGTTTTGGAAATGCCTCGATCTAGCAAAGTTTTCAAAAAAGTCAAGAGGATCCCTCCTCATTTGCGAACACCGAAATGTGACCCAGATAAGAAAGCCCCATGTCAACAAGTTCCACCTCTTCGAGAAATTCATCCTTAGAGAAGAAACTCTCAGCAGGGTTGGAGGACGATGACGATCATTACACTGAAGATATTTATTTATGATAATATCATATTATCATAATATGATATTATCATAATATCATAAGCTAGGAAGAATTTGGAAGACAGATTCGAAACAGCAGAAGGTGAGCGGGCTTATGCAGCGGGAGCCCACTAGCCGAGAGGCGGAAGCGGCTAGACTCAACTTTGACGCGTTATTTGAACGGTTTTTAGATAAGGTTAATTAACGTTTTATGGCTCATTTGACGCCAAATTTATTGTAGAAACCAAAACAAACGTGAATTTTTTTTTCAATTTTTCGACCCTGACTACCGGGTAGTCACTACCCTACGGGTCCCCATGAAGACACATACGAGGACACACATATCACAGACATTTTCCCTAATCTATTCCCTTTTGCGCACCTTTCATTCACTTCATTCATTCTAGACCAGTGAGACGGGGGAAAACCCACCGGTCCCGCGCCCAACCCTTCCTAAAGTCCTCCTGGTCTTGTAGGGTATCCCATTCTGCTGGGTTTTCCAATGTCCAGAAGAGCGAGAAGGCCCCTAAAAATAAACAGAAGGGAAATCAATAGAATGCCAAATAAATAAATCAAATTCAAATTAACCTATCAATATTCTGCCTCGCCAACCGTTAGGTTCCCCCCCTCCATCCTCATTTGCCTCCTAGCAAGGTACTTGTATCCTACCATCAGCCTTTTCACATCCTTGAAGAGCTGACGATCCTCCAGGCCTGCTCGGCACAGAACCTCCTCTGGACCCACGAGATCCAAAACATCCTACGGAGGCGCCAAATCTCAAAAGCCTCCAGGCTACCACAGAAGTTGATTTATTGGTCAACATTTATTTTGTCATTTAGGCCCTTTGTCCCCAAAATGCTTCAATTGGAAATGAAGTATTGTGTAGAGCTTCATTTAGTGCTAACTAGGTACGGTAGAAGCTAATAATCTTTTCGTCGTTCATTAAGGCACGAGGAAAGCTGATTAACGACGTTTTCTCCGAGGGGTTCGTCAATTTCGGCCTGTAAACCCTCCACATCCTCGGAAAGGGTCAGTTGAAAGATCGGCGAGGCTTGGGATTCGGCAGAGAATTCTGGGAAAGTGGATTAGGGGGGGGGGGGGGGGGGACACCGTCAGCGGGGAGACTAATTGGAGCGTCAGTTTTTAATGAGTGAATTAGCCGGGAGTTTATTACGAGAGCCGGACAGCCAGGACAGAGGACAGAGAGAAAAAGTTTGGGTGGAGAATGTTTTCGAGGAGAAACGCAATTGTAGGGAGACCCGAGGCAAGACGGATCAAAATTCGTTCAAGCTGAATTTTTTTACCATACAACTTGACGTGGCACCAAAACCAAGTATGCCCTTCCAAACTACGACTATTCACC